>JAAVTI010000614.1:0-586640 GCA_011947335.1 Phytophthora constricta | reverse complement strand
CAAAGATGCACCCGATGTGATAGAGCTGTCGAGCTCAGAGCAAGGTAGGAGCGAATTAGCTAAATTCGTCGACAAGAACATCTCGGTGCTGTCAAGGTCCCTTCAGTCTCTCGATGCGTGCTCCTGTGCTACGTGCTGCTTTCAAAAGGAAGCAAATATTGATATCCTGGCGATGCGAACGCCTGCCCACGGGACCGATGAGGGAATGCGATCTCTCGCGAGTGGCCCAGCGTGTTCAACAACACATATGCTAACCTGGTACCACCTGTAGAAAAAGAGGAGTGAGTGTAGATTCGGGCACCCCAAAGCCTTACAGTATCACACAGAAATCGATGCATAAATTGGGTCTGACGGGACGCCTTCTCTCACTGTGAAGCTTAAGCGCGAAGTGCCAACCATTAACAATTTTTCTCCAGCCGTACTATCTGCCTGGTGAGCGAACATGGACATTCAACTCATAGGAAATGCGTATGGTGCTGCTATATGCCGGTGCATACGTCAGTAAGGCAGAACCTGATACAATTCGTTTCAAGAAAGTTATTGCTACTGCATTTAAGCGTTGCGACCCCAACTTGCCGCATCATGCGATACTAAAGCGAGTTGCCAATGCAGCCCTTTCCATAAGGGAAGTCAGTGCTCATGAAGCGATATATATTTTGCTTCGTGAGCTGCCGCTCCACGGAAAGTCTAGGTCTGTTGCTAGAGTCAAAGTTTTACGGCACAACTTGAGATATTACCGCGTAGAAAAGATAGCCTTTCGTGATCTTGTTCGTCTAGTTAACACATCGGAGTCAGGCATTCGTCTAGAGCCAATTGAACGTGTTATATGACCCGGCCTGACCTTGCTCAGTTTAACTCGATGAGGTTTGCAACGTTCGTCGAAGAATTCGATTTAGTTGATGATGTCAGTAGTTTGAGATTGACTCAAGACCACTGGAAAAGGTCCGATGGTGAAGGGTATATAAAGAAATGAGCAAAGGCACAAGTTATTCGTATGTCGCCATGGATATCCCCTGACATATCTAATCCTAACTTTTGCTATGCGGAATTATTTCTTCATACCCCTTGGCGATCTCTAGGCGAACTACCTCAAAGTGATGACGACTGCATCGCTGAGTTTGTAAATGCACAGGAGAGAAACCTGGACAGCGAACTATTAGCCGAGGCAAATTCGAAAATTGCACGACAGCATAACCTAGAGTTATTGAGGCGAGCAAACACTGTGCACGTCCTTGAGCACCTCCCTCCCTCCGATTATGTGTTCATCGATGCCGCCGACGAACCTTCTCCCTCAGCCTGCATTCATTGAAAGTGAATCACCGGTGAGTAACCAGCCATCTGAGTGGAGGTCGAAACACCAGTATTCACCGCAGGATGTTGTACGAGCTAGAGATTTTATTAAGGAATCGGTGAGACCCTGGATGAAAGAAAAACAAGCCCTTTCAAAACATAATGGAGTCGGTGGTCGTGTGTATAGATATCAGGTGGATATGGAGGACGGTAGTTCCGCGAAGGGTGAGACGATGGCTGAATCTCAGTGGGTGCCATTTGCACTAGCGATGCAACAGTCCCGTACTCGACTAAAGGTTAGCCTAGAATGCACAGAATGCCAGCCGCTCCAGATAATTATAAGCGGAGAGGGAGGCTCAAGGAAGAGCAGGCTCATCAATCATATTGTCCGGGATGTGCATTACGTGTTTTGCGAGGGCAGTACGCAGCGTGCGACTCGGCGTGTTTTGCTCCTGGCGCATCAAGGCACCGCTGCATTTAACTTTAAGGGGCAGACACTCTGCTCTGCCTTCGGATTCGCTTCGTTCGCTCGATCTGCTTTTTTGGTTCTCTACACTCCGCTTACAGTCCAGAAATATGTACAGCAACGCTCTAAGGATTTGCATTTAGTCGTGATAGACGAATTCAGCGTCATCTCGTGCGGGATGTTATACTGGATTGATGAAAGGATGCGTGAGATCTGGCCTAGCCACCGACACCTACCTTTTGGTGGCCGCGATGTGATATTTACAGGTGACTCTGCTCAACTCGACCCTGTCGTGCCATCTCTCTCGACACCGATGCATAAAATTACAAATGACGTTCATCGCAAAGGTAGACAAATTTGGGAGAACATTCCACTTGCATGGACACTAACAAGTCAGAACCGTGGTAAGCTACATCCCGAATGGTTTGATGCTCTGCGCAGATTGCGACAGATGCGCTTAACGGCAGCCGATATAGATCTTTCAACTCTCGGTGCTGTCAAAGCGAGCAACTTTCTGAGGAGTTTGCCACAGCAAAGCATATTGCGTACAAGAACATTGACGTTGACGCCGCAAATCAAAAATGTCTTCGTGCTAACGCCGCTCACATTTTTCATATTAAATCTCAGCACCATGTACAGCAAAAACGACTTCACTGCCAGCGTGAGGTTCTTGCTGGTACCGTGCATGCTCTTGTTAGCGAGGCCCAAACAGCTAACTCTGATAGGGATCGAGTAGTTGCAACTGAGATTATGCTCTGCATAGGCGCTCCTATTACACTGACGTACAATGCCGAGCAGTCAGCGGGTTGTGCAATGGCACGAATGGAGTTATCTATGATTTCATGTTTACCTCGGACAATGAGCTGCCTATTGTGCTGGTACAAATAACAGATAATTACCTCGGACCCTCATTTCTAGACGGCGTTCCAAATATTGTTCCTGTGCCTCCCAAAGACATCAGTTGGGGAAAGAAAAACAGTGATTTTCGCGTTGTCCGTCGCGGAATTCCTGTGAGACTAGGCTATGCCATGACGGTTCAGAAAGTACAGGGGCTCACATGCGATAGAATAGTTTTTCACAGCAGTTCTGTTCCCAATGTAGCTTTTCCCTACGTTGCTCTGTCACGAGTAAAACAGAGGTCGTCGATTATGCTTACACAGCCACTGAGCCTCGCCCAATTGACAGCGACAGCCGAGCGCCGAGCTGCTTTTGAGGCAGAAGAGGCTGACAAAGTGACACGGACGATGGACGTTGCTCTGCCAGTTTCTCGGGCTATACAGTTCGTCGCGCAAGCTCTTAATCAGAGCATCTACCTCGGAACTAGCAGTGCAGTACGAAATCATTCGATGCACTCTTGGTCGGGTGCGCATGCATCTCGATATGGGTGCGTACGGTATCGCGCAGGCGCCAAGCCAAGCACACTCAACGCAGGCGCCAAGTCAAGCACACTCAACGCAGGCACCAAGTCAAGGACACTCAACGCAGGCGTTGTTTGCTGACATGCCAATGAAGATGTCAGCTGTACGCAGGAGGGAAGAACGGCTTTTGGGGAGTGCAATTTTATAAACAACTCTGCCACGTAACGTAGAGCTATGGAGAAATATATGAATGGTATTTTCAGTAAATGATACCATGCCACAGGAATCAAATGCCGTTCGGCGGTACGTGCGCCGCCCAGATTGCAGCACACTTCTCCTTAAAGCGTCTATTGGCTTCTGTTTGTCACGACACCTCTTCTTGCTCCGCAAGTACGATTTCCGCCAGCCCTCCTAACGTCAGGTCGGCTGCCACCATGCGCTCACCTGGACGCCCGTCGAGTGTGAACGTCTCGGCAGCCACAAAATCTGGGTCTGGCATCAGCTGTGCAGGGTGTCTCTGTTGTTTGCACGCTTCTAGCTCGACGTTGCTTTTGCTCCATTGAAATCGTTGGTGGATGATCGCCTGCAGGTCTGTCTCCTCTAGTGTTTCTTGAAGCTCGGTTTACCCAAGTTGCCGCTTTTGCCGGGCTTGGCGCTGCCGCTGTAGAGTGTTCTGTCGCTGCCGGTGCCGATCGCAGAAGCTGTGCAGCTCTCCATTCTTCTTGCGCGCGCTCGTGATCGCAACCGGCAGAATACGTGCATTGCGTTGGTCGGAGCTGGCGGCGGGTTTTAGCCTCGCGTCTTTGCGCGAGCTTCACCCGCTGATATTCGCGGTGGTACTCACACATGCTGTGGCATCTACCATCACGCTTTGTAGCAGGTCTCCCCGTGCACGCAGAGGAGAACTGGCATTGCCATTGGCTTGAACGCTCTGGAGTCGCGGAGCATATAGAGGCGTCAAAACGGTCTGCGGCCCTCGGAAATCGGACGCTTATGATATGCGTACCTGTCATGGCAATCTTCCTGCGATAGGTGAGAAAAAGTTCGGATGCTTCTATCGACTTTGGGGGCGCTGTCTGTACCCTTTTACCCAAAGGAAATCGGCCCCTAAGCAGCAGACAATGGCCATTCGAAAAAATGGTCCTTGATGGAGTGATGATTGATGACAGCCTCTATATAGGTCGCTGTGCGCTCGCAGTATAGAAATTCCGCTGCGAAGCAGAATGGACCAAGCTACTAGACGTCGGCAGGAAGCGATCGAGTAGGAAAGGAAAGCATTTGGGGAGCTTCTCGAGGCCTATTAAGACGACGAAGACGTCCGGGATGATGAACTGGAAGCAGCGATAGTGGAGGAGTAAGTGCGAAGAGAACTGGTGTATGTGCTTGAGAGCAGCACCAGCACAAGTAGCAGTCAGTTCGAGTACGAACTGAGCGATGAAGATCGTAGAGATGACGACTGAGTTTGCTCTCGCGGCTGTGGTGTCGTAGCTTATAGGTTCGTTGCGTAGATAGCATTACTTAAGAAATATAATATCAAGTGATCGAAGTTGGTGTAGATTACAGGTATTTCGTAATCAGTTACTACATCAATTGAAACAGAACTCGCAAATTGTATTGGGGGCGTCTATACACCGGTTTTAACCGGTGTATATGTCGCCCTAAGCAGCCCGACACGGGATGCTGCCATACTAACGAATTTCGGGGAAAGCCATACCCGCCTGCCACTTTCCCAAAAGGGTATGGCGTTCATCCGCAACAAAATTTGCTCTGCTTTTAGATCATTGGCTAAAAATAGATGGCGGCTCGACGAGCGCAAAGAACGTCATTCAGAAAAAGTCAGCACCATGCCAAGACGGCCAAGACGACTTCGACGCAACATCCTGACAGTGAAGGAGAAGCTGATGATCCTTGTTCAGGCAGAGAGAGGTCCCCCTCGATAAGATCAGTAGCTCGAGAGCATAACATTCAGCCAGCTCAGATTCGGCATTGGCGCAAAATGGAGGATCGCCTAGAAGAGACAACAAGACGAAACCCGAACGCCACCACTGTATCGAGAGGACGCCCGGTGGTTGATGCTGATTGTGAGGCGGAAATAGCAACCTGGATCACAACACGTAGAGACTTGGATATTGCTGTTTCTACTAGACACGTTGTTATTAACAAGGCTCTCTCGCTGAACCCGTTGTTCAAAGGAGGAGATCGAAAGGTGTTGCGCCATTGGGTGTACCCATTTCTCCGTTGAAAACGCCTCAGCATTCGCCGCCGCACTCATTTCGGGCAAATGCTCAGCGGACACTTACAATCGGTACGCAGTGACTTTGTCAACATGGTCAACGAGCGATTCCAACCAGGTGGATCATTAGATGGCACGCCGCCCAAGGTAGTCAATATGGATGAAACATCAGTTCATTTCGAGCAAACAGCAACTACAACTGTAGCCCCCACCAACAGTCGAACTGTATCAATTCGTGAAAGCGGATCAAACAGTCAGAGACTCACAGCATGCATTACATGTGCACTGGATGGAACTAAGCTACCACTATTTGTAGTATTTAAAGCGAAACCCGGGAATTTATTGAAAAAAGCTACACAAGGTTCTTCTCCAGGTGTATATGGCTGCTGTCAAGAGAGTGGTTGAATGGTACGTCAAACATTGTGATCTTTTATTTTGATATTTAAATAACGAAACGCTGTGTGTTTGCAAGGATGACCGTGGCTGTCGCATTTGGGCCGAGAAAGTATGGGTTCCTTTCGTAGCAACTCATCCGTCATCAATGCTACTGCTGGACGAGTTCAAGTGCCACTTGCAGCCCGCTTTTGGTCGTCAACTGAGCGATTAGGTACAGATCTAACTATCATTCCAGGTGGCTACACTTGTGTCCTTCAGCCATGCGATGTGGGCCTGAAGGGGGGACAAACCGATTAATGATGCTATACGAGCTCAATATGACGACTGGGCGGCTCAGATGATGGCAAGTGTTCCACTCGACGCTAATGTGCCCGTCCCGAAGAGAGAAAATATCGTGCCATGGCTCGTGAATGCGTGGCAAGGTATTACTGAGCAGAGTATTTTAAAAACACTTTTGCAAGCATAGGATTCGGCCTCAAGCCGTCCTCTGATCCTCCATCATCGATAGAAAGCGATAGTGGCGACGAACTAGAAGAGGTGAGCGAGGACGAAGGCGGCATATTTGGATCGAATGATGGAGAGAACGGGGTAGCAGATATCAGCGACGTTCTGTACACCATTTCTTTTAAACTAATGCTCAATATTGATCACCATTAAGCACCTCGCAATGCTGCCATATCGCTCTGAATGGCGACGCTTTTGAGTGTTTTTAGAGTGGCGCAAGTCCTTCACGATCGTGGCGACTTGGTTACTGTAGTAATCGCGTTGACGCAGCAGCCTTCTAGGTAAGAAACCAACGTGACATAGCTGAGCACCATCTCGAACTACGAAGGCTTTAATGCAATAGCCCAGCTCGCCATCTCCCCATCCTCCACAGGAACACGGAACACCAGTCGATCCCCGACTTGAATGTGCTTGCCGCACGCTTCATGAATAGCACAACTGCGTCCTCCACCGTCGATATCGCACCCGACGACATCTACCCCCTGCGGCACCATGTGTCCTCGAGGCGGCCGCGAGAGTGAGGTTTTCCCCACCCCTCACCGGTCATTGCTCATTGGTTGAAAAGTTTTCAGGCGGGTATGGCTTTCGCCTAGAAATTCTTGCCCATCACTTTATATAGAAAATCCGACAGGGGATATGGCGTTCATCCGCATTTTGGCGGGTATGGCTTTCATCAAAATTCGGTAGTTTATCGTATAACATGACTGAACCCGATATTATAAATTGTGACACTCGTGCAGCTTTGAACTTACGTTTTGCAGCTTTGATTTATTGTCGCACTATTGAAGTTGAAAAGGTGTAGCTCAACTGCTGCTTTCACCGCTCGGGTTTCAATCATGAGCCTCAAACTCGTGTCCGGTGACCATAGCTGGCAAAATCGAAAGATACTAGGTGCAGACACAGATTTGTAGGAGACAAGGAGCGCTGGGGTTGTTCTGGGGGAGAGGTCGAGCGAGGTGCAGAGCGGAGAGGGCTTGCTTGTGTGGATTCCTCGCTTGAATGTGTTGACTCTTACTACGAGGCAGTAGGGAAAATATGTCGTTAAGAACGAAACTATAGTGAAAGCAACTCGGTGTAAGTGAGCTTCAAGGAGGACATTCTGTTAGATTGTGTTCTCTCAGCTAGAAGCTGAGAGCTAAGCGTTTCTGGGCAGTTTAGAAACGCTCCAACTTCAAGTTGTAGTGTTTTTACTGTTTTTTGGAATTCGGAGGCGAGCCCACATCTTGGTTTCACTATAGTTTGCTCTTGTTCGCGGGACAGCCGGCCGGGTTGAAGGGGCTCCGCAAACGTAGGCTTTTGGTTACTTGTTTAGTTCACCAAAGCATCACCCTTAACTTCGGCTTACTTCTGCGGCAAACCACGGTACTGACCCCAATTGTGTCGTTCAAGTTCATGCTTTAACCAACGACTGGTCAGTTCCGCGTTAGAAATATACTTTTCCGAAAGGTCACGGTGACATGATATTGCTATAATCGCTCGCCCTCGAGTAAGTATCATGACCCACAGAAGTTGACGGTCTGGCCAATCACAAGCCCTTTCCATATTTAGTCTTTATCTGTGTACTGAAAGGGTACAGCAGGCGTCACACAGATGGTGTCTACGCCACCATCTGGGGATGGGCGCGGGCAATGGTACCTCCATCGGTACACGGATGAGGCCTCGAGCAAGATAAAGAAATCAATGTGCTTACACAAAACTCAGGGGCACTAGACACAGCGGACCGACGGAAGATCTCCAGTCGTGAGTCGTCGCCCGGGTGCAGACTCCGCCGGCATGGCCTTGACGCGGCCAGTCGCGCCCCGAACGACCTGAGGCCCCGCTCAAGCACAAGCGCGTCAGCACCACCGAAGGTTGAGCGAGATGCTCGGCCTTCATTACCAGCACCCAGTACGAGCACCCACACCAGCATCAGCGACCTGTTCACGGAACGCCCACACAAGCACCAGCGACCTGTACACAGAACACCACCACGAGCTCCGTCGTGGCACTGCAACCCGTGTTAAATTTGCGCAGCCGGCACCTTCTCACTCGTCTTCACCGCGCTGGACCACGGGACGGGGACGAATGTATTTACTGTGGACTGGTCCACATGACAGGATGACGGATTGGTGGCACAGCACTAGAGATGAATCGACGACTTTGCCGTGATAGAGTCGTCGAAGATCATAGCCAACACTAGCTACAACCACGACGACTTTCCAACCGTTTCCACGGTCTCAGAAGCATTTCAGTTAAATTTTTGGCAGCACGTGATCTTTGAAGTATCTGCTAGGCATCTTTATGCCTATTCAAACGATATTGAGGAAGCTCTGGATGTACTATTATTTCCATCCCATTGTAACGTGTCTACTTTACCCCTGCACGCCGGGAGATCGCAGCTCGCAGTGCTGTCCTGCTTGTTGCCGGGTCCACCAACCGTACCGTCCGTTCAACTTCAACTCCTGTTGGCCGACGAAGTAGAACGCCTACTTCGTGCCGGTTGTGTTGCTTGACCAGCAGCACGCCCTACTTTTTATTTACTCTTTCAACAACTGATTCTTTCCTTCAACGTCCAACAACTGTTCGTCACCAACACTAAGCTCGCTAGCGATCCTAACACACAGAGAGGCCGTGACAGTACGCTGACTGCCTTGCCGTCCTAAGCTAACGCCCACTCGATCACTTGGGCTAACGATGACACTGCACCGCCCCTCAACGCAACCTTACGCAGACTTGGGGAGCGACCCCTGTGCTCAGTCTGGCACGCACTCCGCACGCTGGAACCACCAACTAACCGCGCGTCAACACCGTCCAACACCGTCCGTCCAACACCGTTTCACCGTCTACACCTGCCGCCAACTGTCCCGTCAGCGTCAAGTCGGGAGGAGCTAGCTGCCGCCTGCGTCTCACCCGTCGTCTTCTGAAGGCACCACCTGCGCCTCACTCGTCGTCTTTCGCACGTGCTCACCACGCCTGTGCCTCGCTCGTCTTTTTCCACAATGAGCAGCCACGCCGGCCGAGCCTCCTTTCGCCCAACCGTCGCCTGTCACCCTCAACTGACAACTGCATCAGCATCTTCACCGTTCACTGCCTGCCTCACTTCGTGCTGGCCTTGATCCTCGTCGTGCGTGCCACCAATCCTTCCATTTGTCGTACTGCAACATCGTACCACGCCGTCCATCGCCTTGTGCGGCTGCCTTGCTCCCGTCACCGTCCGTCTGACCGTCGACGTTGCGTCTGTCGGTCTTCCCCTGACGTCTGCCTCAGCTCCTCGCTGCTGTGCCGCCATCCTATTACACCATATTAGACTCACGCCTTACGAAATCAAGCCCCAGATGATTTCTTACTTAGGTGGTGAAGCTGGAACCGGAAAGTAAACTGTTGTTGATGCCTTATTGACGCTAGCTAAGTCATGGGGACGACCTGACAGCGTAGAAACGATGGCGTTCACAGGAGTTGCTGCAATAAATATCAAAGGCAAGACAATGCATAGCGCCCGTAATCTAAAAATTAATGGGGCCGAGCCAAATTCAGCGCCGACAACAGATATGAAGATACGTTTCAGTCGTGTCGTACTCGTCATCGTTGACGAGATTTCGATTACTGGTCAAGCTCTCCTCGGAGGAACGGATGGAGCCTCGCGAACAATGTCCGCATCGCCACAAATGTTCATGGGAGGAAAGCATGTACTTTAATTGGTGACTGGATGCAGCTCCCACCTATCGGGGGATCTCCTTGTACGTTACCTGCTGTTACCATTTGTATGCATCGCAAAAGCGACTCATTCATACCTAATGTTCATGAATAGGTTTTCAAGAACCCCAGGCTACAGCTAATCGACTACGTCACGCAGGTTACGCGCTGTATAAAGCTATCAACTTCGTCGTATTTCTAACGGACAACATGAGAGCACGATTCGACCCATGCTACACCCAACTACTCGATGGTCTCCGCTGGGGAGACTTTCAAGCGATCAGCAAGATGCATTAAACTCAAGACTACAAACGGCTGATCAACATGTAGAAAACACGACGCGCTGGGCTCGGCCATTTTATCGTCCAGTCGTAGTGTGTACGAATAAGTTGCGCTGCGGAATCAACTGCCACATGCTTTTCCGTATCGCTCACGCCCGGTGTTTAGACGTCTACGAATGTATCGCGGTGCCATCATCACGGTCGAAAAGTATTCTCGACCACCTTGTCAACGCAAACGATAACCTCACGGGTCGTATACCGATAAAGTTACTGTTCTACATCGGCATGCCGGTGAGGGTTACTCGAAAGCACCCCAAGTTACTGGAAGCAGACGTAATCGCGAACGGCATAATAGCCACCATTATCGGGACATATCCACTGCCAGACACATTGTCAGCAAGTACGTACGACGTCGATGACGTCGTTGTTCACAGGTTTCTATACCGACCAGAGTTGCTGCTGCTCAAAATCCACGGGTGCGACGGAGTTTTGGTAGAGGGGTTTCCACAAGGTGTTATTGGCCCGCCTCCGCTAAAAGCCCATCTCCGATTAACGCAGATACCAAACCTCTCACAAGCGTCCATCACGGTTGAACAGTTGGCCGTTGTTCCGGCGTTTGCTTGCACAACTGAAAAACTCCAAGGACAGACATGTCATGATGGCATCATTGCCACACCACTTGATCACCGTCGAACTGCTGTACCCCATCAGACGCTTTATGTAGCATTGTCACGAGCTGTTAGTCTAACAGGCCTCACTCTGACAGACCCGATCACTGCTGATTATCTTGCGAAATTTCAACCACGGAAGCAACAGTGACTGAAATGCAGCGCCTCATCAACCTTGTCGTCATGTCTTGACACATTTCACAACACCAAGTAAGTGCATTCAACGAATGGAAGAGTGGGCAAAGACCTTCGCAACAGTAATGCACACATCTGTCAGATACACCACTTTTTCTTATGCAATATCTAGTGTTATATTAACTTCCTCACCTTTCCACTCGTTCGCCAGTCACTTTGTTATTGGGTCAACGACTATGTACGCCGTTGAAACGGCATGAAAAACAATGGGTTAGCAACAAGAATGATCAGTTTTCAAAAGGTGTTTTTAAACCCCTGGATAGTTAGTAAACGGCCTCGTATCAATTACTGTTTCATAGCTGAGAGACCTCGTGTGTCGACAGAGACCTCGAGCGCGCTACTGTTGCTATGTAGCCGTTCGACACTCCGCACCTGCCAGTAGTGACGTCAAAACCAATGCATCGACAATCGAGAAACCCTTTCAGCGACCGGTTGAGAGTGATAATCAACGGCGAGGCACGTGAGCCATCTTGATGGTGGCTTGCGAGGCGACGAACTGCTTGGCGAGCGCGCGCTTTCTCGCTTCCTCCTCCGACTCGTCGCTTTCTTGGTTCGATGGCGCCGTCAATCCGTTCGCCTTGTGGATGAGCTTCGCGTCGGTGGTGGTCATCTTGGTGTCGAGCGTTGACTGAACAATAAGTCCAGGGTTATCAGCAGGCGCAGCAGCGGAGAGATTGTTCGTGTCCATGGTGTGCTTGTGTGTGCAGAGCAAAGGTGTTT
Source organism: Phytophthora constricta (assembly GCA_011947335.1). Taxonomy (NCBI): domain Eukaryota; phylum Oomycota; class Peronosporomycetes; order Peronosporales; family Peronosporaceae; genus Phytophthora; species Phytophthora constricta. Next base: position 574,857 of record JAAVTI010000614.1, on the reverse strand, counting down.
GAGAAGTGAGCTTGTCCAAAGGAGGAGTTACGGTGCAACAGCTCCACTTCGAGGAGGCAGTCACGGTGGTCGTCGAGATTTGCACGCTCTGTGAGCTATCTCCAGCGCAAACTGCAGGAAGAGGAATGTTGGTAAACATGGTGCCGCGCGTTATGCTCTTAAGAGACTGACATGCACAGCCTGTCGCCGATCACTGTAGGCTAGTCGTGGCTTGCGTGCCGCTGATGACACAGGAATGCGTGCATCTGCACATACACTGGTGGTCTGCAGCTTGCAAGCGCTTTGCTTCCGAACACGTAAGCTCTAGTTGCGTTATCAAATTGGGAAGCCCAACCCAGGGAAGCCCCCATCCCGTGCAAAATTGGCGCCTCCACGACACGTCCCTTAGACCTGTGTCAGTCTGCATAATGTGTTTCTCAGCCAGTGCTTCTGTGTACCGGCAGACTGCCGGTACCAATCCGAGACGGGCACATCCACCCCGAACAGGCGAGCACAATGCACGAGGCAGAGAAACAAACCCAACCCGCCTCTGCTCTTGCGTCGCAGATACCACTGCCACATTCGACGCCCTTTCAAAAGAGAAATGGAAGTGGTGACAACTTGATGTGTGTTCGATGCTTAGAGGCAGCCTGCCAGACACACCGTGGTGCTCGGCGCTTCGAAAGCAACAGAGCTCAGCCACATACTGACCATCATTCCGGACAATGTCGAACACCGGAAGGCGGATCAGGCCCATCTCATAATGGCCCGGCCACGCGCGAGCTGACTATGATGTGTCCACGCTATGCGCCACTATGCCGTCCTTGGACCCGGCATACCATATGAGATATAAGTTATGACGACCGTCAAGCGCTGCGGTTGAACTGCAATTTCCATGCTAGACGACATGCCGCTGGAGCGAATTCGGCGCATGTTGGTAGAGAAGCCCCACTCACCCAGGTACGGCTTGACCGAAACACGCCACTGCGAACCCAAGTGTTACCATCTAGATTCCATACGCACCACCGAAAGGAGGCTCCTGCGAGCATCCAAGATGGTGATGGCTCCACCTGCAACCACCTTGGAATGTCATTGATCACAGTCTGGGAGTCTGCTCCGGTTGCACAACAGCGGCAGTGATGTCTCCTCCAAGCGTCGTGCGCCAGGTGACATGGATTCATCTGAACTGCTCACTTCGAAGCATCGCCTTTGACGCTCGACCTTGTGAGTGTTGGTGGTCGTCGCTTGAAGTCGGGACTCGTTTGCTCACTTTCTCATTGGCAGCGCACTGCTCAAGAGCCCCGCACAAACACAGCAGCCCACCCGCTCCGCGCCGCACCAGCTCACGATGAACGCGCACACCCGCTTTGCGCTCCCCATCAACACGCCAGGCAACCTCAAGTACCTGCACGACACGGCGCAGCGAGCCCAGGACGAACGCACCGAGAAGAAGGACGCCCAGGCATCCACAACAAAAGAGCGGCGCGACTCGATGGCGGCCAAGTTCGCGCTGAAGATGAAGGGGTGTTCTCGAGCAAGAAGACAGAGGTGTCAGCGACGACGGAGCAGGAAGTGGACGAGAGGAAACGCTCGACCATGAGGCAGCTGGTGGGCTCGCACGCCTTCGTGCAGATGGGCCGTCGCTAGACTGCGCCAGCGTCTCCCTCCTTCTATTTACTCGCAGCACTACAAACTCAGTCTAAAGTGAAGCGCTCGAAGGCAAGCGCTCACTCGCGACTGACAGTAGGCCACAGACACATCAACTACTTCGTAGCAGACAGAATGTAACCAGGCAACCAAATCAAGTACTCGTTTATCACGGAAGCCGTTCCCAGCTATAATAACTTTGCATTGGTCACGGCTGTGCTGAGACGAGCCATACCGCACCGCATTTCAAGCTCCTGGTGATTGCGATACGCATGAGCTCGTCGCAATCGAGTGCAGATCGTGAGTCATATGCGGCCACGGCAGCTTTTCGTGCGGGACGCTACATCTCGATACACGCCTGCGAGAGTACGCCAAGGCTCCATCGACGAGAGGTCCAGCTAAGTGCCTTGGACTCGAAAGGCACTGGAGTTTTGTGACAGGGTCGAGGGCAAGGACGGAACGATAACAATTAATCACTGACGTCGCCGCGGTGCTCCAGACAGACGGTTCTGCGCGAGTTCTCACGATAAAGTGAGCCCGGTCTCTGTCGATGTCCTCCTAGAATGCATGTAGTTGCAGTGGAGTGATGGTGCTACGTGTTGCGCGCCGCTGCAGCTGGGTGGGCCCGCTCATTGTGATGGGATCCCTCGTGGCAGTGTCTTCCTCATTTGCAAATTCGCAGCACCTCGCAGCAGCACCTCGCAACAGTCCAAGCGACCAAGTCACAATCCACTCACCAGCAGCAAGGATGAACCCACAATTGACCGCCACCCGCAACGCACTCCCTCTCAACTCGACGGCCACGCTCATGTACATCCGAGACACCAACGCTACTGCTACCACTGCTAAAGAGTCTACAAACGATGACACCACCGTAACGATGGCGAAGCCCCGCGACTCGATGGGAGCGAAAGTGACTCGCAAGATGAAGGAGCTGTTCCCGATCGAAAGCAAGCGACAGAGTGCGTCAGCTGATGCATCCGACGAGATTCAGAAGGACGCACAGCGACGACAGTTCGTCGAGTCGATGGCGTTTGTGCAGATGAGTCGAAAGTAGAGCAGGACCAATGCAGAGCAATTCAAAATCTTCCGGACGAACGACCTCCTTTTTCTTAATGCTGTTGTGGTTTCATTGTGTACGCGTACGATCTCTCAGCTATCTGCAGTGACAGCAGCGAAGTCCACATTGGTGAGCGAACCATTTCTCGAAATCACCATCCGCATTTGGGTGGTGACTTATCGGATAGCCAAATGTGACGACATCTTGAAGGTGGCTTGCGATGCGAGGAATTGCTTGACAAAGACACCCTTTCTCCTTTCCTCCTTCGACTCGCTGTCACCTTCTTGGTTCGATGGCTCATTGGCCTTCTGGTCGAGTTTCGCGTCAGTGGTTCTCATCTTGATGTCGATCGCCGAATGAACCAAGAGCCCGGGCTTGTCGGCAGGAGAAGAAGTGGCGGGGTGTTTGGGTCTTCACTCGGCTTGACCGCTTGCTTGTCTCTCTGAGATCCATCGTGCAGGTATTTCAGATTCGAATACGTCTCGATCGGACGGCCGAAGCGATTGAGCGAGTTCATGACTGGTTTCTGGGCTTGCTTGAGTGGCGCTCCAAATTTGCGAATAACTGTCGTCGTCGTGCGAATATCCCGGGTGGGGGCGTCGTGAGAAGGTAATAGAGGAGATCGTCCAAATTGCACTTAGTCAAATGGACTCGTGCTTGACCACGTCAACGCGGTGATTATGAACATGGAGAAGGTTTTCCCACTTGTCTGCTTGACATGTAAGAATCGAAAGAGCATCCGCAAGTGTGCAACAGCTATCTCTCCGCTTTAATCCGAAGGGAAAGTTGACATAATACTCGGTACCGTTCTGGTAACCCACTCCTTCTATTTACTCGCAGCACAACGAACTCGGTCGAGAGTAAAGCGCTCGAAGGCAAGCACTCACTCGGGGCGACTGTGTCTGTTTACTGAACAACAGATTAGCGGACAAACCGGTAATGTAACCGGCCAACCAAATCATTAACGGAGTACTATCCATATGGATACTACTCGTTTACCACACGAAAGCTTACAAGAAGAAGAAGAATGCTTTGATTAAGAAAAATCCGTGGCAACAAGCGTCGCACACCCAGCTGTGCAATTGTCACGGCTGGTCTGCGAGTCATGCTGAGACCAGCCATGAGTCTTGGGTCATTTGCAGAATGGCCCATGACCGGTCGCCTTGCAGCGAGGATAGACGACAATGCCGCACCGCACCGCAGCATTTAAAGCGGCTGATGATTGCGATACGCATGAGCTGTTCGCAATCGAGTGCAGATCGTGAGTCATGTGCGGCCAAGGCAGCTTTCGTGCGACTCGATCCACGCCTGCCAGAGCATTAACGCGGTGCAGGTGGGGACGTTGACCGAAGCTCCTTCGGACGAGTGGTTCACGGCACAGGTGTCCTGGTACAGGAGAAAAGGAGGGATGAGGGCACGGACAGAACGACAACAATTATTCACTGATGTCGTCGCGGTGCTCCGATCTGCGTGAAACCTCCAAATGTATGTAGTTGCAGTTGAGTGATGGTGCATATGTTTTGCGCTGCTCAGCTCAGCTGTTCGTGGGCTCACTCATTGTGATGGGATCTCGCAACGATCTCATGGCAGTGTCTTCCTCATTTGCAAATTCGCAGCACCTCGCAGCAGCACCTCGCAACAGTCCAAGCGACCAAGTCACAATCCACTCACCAGCAGCAAGGATGAACCCACAATTGACCGCCACCCGCAACGCACTCCCTCTCAACTCGACGGCCACGCTCATGTACATCCGAGACACCAACGCTACTGCTACCACTGCTAAGAGTCTACAAACGATGACACCACCGTAACGATGGCGAAGCCCCGCGACTCGATGGGAGCGAAAGTGACTCGCAAGATGAAGGAGCTGTTCCCGATCAAAAGCAAGCGACAGAGTGCGTCAGCTGATGCATCCGACGAGATTCAGAAGGACGCACAGCGACGACAGTTCGTCGAGTCGATGGCGTTTGTGCAGATGAGTCGAAAGTAGAGCAGGACCAATGCAGAGCAATTCAAAATCTTCCGGACGAACGACCTCCTTTTTCTTAATGCTGTTGTGGTTTCATTGTGTACGCGTACGATCTCTCAGCTATCTGCAGTGACAGCAGCGAAGTCCACATTGGTGAGCGAACCATTTCTCGAAATCACCATCCGCATTTGGGTGGTGACTTATCGGATAGCCAAATGTGACGACATCTTGAAGGTGGCTTGCGATGCGAGGAATTGCTTGACAAAGACACCCTTTCTCCTTTCCTCCTTCTCCTCGTCGTCACCTTCTTGGTTCGATGGCTCATTGGCCTTCTGGTCGAGTTTCGCGTCAGTGGTTCTCATCTTGATGTCGATCGCCGAATGAACCGAGAGCCCGGGCTTGTCGGCAGGAGAAGAAGTGGCGGGGGTGTTTGGGTCTTCACTGGCTTGACCGCTTGCTTGTCTCTCTGAGATCCATCGTGCAGGTATTTCAGATTCGAATGCGTCTCGATCGGACGGCCGAAGCGGTTGAGCGAGTTCATGACTGGTTTCTGGGCTTGCTTGAGGCGCGCTGCAAATTTGCGAATGACTGTCGTCGTTGTGCGAATTCCCCGTATGGGTACAGCAGCAATCTCGTCGTGAGAAGGGTATGCGGCATATAGAATAGAGGAGATCGACCCAATTGGACTTAGTCGAATGGACTCGTGTTTGACCACGTCAACGCGGTGATTATGAACATGTAGAAGGTTTTCCCACTCCACTCATCAGTCAAATACATTTTTGCTTGGCAGCAGTGCAAAGTTTGCACTGCAATTTGCAGTCTGGCTTTTTGCAAAAAGCGGAGCCCTCAGCAAGTTTCTTGCATTTTGAACTCTTTCTTGCAAAAAGCGGAGCCATTCCAACTTTGTCTTGCAAAATGGGCATATGTGCAGTTGCGGCCTAAATGTCTCCGTCGCAGTCATAGAAGCAGCGCGTCGCCGTGCAAGTCCGTACGATCAGTGGAATCACATACAAGCACTTCATAGCCGAGCAGAGCCTCCTCGAATTTTGCTGTTGTTGATGCGTGTTTCACAATCGACGCACACCGCTTGGTATGGTTTGATCTGACTAGCGACAATCAACCGTGACCATCGGCCGCCAGAGCTATTCACTAAGAAATGAGGGAATCGACATCTACCTAGCAGGGTGAATACGAAGACCCAGTTTATCAAAAGCAAAGCGTTCGATGAGATGCAGCTCTTGCGAGCTGCCTGGTACAACAAACGTCGGTGGACAACGAAGCAACGATTAGCGCCAAACAAAATTCGTCGCCACCTTCGCCAACTGCATGACAACATAAACAGGTTAAAGTAGCATGCACCCCGGCTTCCCGGCCCATTTTGCAAGACAAAGTTGAAATGGCTCCGCTTTTGCAAGAAAGAGTTCAAAATGCAAGAAACTTGCTGAGGGCTCCGCTTTTACCCTGCAAACTTCAGATTCTCTCCGAATGTACCATCACTCACCCTTCACTTCTGACTCGTACTTACTCGCATTTCCTCCTCACACCACATTCACCTCAATGTAGCCACTTGTCCGCGCCGCTTCATGACTGGTACACTGTACCATTCTTCCCTCCATTCCGCGCGCTTGGCGCCATTTGAAAACTGCACTGAAGCTCGTTACCATCACTCCTCGCAGTCCGCACGCTCCTCTCTCTGTCTCTGTCTACGCGCTAACCCCTCAATCTCTGCGTGCATATGGTGGCGACCGTCTCGCTGTCCGCGGCGCCGCGCTCTTCTCGGATGGCCACGCGCAGGTCTCCCCCAGCACCTCCACGGCCTCCTCCGCCCCGCAACGCCGCCGGCCCCGCCGCGCTGGCCCCTTGAAGGGCGTCGTGGCCATGGTGGACGTGCGTGTGGGCGCCGATGCACAGATCGACTGCAGCGACGTGGTGGCCCGGAAGCTCAAGGAGCTGGGCGCTGCCACAGTCAAGCGCTTCACGCCCAAGCTCACGCACATGGTGCTGAGCCACTTCACGCCGGCGTGGAAGGCCAAGATCGCCAAGTGGCAGGCAGGCGGCGGCTCCATGGCAGCCGCAGCCACGCGGTACGAGCTCAAGATCGTGTCGCAGCTCTGGGTGAATGCCTGCTACGTGAGCAAGCAGCGTATGGACGAGCGACCGTTCTTCCCGGTCAGCAAGGCGGCGGAGGCTGCACCCCCGCCGCCAGTGAAGCTCAAGAGGAGACTGTCGCTGGGTGCTGGTGCCGGAAAAAATGTAGACAAGGAGGAGAAGGAGAATGCAGGCACAGGGAAGACGGAGGCGCCAAAGACGCCCCCGCCGTCCAACATTAATAAGACAATGAACGCCGGACGACGGAAGCGACGCGCGCTGTCCATGGAGCCCATGACGTCGGACGCGATATTGAAGATGCTGGGCACGACAGAGGCGACGCAGGAGGCGGTGCCCAGTACGCCAAAGCAGCCGATCCGATCCAAGAGTGTCAGTTCGTCGGCGAAGCGGCGACGGACAATTTCGTGTCCGCCCAAAACGGAGGATGCTGGGGACATTATTTCCGCGTCGCAAGCGACGAATGCGAGCTCGATTGTTGCGGAAAGCGAATCAGAGAACGAAAATGAGGACGATATTAAGCTTAAGACCAACCAAGTGATCGAGATCCCGGACAGCCAGCCGTCACCTGCAGTGATTAAGAAACAGGTGTCACCATCGGTATCGACACGTTCTAGCAGCATGCAGAAGATTAGTGGCGAGCTCAGCGTTGGCACCACGGACAGAAGCAAAAGGATCCTACAGCGCGGGAGCTGCGCCGCCGTAACCGGAACTCGCTCACATACGGCAGTGGCTTGACGTTGAAGACGGGTATTTGGTCTTGTTCAGCCTGTGGTTGCTCGAATCCGCGTGGGCGAAAATTTTGCACGGCTTGCCAAGCACCGAAGGGATCGGCGAAATCTCCCACATCAATTGCTGCCACTACTGCATCATCCCCAACCGCAAGCACGGTGTCGGAATCCCCCAAGACGCCTGCCACGCCGGTTGAAACCACGCTGCCTCAGCCCACTTCATCTTCTGCGACGTCAGTGTTAACAACTCCGAAGAGAAAAGAGGCGCTCCGCTATCAAACCTAAAACGCCCAGCCCTGCTGTTACAGAGAGGACTTCACGTTCATTGACCCGTGCGACGGTGAGCTCAGCAGCTAAAACACGAACGCCAAGTCCCGCAGTTTCCAGGATTACAGGGTCTGCCTCTAGACTTTCAACACCAAGTCCAGCAAAGAGAATGAAGACCCCCAGTCCAGCCCCCAAAGCCTACCCATCGAGTCGGGCGGTACGACCTCGGAGCGCTACCCCCTCTCTAGGAGACGCTTCCGCCCCGCCTCCTGCGCCGTCAAACACTCCTTCAGCGAAGAAAGCATCACGTAAGCCCTTGACGACAAACCAGTCGAGCACCATGAAACTCACGCAGAGCGCTGCCAAGCGCGCCCGTCCCCCAGTTTCGAGCAATACCCTGACGACTCCTGTCGTGAAGAAATCGCGACGAGACATGAACAAGGAAAACACGGTCGACGAGAAGCACATGGCGACACCAGGGTCAGTGTCGTTGTTCCCGAGAAAGTATCGGGACGTGAATTCCACCCCCACCCAAGCAATCCCCATGGCAATGAGTTTCTCGAGCACAACCAGCAGAAAGACCCCGCGCAAAGTGCGCAATGTTATCGGTATTACAGGCGTGAATTCTGAAAAACGCGGTGTCCTAGAGTGCGCCATTCATGCTATCGATGCCAACATGTGTAACGATTCTGGACACCGAAAGGCGCGTGTGGTGAAGAGTGTTGACTACGCAGCTGGCGTGACGCACCTCATTGTGGGCAAGGAAACGAGACGCACCATGAAAGTACTCTTCGCGATTGCCCGAGGTGCCTGGATTGTGACGGAAAATTGGGCGTTTTCGTCGTTAGAGCAGGAGCGCTGGTTGCCGGAAGAAGACTTTGAGCTTACCATGTTTGCCAACAAATTCGCACGCTTGCACCCAGATTTGCGGCAAATTTTGAAGGGCATGAAGTTCTTTGTTGGCTCTAACGTTGAGCCATCTCGCGAAGTGCTTCAGTCTCTTATTCAGGTCGCCGGCGGAGAGGTAAATGATTTCTGTGGCACGGTTTGAAGTATTTTACGGAATAACTGACCTTGTTGTGGTTCTGTTTGGCGTAGATTTGCAAACAAATTTCTGTAGCAGATATGTGCATTTGTGGCGATGCCTCGCTATTCCGACGAGCTCAGCGAGCAGGGATTCGAGTTGTCACTTCGAAGGTTAGTCGTTATTTCTCCGCGCAGACGCTGCTTCCCTGTGTATTGCTTCGTGTACTAACTCGGCGATATGTACTTTTTTCCACAGTGGGTTTTTGACAGCATTGCGACGATGGAGCTTGAAGACGATGCGAAGTTCAGCTATGATGAGCCTTCCGATTCTTCCGCGCGTGACGAGAAAAATAGACATGGTGCGGCTTCAGGTCTCGAAGCCCACTCCGTTGTGCCGGAGTGAACCAACTAAAGCAATGTGCGTGTGTTCGTCAAATTATTACTTCAAGTAGGTTAGATACATTGAATGTGCACGTTCTTTTGGAAGTATTTGACTGAAAGTTTTGCAGCGTGACTCACGCTTTTGCTTACCGCCCTTAAAATTTTGATCGATTTGCTCGATCGTCCGCGGCAAAAATATGGTTGACAGGCAAGTGTCATGCGGAAGTCAACCTCCATCGCAATGGCACAAGGAGATGCAAGTAAGTGATAACTATCCGTGTTGAAAGCATCTAAATGAATTTACGGTGACACGGGTACATACACACAGCACCATAACCAAATGCCACCACTTCGGTGAACGCATGGCAAGAGGCTTACTGGGTCGGGTCGTCCCAGCCGCTACTCTCTGCAGGAGCACTACCGGAGGTCGAAGTAGCAGGAGCTGCGCCACTGCCTGTGGTGCTAGCAGCGGGAGCACTGCCAGTTGTAGGTGTCGCAGGAGGAGCCTCGCCACTGCCAGCGGTCGAAGCGGCAGGAGCACTACCGGAGGTGGAAATACCAGGGCCTCACCACTACCAGATGCAGCAGGAGGAACCTCACCACTACCAGATGCAGCAGGAGGAACCTCACCACTACCAGAAGCAGGAGGAACCCCACCGCTGCCTGAGGTGCTGGCCTGAGGAGCGCTACCAGCACTAGAAGTAGCCGGAGCCTCGTCGCTGCCGCTGGTGCTAGCAGCAGGAGCACTGCCAGCACTAGAAGTAGCCGGAGCCTCGCCGCTGCCGCTGGTGCTAGCAGCAGGAGCACTGCCAGCAGTAGAAGTAGCAGGGGCACTGCCACTGCCGCTCGTAGGAAGATCGGTGCTGCCGCTGCCCGTGCTGCTCGTGGGAATACCACTTCCAGAGGTGCTGCCAACGGTGGCGTTGGAATCAAGGCTGCCACTACCGACACCAGTACTGGTCGCGTTACCGCACTCACCCTCGGCGAAGTCGACAGCCCAGTAGTGCACGAACTTCCGGGTCTTGTCGAAAGTGTAGCCGGGGCCCATGACCGTGTACTTGCCGAGCATAGCCTTCTTGGCACTCGCTGACTTGGTCCACGCTGCGACGATGCTCTCTGCAGATCTGTAGCCGGCGCCAACGACTTCCGTCACTGAGGCGCCCTCGAAACCCTGGTCTGTAGCACGCTGCCCGGGGGTCGATCCGTCCGAACCCGTGCTCTTGATGAAGTTGTTTTCAGCCATGTCGTTTGCCTGGACCTGTGCCGCATTCATGAGAAGCTCGTTGAGGCAGTACAGCTCCAGATCCTGGGCCTTGCGCTCAGCGTTCACGGCGTCAAGCAGTTCCTGACGAAAGTTGATGACCTGAAGGTGACGCGACATGGTCGATTCGGCACTGGCCACAGCCGTCACGCAGGCGAGGGCGAGAACGTTGCGCATACTGAAGACCATGATGCTAGGTGTTGTGTTTCCTGTACAGGCAGAGAGCTTTTGTCGCTCTGTGTGCTGTCAAAAGCTTAGAGATCGAGTATCGGTCTTGAGCCAATTGGAGAATGAACTGTTAGCTAACCGTGGCGGACGGAGTGCATGAGCTCTTTTTGCTGGTTCGAAGCACGGATAGCCTGCGCCGAGCAAAGCTGAGGATAAGCCCGAGATAGGCAAAGTCTCTTCCATGGGACGACCGGAGAGAGGCATTCCCATACAAAAGTATGGAGTGTCAAGCGAAGCCGGTGCGATGCGAGTCCCCATCTGCTGTCGGGCTCCGAAGTAAAGCTGCATTGGTGCCCGAGAACCAGCTGGCTTAGAAATTCATCATCGAGCTCTATCAACTTTCAGAGTCGCTGTGCTGTGTTGCATCGGTACATACGGTCCCTGGCAATTTCAAGGAGGCAAATTTGCAGCGATTTTGCATGACAAAGTCCCCCGTTTCAGAGAGATCAGCTTTCAAAGAAGATGTCAAGCTGCAACGTAGCAAAAGCCGCGCAATCGGAGAGTTGGAGTCTCCAACCCCAACGGAGATGCATTTCAAATGAGCGAGACTTCACTTTGTGTTGCGCGCTGAGCGAGACTTCACACTTTACGTGCGTTGCGCGCTGAGCGAGATGGGAAAGCCGCCGTAAAACTTTCGCGGCGTTCACTGAAAGTTAAAGCTGGGGTCGGATCATGCGACGCAGCTCAAAAACATGAAGTGGGCATTTTGCTGTTCGATCCAAATACTTTATATCTTCAGCTTATCGACAACCTTTGGGGGAAAAATCATATCAGGAAAGTGAAGTAAAATGCTGCGCGTTGTCGCCGGAGAGGATGCCGCAGTGATACTGCACCGCATCCGCTGACGAGTGTATCGTACAGTAACAGGTTGATGATACTGCGTTTTAAAAAGCCCTGCAGTAAAGTAGAGATCTATGAACAACACGCACAGAGGCAAAACACCCTCACCACCATCTCTCTCTCTGGTGCCGAGGTGAAAACTATCGCAGCCTAGTCCTTCTTTTCCTTCACGTCCTCCTTGGATGCGTCGATGGCAGACTTCACGATGGCGACCACAGTTCTCACGCGTTTGAACATCACTTGCCCCGTTGACATCATGATCAGCAGCATGAACACAATCAGCGCCCAGTACAGGTGCGACAGCGTGTGACTCACTTGCCTGCAGATTAATCCAAAAACAACATCAAAAGCATTGCGTGAGTATACACTTACATACCACCATACAACGCACAGCATCGTTCCAATTTATAGAGCAGGTAATCAACGTACTTGCAGTCGTAGAGCGGGATATCGTAGCCAATGCTATCGTAGCACATTAGATCCTGCGCAATACGGAACACCAGCAGCGCAAGCGCGAGCACACCAGGGATCAGGTAGAACTCCAGGTTCTTGTACGGGTCGCGCTCAGCGTTGATCTCGAGGTAGCGGTGGCGCTCCTTCTCAATATCATCCACAAGGTTCTGGCGGAAGCGCATGATCTCACTGCGGCGTCCCATACGCGCACCGTCATCGAACACATCCATAGCACCCTGTAGGCACGCCTTGTGGTGTACTTCCAGCTCCTGCACAGGGACATAGCTGCACTTGGAGCCTGCCATCTTCTCCATCTCACGCTTATACTTGATCATCGCCTTGTCGCGCTGGTTCACATTGTTGGCCTCAGCCGTGGCCTCCAGCAGCGTCTTCGCCTCTGGAAAAATAGACGCCTCGCGGAAAAGACCCGCGTACGTCTTGATATACGTGAACAGCTCGCGCGAGGTGACCGTCGTGCCGTGAATCTTCTTGGGGAAGAGGTTCTTCGGGTCGAAGAGGTCGTCCAGGTAGGCCGTCAGCAGCTCCAAGAAGCGGTTGTCGATGGCTTCAACAGAGCCGTCGTACTCGCGCTCCGTGACTGCGTGACCCGGGTGGGGCAACAAGAAGCACGCCACCTTTTCAAAGCACGAGCTGATCTGCTCGCGCGTGTCGGCCAGATCCTTCTGCTTGCGGGAAGACAGGAGCTCCACCATGTACTGCTCCATGTCGTCGCGTTTCTCAGCCAGCGTCTGGTTGCGGGAGAAGTCCTGCCAGTCTCGAACCAAGAAGTCGAGGCGCTGGAACGGGCGCGGGAGCTGGCGCTTCTCCTTTTCGTCCTCTTCGTCCTCCTTCTCTTCCTTCTTCTCCTCCTTCTTCTCTTCATGATCCTTGTCGCTCGCCGACGACAAAGTCTTCTGCAGGCTCGGAGTCGCACCCACCTCCGACGCCGCTCTATTCAACGCTGATCCCTCACTAAACGACGCAGACTTGGCGTCTCCAAACAGCGCCATGCGTCCATACTCCGTGAACAGCGCCAAGTGCTGCAAATTGTCCTCCTGCACTCTCTTGTCTACATTGTAAATCTGATACGAGCTCAACAGCGTGCTCAGTCCAAAGATACTGGCCGTCAGCATCTGCGACGTCTCCGAATCAAACATGCCCTGCGTGTCAATTAGAAACACGGCAATGTCTTCGCCCGTCTGGCTCTTGCGGATGAACGGGGTCTCCCACATCCAAATGCCCGTCGTGTTGCGTTTCCTGCCTGCTCTCCATGAAAACCCTTTCTCGCCGTGGGTCTGTGCCACGTTCGAATTGCCCTCCAGTTTCCCTTCCCCGGCCCCCGTCACGCCTTCCATGACCCAGGCCTTCCACACCTCGGCCGACTCGTCATTGGCCCCGTCAGGCTTCAACATGCGGCCGTGGCTCGCGTGTCGCAAGTACCTCAAAAACAGGTCCAGCACGAAGCTCTTGCCCGTCCGAAAGGCGCCGACCACCGAAAAAATGGCCACTTTCATGTCCGGCGGGACTTGGTGGAAGATCTGGCGCAGCGCGGCCTCGTCCAGCGAGAAGTTGGTGCCTTCCTCGTTGATGCACACGATCTGACGCGCCTTGGGCAGCTCCTTGGGCGGCTCGAGGCTCACGGGGCGGGCGGGGGCGCCACGGACGACGGGGACGGCGCCGAGTCCGACATGCTTGGCGACTTGAACTTTGTATGGGGGCACCGCGAGTTTGATCTTTTTCGCGACTGAGGAGTTTGATGATTTTGAGACGAAGAACGATAGGATCGGACTTATGCGAGACCATACTCAACGCCAGTGATCAGAGAATGTGACGTGGTGTGCGGGACGACTTGCGTCATAAATGTCGTGGTGGACGACTTGACGTGTCGAGGACATCGCATATCGGTAGTGGGTTGCCAGCCAGCAAGAATAATGTGGAGGAAGATATTGATAGGCGCAGCATGTAAGCGAAGAGAAGTTCGGATTCAGCGTCCAAATCCACTTCAAGTTGAAGTGGAAAGTTGCCTTTTTGCTGGTAAGTGCATTGCTGCGTTCGAGTCGCGAGCTTAAATCGACAGTGCTAGAGTGGCGAGCAGGGCGTACTTTAGCAGTACCGACGAGGTGAATGTTGACGGAGCTGTAGCTGACGCCTCGAGACGCGAACCAGCGGCCAGACACGACGAGTAGTCCTCGGGCGTGGACCACCAGAGCATGGAGCAGAGGTACCAAGTGAGGCACACCGAGTCCTCGCACGCGTGCTGCAGATATGACTGGGCTTGGGAGTTGTAGTAGAACTGCTCCACCAACGATGAATCGGTCCCTGCCGCCACGATGAAAGCGTTCATCTCCGACCACGACAGCGAACTCACGTTGTACGCCGTGCTGGCCTTGAAGAGCTGCTGCCAGTGAAGATCCGCCTCGCTGTCGCCGGAGATATTGGTGCCGTAGACCGTGAAGTCCAGTAACTCGTACGTGGTCGCGTGGAAGTCCCAGACCAGGAACGCTGGGTTATTATAGAAGATCGGTGAGATGGCAGCCGCCATGAAGAGAGGCACGAGCTGTGAGCTGTTACTGCTGGCAGTGACGTTGTCGGCTGAAACCACGTCTTCCGGCTCCTTTGACTCCATGTCGGTCGTGAGTGGCAAGCGGAACTCGATGCTGTGCGTGTGCCGTAGATCTGCGCCTTGATGACGTCCGTGTACTGGGCCACGATCTGCTTGTACGTGTCGATGTAGTCTGCCTCCCACATTGGCGAGCCGTCGTGAGAGTCAATGATCGGCGGGATGTGGCCAGCGATGTACGCATACTTGCTGTCGTTGCGTAGTCTTTCCAATGTGGTGTTTAGCCACTCGAACTGACCGAACGGGTCGACATCGTCCTTCGTGGTCGGGGTGTGCTTAGGCTACAGGCATACACACGACCACACAAAAGTTAGGTGCTCGCTGCGAAACGTTAGACATCAGACTGGCAATGAACACCGACCGAATAGGGAACCGTGTTGAGCGTGAGTACAACAAGTTTCTCGTCAAGCTCGTACGACAGATATCCTCGGGCGTTGAAGTCCTTCGGGTTGGACACAGTGAGAGAGTCATTCCATGCTGCGGATACGGCTTGAATCGACGGATTATCTTCCATGTCTTGATCAGTGATGTTCATCGAGTACTCTGGACATGTTGCAGCAAGAAGTACATTCAAGAAAACGTCATTTATCTGGTCACCCGTTTAGATTGGATAAAGCGAAAACGCACTTGAGTCGGTATCACCAACGATAGCTGTCGCGTTTACCGTCGTGCTCGAAAAGTATTGAGCCATTGTCTGAACGTTCAATCTCACTGCCTCAGCAGTGTACTCTTCCGAAGTGCTGTCGTGAGTTGCGTGATCTCCGGTATAGAGGAAGAAGTCGGGGTTGGACGACACCTGCTGTGCGTACTCAAGTGCCGATGTCAGCAGGGTGATCGGCGCGTCGTAGCCGTACCGGATTAGAATATCGGCGGATTCGTTGGCGTTCAGCGAATCGGAAATGTTAAGGTGAACGTCGGAGAAGTGCAGGATGTGTTTAACGCCGACTTCGTCGTCACCGACACTGCTGTCGGAGCCAGTACTCCGACGGATCCAGCTTGCACTTGTGATCCCGAATTATTGTCATTCGCGCTCGTAGAGGTGATGGTACCAGATCTCACGCTAGCCTCCACGGAGACGTTGGTCGTCACCAAGAATACCGTTGACAGCAGGCGACGAAAGGAAAGTCGCATGGCTCGTAATTGGTGGAGCGCGGAGAAGAAGCGAATTGATCTGCACAAAGGAATTTGAATAATGCGTGTGTGGTAGTACCTCCTGGTTGCACGCGCCAACTGGTTGCTGGAAGGTCGTCAATATATGAAGGCGTGTATATCAATTAGTTTAGTGGACGTGAAACCCATCATGGTAGAAGTCGCATTCAAATTTGGTCACTCAGCCACCAACACAATAGGCAGGCGATATCGAGAAACAAGTAGGGAATTTTCCGCTTTTGTGTCGGAGACTTACCACCGATAGATGATCGTCACGGCGTAGTTTACGATGGCTATGATACTTTAACTTCCTCAAGATGTGGGCTCGGACAAGGACTTGCAAAGATGAACATGGCTGTCAGCCTACTCATGACCGCGTGTTCGAGGTGAGATCGGCAGAGCCCAAGGTCGATATCAGTGGTGAACGGAAGCTGCGTTGATTCAAGTTGCTTTCATCCACCTTATTGTGGACAGAATCGACGAATGACACTACCAAACAGCACACTCAAAATGCTTTATCAACAATAATAAATACAGATTAACTGGTTTCGAGTGCGAATTGAAAATAGTTCTACTGAGTTTGCTGTCGAGGAAGGGGGCGTCGATCTTACTCTCACTGTTGCCACTCCAGCTGTTGGACCGGGAGTGCAGTCGCCGAAAAGGTTCGAGCGCCCATTGCGCTGCAGTGCGCCATGCTTCAGCTGCGTACTCGTAAAGTGCTGGTGGGACTGGTACTTCCTGCGCTTCACGCAAATAGTGGCGAGGCGTGTGCTGGCTAAACCGCTGGGACTTGTCTTTGACCCACCACAGCACCGAGTAGGTGTCATCTCCGCCGTGTGCCTCGTTGTGTTGCAGCACCACTCCTGCGTACCATTGCCCGTCGTGGAAGACCTCCACAATGTCACCCTTTTCAAAATCGACGGGCGGTTCTACCACTTCAACCACCTCATTCACGATGGTAGGCATCTCAATCGAGGCCTCGACCTTCTTATCTTGCGGCTTCTCGAGCTCCTTATGAGCCATTTCAGCCTCTGGTTCATCGAACGTAGCCGACGGCAAAGGAGCAAGTGCTGCGTACTGATCTTCAACCTCTCGCAGGTACGCGTTGCCCACATCGAACGCCTCGGCAAGGATATTCCGCATGGGGCTCGCTACGAGTGGTGCTGTGTCCAATCCCTGCTCCACGAACTCATAAGCGCGTTTGAAGCGCTTGACTAATCCGTCGATTTCATAGTCACGGGGATCCACAGATTGTGCGCGGCGGCAAAGCGGACACGAACGGAATCTATGCTGCGCTGCTCGTGACAGGCACGACCAGCAAAAGTGTGTGCGCAAGACAACGTGATGGGGGCTTGGACATTGGAGCAAAGGCAGATCGGACAAGTCAATGACCGTGGACCAAGCCGAAAGTTGCCATCAGGCAATACACACAGCATGACACGGTCCGTGAGTGTCGCGGTTGCGTCACACAGATCGTCCAGAGCTCCCGCATCGTAGAACGGCTGGGACTTCAGATCTTCGAGCACTTGAGCTTTCAGTCTCGAGGTCGTCGTCGTTCCATCATCTGAATCTTCGTCCGTGTCATCGACGCCAGCATTTGCCGCCTTGTCAAACTTCTTGGCAATCTTGACGAGCGCCAAGCTGTTGAGCACCACGAAGCGACGGAAGGCGTCCACCTTGTGAGAGAGCTGGAGTGCATCTAGGAGCAGCGCTCTGGCGGTGGCATGAGGCAGAACCCACCGCGTGCCCAGAATGTGTTGCAGCGGCTTGAGCATTTGGTTCACAAGTTCGTCCAGGATCCGAGCATGGGCGTCGTTGAGCTTCTGCATCTCGGTCTCCAATAACGACCGGAACCACGCCACGTGTTTGTCGACACCGTTGGCATTGCAGCCTTCATCCGTTGCAAACGCCTGCTTGATCTGCTTCTTGAGCGTCTTGTAGTCGACGTAGTCGTTCGCCCACTCCGGGGACGCCAAACTGCGAACTCGCTTGCCAAACTTCATCTCAATCCGGAGTCCGCAGATACAGGTGCACACTTGAGTTGTCGAGGGCGAATCCCGAAGTGGGGAGACCGATTGAAGAAAAAGACAAGCACAAGCACAGCAAAAGTTGCCAGCACATGGATGGAGATCCGGGCGTTAGTCTCATCTCGAGAGCCGTCCTCGCCGCCTGAGAATGGCAAAATAAAAGTCTCATGAATCTGCGCGCGCCAGATTCAGCTAACCGTTACGTGGGTGCTGTTCAAGTCAAATCCAGGTGGAGGAATCTTACGGCAAGTATTTTTCCCAAATCAAAGTCCAAACCCATGCTTGAACATGAACTTCATCTGCAAGGCGGAGCATCTGCCTTCCAAGCTTGGAGAAACTCAGGAGCCTAGAGGTGTTTTCGATATTCGATAGCAATTGCGCTGCAGTCACCAGTTTGGTACAGATGCTCTACGTGCTGTGACTACCAACGCGCACGATTTCATCGACGGAAAAGTCACATCAGAGCACCAGACGAGCAAGATCTGAAAGGCGCACGATAATCTGAACGGACTGAGCGACCTTCCGAAGGCATGGACCACACAGCTATGGGCTCCATCTGCGGGATCGACAACCCACATACAGCAGGTATGAACAGTTCTGGCTCATGTTGCTCCGTTGCGAAAATTGCAGTTACGGTATGGTTTGCTGATGCAGTGTATGGCATTATAACAGTCAGACTTAACCGTTCTTTGATTGTTGATGAGATGCTCAACCAGAACAACATTCAACTACGATTCTTAGTCCCGAAGATCCGGATGCGTTCGATATGGTTAGTAAAATATATTTCGTGATAGCGTCAGGGACTCACTCATTGCACTTTGACGGCAGGAACTCACGAGTGTTGAAGCACCGCAAAGTTCCGCTTGCACAGATTAAGGACCCGCCTGCCTTGCAGCGATGGCCGACTTAAGCAACGAATATCATGGGATTGAATATCAGGCAAATGTTGTCATAAGTCGCTCATCGAGTCTGTTCATCAAAAGTTACAGGGCGGTCGGCTCTACTGCAGACAAATGCGCGAATGTACATCACTTCATCACCACGGGGATAGCGTTCGTCCCGGTAGACGTTGAAGCTGTTCCAAGGCCATCCGAACAAGCGACTTGTTGTTTGTGGGAAGGAATCTCTTGTAGTCGTCAACGCTTGGCCCTAACGACGTCGCCGATGTAGCCAAGAGGAATTCACTTCCAACGACGCTCCAGCTGAACGGCCAAGTGATGGGTTTGCCCAGCACCTCGATGACGAGCGTCTACGTGTCGCCCGACAGCTAAACGCCACGGCGTGGATCGCTATCATGACGACCAAAATCCAGATCGAACGGTCCTCACAAAGCACAGCACAGCTTTAGATGCTCAGGGCGAGATTCACGAGCATCGACCCAGCCGCATGTACCCTTGAACACATTCGTTTTTTAGAGACACGAATGCCAAAACGAAACAGACGGACGGCCTGTTCACACCGCTGCCGCACAATCAAACCCTCCTTTAGGCTCCACTCGTTGGATTTTTGTCAGTGCTGCAAGCAATTGATTATCTGTGAATTCAAGTGATCTTTACGGTCATTGAGCCCTCTGCATTGCAAGAAGTAAGTGCCAAAATGTCCGAAATTGCTGCAAGAAATTGTGCCGAAGATGCCCTTGCCCAATCTTTTACGTTAGTTGTTGGCCAGAATGACGTCCCCGTCAAAAGAAACTTGACGATAACGGCGATGATCGTACAGAGTTAGCACAATTAGAGGTTGGCCATCTTCTTAAATCACCGGCCTTGAACGAAGTACAAGAACATGTACAATGAAATCAGGCGGTCGGCTACGCGGGGATTCATCTCCACTTGCGGGCATCTCTTGTAAAGCTAGGCACGGTATCTATCAATTTTTTTAGGTTTTAATGAGAGTCTTTACTCGAGAAAAAGTTGCTACCAACTTCTACTCGTAGATGTGCGCTTTAGCTCCTACCAGTACACAGCAACTCCAAAGAAAACTCGGACAAGCACATGAATTTCAATGTTTATGGATGCCCATGCCTTTTGATCTATGTAAGGGGTCTTCTACTCGCCGTATTCCAAGATGGCGAGCTCCTTCGTGTCCGGGATAGCCATGGAAATGCGCCCCCGCTCATTCCTTCGTCATCGCTGTCTAGATGAGCCTTGGCAGCAGCAGAAAGTTCGTTCGCCTGGGTTGAGCTCCGTCTTCGTCCTCCTTTTCGGGCAGTGGCGGCGCAACACCGACCAGCGTGCTGCTGCCCTTGTTAGTACGCAGATACTTCTCCCACACAAACTGTTCGCGCTTGTACAGCTCCAGCGTAGCACGAGCATCTTCGACCTGCAATGTCAAAACATCCATAGCGCAGTCAGCACAAAACAGAGAAGAGGACGCAGCAGCTCGAAAGTATCCCAAAGACGTACGGAGTCGTGCTGTCCTGTCTGGATCTGCCTTCCGAGCACCTCCTCTGTCAACTGCTTGAGCGACTTCGGGTACAGTTTCTGCAATAATTAGACACAGCAAAAACATCAGTCGCCTCACCCTCCGACTTCTCCACTCATCCAAGACGCACCGTTCCGTTCATTTTGCGACGCATGTACGGTCGGTAGTACGCCGTGTCCCGAATCAAATGCTTGGGCGGCGTGAACATGAGCGCTTGGAAATCGTTCTTCAGTGCGTGTCCGACCACGATCTTGTCCTTCATGACCTTGCCCACCTCTTTCAAGCACTGGGCGAACGGGATGGCGTTGCGGAGGTTCTTGGCCTTGATGCCACTGACGTGCGTCCGGAAGTCTGTGACCTTCTCCACGGGCCGCACGTGCTTGTCATAGACCACGTTGCCGTCATAGTCCACGATGCTGCATCTCGCCAGCACGCTCGTCTTGCCCGAGAGGCCCACGCCCACCATTTCGCAATCCATGCCGAGGATCGTGGCGTTGTCCACCCATTCGGCCGTGCGCTTCTGCTGCCGCTTCACCTGCTTCTGCTGCTTGGCCCGCTGCTTGTGGGCCTTCACGTCCAGGTCGTGTTTCTTCTGCTGCGTATGGGGACGTTGGTCCTGCTGCTGGATTTGGCTCTTGAGCTTCAGCCAGTTGGAATTGGCTAGTGCCGTGGGCACGAGCTTCGTCTGCGGCTTCTGGGCGGCCGATCCGCCCGCTTTCTTCGGATTCTTCCCCTTGTGCTTCTTGGCTGCGTGGTGTCCGCCCTTGATCGTCTTGGAAGGCGTCGCAGTCGCCTCCACGCGCTTCCTCTTGCCCGCCATGATTGACGTCGATTCGATTGGACACAATGACAAACTGATTGGTCCTGGTCGTAGGGTACACTGAGGGTTACGCTAGGTAATTGGGGAGGGTACGATGGGAGGTTACATCCTGTTGATTACGATCCAATGGGTTCAGTTGAGATATTCGCAATGAGCGACGTCGTCGTGGAAGTGTCGCCGCTCCCGGCGCCGTCTTCCGCACTTGGTAGCTCGGAACCAAGCGGTCCCCACGGTCCGCCGTTGTCTCAAGAGTCGAACGAGCCGTCGAACGCCTCGGAAGGCGCGGAATTGGCTCGCCCCCATGCCCACGACCACACGCATCACCCAAACTGCCAGCATGCGCCACCGGCTGAGCCTCTGACGCCCGCGGAGGAGCTTTTTGCCTGCGCCAAACGCAACGACCTCGCCAGATTCGTGCAGCTGGTCGCAGAGTACGGAGATGAGCTGGCGCGTGACCGGCGCGACGCGCAGGGCCACACGATCGCCCACTGGGCGGCGCAGAAGGCGAGTGGCGAGTTCTTGCACTACTTGCACTCCATCGGAGCGCCGCTGAACCTCCCGAGTGAGGACGGCAAGGTGCAGCTGCACCCGATCCATTGGGCCTGTGCAGCAGGCAACTTGAACGCCTTGAGAACGCTCGTTCTCAAGCTCGGCGTGGATGTCAACACCTGTGACGAGAAGAAGCATAGGTCGCCGTTATTGGTGGCTGCGCAGAATGGTCACCCGCTGCTGGTGCTGTTTTGTGTGAGGAACGGAGCGGATGTGACGCTGACCGACTCGGATGGAGACACGGCCGTGCATTGGGCGGCGTACAAAGGAGCGACGGAGATCGTCGCGGTCTTCCAGTATCTCGGAGTGAGCTCGGACGCACCGGATAAGTTTGGCCAGACGCCGCTGCATCTCGCAGCTATGAGAGGAGAATTGAGTACGGTGCAATTTTTGGTGGAGACGCTGGATGCAAATGTGAAGACTTTGGACGCGAAGACGCGGACGCCGAGGGACCTGGCCGAGCTCAAACACTTCCACGAGGTGGTGAGGTATCTGAAGCAGCGCGAGCTGAGAGAGGCTGCGTGGAATGTGGCTGCCTTCACGTGGTGGTGTGATCCGGGAGTCGCGCGCCGTACCATTTCACGGTTCTGAATGCTGTGATCACGGCACTGATTTACTTGTTCATCGTACTGCCAGTAATGCCGGACAGACGCAACGTCATGGTGCCACACCTAGCGTTTAACGCGCTGACCTGGTATTTCTTCTACCGTACAGTTACTACGAAGCCGGGTAGTGCGGCGCAAGACAGTAAGCAGTATGGCGAAGCATACAGCAAGGTCACTGATGCGCTCATCAATGGGGACGACAGTGCTGACGAAGAAGACAACGAGGGAGAAAGTGCTAGTGCGCGAGCGCAGCGCGAGTGTCTGGAGCGTCCGCTTTGCCATACGTGCCATATCCAGAGGCCGCCGCGATCCAAGCACTGCCGTATCTGCAAGACATGCGTGCCCGTATTTGACCATCAGTACGTTTCATGCTTATCAACGTGATCGTGAGAAAGTGGCTTCATTCAGCGAGCTAACTTCTTGTTATATTTTTTGCCTTTGCCTTAGCTGCCCATTCGTCGACAATTGCGTGGGCCGTGACAACTACCCCGCATTCTTGCTCTTCGTGAATTTTCTGACCGTGGATCTGGTTGGGATGGAGTATGTGCTCTACTTGCTCTGGCGCTGGCACCACGACATGCGCACATACGCCGTTATAGGTATGATCTATCTGCTGCTTCTACTGATTCCTGTCGCACAGCTAGCGGGCTTCCACATCTACCTCACGATGCGCAATCGCACGACCAACGAGTTGCTAAACGCAGATCGGTACCGATTCCAGCGTGGCGGTGAACTGCGCTCGTATGACCGCGGTGTCATTCGGAACGTAGGCGAGCGCTGCTTGGGGCTCCACAGCGACGCCGAGGATGTTGGAGAGGATGCTGAAGCGAAGCTTAAGCTCCTGGATGAGCAGGTCTAAGATACGTATCTCATGACATTTTATTGATTGTGTGAATACAAGTGAGCGCACGACGCGAGACTTAGTCATCCTAAACATTGACAAAGATTACCAGAGTTGACATTTATCGCGAGGGTTCATGGGAGCGCCAGCGGGGCAGGAAAACACGCGAGCAAAATCGCGCGAGTTGCTGGCCACACCGTTGATGCGCCATCGTTCAGGTGAGTGCGGGTCCGTGGCCAATCGCTTGGTCATACTGGCGTCGCTCGCCTTGGCGCAGAAGGCCTGAGCAAATGAAATGAAGAAGAGCTTATCAGCCGCGCTGGCAGGCAGGTTGTGTTCTTCCTGGCTCATCGCAGGAAGCAGCTCTGCTGCATCTGAGTCGCTCATCTTACTGAGCTGCTGAGCCTGCGTTACAACGTACGCCTGGTACGCCGCAAAGACAGCTTTACACCACCGTTGTCAGCGATGTTCTCGCCCAGCGTGTAGTTCCCGTTGACGTACCCTAACAGTTTGTTGTCATCAGATATGCTGGTCACGGGGTAGGCAGCGTATTCATTCACCAGACACTGTGCACGCTGCGAAAATTCCTTCGCAGTGTCGTTACTCCACCATTCAGCCAGATTGCCATCACCGGCGTAATGACGGCCCGTGTCATCGAAGCCATGCGTGAGCTCGTGACCAATCACGCTGCCAATTGCACCGAAATTGCGCGCAGGATGCCGCCCGCGAGCAAAGAATGGCGGTTGCAGGATACCAGCCGGGAAAACGATCTGGTTACCTGTTGGCTGGTAGTACGCGTTTACCGTAGCACTTGACATAACCCACTCGCTGCGATCCACAGTTCGGCCAATCCTTCCTACAACGCGCTCGAAATCGTGCTGCTTTACGACACGCAGATTTTCAGCAAACGATGCACCACGTCGAATCTCGAACGGAAAGTGCTCGTTCGTAGTTGAATAGCCAATGAGATTGGTCATGTTGCCAAGCTTCTCAAGCGCAGCTTGACGTGTGGGGCCATCTAACCAGTCCAATCGTGCCAGATTATTGTGAAGGGCTATCTGAAGTTGTTTCACGAGCTGGTCAGCGAGTTGTTGGCTTGCTGAGTCGAATTTCAGCAGCGCATAATATTTGCCCACCAAGTCAGGGAAGTAGCTGGTCACGCGCTGGAGACATACTTTCCAACGTGGTGCACGCGCCTTCTGTCCGCCAAGCGTCCGCGCAAAGAATGAAAAACTTGCTTGGACAAAAGGCTCACTGAGGGCTGACGCATACATGCTTACATACTGGTACGTTAGCACAGCCTTCAGCGTATCCAGCGTGACAGAATCCCCTGTCACGAGCTTCTCAGCCTTCTCGAAGAATGCGGGGGACTCCACAACCACGTCGAGGTGGCGGGTTTTGAGATCAGCCAGTATTCCTGTCCCATTTACGAAGTTCGAGAACAGCAACGGGTATTTCTCGGCAGCTCGAGCTGCACTCATTCGATTGTACGAAGCAATTGATCTTGGAGCTTTTCCTTAGGCACGAAAAGTGGCGCTAGGGTCTGCTCAAAACCAATGACAGACGCTGCCCGTGACGCTGCCGCATCTGATTCCCATCCAGCAAGAAGGAACAGCTCGACCACATACGCATGCAGTGCATCACTGACCGAATCAAACTGTTCGTGGTTGAGGTAGTACTGCCGATCTGGCAGCGTTAGCCCCGACTGCGACGCGTACAGCACGTACGTCGTAGCATCTCTTGCATCCGCCGACACGCTCAATCCCGTCAGAAAATCAGGACCTGTCTGAGAGAGCTCTCCCGCCAGCTGAAACAGCTCTTTCTTGCTCTTCACCGCTCCGATTTGCTGCAACACCGGCGCCAGAACCTGCGTCGAGGCCTCATCGGCCGTGGTGCTGCTCGTGTTGCTAAAGTTCATGCAGGACGCATAGAGCTCCCCGACAATGGGCCAATCCTGCTTCATGAGCTCCTTCAGCACTCGTTCATTCTCGTTCTGCACAGTAGAAAAAGCCAGATAAACACTGGGCCTGTCCTCGGGGATTTCAACCTGCTGCTGCCAGGCCCCGCAACTGAAGGTGTAAAAATCTTCACAGGGATCCGCACTGCGATCGATGCTGCTCTTCACCTCACTGGGCAGTGTCTCCACCCAGTCCACGCCACTCGCGAGCCCCGAAGCAGCTCGTGGGGCCTGCAGCGTGCCGCCTCGCACCACCAGCACCACCACAATGAGGAAGAGTGCGGACAGTCCAGCGAGCGCCCCGAGAGCTCTGGGGCGGCTCAGTAGCAGCGGAGACGGCCCGAAAAAGTCCGTAGGCTCTCTCTCATGGTCCACCAGCGGCTGCTCGTCGCTCTGCGCCCTTTGTTTGTCTGCAGAGTCGTCTCGGTCCTCGTCCTTGACTGCAAAAGCCTCTTCCTCGTCGATTTTCTGCCACTTGGAGGCCTTCAACGCCTTGGAGCGCTCCATCGCCGCTGGGAACTGGTTCGTAGAAGGGAGAGGGGTCGCAACAATTGCCAACTGGTCGAACGGGCGGTGGTGGGATGCAGCGCGAGATCGGGAGCCGCAGACCGAGACGCTTCGTCGACAGCTCGTTCTAATCTCGTAGCTCTTCGCCGTGTTCTACGTGGTCAATTGTGTGCCCGACATATCGTACTAAGTACGAGTTGGGAGAATGACTACCTGGAATTATGAGTTTTTGAGTTTTACTTCATGGGAGATGTAAGGAAACTACTGGACAGCGACGCAAGCAGTTGACGTCACTTCAGAATTCATCGTGTAGACCAAAAGTCATCTATCTTTAGGTGTGCATTTGTGTGTTGAGTTGATTTGTGGTGCCTCTCTTTACCAGCTACCAGCCTTGTCTGCTCTTGTTGCAGGCGTCGACCGTGGTTACGCAGTTAAATATGAGGCCCACAGTAATACCTAAGGTGTCTTGTCCGCGGCTTCTGCGGTCTCTGCCTTTTTGGCGGAGGCTGTGGGACTCAGTGCTCGGGGAGAACGGAAAGGGGTTTCGGCCCCTTGCCATCTTCTCAGCAGCCTGCCTTCGTAGCCTATTGCGGGACCGGGGGCGGCGCTGTTGCCTTCTCGAGCACTGAAAGGTGGGACGCTCCAGGGATATTCCTTGACTGAGTTGTGGTCTGCGTGTCTGAACATGCACTATTTTACTTTCCATCGGCTGGCTTTCAGTCCGGCTGATGATATACGCAGTGCAAATAGCGTATTGTGGTGCGTGAGGAATACCCCTCTTGGCCGGGTGTCGATACCTGGCTGGATGCGTGCAGCTTGCTGTGTGTCGGGGGCTTTCTGTGGCACTCACATCTTATCAATACATTTAGGGCGAGTTGGAATGCATGAACTTCGTCGTGTATCTTTCTCAGTGGTTGCATATGTGAAGTTCAACGCATCATGCTTCATCGGTCGTAGAAACCAATCGGTAAAACCTTGCAAGCGCGAGAAAGCTGCTGTTGTCTTTAGACAACATTGACAGCGTTGAAGGCGCGAGCAGACAAAGTTTGCGCCGATGCCTATTGATACAATACCAGTAAGCATATCTCGACTAGCTCGTTGTCTTGTCCGTCAGCGCTGAAGCTGCGTAGTAGTGAGAACATTCCTCGTCTACGCAGTCTTGTTCTAGCGGACTGCGGTCTCTGGTCTGGTGATAGGACTCTGGGTTCACTTGGGCCTCTGGGCGCTGCTAGTCTCCTCGATGGCAATTGCATAATTGCTCGGGCAAACTAATGTCACTGCTTGCGCCTCGAGGCTGAACACGGACGAACGTGGCGTCTGCGCCTCCACACAGCGTGAATGGCTCCAGCTCCAAAGACGCAGCCTGCAATCATCGAGCCGTGGCAGTCGGCTCTGCGTGACGATAAAACTGAAGCTGCCGTCGTCAGCAAGCGAACTTGAGGCTTGAGGTTTAAGGCGGTAACACAGCCGCAGCTGACGTCGACTTCGGATGGCCTTCCCAGCAAAATGCAAGACTCGATTTCAACGATACGGATGCAATAGATTGGCAATCAAGGGCATCAAATGGCTTCCACCACCATGCTGCAATTGCGCTGCTTTTGCCAGTCTTGCTTGCTGCTTTTGCAGCAAGCAAGGCAAGTAGGCAGGGCATGGCGTTTTACCTTCGCAGCTATACTGGATGCTGTCCGTCGACAATCACCAGGCTGTGGTACTGTAGAATGCGAGGCGCTGTTTATGCCGCCATTCTTCTGCATGGTCGCCAACTTCAATCACTTTCCTGAATTGACCCCGACCTGCCCACGTATCCTTCGCCAAAGTCCGCGTTCTGCTTCGCGTGTGTGCTCCATTTTCCGTCACCTCTCTTGCCAAAGCGTAAACCGTGGTCTCCGATGACTCCTCCCTCGCAAACGTCCGCACATTGCGACTGGCGAAGTGAACCAGATCGGAGCTCCTCGAGCAAGTCCTGCGCAACATGCGTCACAACGCAATTTACGATGGGCAACTCACACCCCAAGGACGACAAGACCGCGCAGCAACAGCCTGTCATTGCTCTCGAAGCTCGCGACCGAGTGTTGGGTGCACTGCGTAGCTGGGACCAGCAGGAGCTGCTGACGCTGCTGGCGGACAAGGCCGAGAGTTCGCTGTGGACGCAACTGCTGCACTTCGACGGATGGTACAAGGGCGGCGTGGACGGCTACTTGGCCACAGCCACCAAACTGTACGCGGAACTGCGCGGTGAAGCTGTGGAGGAAGACGGTGGTGATGTCTGGGCGGATTGGGTGCCCTCGAACCCCGCGGCGTCGTCGGAATTGGCGGCGGTGGCGGACCTCGAGTCCCCATTGTACGCTGACCTGGAGAAGAGCGGTCTGGCCAATCTGGACAAGTGCTGCTTCGTGGTGGTGGCTGGTGGCCTCGGAGAACGACTCGGGTACCAAGGCATCAAGCTGAGTCTGCCGGTGGAAACACTGACGCACACGAGCTATCTTGAAGCTTACGTGCAGCACCTGATGGCGATGCAGGCGCTTGCGAACTCGCAACTGGAAGAAGGCAGGGCTCCGATCCAGATCCCGTTGGCGATTATGACGTCGGACTCGACGCATGAGGCCACGCTGAGCTTCTTGGAGGAGCACAAGTACTTTGGGATGACGAAGGACCAGCTCACGCTCATCAAGCAGGAGAAGGTGCCGTGCGTTGACGTGATTGAGGGATCTGCAGCGGATGGCAAGCAGCCCAAGCTGAAACTTGTCGCGAAGGAAGGGCTGCTGGTGCTGAAGCCCCATGGTCACGGGGATGTTCACACGCTCCTGCACACATCGGGACTGGCGGCGAAGTGGCAGAAGGAGGGCAAGAAGTTCGTGCACTTCATCCAAGACACGAACTACCTCATCCTGAATGGTGCACTGCCGATGTTGGGCGCTTGTGTGAAGCACAACTGGGGATTTTCTTTTACGACGGTGCCGCGTAAGGCGAAGGACGCGTCCGGTGGCATTGTTCGCTTCACGTCGGCTGATGGCAAGCACTCCACGCTGTTCAACGTCGAATACCACGAGTTGGATCAGTTCCTGCGCACGCGTGCCAAGGAGCAGTTCCCGGATGGTGATGTGAACGACCCCAAGACGGGATTCTCACCGTTCCCAGGTAACATCAACGGCGTGGTTGCTGCCCTGGATTTCTACGTACCTGTGCTTGAGACCTCGATGGGATTCGTGCCTGAGGTGTTCAACCCGAAGTTCCGCCCCAACGCGAACAAGTGCGCGTTCAAGTCGCCGGCTCGTCTGGAGTGTATGATGCAGGATTATCCCAAGCTGTTGGTGCAGTACCAGATCGAGCACCACGACGATAGCGGCAAGGGTGGTGTTGGCCTTGTGCAATTCCCGTCCGAGCTGGTGTACTCACCGTGCAAGAATGACGCGGCTAGCGCGAGTGAGAAGGCGAAAAACGACATCCCACCGCAGTGCGCCAGCTCTGCTGAACACGAAGTGTTCGCGGTGAACCGCCTCAAATTGGCAGCACTCGGTGTGTCACTGCCAAAGGAATCCAAGCAACAATCATGGCTGGACATTCCGGTGGACTGCTCGGGTCCGCAGCTTGTGTTTGCCAATGGTTTTGCACTCAGCCAAGCAACATTGGCGAAGAAGTTCACGAAGCCGTCTGCAATCGATATTACTGCCCGTTCGACGCTGATTGTGGAGGGAGCTGACATTACGTTTGACGCCCTCAAGCTGGACGGTGCTGCCCGCATCGTGGCTTGCCCTGGCGCCAAGGTTGATGTGAAGTCTCTGGCTGTCAAGAACGCCGGCGTCGAATACGAGTCGGTTCCTGCTGACAGCGATCCGGTCGATGCAATGCGTGGCTACAGCTTGAAACAGAATGAGGTCAAGGAATTCCGCTTCGACACGCCCGGAAGCTACGTGATCAACGAGTAAGCGGCACAAGCTGACTCGGGAGCCAACAAATGCGCGCTGCACTTGTAGAAACACTGTACTCTGTGCTTATAGCTAGCTGTAGCAGGTGGTTGTTCGATTTCGATGTTACTGCGATCAATATACACAGCTGATTCACGTCCAAAACCTTAGACGACTTCTTAACAAGAAGCGTGGAAACAACAACCACGCTTCATCATCAATCAGACCAGCGAGGACATTTTTTATCAACCAACTCGATCACTTTACATAAGGCTATGTTCCACACTCCGCTCCAGCAATTCACAACTGCTAGCGCACTAATTAGAGCCGTCAGACCATTGTCGCGCCAGCTTCTCGCGAGCCTTGGAGCGAACACCCGAACTCGTAGGAAATTCTAGGTCGTCGGGCGCTCGAGAGAGCGGCGTCATGGGGTCGATAGATAATGGAGGTGGGACTGCCGACGTGGATGTTGGCGCCGAAGACTGGGGACGCGCTGCGCGAGTACTTCTGCTAGACATACTGGTTGTGTTTCCGCCAAAACCCACGAGCCGCTTGATGTCAATTCGATGCGACTCAGAAGACAGTGTACTCTTCTCGTTTCCGGCGTTCACCCTTAAACCTCTAGCACCATCTTTGCTGTTTCCGTCACTACCATTGTCGCTGTTCGGAGGGAAAAGTTCCAGCTCGTGTTCGCGCAGCAGCTCTTTAAACTTATTCTCTCGCGCGCTCATGACATCCCAAATCCAGCTGGGCACTTGGGGAACACGCTGCATCGCCACATATGCCACCGCAATGAGGGCATGCTCAAGCAGAAGGACGAATAGCAGACGCCACGCTATATGGAGGCAGCTGAAGTCTGGCCCGAAAACAAAGTCTTGCATTGTTTTGCCGCGCTTTTCAAGCTCGTGCTCAATATCACGCACACACGTTTCGTCGAAAAACTCCAGTACGCCTGTCGATATGCAGATCAGCAGCACGTTTACGATCACGGCGATATATGCATAGGTCGTGAAGATACCCTTCCAAGCGCCAATACCATTTGCTCGTCGCGGAATCGGGCGCTTTAGCGTTTTGCACAGCCTGTAGCCATCTGTGCGGCCCTTGACGCTATTAATCAGGAAGCACGCGAAAGGCATCAAAGGCCACAGCATCGAAAACATAACTGTGAAGCCATATTGGACTGTCAACACGTGGAAGTCGTCGTAAGGGTCGAACGTGTCTTGCTCGCTGTCAAAAATAATCTCACGCGCCTTCTTATTCAGCACCTCAATCTCTAATGGAGTGTACTCGAGGTAGCGCGAGCTGGATTTGTTGCCAAACTGGGATTCCTTGTGGTCTTCGTAATCTAGCGCACCGATGATCTTCATCGAGCCAGCTTCTCGAACACGCTTCTGAGCACGCGCGTCAGCACGAGCCTGAGCCTTTTCGCGGCGCTTACGCACCAAGATAGGTGCCACCAGCCGTAACAATATGTTTAACGACTGCGTGATCACAATGGGGGTAACAAACATAGCACTTAGATCCACGTGGTGGCGATCGAAAGTGAAGAATCCAACGCACTCGATACACGTGCCATCCTTATCACCCACGGGACAAGTGATGCACGAGCCATCTTGGTCCACATACGGTCCGAAGCAGCAGTTCATAGCGTCACCAAAGAACATATGATTGAACGTGTTCGTCAGATAATTGCCTAGCCCGGGAATCACAAATATGAATGCCAGCGAGAAGAACCACGTGTAATAGTTGAGAAAGTCCAACAAGAAGAGTTTACGAATCAAGGCTTTCTCGTACTGCTCCTCCGTTCGATAGTTTTCCCAGTGTGTGAACAGCGAACCCATTTTCGTGACCACCATGTTCCACTGGACGACGTCCACGAAAAACCCAAATACGGCGCCCTCCAATAGAATGAGGAACCACTGTGTAGAGAATATGTAGTTTTCCTTGTACGTAGCTTTAAGAATTTCATAGATTGTAACCCAGCTCGCCACGAGCACCAGCATGATAAGCATCTGCCCAAGCATGAAGAGGACTACACAAAAGTACTTAGGCAGCCGGCGCCACGCCGGATACACTATTTCCACATCGCCTGTCATAGCGTTTACACGCGGCTCTCCATAGTATAATTTGTTACGGTACTCGATTTGCTTCACGTGCAATTTACCGGTCCAGTCAAACTGCATGCACGCGTTTTCACGTTCCCACGATTTCAGGAACCCGAAACCCCAAATCAACGACACCCCGAGTCCCCAGAACGGCAGTAGTCGCATATACGTCGTCGTCGAGATCACACCACGCAGCAACTCCAGCAGGATACCTATTGCTGCCAGCGGAATGAGCCATGAATTGTAATACTTGAGAAATGCAAAATAGTACGCCACCTTTTCGCCAAAATTGTAGCGCAGTGAGCGCAGCACCTTTTTGTCGTCCAGCTCGAGAAGCCTCCACGACGCAACCCACCGGTGAATCAGCGTCTCCGTCACGCTCTGGTTGTGCATCGGAAACAAATCATGAATCCACACGTCGCGTTTCGACAGCCTTGCCCTCTGTTCAATGATATAGTCCACGATCTCAATCCGCTCAGCTGGGGTCGTGGGTTCATCCCGTCGTTGTGCCACGTCCTGCTCCATATCCACCACCGCTCCGTGCTCCATCCACATCTGCGTACGGAACCTTTTCACGAGCGACATCACGACTGCGTCGGGTGCTCTCACCAGCAAAATCAAGTACCCGGCATGCATCTCTCCCTTGGAATCTCCTCCATCAATAATATCCACCAGCAGGCCTTGACTGCACAGCTTGTCCACAATTCGTCGATGCTCGTCTTCACTCTCGCTGAGCACGGGCGAGGCCATACACAGTCGTCGAAAGCCCGACCGTTCATGAGACGTCTCGCTAATCGTTTCCATGCACCCTCGTCTCGGCGTCCGAGCCGACGGGGCACCGTCGAAGCTCCGCAGCAGCATAAACAATTGACAGAGCGTCGTAAACAGCCCGGCAGGTGCACGCTGCGGTTCACAATGACGGCAAAGTCGTAGTCCGGCAGCGTGCCGCTCTGGATTTCCTCCGGCTTCAAGTACCGGAACTTGCCCGGCTCAATGGAGGACGTTGCCACGTCCTCCGACGTGTCGTAGCGCCGTCTCGGCTCCTTCTTCCCGCCGCGCTTGCTGCGTCTGCGCTTGTCGCTGGAGCTGGAGCTAGAGCGCTCGTCCGAGTCGCCCGAGGACCAGCCTGAGCCCGAGTTGGAGCCCTCAAGACACGCGGTTGAGTCCTCCGCGGTGGGGCGCAGCAGCGTTCGGGTGGAGCTTCTACCTGCGTCGTGCGGCTTCTTGCTCTTGGGTTTAGGCTTGCGGTCGGCGTCAGGCTCTTTGGGAGGATGTGGAGCTGGGGCCGGCGTCTCCATGATCGATCTGAGCGTGGGGGCGTGTGGGGGCGTCCGAATGTGGAATGAGATGTGATTATGCCCGAGCGAGTGCCACCTGCGAGAATGAATCTGAAGGGATCGGACTGACGCGAGTGTGTTGCTGTGTGGAGACACCTCTTGGAATGAATTTCTGCATGAAATAGCATGGATGTCGCTGGAAAAACATACTTGCTCCCTATGTTATTTTAATATTGTAGTCAGACAATTCATTGTATTACACAAGGTAATTGAATACAGAGTGACTAAAAGACTGAAATAAGCCTAGTTGTATAAATGTCCTTTGCTATCAAGTATAAAGATATAATGATAGACAGGTCTAAGAGTGAAGCCATTTCAAATGTATCAGATGGCCCAATGAAGCCGCTCCAGGTCATATGCGATCACTTCGACGGCCAGCTGCTGCGGGCACCGCGTCCAAGAGACCATTACACTGACGTAATGGGACCAACACCTCCGGATTTTGATTCCAAACACACGCTTTTTGGCGTAAAGTACAAGGCTCTCTATGCCTCTATCCGACTCCAGCAGATTCTCCAGATACCTTGTAGGGAAAGACGTTGAAAGTGATGACGACTCCTTCCGCTGTCGGCGACGTCAACTATTTTTTGGTGCCGATGGAACAGCCAGCCGATTCCTCTGGAACCGCTGCCAATCCCTACGACGATCGAGTGTACAGCGTCCTCGTCCGCGATTTCCACTGTGCTAGACGCACTCGTGGCAACGGGCAATCGACGAGAAAGCATGTCCAGCATGTCCACCACTTCGAGCAGAACAAACGAACAGGAAGTCAATGGCATCGATGCATCAGATACGGTCCACCGGAAGCCAGTGCTAACACTGGGAGAGTGGCTGGATGACACGAGCGACTCCTATCTCTTACAGAACTCGACACCGAACTCCGCTTGTAACTTTACGAGGGGTCAATTGTAACTTAAAAGTGTGACCATTTCCGGAAAATGTTTTTGCCAGCGATACAAATATCCAGAGCTTCTCCGGGCAACGCACGGCATTAGTCAGCTGATGTTTCTTGCACAACTGTAACTTTCGGCAATAAGGTTACTGCGACCTCCAAGCACACAATAGTCAATGTACTTGCAGTGCAAGCTGCACGGGTGTCATCGCCAAGGGCGCAGGAGACGAGTTCTTTGTACCCCATACGCACATGACCACGGGCAGCACCGACCGAGACCCAGGCGAACGACGTGGACAGCGTAACAGCAAAATACACAGGCACACTAATGAAAGTGATTCTCAAGACAAAGATGCACGAGACAACGAACCAAGGAAGGCCATTAGCGGCAGCAAATGATCTATGACGATAAATCAACTGTACCAGCTCGCTAATCAACTGTCGCGAAATCCGGGGCGTTTCCGAAGAAGGAGATTTATCAATGAGCAAAAGCAAAGCACAGGAAATCGAGCGCCTCTGCTAGAGCGCACTCTTGCACGAAGTTGAAGTGGGAGCGTGCCAGCGCCCACTTGAAGCATACACTGCGTGCACCAGACCAGTAGCTTGCCGCACCATAATCCTTTGCACGCGTCCTGCCGTCCGATGCAGCGTTGATTGGGTCGCAGCACGATCTCGTGCTGCAACGCAGCCAAGCTTGACCGCAATCACGGCTACATCAACATATAAAACAATAAAGCAACTGTACCAGCTCGTTAATCAACATTGGCTCGCGTGCTGTATCGATAGGCCCGGTTTCGGGTGAGATTATTTTCGTGATGCGTGCATAGGCTGAGGCTGAATGCATTAAGCGACGTTAGGCTTGCCCTCGACAATTGAATGGACCGCAATGCTGCTTTATTGGTGTCTAACTGCACTGGTAAAGTAGCCGTGCGGTGACGTGCTGTTGTTTTACTGCGGGGCTTCCTCACACTACTGAGATAAGTTAGCGATTCCTGACTATCGGTAGCTGCTTCATCACAATGCGAAGTTGCTGCAGTGTTGTTTCGCCACACTGGCCCAGCTCCAAACTGTTTAATAATTCCAGTACAGCCTTACGGCACTGCTGTCTCATTAAACTGCCGTCGGTGTCCTGTCAACGTTCCGTTGCTAACATTTACGCTGCTGCTAGTATTGCTTTTTGCTATCATTGCTCTTTGCGGCTTAGCTAACGTTACACGCCATGCTGTTAGCATAGCTTCTTGCATTGCTGCTTGTATCGTCGCTCACATGTTGCTATTTGCACTACTGCTCGCATTGCTACTTGCATTTTGGGACTTACACTGCTACCTCAGGTAGCCTACCTGCTTTGTTGCATTTTGTCGCTGGCATTGCTGCTTTCATTGCTCTTGCGTTGCCTGCTGCAGCTATTGCTGCTTGCTATTCACGTCGTTTGAAGGTTGTTTGAAACTGATGTCATGCGAATGTTGACAAGCTTTGCTTCGGCCATAAGCGACAGTTGTAAAGAACTGCGAATTATGACGGTTTCTACTGTTTCAACTAAATCCTTTCTGGGCTCAGCACAACTACTACACACTGGCATCTCTAACGTTTTTTGGCGACTCTTTCAACGCACAGTCTGGAAGTCGAAATGAAGTTCTCCATCGTCACGCACCCAAAGAGTGTTCATCTTCAGCTTTGGCGGATACTTTCAAATGCTGCGAGGTTACGCTTGAGTTTCGCCGAAGAACACCTCGTCCACTTCGTGCAGATTCTTGGCTGCGTCCTCGCGTCCCATACGGAAGAGTTCCGAGGCCCAGTCAACATTTGTGGTCACAAGCACCCACGTCGGTGCAAACCACCGCCACTTCCAGATCTGAAACACCTTATGTGGTGCATCAGGGTGTACCACGGGGTGTTGTTGGTCAGCCCGCCGTCCACGAAGCGCTTGCCGCGGTATGATGCCGCGAGCGACGTCGTGTAGAGCGGCACATGGGCCGAGCACAGCATGCAGTCCACCATATCTTCGTTGCTCGTCCAGGTTGTGAGCAAGTGGTTGCGCAGCACTGGCACTTCCGTGACCGAGAAGTACAACTTCTTGTCCGCACGTTGGTACGCGTCCTCCGGCAGTATCGAGAGCATGTTCTGCTTCACCATCGGGATCCACCTACATGACAAAAATCACCACCCCATTCAGCTACCTCCCCAACCTGTCAATGGCAGTAATCAACGGCCGTACTTGCCCAGCCCCGCGTAGGAGCACTCTGCAGCATGTTCGATGAGCGGGACGTTCTCTTTGAAGAAGAACTCCTTGACATCCATCCCCAGCGCTAATATCAACGCTGGAAAGCACCCAGCCGACACCCCCGAGAAAATCACGTCCCGGAGGTCGTACTCTTCCTGCAGCACGGACGCCACCCCGAGAAAGTAGTTGTACATGCCGCCGCAGCCCCCGAAGCCCAATTGGGCGATGTCGTGCAGCTCCGTGAGTCGGCGTTTGGTCTTGCTCGAGCCCCTAGAGCTCGAGGCACGGCCGGGGCGCACGGCACCTCCTTCACGTCCTCGTCCGAGGCGCGATGGGGAGAGTTCACGTCCCAGAGTTCGTTCATTTGGCCAGGAAGAGACTTGAGGAGTTGCAGGAATGGCCCGATGCTGGTCAACGCGGGACGGCCGGTGCACAAAAAGTATGAAAGCGCTACAAATAGGTGGGTGGTCGACGCAAGCGGATTAAACCTGGCCCGGAAGCATGCTATTGTATTGGGACGTCTTCATGGTCGTTTCGACTGCAATGTCTGGCAGTGACGAGGACTTCACAGGAGAGCTGCACAAAAAGTGTATTTTTGTTCTGGTGCTGGGCACTTATGGTTAGTTGTCTTCGACCGGATCCACGCAGTTGTGTCCGGTTGGCATATTGTATAGAGATCAGTTCATGGTGCGAGGCACATTCGCCATGGCCTCGTTGTGAGCCACCCCGTGTGCCATCACTTACAACTTGTAAGTTACAAGCGTCAGGGCTCGTTCGTGTAAACGATACTGCTGTCCACTGTTGCCGGAATGGTGCGCTCTTGCACGCTTTAGACAGCCAACATAGAGCGCATTAGCGGTCGCTACACTGCATTTCACATGTACAACTCCTGAAAGATGTTGTAAATCGAATTAAAGCGGCAGGCCACCGGACCACGGAAACTCAACGCACTGCGGGCTCCAGGACGATATGCGGCAAAACTGTCTTAGCGCGCTGGACTTAATCGACTTTGGGATTATCTGACTGGGAAATGTTTCTGTCGCGCCTCGTTTGTGCGGTGAACGATACGGTGGCCGCGCCGAGCAGTTTGCGGGTCTGTGTGAGGCAGCGCTCGCGGATGGACAATATTGTTGGCCTCGCTTCAGATGCAGCAAGACGACACCGCGGCTCCTCTCCCCGAACAAGGCGCACGTTCTCGACCGAAAACATCTAGCGCAATAGAATGGATAAGAACGATGTCATCCAGCATGGGCGATGAACTCGCCTCCAACAGATCTCACCAGCAGTTCTGTAGCTTTCGCTTTCGCTTCCACTTCAACTATCACCAACACAACCGGCTTACCGACGAATACGGTAGAAAAGCCGGAGCGTCCGAACTGAACCATAAAGAAGCTCAACATCAAGGAGTTAAACCGACCCGCGACTATGTTATACGACGCTGCAACATCCATCTCGCTGTCAATCTATTAGTGGACTTGAGAGGGCAAGTCGATGTCTGGCGTGCGCACCACGACTCGGCGAGAAGCTCTGCTTTGACTTATCATTCCTCTGGCTGGCATCTGCAACGCGCTGATATTTCCACCTAGGAAGAAGCGACTGTCTTCTTGGCTCACGTAGCGCAATATATCAGTGATGTGGGCGGCGTCCGCTCGAATAAGACCGGACGGTTCGCTTGAGTGTACAATCTTCGAGCTATCTTAAAGCTGGCCACATCAGGTTATTGGTCTCTGGTGCTGCGCTGAGAAGGCACTGCGCAAAACGTCAACGCGGTCGTCAGCGCGCCGTCAGGCGTCAGTAAAACGCGCGCCTAGTCGGCCTCCACCAAGATGCGACGAGCAAAACTCTTAGGTTTGATTCCACGCTGATAATGCCTCCTCAACACGGAGGGCTATAAGGTCCGAGCAGCTCATCAAGTTCCATTGCTGCACGCATCGACCATCCAAGTACTTCATGCAAGAATGGTTCAGCCGCTTCTCGACCGGCGGTGAGTCTTCCACAAAAGTCTCGTGATGCAGCGCGACAGCACAAGATCTGCTCGTCACGAGCAACGCTGACCGCTACTGCTTAGCGCTATGAAACGCTGTCCCTGTGTATTTTTCCATCGTCGCCGTACTCAATGCCGGTTTCCTGGTTTATAGTTTCTTGCGCGCTGGAGTTGCTGAGCATCGCTACTTTTGTACGTACATTGGTGATGCGCGCCGTGAGGGGCCACGAGGCACTGTCTCGGAGGCAGCAGTAGCGCTTTCGCATCTCGTCGCCAAAGCACGCGGGCACGCGGTTCCACCCGCCTCAACAGAAGTATTTCCGAATTTGCTTAGTCCCAAGCACTTATCCCGGTCGGCCGCACTTCACAACGACGTATCTCGAGCTCGAGACTGTTCCTTCTTCTATCTCTTCAATTGCTACGCGATGAGCGTCCACTCACCTGCCCGAGCCTTGTCGACCAATGACCGCATCGACCACATCGACCCAATCATGAAAGAAGTCATACCTCTGGAAGGGGACTCCGATACGTCGTCGTCGTACTCGGACGACGAGGGATCGGAGACGTCGACGCCCAGTTCGACGGGCCAGAACGGCATGGGCACTGGTGTCTGGAGCAAAGAGGAGCACGCCAAATTCCTCGAGGCTATCAAGATGTACTCCAACGGACCATGGAAGCTCGTGGCCGCTTTCGTCGGCACCCGAACCGTACGTCAAACCATGACACACGCCCAGAAGTACCGGCAAAAGCTGCGCGTCGACTTCGCGGCCTGCGCACTAAGCAGGCACTCATGCGCATGCACTTCGGCCACCACGTTAGCGAGGAGTCCCTGGTGCAAGAGCGCCTGCGTGCCATCAACGCGGCCAGCAATCGCCATTTTGCCTGCGAACCAATCAACTACCCATTCCTCATTGTTCCAGCCGAGCAATCTGCACCCCATAGCAGCTACCAAGCCTTGACGGCAGAGCGGCTAGAGACTAGAGAGGTTCCATCCTACAGCTCTGATTCGGGCTTTGATATCGAGATGGAGTCGACATCTTGGGTCTTTCCGCAGCCAGCCGAAGAACTGACACATCTGGACGCCGCAGCGCTCGATGCAGAGGATGTAGGCCTTCTGGAAGACCTAAAGGCGAGTCCTACGCTCGAGGAATGCGCCGCCGAGCTGCTGAAACTACTTTTTTAATGCGCAGATGAAGCGTTCCACACATCATAAAGTCAGGACACAACGACAGAGCGTGCATGTGCCCACCGCGTAGAGGCTGCCGATACAGTCACGAATACCTTGTTACTAAACTACTTAGTACTGTCATTTAAGAAAGAAGTGGTTTATCGCCACCCCACGCGACCGAAAGGTTTCACGCTGGCTCGTCAGCCGCGTCTTCTTGTTTTCTGTTGAAGGACGGCGATAAAATAGAACCAGAAACGGCTCGCCGATGGTTCAGAATTCCCCCGGCAAAGGATGAATTGTATCCGCTGATTTACCTCGCACATATAGTACGAAGGTGCAGCAGATTTGCACGATTTTGTTAGAATCGCGACTCTGTGCGCAGTTTGTAACCTCTCAGTCCTTATTGGTCCCACCTTTCAACCGTTGCCGGGGAATTCTAAAACCACGTCGCTCATCTGCAGTGGAAAATGCAGGGGTTCACATTCTGGCACGTTGGGAGGAGCTTGCCACGAACGCTTTCGAAGTGCTTCGGGAGCAAATCCGCATGCTGCTAGCGTCAGTTCATTATTTTCCGGTGAGAGGGGCGGTGATCATGCATGGTGATCAGTTGGCTTTTACAGCAACAGCAGTTTATCTTAGGGCTCAGGCATTGCCTCGGTCAAGCAACAAGCGCGACGATAGCCGGGCCGCGTCCACGATGGACAAACACAAACATGGCGTGATGTCCTTGTGGCTGCGTGAATGCCAAGCAGGCAGCGATTTGCTCACCATTACGGCATCAGGGTAGGTGCCGCAAGCTGCTCATTTGTCACGTTGAGATGCACGTCTAATGCTGATGCGCCTCGCCAACGCGCAACCGTAAACAGCGTTAGGTGCACTTCAACACAGAGTTTCTTCCCCAACCAGCTGGGACTCCGCGTCCACCATTGTCGTGCCAGCTTTTGTCGACGGGCGCAGCAGGTTGCTAAAGCAAACATGGGTGGTGTTCGTTGCAGTCGTGTCAAGTGGTTACACACCGCTTGCCGTGCAGTGCTGTTCGTAGCGCAGCCGCAGTAGCGTGGGGTTGCTGTTCGTAGCGCAGCCGCAGTAGTGTGGGTTGCTGACATGGTGGCGCCGCACCGAAATGGAGATCTTCGTTTGTAGCTGTTGCACACGCGCTTTCGAGCCCTGCACTTGCCGCACGTGAGGGCTCTCCGAGCGTCAAGTAGAAAAACTATCCGCAGTTAACAACAGTGGATAGCCGCAGACACGTCTCCGGCGTATGACAATGTTAAACAGCATCGGTCGGCCACGCTGCTATAATAATGATGCCGGTCTGCCTGCAGTGCCCAGTGCCTATTCACGCTGCATCCGACTATCCACCCGCGGACGCTTGCTGTTTAACATACTTGTGGAGTCATGGCCGACCAGGAATTCCAGCGTCACTTCAAATCGATCCTGCGATTCAGGTGCAGGCAGATCTGCGCCCCGAGCTGCGAGCGCCACAAGTCCGTTAGCTTCA
Source organism: Phytophthora constricta (assembly GCA_011947335.1). Classification (NCBI taxonomy): domain Eukaryota; phylum Oomycota; class Peronosporomycetes; order Peronosporales; family Peronosporaceae; genus Phytophthora; species Phytophthora constricta. Next base: position 534,300 of record JAAVTI010000614.1, on the reverse strand, counting down.
CTGTGTTTGGCATGATTGCGAAGGCGCCAGCGCATCGGTAAACAAGGGCTGGAAACTCGATTTGCCCCATGACCCCTCGGCCACAAGGTGATGAGATGGTCGCATGTCATAAACACTTCAACGCCGCACAATCACCATCTGGCCATGATCTGACCGAACATTTTCTCACGCCTGGAGGCCTGGATTTCGACGCGCCCTCTTAAATCAAATCAAGGTTTGATGGTGCCGCGCTCAACGTTTGACGCGAAGAGAATCGACGTGCGTGCGACTCGCGGATCAACGCCAAACGATGGGCGTAAGACAGCATCGCACATTCGCAATGGTCTCCTCAAGTGCTTGCGGCGCTGCGAGCATAGTGGGTACAGCAGCAATCGCATCATGTCGCCGCCTTCAGAAGCGTCTCTGCCAGAGTCTCATTTGCGAATCTGCGGCAGCGAGTGCGTTACACTCTCGACGAGGCCACTTCAACACTCTCTAAGCAGCGAACGGCGATCGGGTCATTCCCTCATATCTCCTCGAACCGACACCACCCCACCCCACACCATGAGCGTCCAGACGACCCATCTATTCAACGACAAGCCCTCGGTCGGCGTCGGCATGTGGACCGAGGAGGAGCACGCCCGCTTCCTCGAAGGCGTTAAGCTCTTCTCCAACGGCCCGTGGAAGCGCGTGGCCGCCTTCGTCGGCACGCGCAATGTGCGCCAAACCATGACCCACGCCCAAAAGTACCGGCTAAAGGCCGCTCGACGACTGCGCGACGCGCAGCGGAAGCAGGCCGCCGCGAGGCACGGACTGCACCTCAGCAACCGGGTAGAGAACACGCTCGTGGCGCGGGCTCCGCAGTCGACACAGACGGCCGGGCTCGGCCTCGGGGCGTCCTCGAAGCTCAAACTGCCCTGCAGCTGCACGGAAAAAGACTGTCCGCACGTCGAGGACGCTAGCAAGATCTACATGTCGATCGCCGATGCCATTCAGATCCTCGACTCGCAGTCGAGCGCCGGGTCCCCGTCTCGCCTGATCAGACCTTTGGGAACGCGTGGCTGGACATCGACCGACCGAGTAAGCTCGAGTCGTTTGGCAGCGACGAGCTCATCCCGTTGGACTTGGCCGCCAGCGATTCGGACGAGTTCCCGACGCTGGAAGACTGCGCCAGCGAGCTGCTGGAGCTGCTGTTTTGAGACGAGCACTCGCGTGTCACCAAGAGGAAGGACACGCACCTATATATTGAAGAAGCATATACAATGACTGCGTGCTAGCTGCTGTAACAATGAATTACGATTTCCACTTTGAGCATTTACTGTAAAGTTGTCCTGCGGTCGTTGCTCATTGACGTCTACTGTTAATTGTAAGCCACAGGCTGTGGCCCACAGCGGCACTGGTGCTACTTGATTTTGCAGCATGATATCTCCACGGAGAGTTCGTCGCATGAGGATTTGCTGCCGGCAATGTCTGCCAAAGTTCCTGCAGGCGCAATCCCTGATTGCTCCCGATCCAAGGCGCCATGATCGCTATTATTGTCGCTGGTTGACTGATGTCTGGTATCATCGAATAAGTTCTTTTCGTCGTTGAGAAAAGTAATATCACCTCTGTGTTTACGTGCCGTGAGACTTCGACGAAAATGGCATAAGCCTGACATTTTCAGCGCTCCAGTAAAAGTCCTGCTTGCACTGACTTGTATCCATAGGCATTCCAATGCTTGCGGTGGCCACATGACTATGCCAAGAGCACATTGCTCGGTTGCCAACAAGGAAGGACATCGTTGTCCGTTTGCGAGTCGTTTTCACTGTGTAGTGCAGTTTTCGTCCGCTTCAACTTCGCAGATATTTTACGCCGCAAATCTCGTTTGAAACACACCATCATGGTTACGTCCCGCTCAACGTTTTCACGGCTGCTGCAAGAGCTTGAGGCTCAAGCAACATTTTCACGGTTGCTGCAAGAGCTTGCAAGAGCTTGCAAGAGCTTGCAAGAGCTTGAGGCTCGAGTTTGAGACTCGAGTTTGAGGCTCAAGCTCTTGCAGCAACCGTGAAAACGTTGAGCGGGACGTAACCATGATGGTGTGCTTCAGCTTCAAGCTCTTGTAGCAACCGTGAAAACGTTGTCGTCCAGATGTCCACCTGTGCCGGGCCATTGCAGTTGACGTGTGTACTTCAAACTGCTGATTTTGAGAAAATAGTAGCTTATCGTTAGTACTCAGATCAACAAGCAGGTTACATGTTGCAGTGCAGAGAGTGGTGCGGCTTGAGACAAGGACAATATACTTAACTGTTCACTTTCACTTTCTCTTCAATCCACGCAGTGGCTCCTGGACTGCGTCGCATCCCCAAGCGCAAGCCGGGGCGCCCAAGAGCCGCAAGACCAAGACCTGCTGAAGATGCCGTGTGATCTACAGCACTTGCACCAAGCTGAAGGCCCACCCCAGCAAAAAAAAAAGGTGTGGCTCTAAGCCTGATGCGGCATCAGGCTTCTTTATTGAGGTAAATCATGAATTTCCCGCGATTAGCTTAATATCGGTCGACAGGGCAAGTTAAAATAGGGTCAGTGAGGGATATAGGAGACTTTAGTGAACGTAAGGTAAATGTATTCAAATATTTGCATTACTGTCGATCATGCTGTCACTTTTCACAGCAAGTGAGGAAACGAGTTCAAACTGCTTCGAGTGCAGGATGCCTTCAAGCGAGAAATCGGTAAGAGACTGTCGATACTCGTCCCGCTCCCATCCAATGACCGAGAAATCGGACTCTACGGTGGCCGTATTTGGAAAAACTGTGGCCAACGACCCACAGAAATGCTGCAGTGTCTGAAATCGCCCGTCCAGCATCTTCCACCCATCCTCGAATTTTGTTTTGCTGTCGCCGCATTTCTCTAATTTCGTGCGGAGGACTTCATCGTGGCGAACATTTTCCAGGAGTCCCTGCTGGTCGCTTTCAATCGTAAAAATCTCATCATCAGTCCAACCACCAGCCTTCAGCCTTGACTCGTGTTCTTTGACTACTTTGCATAACGTTGCCGTTTGCATGTTCATAAGTTGGTGTGGTAATACCGGTGGAAGCTCCATTGAGCTAGACTCGTTCCGAGACGTTCGCGTCGCTATAATTTTTCTATGCCTTCAACAAGGCCGGCGAAACGCTCAGCCACCGATCGGATGCATGATGGATCAGCTGGTGAATTTTATCTGCAGCGAGCGGACCGGAGACCAACACAAGAGCCGAAAGTTTCGTGCGGTGTTTTGGCATTTGAAGGCATTGCGATGCCGCACTACTCGCAGTCCTCGCGGTCTTGCTGTTGCTTCACGCCCTCGCGGTCTTGCTGCTGCTGCACGAGGCCGGCGCGGTCGTGCTGCTGATGCACACACTCGTGGTCTAGTGCTGGTCGAGGCTTGCTGCTTCTTCGCGCTTGAGTTATACTGGGTCGACTCTGGATGGAGCTTTTAGGTGAGGGAAAAACGACGATCTTAAAATCGGGTTACTGAGGGAAATCGGGGTGATTTCCTCAATTAAAGAGGCCTGCTGATGCCGCACAAGTCGCGAAGAAGAAGGAGACCAGCCGACTGTCGGAGCAAGGTGCAGAAGCAGCTCGACAAGATGAATTTTGTTTTTCAGTGTTGTTGTGGTGTATTGTGTTGCTTCCTTGTGGATGAACTCTAATAACCCTTCCCTGGTGGCTTGCACGCCCTTGCCTCATCACAGTCTACTACCTTACGTTGCTATCGCCGCCAACCTCCTTTCACACCGATTGCCCCATGACACTTCCTCGTGCCCTCCGAAGTAGTTACCATACTCCTTCCCTCTCTTCCATTCCTCCATGTCACCTGTGACCGCGTCCGCACTTCTTGCAGGCCTAGTCCAGTCCGTTGTCCTCCATCAGTTGATGCAATGGTAGATTCGCCGACAAAATGTATTCTCATAATGATTTTACTATTCTTTCAAAATGTACTATTACTACTCATCTTCTGATTTGACCGGTAAAGATGCAATTACCACCATCACCATCTGAAAACCAAAATTCAGTGATATAATATATCACATCATGTGATTCACATGTTATGTAAATGGCAATTCCTCTCAAACTGCTGTATCATTTTCTTGCCTTCAAGTCGCCGGAGCGTGTGCAAACACTTCGAAGCCGTTCCTGCAGCTTCGTGAACGCCAGCCTTCCAACGCAGCAGCCTGTCGCCGATCCAGCCGTCTGTCGTCGTCGCTTGTATAAATTTCACTAGACCGTTGCTGGCGCACTAGTCCACTTGGGATAGTCCGCTCGCATCAAGCTAGTCGCGCTGGGCATCTCAACTTGAGACCGGAAAACGCTTTCCGTTCATACCACGCAAGACACGGCACAAGTCAGCAGATGCATTTAATGACCAGTCGCAACGAGGACGCCACATGATTTGTGATTTGGGTCCAGTCCACTTCGAAGTCGATTCAGCGTTGGTCCTGTGCGGTCACTGAACCGCCGGTCACTTCCGTTCTGCCGTCTCTTCGGAGCGAGATTGATCGGAAATGGGCAAATTAGCGCGAGCGTTCGGTCTGGAGAAGAAAGGCAAGATCGGCCTCACGGTCGAGAAGCCCTCCTACATCGCTGGTGAGCTCGTTCGCGGCACCATCTTCGTCGACATCCACGAACCCATTGAGTGCGATGGTAAGACTGAACCAGCTGCTTGCTCTGTCCTGGTCTTGATGTTCTTAGCTAACTGACTCCTTTTGATGCAGCGTTGGTGCTGAAGGTGACTGGCAAAGAGAAGGTGGAGTTCACGCACGTTCGAAGGAGTCTAAAGATGGCGAGTCCGTTGAGCATCGAGACCACGTCTCGCACGACAAGGAGTTCTTCAAGCAAAAGTTGGTGATCGTCGCCATGCAGGGTGAGAGCTACGGTGTCGGCAGGTACACGTATCCATTCGAGTACCAACTACCGCCGCAGCTTCCTGGGGCGTTCAAGTTATCCGGGTACAGCGAATGGGACATTGAACACCTCTCGGCCAAGATCAAGTACAAGTTCAAAGCCACACTTGACGTCGGTGGATTTTTCGCGTCCGACCTCAAGGCTGACTGCGACCTTGTTGTGCACGAGCGCAATTTCCAGTCGCTTGTTGCAAGCGAAGACTCTGTCACCCAAGACGTGAAGTTTTTGTGCTGCTTCAGCCGTGGCAAGTGCCAGCTCGCTGTTGCGATGGACAAGAGCGTGTACTTGCCTGGGGAGACAGCTCAGATCCAATGCCACATCAACAACACCTCGACGGTTGAGATTACGGCGATGCGCTGCAAGTTGTACCAGGACGTGAAGGTGCAGATCTCGAAAGGATCGTACCGCACATGCTCGAAACTCATGTGCGAAAATGCGTTCCCTGGAATTCCGCCTGGTGCGTCGCTGACACAGCCACAGCCACTCACACTTGTGCCCGAACACTCAGGGTTTCTCCAGCCGTCCACTACTGGCGAACTCATTGCATGCTCATATCGAATTGAGATCGAGTGCGATATCCCGTGGTGCCCGGATGTCTGCCTGCATCTACCTATGAGTATTATCGCACCAGAACTGCCCAACCCAGGTGCAGGATGGATTCCTGAGTCGGTTTAAGAAATATCCCACCGAAGATCCAGCATGCCTTCCAAAACATTTGCTTGCGTATGAACAATTCCTTGTCTCCGTCGACTCATACCTACTTACAAAGCCGACTGAATAAGTGGCTTCAAATATTTCTCGTATCCTTCTGGAACCTCGGATGAATTCAATGGCTCGCGGTCTGCTTGCGCCACCAGAGCTCGGTAGATATCCCCATCGTAGCGGCCGATAGCCGAGTTAAGCTCGAAGTCACTGAAATCCCACGCATCAGTGAGGCGCACTGCGTTCCGACGCACAGGAGGCAACAGCCTCTGAAGCTGCTTGTGTATCATATCACCCTGCGAGCTGGTAACGTAGTTGTCACGACGGAAATCACCTAAACCGTTGACCAGCAGCCACGCACCGAAGAGCTGACACAACTGTGCCACTGCTGCCTTGGTCATGCCTGCAGGCAATGCATATACACCCGAGATAAATGATTTGAGCAGCATCAGCTCAGTGTGATGCGTCGAGGCGCAAGTCATAAGTAGCATGCAAGCGTTGGTGTCGTTCCGAGATGCAGCCATCGCCCGAGCGAGCCGTTGAACTGATCGGGCTGCGCGCACCTCGAAGGCATCCGATAGGATGTGGAAGCTGCCAAAATCCTCAGCACGGTTTGCGTTGCATTGCAGATGCGGGTCGGAATAGAGGTAAGTGTAGCGCAAAAACTGGTTGGGGTCTCTTCATCTCCATTGAGCTGTGTGTCACTGAGCTTGCTCAGGCGCGCGTACGCCTTCAACAAGTAACGCGCGTGTTGCTGGACTAACACGTCAAAAGTACCCTCGAAAGTGCATGCGCCAACGTTTTCGGCGAAGAGATGAGCCAGGTTGCTGGACTGCAGAAAGCCACAACCTCCACACAAACGGCGGCACTGCTCGATGGCGTCATTTACATGGTCAGCTAGCCATGCTTTCAGACCTGAGGCCACTGCGTGCACCTCTGCAATCTGAGCAGCGTAAGACCCAAGACCGCTCTTCACCATAACAAGGGTTTCATCGTGCATCACACTCATCGCCCTTCCGGCAAAATTGGCCGCATAAGCCATTGCGACCAGCGGTAAAAGAGCGTGCTGCTGATTCTGGTAGTCCAGGACTTGATGCTCGTTGGTTAATTCAAATGTTCCCGCTGAGTCGTTGACACTTCCAACATTCGTCTTCAGCTTTCGGCCTTGCAAGCGGGCAGCACTGAACCGTGTCGTGATCGTCGTTGCCGCTCCCAGAATAAAGCTCAACTTCAGAATCAAATAAGCTCTCACCTGCGTCATGGTCAAGTACACCAACTTGGAGCTACGAGGCCTGACGAACGTCCCATTCGGTCGCACCTTCGCGTACTTCATCAGCATGTTCCGTCGTGGGATCCTCACACTGTGGAACACTGCATAGCCATTATCCAGCGAGTTGAAGCCGACCTTCGGTCCAATATCTCCCACCTCAATCCCAGGCAGCGGCATGTGGTCGTCCAGCGACCTCAACTGCACGATGAACGCCTGCACACCCTTGTACTCTCCATGAATCTGCAGCTTGGCGTGCACAATAGCATGCGTGGCCGTCTTGCCCAAGCCCCGGGCCACCACTTGCGACTCGTAAGCGTCGGTGAATTGATCACAAACTCTTGCGTGTTCTGGTCGTATACGGCAGTGGTCTCGATGCCCTGCACATTGGACCCATGGCCCAATTCCGTCTGGGCGTACGCCCCAATGACGCGGTAGCTCCTGGCAAGTGGCAGCCATTGCGCCTGCTGCTCGTTGTCTGCCTGGTTCTCGAGCGTCGGGATGAACATTGCACGGTGCACTTCCAGCGGCAGCCGCTCCCCCAGAGCCACGTAGAGCTCTTGCTGGTCGCGCGGGTCCTCGATTTGATAATCATGTATTAGTTTAATGTAGTGGTAGGCCTTCTCCAGACCTGCAGCGCAGCGCTGCGCGTGGTTTTGGAAGGAAAAGTCTCTTTGGGACAGCACCGGGTGCCTCTGCGCCAGCGCCACCATCAGTTTGCGGCGGCGGTTGGCCTCACGACCGCCGCGTAATGCGTCGGCAAGCAGATCGACATCCACGTCGCTGCGTTGGCGCTCGCGGTGCAGCAGCATTGGCGCCAGGTCGTGCAGAGGGGCGAGGCGGTGGGAGCCATGACGCAGCGGAGACGGTAGATTATTAAACGGGTCTTTTGCGGGTCTGGTAAGCCTTTGGGTCAGGTGAAAAATAACCGATTTATTTCCAAATCCGCACGGGAACCTGACCCGAGAAATACACGAACGACATGGACGGGCGAGGGCGAGCGCGAGACTTACCAAGTGTATTCATGAGCTAGCAACACCCGCCGATTAGGCGGGCATGTTAAAGCGAGCGAGCAGATGCGAGCGCTGCAACGAGTTATTTTTTTAGACACCGCGCCTGGCCGAAGTCGAGGACTTAGAGGCCGGGGTGGGGCAGGCTGCGCAGCGGCGGCCCCGAGCGAGCAAAGCGAAGCGAGAGAGGCGGGCCTACGGCTATAAGTCCGCAAACGAGAGCCAACGCGCGAGTGTCCAACCTTTTCTCCAATGCATACTTTTCTGGTCAGTGGTTCAGGTCTGGAAAATAAATTAATAAATAACCCGACCCAAATGCCAACCAGACACGCAAAAGACCCGTTTTTTTTTTTTTTTTAAAATCAAACCAGCGGAGACTACACATGTATTGCTTCGAGAGTGTTACTAATTTGTGTGGTGCACGCACTTGGGTCAGAATCATTTCTATTTCGTTAAAAATTCTAGGGCCCGTCTCGCGTCTTGGTTTCCCGAATCAGGTATCGAGCAGGTTCTGTATGAAAGCAGGTATTGAGCAGGTTTTTACTTTACCGTTTCTTTTCAGAATTTTCTTTTTCTTTCTTCTCCCTGCCGGGGCCACGCGGCGGTTCTCGCACGGTAGCAGCGCGTGGTGACGCCAGGAGCGGACGACACGGCCATGGCGCGCACACACAAGACGGCGCATATCAAGCAGCAGATGGCGGAGAAGGCACGCCAAGAGGAAGCGACTCGCTTGGGGGCAGCCGCGGCCGGAGCAAACGCTGAAGAAGTGGAGCGAGGGGGCCGCAGCAGAGGAGAGGGCTCGCCTTCAGACCGTCCCAAAGCCTCGCACTCGGTCGGAGAGAGCCGCCGCTCTTCAGCGCGCGAGGGAGGAGCGTGAAAAATCAAGCGCCATGCAGTTCGGCCCGCATGCCATGCGTGGAGGAGCCAGCAGTCCCGACACGGTGGAGGATGAAGATGAAGAAGATGCGGAGGGAGAAGAAGACGATGATGAAGACGCGGAAGAAGAAGAAGAAGGTGAAGAAGACATGGAGGAAGACGCTGAAGATGACGAAGGTGCGGAGGAAGGAAATGCTGAAGAAGGAGACGCAGGGAAGACGACGTTGAATGTGGCATTGGCGAAATCGACGCGAAAGAAGAAGAGCAAAAGAATGGAGCGTCGGAAGACACCATCGGAGAGCCACCCCTACGCCAGCGGAAAAAGCGCTCAGTCGAAGAGGTGGATGAAGACCTGCTGATTCCTGTCCCGCCGTTTCAACAGCAGCACAATGCCTGGGCGGAGTTTGAACAGGGGCTGAAGCAGTGCATGACGGAGACGCGCCAACTGCTCGTCGTGAAGGAGGTGATTAACGTCGCGAGGCACAATGCAACGCTGAGAAAGCAGATCCAGAACCAGGAGGTGTCTGACGGAGACATTCCGCTCGTACCAATGGGTATGGAGGCGTACCAGCGCAAGTACATCTGTACGCACGGGTGGCCTGCATGCGAAATATCATCGGGCAAGCGCACAATGCACAAACTTCGGCGGACGGTGTGTCCCTTCCAGATGCTAGCTCAAGTGGCGCAGAAGGGAGATGGTTCGTGGGAGATCGCATTGAAGCGCGAACGATACATCCACAATCACCAGGTATCACCAAACATCTACCAGCACTATCCAGGGATTCGACAGGTATCTTCCCACTCAGCGTTGGTGCCAGGTGTCCAGCTGCTGATGCAAGCGCAAGCAGGGGCTTCAGTATCTACGAGTACATCCGCGAGAGCTCCGACCACCATGTCACGATGAAGAACGTCCACAATTTGGTTTCTCGCCTGCGAAACTCCGGTAAGTCGTTTGTTAATGGACATTCATTTCTTCTCTAACTGATGAATTGTCGGGATTGGCCGTGACAGGTGTCCAGCTATCAGACGACGATGCCGTTGCCGAAACAATCGCCAACTTCAACATGGCGTCTGCAAAGAATGTGGCGTCTTTTCACCAGAGCGCTCTCGGAAATACAGGCGTCATTTCAATCACCACGGGAGATATGCGCTCTATGGTGGATAGTTTCCCTGAGGTTCTCCAGATGGACTGCACTCACAAGTCAAACAAGTAAGTTCATGCAGGTAGTAATGACCCGTGTATTTTCCATTGATTTCCAGGTATTGACCAGTTTTGCTTGCTTAGATACAATTACCAGCTTCTATCCATGGTTGCAATGGACCAGTTTGGCCACGGGCAACCAGTGCAGTACTCGTTGCTAGAGACGAACGCTGACTGTCAAATGGCGAAGTGTCTGGAACACTTCAAGCGTTTGAACGAGCATTGCTGCTTGGTCCGAATCGTGATCATGGATAAGGATATGCGAGAGGTGGAAGTTATACGTCAGAAGCTGCCCGAGGCTCGTATCCTGTTCTGCCATTTCCACGTGATCAAGTGGCTGCAAGAAACGATTCGGAAGTCGAGCAAGTACGGGGCATACTACGAGGCCGGCGTGCTGACACAACTGAAGCACTCGATCACGAACATGACCTACTCTCGGACTGAAGCCGATTACGAGGCGCATCGGGTGGAGTTCAAGAGTTTGTCGCTGCGAGGAGGGCGCCACGAACTGTGGAAATATTTCGAGAAGAACTGGGATGAGTGCAAGGACATGTGGGTGATGGTATTCCGTGTCGATTTGCCGCACTTCAACAACCACACGAATAACCGTGTCGAGAGTCTGTTCGGCAAAGTGAAACAGCACTTGAAGGGCCATTTGTCGATGAACTCGAGCAGTTGTCAAATCAGAGCTGAAATGACTACCACTTTTTTAATCCTACATTTAAGCGTTTAAACATGGATTTAATCTAATTTTAAATGTAGAGTGGAAATAATGACAAGACCTCTAAGCAGCTTATATTGAATAGAACACTCCATTTAACTGAAGGAGTTTCATAAGTCATCAATCACCTAATATTCATAGGAATGATTATAGAAACAATGTCGCCGAAAAATCTTACATACAAATCTGACAACATCATTTATATAATGATTTTAAATATCAAGATCAGAATTTAGAAAGTGATTCATCTTAAGCGAACTTTCTACAAGTATATAATAAGATATCATACGATAAGCAACAATTATGAAAGGATACATTTACAAGATCTCAAACGAGGATGGGACATGTAACTATATAGGTAGTTCGAAAAAGTCTATTTCAATATTCTGGAGCTATACTAAATCAAATTATAACAATTGGTTGAAAGACGGTAAGCCGTATTGTACCATATTTGTATTTTTCGTACTATTCAAGGAGTTTCTAACTTCAAAATTGAGTTACTTAGCGAGCATGACATAGAGAAAACTATCGATTTGTATACAAACAGTTAGCAATCAATCGTTATAAATGTATCAATGCTAATGAACATCCTTTTAGAATTGGAGACGAAAAACCTAATAATCGACCACCTCAACACGATCCAAGAAGAAAGATTCAATGCGACTGTGGCTCAGTATATAGTTGATACAATCAAGGTAAGCACAAATTGACAAAGAAGCATCAAGCTTACATAAATCAAAACATCAACTAAGTTAAGCATTTTTTAAACGCCGTAACGATGAATAAAAAACGACTCGAATTATTATTTACATATGATCCTAACAAATATATAAAGTAGTATATAGAAAGTGATATAATAAGTATGACATACTCAAGCGAACGTTACCAAGCCATGAAAGATAGCATTAAAGCTTCACAGAAACGCTACTATATTAAGACACGTGAAACAAGACTTGCCAAGCAGAACATTTACGATGATTTGCATCGTGATCAGATTCACGAGCGACAACGTAGCTATAAAACGGCCACTAAAGTTGAGTTACCACCTCAAATTGAAAAAGAAACATCAAAATTTAATTAATAATTTTTTGTCTTTACTAGATTAAAAGTTCAACTTGATATCACAACAAATAATATATAAAGTTCAACTTAATATTACTTTGAGTAATATAAGAAGATAATTTAGTCAGCGATATATAACGATGCTTGCTCACGAACTTGAAGGACTGAAGCGTTTAGGACTTAAACCTATTAAATGGGGCACCAGCTACCGTCTAAAGGTTCGAGGGCGAACCAACAAGATGGTTTTCATCAGCAACGTAAGTGAATTCAAAAATAAAAAACTGGTTGCTAAGTACTACAATGTGACTATGGATAAGCTAAACAAACAGCTAGCTCCCGATTATCACGAGGATCCTAAATATCGTTTCTACAATAGCAAATTTGGAGAGTCTCATCTATATGAATACATCCCAGCTGGAGAGTTTTACGAACAGCTTGAGCACGTTTTGTTAAGTCAGAAGAAAGCTTACAAAGTAAATATTGCTCTCGGTTACACGCTTCATGATCCTATCAACGATGAGGATTTTCACTTCTATCCTAATATCGACAACACTGCCGTTTATGACAAGCCATTCTCCGTGAATAGTCGAGCTGATGCGAGAAAACTCGTTTCTGATATCAGAACAAGAGAGCTTGCGGACAATCTTAATTACCCTAAATCAGGAGTAAAGCTCAAAGCGATTACCGCTTTTAGAATCTATATCAATTATCGCGATCACGTTCTCGGTGACACTGATGCTGCCGTACCAGAATTCATTAAGAAGAACAAGTATATCATCAATTTTACAAAGACAAAGAACAAATGCGTTTTCTTCAATATTGCTTACCACAACCAACCTGAACCAAAGAGACCCGATCGTATCAAATCTTTTGTTAAGGATACTTTCAAGCAATATTGTAGATTTAAGGGTATCGAGTACTCATTAGGTCTATTCAAAAACTTTAAGCCGATTGACCTTCTTAAATTTGATGAATTTGAAGAGTGTTTTAATCTAAATATTATTATTTATGATTTTAACAACACAACTACTGAAGTGAATTGTATTAGACCAACCACAGGTAAATATGATGATACGCTCAACATCCTTTCACATGACAATCATGCTTTCTACATCACAAACATTGATAAGGTACAGAGTAAATATATCTGCTCAACGTGCTCGATGACTTTCGATAATTGTTTAGCAAATCATAAAAATATGAAGTGTGATCGAGTAAATATTGCTACTTTTCCTAAAGAGCCAAAGATGTAGCAACCTAATCCAAATATGATTCAATCAATGCTAAGGAAGTACAACATCAGAGATGTCGATCACTATGTTGATCATTTTATTGTTTGGGATTTAGAAGCTATATTAGCTCCTCAAGAGTTTAACCATGAAGCCAAGACTCAATTCTATAATGAACATATTCCTGTTTCAGCAAGCGTATCAGATAGCTTAACTAAAGGTGTCGAATGCTTTGTTAACTCTGATTCGAAGTTATTGGTTACTGATATGATGAATTATATCAAGCTGATTCGTGATAAAATCTTTGAGTATAATGTTTAGAAATATGAGAAGTTGATAATTAAGTTAATGGATTCTTTAGGCCTGGCAATGATTCCAGGTGAGATCATAACAGAAATATTTTATAGTGGTGATCTCCATAAGTGGATTGGTCCTTCTAAACCATTTTCTAACTTGGCTGAATTCGTTGATTATAATGTGTCCTCCTTCGTTAATAAATATGCTAGACGTCTATCAACCATACTTAAGCAGGTTCCAGTCCTTGGTTTCAATAGTGGATCGTATGATATCAATCTGATTAGAACCGATCTTTTCGAAATATTGTACAAATCAGGTAATATGAAAGTCATCAAGAAATAACGGTTACATGGCTATTTCAATATCGCAATACAAGTTTCTTGATATCCTTAATTACGTTCCACAAGGCGTAAGTCTCGATAAGTATCTCAATACGTACATTGGCGGCTGCACATGCGAAGATAAAAATCGTTGCTCATGTGGCTTGACTAAGGGTGTTTTTCCATATGAATACATCACTTCATTCGAAATCCTTAACGAAACGACTATCCCTCCCAAATCAGCGTTCGACAGCAAGCTCCGTAAAACGTCTATCTCTTCTGAGGACTATGAGCGTGTTCAATTTGTTTGGAAGCATTATGAAATGAAGTCGATCAAAGATCTTCTTATTTGGTACAACAACCTCGATGTAGCTCCTTTCATCATTGCAATCCAGAAGCATCGTGAATTATTCAAACGTTTCCAGTTGGATATGTTCTTTGACGGGGTCACCTTACCAGGTCTTAGCGAGAATGTAATGTATCAAACATGTATGAAAGATCTAAAGCCTATTCCTAAGATAGCTGCTAAATCATTTATTTCCCTCTTGGACGATTCAAAGGCTATATCAAGCAGGATAAGGAAGCTAATCATGATTTCGATATGACGATTGGACATCTTAACTATCTGCCCAAGAAGCAAAAATATCTATGCTCACATTGCTATTGTCAATTGGATACTGAAAATGTTTCAGCTGATCGTGTTAATAATAGGGTTGGTCACAAAGACGGTAACATCATGATCAGCTGCGTATCGTGTAATGTCGCTCGTAAGGACATGCCAATTAAAGCTTTCCGACATAAGAAGTTGCTAGACTACAACAGCGATCGCTTAGTCTATTCAATTGATGAAGAGGAAGGAGAAATCTATCATAAGATGAAAGCTAATATCGCTGGCGGTCCTTCCATCATCTTCAATAGATATGCAAAGCGCAACAAAACTAAGATTAGAGGTGATAAATTATGCAAGAAGGTTATTGGATACGATGCTAATGCTCTTTATCTATGGTGCTTAGGAAATGACATGCCTTGCGGACGTTTAACTACCATCGAGCCTTACGCCAATATCATTGATGATATTAAAAACAATAAGATCTTTGGTTTCTTAGAGTGCAACATAGAAACACCAGAACACTTAAAAGACTACTTTTCCGAGATGACTCCTATTTTCAAGAACATTGATATCGAACCAACTGAGGAGGTCATTGGTAAGCATATGTTCGACTATAATCAGTCTCGTGGTAAAAACATGTCCAAGAAGAGTCGTAAGCTTATTGGTAGTTACTTTGGTGAGATAATCCTTATCTACGCACCTCTTCTAAAATGGTATCTCGAGCATGGTATGATCATCACCAAGACCTATAGTTTCATTAAAGCAGCTGCTCATAAGCCTTTCAAATCCTTTATGGAGCAAGTGTCTGACGCACGACGCGAAGGCGATGTCGATAAATCAAAAGAGATGATTGCTGATATGATGAAGCTCGTCGATAACGCTGCGTTTGGTCGATCTGGCATGGATATGTCTAAGCACCGTCAAGTTGAGTTTCTATCAGATAAGTGAAGTGTTCGATAGCCTTAATAATTTATTATTATTAGCCTTAATAATTTATTATTATTAAGGCTATCGAACACTTCACTTATCTGATAGAAACTCAACTTGACGATGCTAGTGAAGTGTTCGATAGCCTTAATAATAATGAAATTATTAAGGCTATCGAACACTTCACTTATCTGTCCAGAACCGACTTTACTGATGAAATGGTTGAGATAGTTAAATCAAAGCGCCGTAAAAAACTCAGCAACCCCATTCATCTTTCCATTGCTATCTATCAACTTGCTAAGCTGAGAATGCTTCAATTCTATTATGATTGTATTGACTTCTACTTTGATAGATCTGATTTCGAATACCAGGAGATGGATACGGATAGTGGCTATATCGCTTTCACCTGTGAAGACCGCTTTAAAGAATGTATCAAGCCTCATTTAGTTAAACACTTCGAGAAGCATAAGTATGATTGGTTCCCCGTGACGATAGTCTTGATAATGCTGCTTTTGATCGCCGTACGCCCGGTCTATTCAAAGAAGCATTCAGGTGCAATGCTATGGTTTCTTTATCATCTAAGAACTACATCTGCTATCTAAGTGATAAAATCGATAACAGGCAAAGCTATGATTAAGCTTTCTGCTAAAGGCGTACAAAAGAAGAAAAACTCTAATGTTCTAACGCCTGAGAACTTTGAATCAGTAGTTAAGCAGGATGAGTCAATCAAGAAATATCACTACACTATCCAAGGAACCAATACAGGTTTTCGTATTCGTAAAGAGACTAACTCAATCATCACTTACTCGCAGACGAAAACTGCCCTTTCGTACTATTATGATAAGAGACAGGTTCTAGATGACGGAATTAGCACCAAAGCACTTAACATTTAAGGGACTACTCTACCATTTTTTTATCAACATGATATAGTCATGGATAAAACGAAGCTTAATATAGATAACTTATTGAAGAAACTTTACTACGATCCTAAAACTGGCTATGTAGGTGTTAATGCTCTATATATATAAAAAGAAAGGCCATCAAGCTTAAAGAGGTGAAAGGTTGGTACAAAGATCAAACAGATATTCAACGATATACCGAGAAAAAGTCTCAATTTCAGGATTTTAAGATCACTTCACACAATCCCAATAGTTGGCAAGCAGATTTAATGTTTAAGAGCGGAAAAGTAGTATTTACAGCTATCAACATTAATAGTCGAATAGGCTTCGCTATGATCATAGAAGATAAACGTTGGAGTAGCGTGGTGAAGGCAATCAAGTCACTTGAAAATCAAAAGGTCGATGTTTTAACGACTGATAATGGAGTCGAATTCATGTCTAAGAGAGCTCAATCATATTTCAAAACTAAAAACATCATCCATTACAATAACGAAGCAGGTGAACATAGCACGATGGGAAAGATTGAACGTTTCAATCGAACGCTTAAATCACGTTTGATGAAAATCAGACAGCCTCTCACGATAAAGCTTCTTAGTGATGTTATCGAAAATTATAATTCTACTATTCATAGCTCGATTAATATGGCTCCTAACGAAGCTACACTGCCTACAGTAATTAGTTGACTAAGACTATTTTAGGTGCAATGCTAGTCCTTTCAAAAACAACGAATAGTCTGAGTCAGACTATTTCTGTACAAAGACTAATTATGAATCCAAAAATAGTATGGGCCGAGGTAACCCCTCACACGGCGTCTACCGCCACGCCGGCGAGCTGAGACAGCGACTGCGCCGCGATCAACTTCTAAGATCCGCGTCCTTTTCACCCACCAGTCCATTGCTTTCGCTAAGTTAGCCGCTGGCGTTGCAGAGTTGAAGATTGCAGGGAACGCCCTCACAGCTTGAGCAAACATGCCTTTGCTGCCTTGAGATGCCTCGTGCTTTTTCATCCAGCGGACGACTTTGCGGCGGTGAGCAATACTGCTGACCGCTTGAGTGTGGCGATTCGACACTTGACGCGTCGGTGCGGGTGGCTGCGGTGCGTCTTCGTGTTGAGGACTCAAGCCGATGCTCGATGCTTCGACGCTCTCTGCTGACAGGTCGACGCACTCCGTGGGCGCGGGCGCGTCGATCGCTACGCTGACTGCAAAAGCAGTGTCTGCAACCTGTCCGACCTGGACAGCTTGGTCGACACCTTGATCACACTTCGGGCAGATCACAGGCTGCGCAAAACCTTCGTTTCCGGTGGGCCGTCCGCAAAAGGGGTGCATATGGCACAAGCACGTCGGAAAGCGATGAACAGGTCCTGCGGGGGCGCCGCATCCTCCACAAGGCGCAGTGGGCTGAGCTGATGACATCATCGTTAGAGTGATAGCTGGTAAAACCGAAAGTGATAACATGCAAAACCAACAGCCCGACTTCTAGCGCGCTGCTTCCCAGCCAGGCCCTTCTCCCCTACCACCGAAGCGGAGGTAACATCGGACGTGTTTGCATCACGAGTTGGTGTGCTATAAGTGCATGTACTTGGTCCCCACTTCGAGAACCACAAACAGCAGAAACAGTTGCTTTAAAAAATCTGAGTAATGGCTGCTCATCTGGTGAGACTATTTTTGAACTTGATCTGGTTAGACTAATTCTGAATAATGAAAATTTGCTTAGACCATAAATAGTCTAGCTGAGACTATTTCTGAACATAGACTATTTCCGCACATACACTAATTACCGTAGGCAGTGTAGAGGTCAAGGCATGGAGAATGAAATAAACTATAATAGAGACACCATGGATAGGCTACAGCTACAACTTGAAATTGGATCAAGCGTAATATACAGACTAAAAACAAAGCAATTTCAAAAAATCGATTAAATGGAGAAAAGCCATCTACGAGATCGTAGGCATCGATGGTTATCGAATCCAGATTCGTTCAAAGAATGGTCATACTCTCTACAAGTCACCAAACGATCTTAAATCAGTGAACGACTCACCTATAGAAGCTGAAACGAAGAAATGCGATATTTTTGAAGTCGAACGGATAATTGATCACAAAAAAATGCGATTTGGTAAAAATGAGTATCTAATCAAATGGAAAGGCTACGACGAGCCAACCTGGGAAAATCAAGAGAATTTGCGACTGATCAATAAAAACGAACTATCAACCGTCGAGAAAGAATATTTCTCATATCGTTAAAGAAGTAAACTCGCGAGGTAGCTTGACCGGTCTATATACTCTTTTAACAAACGGTTTCGGTGGAGATACTACATCAACTTTACGTTTTCTTTTAATCTCAAACAACTTAGACGCTTCTTCTTCAATATTAGAGTTATCGAATGGTACACCTCTTCGAGATCAATCCATATTAACCCTTTCGCGAACGGTGGGTGCATTTCGCCCCCATCGAGGCTGTTTACTAAAGGAGGTGAATTTAACCCCTCGATGGGGGCGTTTTGCATCTTTTGGGCAGAAGCGACCGAAGGGTCGCTCGATCATACCTACTTTTGTTTTAGCCAATCCCACGCAAGCGGGTAGGGAAAGGTTAGGCATAGCGTGAAGTTCTTCGCTTTAACCCCTCTCATAACACATCGAAACCCGCTAGAAGCGTTGAATTTTACGTGTTAGATTACGAACTCATGTTGAAGTGGCTTTTGTGGCAGCTGCGTTGTGCACCTATGCGCGGAGCATCACGGGGACGCAACTTAGCCGCCTAGATCTTGCTGATCTCAGCGCTGTGATGTCATCATCCTGCAGCAGGCTGCACTCTGGTTTGGTGCGTACATTTAGCTATATCGTCAACTCCAGCGCGGGACGCCGCTGCAGATCTCGCCCGACACCGCCAGTTGGCCGAAGCGCTGACATCGCCACTGCTACCGTCCACAGAGGAGCCGACCCGCAGCCAGTCACTCTCCCGAACATACTGCCGCCAATGCTTCCTGCTACAGAGCCACTGACACAGCCCTGACCGAGACAGTGATATTATTCTCGCGTCCACATTGGGGTGTCGGTGCTATTGTGGTCTCCTGTGCAAGGATGATTGGAGCTGGATCAAAGTGGCAGGCTTGGGAATGTAGCGAAAAAAGTGGTAGTGGTAATGGCGCAGCAAACGCAAAGCAACAAGGTTGAGCAAGACATATACTTTTGCAATATTTTGCGATGAGAAAGCAAAGTTCCAGCTGATGGAGTCAACTAACAGGTGCTCCACGCAAACCAAAGTAATTGTTCGACGGAAGGGTTTCAGGCTCCAAATCGACTGGTTGATCTTTCAACCACTGCTCGGAATGATAGTACTTGCATTTTTCGCAACTTGCACGGATCCCAATGCTCCTCATCTTTGACACATCCACCAGCATGTCAACCACATCCATTGCCACAGTAAGATTCGTCAACTTGTTGTAATTCACTTCCTGCAGAAGCCCCTGCCAACGGTGGCGCTCAATCGTTTCCTCGTCAACAGAATCGTCATCTTGCATCGCAATGTATTCATCAATGAGCTTGTCAAGTTGTACTTGTCTGTCAACGACGACGCCATTTAAAAATCGTAGCCGATCTCGAAGCATGTTGCGCGTGATCTGCGGATAATAGTTCATTAGAACAGGTAGCATATTCAATGCTGGTAAGCATAAATACCTTAGACACCTCCATCGATGTTTTAAGCCATCGGATCATCCACAAGAAATTGTGGATCTTGTCCTCTTCGCCATGGCATATAGCGGCGTAGGCATTGAACATTTCTTTTACTGGTAGTTCAGAGACGAAAAGGCTGGCAAAGGAACTCGAGATTTTGGAATCATCAAAAATCTATAGCGACAATATCAGCACTAGTATTCAATATATTGAACGCAGAGAAAGCTGGAACGTACCCTCCACGAGGATTGCACATATAGTGGGTAGAGGGTATCGAACTCTACATCGCTGTTGGCACTAAATGATTCAAGAGCCTAAAAACAAACCATTAGAAATCGTATGAAGTAATACAGGACATTGATATTTACCGCACGTCTTGTTGTTTCCTTTTATCTCCGTAAATTCGTTTGCCGTTTGACGCCTTTTTTGTAACACTTGGGGATGGCGTCTAAATGTATATCACACGAAGCATCATTAGTTGGTGAGTACCTGACCAGCAACGCACTACGCACAACTTACCTTCCAGTTGTTTCGCTCGTCTTCGCGACGGCGATCCACCATCTCACTGTTCTCGTTTTTGGCAAAATCGAGACTGATCATTTCCGAGGAAGAAGAAGGCCCGCCGTCCATCTCAGCTATTCATGCTCTAGAGCAATGCTCAAGACCAAATATATAGAAGATTGTATAGCACGATTCCATAATGACCTAACGTGGTTCCGTTTGTGAAAAGGCGTTCGCCAAAAATCGAGTGAAACTATGACGCTGTGGTGACGACTCTGCGTGATAAGGACGTGGAGGAGCGGGAGACTCGCGTCGTGCTGTTTCTGACGGCGTATGCACTGCTACTGCAGGTTGATAGCATTCCAAGGGAGGGCTATGGGGTTGTGAGTTCTGATGCAGAGTATTGCTATGAATACCTCTAGGCTAATATCGTCCACATGGTTTCAGATTTCAGACTGCTACCGTGGAGCGGCAAGTTGGGGGATCGTCACAATGGGGAATCGTCACAATCATATCCAGCACCAACGTGTGTGAAGGAATATAATAAACACATGCAAGGGGTGGATAGGCTGGACCAGATCCGTGCACGTTTTTCAATTGCTGACGGTCACTCGTTTAAGAAGTGGCACAAAAGCTCGCGCTAGCTCTCATCGATATTGCCAGAGTCAACGCATACCTCACGCGTCGCCAAGTGCTAAATGTGTCGAAGCAACGAGATCCCCATCGAGGGATTGAGGCCCCAGTGATGAGCGAATGGCATTTGATGCTGATGGTGTAAGCGAGACCAGCTCGCCGCCCGTTCCTTTAAGTACTATATTTGTTTCTATGAGACCCGACGGAAGCCCCCAGAAGCGGTGCACCGCTGTGGCGTCGCGACAAGTTTTGGGCGACCGAAGTAGAAAGCGACGGGCATGCGTGATTTGTCGATGGGAAGACCGCCATCCAACCGAGAAAACAGACTTCTGTGGGAATCACAATGTCTGTCTTTGCCGTGCAATGTACCAAGACAAAGAGCCCAAGGTGTATATGTGTCCTGATAAGGATTTGACTTGTTGGGAAAAGTTCCACCGCTATTACTTTCCCAACAACCTTTTTTCAGACAAAGGCAATATTCGCAGAATATCAGAGCTGTACAAGCTGAAGGAGTCGTGCAACCCAAGCAAAACTACTCTGCAACCTCAAGCACAAGCCGCCCGATCTATTGAAAGTGAATTCGACACTTGTTGTGCATGAATTGTGTAGCATTTCAATATTTTTAAACCGAACTTGGCGTAACACTATCAGAGGTCTGCCAAACTTGTCCACCCACGGGTAACTGGCGGTCAGCGTGTTCATGAGCATTTGCACACACTGCTGCTGCAACAGTGGCACGAGCCACTGTTCGTCATACGCTGGCCGAAGACGCGCGCTCAGCCGTGAGTCGTCTCCATTAGGTAGTCGAACTCTGTTGCTCTGACATCTTCGTCATGCGCACAGACTCGTGGCTCTCAGAGACAAACTTGCTGCCTCGCCAATCCGGCTATCGCTGATAAGATAAAGTCACGAGCATGCTTGGCACGCGACGTGGCGACACTCTCCACTCGTGCAGTCATGCTAGATACGTATATGTTGCCTCCCACGTGCATTGAAAACCACAGCCGCGTTCCCACCGCCCACTGACAACTCGATGTTGACTCTTGCACCGCCTCACCACGCCCGTTGACAAGCGTACTGACCCATGAGGACGCGCCAGACGAACATACACGCTCAATTCAGTGACAAACCGCCGTTTTAGAGGCTCTCCACAGTCACGCGTCGCCGCGATACCGGTGCCAGCTCGGACTGCGCTGACTTCGAAAATGGACAGGCCTGTCTGAATACTTTTGTTGTTGGTCAGCTCGGTAGCGCTGCCTGATAGGCCCCCGTCCGCATCGTACGAGCCGTGATCGACACCTGGCTATCGCTAAAGTTGTCGGTGCCCACATCAACATCCAGTAATCTTTCCACTACTCAGCAACAGGCTGCTAGAATCGCTCGTACTGCCGCTGTCAGTGCCAACCTGCTGAGCGTAAGCGACGGGGTGCATCGGGCAATGTGGCACGGCGGGCTGTCTCCACTACTCATGGTGTGTTAGGCAATTTTCGAGACCATATATATAGAGGATTCTATTGCAAGATTCCATGCGTGCGATTTTCAAAACCAAATATATAGAAATTTGTATAGCGGAGTTTCGCAATCACCAAACGGCAGGTAGCAACAGCAGCTGATGGAGACATTGTGGCCTTCATAAGTAGTAGTGACTTGGTGTAGCGTCACAGTACAACTACCCCAGCCGGACGTTTCCAAACTGCACTAAGTCCTCCGAGATCCACAACACATAATATGGACCTGAAGGAGCAACATCAACACAAGCAGTGGGTCTTTCAATAAATATTTTTCATTGATATCATTAGATTATAAATGTAGAGCAACGCAAACATTTCCATGCGTGCATCTGGGTAGTATTCATACATCGCTTTTGGCACTCAAATCTTGGTCGTTTCGGCTGTCAGCACTTCAGGCACTAGTTCATGCTTGATTACAGGAAGTACGAGTCCACAGCAACCACCGTGGCCGCAACAACGCCCAACTCTCCCGAGATCTGACTCGCAGCGCTCGGACTGAACGCAGACACCTGCGCAGACCTGCTTAATCACCCATGAACGATGACACTGGGGTGATCAACCAGATGCAGCGGACGAGCCAAATGGGCTTATCGGCAAAAACGACCGGGCAACAACGACTCCCTGGGGTGACGGACGGTTCTTTCAGCTCATTGGCGGTGAGTGATCAACGGCGAGCGAGGCTACAACAGCGGGTGCCCACTTCACCAGCATGGGCAATCCAGAGATGCCTCGCGGATAGCGACGGCGAGTCCGAGCGATGGTGTCAACGGAGAGCGATTTCCCGGTGACTTCACCAACAGCCGGTATTTCGTTTGCCAGGAGCAGGCGGTCAAACAGATTGCAGCAGCATCGCGCAGCGGGGAGACGTTGAGCTTGAGAGGAAGACGGCGAATTTGCAGATAAAGTTAGGACGGTATTTGGCGCACTGGCCGCGAGCTGCCCCCGCCTCACCATGAGGAGCAATCTTGGCGAGATCGCCAAGGCACTTTTGATTGGCTCACTCAAACCGTCTGGCCAATCAATATCTGTTTCTCTAGCTAACATTGATGCTGATTGACCTAGCCATCGGAGCGAACCCAAGAAAAGTATGTTCATGCGCCTCTTCAAGATATGGTTGAACCTCTCAAATCGCCTGGCCAATCCACGTCGTTTCTCTAGCCACTCTTGATGGCGATTGGCCCCAGCCAACGGAGTGAACCCATCGGAGAAAAGTACTTCAACATATTGTTGAAGCTGGCTTGAGTGATTACGGCAAGATATGAAAGGCTGTAGTGGCAAGATAGTCAATACCGTCTGGTAACTAACTCAAACAAAACTTATTTATTTGGTCATATATGGATGGGGACCGAATGTCTTGGATTTGTATGTTTTGCTAACGCATTTGTGAGGAAGCTATTTGAATACCCAGGACTGTCCGGACTCCTGCTAGCGACGTTCGTGACAAATTTGGGACTGCTTTACATGACAGTTTTTTCAGCTCATGAAACGTACGTGTTTAACGTTGCTGCATCGTTGAAGTTTCTCGTGCTCATGCAGAGTCAATGCAGCACCATGTCGATCGAAATTAGTCATACTTCTCCCGAAATACGAACCGTTCGTTCTGATCGTGCTGGTTCCACTCATGTATATGTGGTTTTCAACATCGTTGTCGGTGGCTGCCACCATCGTGTTCGTGCGGCACGCTGCGTCGTCTGGAGCACTAGCGACAATGCAGGCCGAGAGTTATGCTGACGGGGGGGATTTCGTACTGACTGAGCGGTGATCCACTTCTCCACGACCACATACTGACTGGGCTGATCGTACAGAATATGGGTGTTGACACCGTCTGGTCGGTGGTTGCCATAGTCGGGAGTGGGGATTGCTACCATGGGGGGCACTGGTTGCCGCCATTGGAGTCTGTGATTGCTACCGTCGTTGTCTGTCGTTACTACCGTCATGTTCGTACATCTCGTTTGCGGCATTAGGAGCACTGGCGGCGATGCCGGCAGACGTCTGCGCAGACGACGGAGAGGATTTCAAATATACAATCGATGTACAGTAAGCTGCATCAATAAGTAGTAAGTCACAAATGATAAACCTCTACAATTATGTACGTGATACCAAGACCATCTGTGCTAGTAAGACATCTAAAACTATATTTTACAGGTACAGCTTATGTCATAGCAGGTGTTACTTATTAAGACATTTTACTGTACCTCTCCTCCACCTCATACGGACTGGGCGGATCCGGTAAGCGCAAGTGAGGCAAGGTGGTTGACATCGTCGGGAGCAGTGGTTGCCACAGTCGGGAGCAGTGGCTGCCAGCGTCGGGAGCGATGGTTGTTACCATCGGGGAGCGGTGATTGCTACCGTCGGTGGGGTGATCGCCACCGTCGTGAGTGGTGATTGCTACGTCTGGATCGCTGGTAGCGATGCAGGCAGAGAAGGCTGGCGATGACGAAGTGCGAGGATTTCATGCCGACAGAGCGGTGGTGTACCTCTCCACCGGCGCATACGGATTGGACGGATCCTGTAAGCGCAAGTGGGGCAAGGTGGTTGACATCGTCGGCAGCAGCGGTTGCCACTGTCGGGAGCTGTGGCTGTCAGCGTCGAGGGCGGTGATTGTTACCATTGGGAGCGGTGATTGCTACCGTCGGTGCAGTGATCGCCGTCGTCGTGAGTGGTGATTGCTACGTCTGGATTGCTGGTAGCGATGTAGGCAGAAGGCTGACGGCAAGTACGTTTCGGAAGCCAGCCTGGAGATGTGACCTATGACGTCACTCGGGCCAACACCATCATGGTCGGTGTAAACTTGGTAATGGTGTGGCGATCACCATCGTGTAGCAGACCGAGGCGGTGCTCAGAAGATTGTCGCCTGATCATGATGCCCAACCGGCACACCTAGTTTCAATGCAGCATGCAGCACATGCCAACCGCTTTGGCATGATGACAGCGCGAGTCAAGGTATTCTTCGACGGCTGCGGCGTTAGGCCAAGGGTGCACTGATCGACTAGACCAATTGCATTTTATTGTTTTTAACGACAACAAGATTTCCGCCACCTTCTTCGCGCACGCGAGGTGACCATTATACCGTGATCATGCGTGTCCTGCGGCAGTGCTGGTGAATATCGTGTGTTGGACGGTGCGGTTTATAAGCAAAAGGAATTAGCAATGGGTTGTTCACGTGACGTGGTATATAATCCGAACATGTATTGAATAGTATTTATTGTCATTGACTGGAGTGCCGCGTATATCAATAGGCTTGTTGCTGGATTGCAACCAGGATACTGAAATCGAGACAATTTTATGCAGACGCCATAGTGAGCAAATCTGGCTTCGGCATCCAGGTCGGTGTCGCCAGCATAATTTATCCAATACAATAACGTGGTGCAGCAGCGGTAATGTTGTGACATATTTCTCGAGGGTCTCATTGCTGGACGGATCAAAGACTAGATTATTAGCGAACAATACAGTGCATGTGCGCAGGGCATTCATCACCACCACACCCACGTCCTGATGGCATCGTCGTAAACAGATATGACGGATAATCTTGGATGAGCACAAGTTGCAGACGAGATCAGCGACCACGACAATTGAGCAAGTCTGTTCTGGAATTCAACTCCAATACAGCGACCTACTCGTGTCTCTAGCGCCACTTGAGTAATTACGTTTCCAATTCCGGAACCAATATCCACAAATGCATCAGCACAACTTAGCGGTGGTAATTCAGACAGTATAGATGACACTCCATCAGGAGCAATCTCTCCGTAGTGATGATCAGGTGAATGCAATTCTGCGCGCAAGTCGTTCCTTGTCACACCCAAGTAAACACTCTTGACACCTGATGAGCCCAGATGTGTCTCGTGGTATTATCATCATCATCATCACGCCGTGTGTCGGTATCACAGGAAACCACGTCGTGCAGATTGATGACGAGCTATCCACTACTTCAGTCACTTCATGGCATTCCATTGCCAATCGATAAGATGGTTCGTTGCCGCCCAATTCTCGGAGACGATCCTGCGCTTCACGACGATGTACGCCAGTTAGCCGATCGACGGCCTGAGACCCACGGAGACCGCGAAAAAGGACCTCATCAACAATCGGATCGTACTGGAGTTCGGCAACGAGGTCGTTAGGATGATCTACACCTTTGCCCGGTCATCTTAGGAATAGGTGCAAGCAAAGTGGTACTGGGAAAACTGACAAAGACAACAATCAGTTTTAGACACGAAAATCGAGATCCAAAGTGAGATTTATGGCGTCCAAAGTGGCACAGGTACCGATAGGCAAAACGAATCAACTAGTGGTGGTGGAGTGCTCCCGCCAAAAGTTGGCGCGATCGCCTCCAAACGCGCGCTCTGTTGGTGCTCGTGGACATCTTTGCCTTCATTGTTGAGAGCTTATTTCCAATTCCTCCTCCTCGCGCAGAGATGCCTTCTCAAGCCAACTTCATCAAGCACTCGCCTGCCGAAAAACTCCGCGTCCTCGACGCCTACAACGCTGGACGGGCCGACTGGTTGACCGTGGCTGCGAACAACGGCATTTCACGCTCAATGGTCTATCGTATCGCTGACACTGGTCGCGTGGACAACCTGCCGCGTGGCGGACCCCGTTCTGGCGCAAGGAAGGTCACCCCCGAAGCGAAAGAGCATCTTGAGTCCTACTTGAACGAGAACTGCACCTTCACCATGGATTGCATGCGCCGCATGCCCCTGCTGGACATGGGCGTGGACATCTCGACGTCGTCGATTAGCCGGTACTTGCTGGGAATGCTGTACACCGTCAATCAGACGCGAGTGGAGCCGACGACCTGCAATAACGAGACGAACAAGACCAAGCGCCGCGAGTTCGCAGAAAAGCTGAAGGAGCACCAGCGCAAAGGTAACTTTATTGCGTATTTCGACGAGACTAACTTCAACGTTTACTGCAAGCGAGGCCGTGGGCGCGCGAAAAGGGTGAGCGTGCGACCGTTGTGCTTCCGCCGTCGAAGGGCGCGAATCTGCAAATTCAGTGCGCCGTGAACTCAGCCGTCGGGGTGATTCTGCATCGGTTGGAGAGAGGCAGCATTCGGATGGCCCAGAACGCGCAATTCATCGACGACATTTACGGCACCGTGAAGTCCTCCGAGTTCTTTCGCGACAACTACGCCGGAAAGGACATCGTCGTTGTGTTGGACAACGCTCCCGCGCATCGTCAAACCGAGGAGCGCGTCAGTGCGCACGACGACCTAGTTCTCCTGCGGCTCGCACCGTACTCCCCATGTGCAACCCCATCGAGGGTTGCTTCTCGGTGTTGAAGGCTCATATTAAGGAGAGCCTTGCATTGGACCGCGAAGAAATCTGTGACCGCAGCAACATGACGGACAGCGATGGCAACGTTCTCACCGTTAAAGAGCGCACTATGCGCTTTCTGGAGCATGCGGCTCGCAACAGTATGAGGTACATCACGCCAGTGGTGGTCACCAACATGGAGCTACATGCTCGTGATGCAGTGAACGCTGCCGCCGCTGTGGAAGACATGGTCTATGGGAAGTAGCAGTTGCGCGCAGGACCTCGTTAAACGTTTCAGTGTGGACGCAATAAATCTCACTTTGGATCTCGATTTTCGTGTCTAAAACTGATTTTTGTCTTTGTCAATTTTCCCAGTACCACTTTGCTTGCACCTATTCCTAAGATGACCGGGCAAAGGTGTACTTCTCGACGCCAATCCCTCTGTGCTTCGGTGAGAACTCCACGGTTCTCTTGATACACAGCCATCCGTGAAGTATCGTGGGTAATACTTTCTATTAGGGAAACGAGGAATCGCCGCGGAAATTATAGATGTTGTTGCCATACGTGCGCTTCAGTGTCTTTAATCGAATTTTCAGCTGATGATCTTCCCCGGGTATGCCAAGCGCAACCATAAGTTTTTCCAATAAATTTTGTGCCCTTGATCAAGCTGTTCTTTGCTAATCGGAGCAGCATTTGATCCTTCGTCGTCAGAAAAATCTGTCATCTGTTGCGTCGGCTGCAAAATGAGAAATGGGTTTGCAAATTATATAAATCCAAGACATTCGGTCCCCTTCTATCTATGACCAAATAAATGGGTTTGTGTGAGTTAGCCTTATTTTTACCTGACGGTACTGACTATCTTGCCACTAAAGCCTTTATATCTTGCCACAATCACTCAAGCCAACTTCCTCAATATGTTGAAGTACTTTTCTCCGATGGGTTCGCTCTAAAATAGTTTCCTCACAAATGCGTTAGCAAAACATACAAATCCAAGACATTCGGTCCTCTTCCATATATGACCAAATAAATAAGTTTTGTTTGAGTTAGTTACCTGACGGTATTGACTATCTTGCCACTAAAGCCTTTCATATCTTGCCGTAATCACTCAAGCCAGCTTCAACAATATGTTGAAGTACTTTTCTCCGATGGGTTCACTCCGTTGGCTGGGCCAATCGCCATCAAGAGTGGCTAGAGAAACGACGTGGATTGGCCAGGCGATTTGAGAGGTTCAACCATATCTTGAAGAGGCGCATAAACATACTTTTCTTGGGTTCGCTCCGATGGCTAGGTCAATCAGCATCAATGTTAGCTAGAGAAACAGATATTGATTGGCCAGACGGTTTGAGTGAGCCAATCAAAAGTGCCTTGGCGATCTCGCCAAGATTGCTCCTCATGGTGAGGCGGGGGCAGCTCGCGGCCAGTGCGCCAAATACCGTCCTAACTTTATCTGCAAATTCGCCGTCTTCCTCTCAAGCTCAACGTCTCCCCGCTGCGCGATGCTGCTGCAATCTGTTTGACCGCCTGCTCCTGGCAAACGAAATACCGGCTGTTGGTGAAGTCACCGGGAAATCGCTCTCCGTTGACACCATCGCTCGGACTCGCCGTCGCTATCCGCGAGGCATCTCTGGATTGCCCATGCTGGTGAAGTGGGCACCCGCTGTTGTAGCCTCGCTCGCCGTTGATCACTCACCGCCAATGAGCTGAAAGAACCGTCCGTCACCCCAGGGAGTCGTTGTTGCCCGGTCGTTTTTGCCGATAAGCCCATTTGGCTCGTCCGCTGCATCTGGTTGATCACCCCAGTGTCATCGTTCATGGGTGATTAAGCAGGTCTGCGCAGGTGTCTGCGTTCAGTCCGAGCGCTGCGAGTCAGATCTCGGGAGAGTTGGGCGTTGTTGCGGCCACGGTGGTTGCTGTGGACTCGTACTTCCTGTAATCAAGCATGAACTAGTGCCTGAAGTGCTGACAGCCGAAACGACCAAGATTTGAGTGCCAAAAGCGATGTAGGAATACTACCCAGATGCACGCATGGAAATGTTTGCGTTGCTCTACATTTATAATCTAATGATATCAATGAAAAATATTTATTGAAAGACCCACCGCTTGTGTTGATGTTGCTCCTTCAGGTCCATATAATGTGTTGTGGATCTCGGAGGACTTAGTGCAGTTTGGAAACGTCCGGCTGGGGTAGTTGTACTGTGACGCTACACCAAGTCACTACTACTTATGAAGGCCACAATGTCTCCATCAGCTGCTGTTGCTACCTGCCGTTTGGTGATTGCGAAACTCCGCTATACAAATTTCTATATATTTGGTTTTGAAAATCGCACGCATGGAATCTTGCAATAGAATCCTCTATATATATGGTCTCGAAAATTGCCTAACACACCATGAGTAGTGGAGACAGCCCGCCGTGCCACATTGCCCGATGCACCCCGTCGCTTACGCTCAGCAGGTTGGCACTGACAGCGGCAGTACGAGCGATTCTAGCAGCCTGTTGCTGAGTAGTGGAAAGATTACTGGATGTTGATGTGGGCACCGACAACTTTAGCGATAGCCAGGTGTCGATCACGGCTCGTACGATGCGGACGGGGGCCTATCAGGCAGCGCTACCGAGCTGACCAACAACAAAAGTATTCAGACAGGCCTGTCCATTTTCGAAGTCAGCGCAGTCCGAGCTGGCACCGGTATCGCGGCGACGCGTGACTGTGGAGAGCCTCTAAAACGGCGGTTTGTCACTGAATTGAGCGTGTATGTTCGTCTGGCGCGTCCTCATGGGTCAGTACGCTTGTCAACGGGCGTGGTGAGGCGGTGCAAGAGTCAACATCGAGTTGTCAGTGGGCGGTGGGAACGCGGCTGTGGTTTTCAATGCACGTGGGAGGCAACATATACGTATCTAGCATGACTGCACGAGTGGAGAGTGTCGCCACGTCGCGTGCCAAGCATGCTCGTGACTTTATCTTATCAGCGATAGCCGGATTGGCGAGGCAGCAAGTTTGTCTCTGAGAGCCACGAGTCTGTGCGCATGACGAAGATGTCAGAGCAACAGAGTTCGACTACCTAATGGAGACGACTCACGGCTGAGCGCGCGTCTTCGGCCAGCGTATGACGAACAGTGGCTCGTGCCACTGTTGCAGCAGCAGTGTGTGCAAATGCTCATGAACACGCTGACCGCCAGTTACCCGTGGGTGGACAAGTTTGGCAGACCTCTGATAGTGTTACGCCAAGTTCGGTTTAAAA
This sequence comes from Phytophthora constricta, assembly GCA_011947335.1. Lineage (NCBI taxonomy): Eukaryota > Oomycota > Peronosporomycetes > Peronosporales > Peronosporaceae > Phytophthora > Phytophthora constricta. The sequence continues at coordinate 503,476 of JAAVTI010000614.1, read as the reverse complement.
ATATTGAAATGCTACACAATTCATGCACAACAAGTGTCGAATTCACTTTCAATAGATCGGGCGGCTTGTGCTTGAGGTTGCAGAGTAGTTTTGCTTGGGTTGCACGACTCCTTCAGCTTGTACAGCTCTGATATTCTGCGAATATTGCCTTTGTCTGAAAAAGGTTGTTGGGAAAGTATAGCGGTGGAACTTTTCCCAACAAGTCAAATCCTTATCAGGACACATATACACCTTGGGCTCTTTGTCTTGGTACATTGCACGGCAAAGACAGACATTGTGATTCCCACAGAAGTCTGTTTTCTCGGTTGGATGGCAGTCTTCCCATCGACAAATCACGCATGCCCGTCGCTTTCTACTTCGGTCGCCCAAAACTTGTCGCGACGCCACAGCGGTGCACCGCTTCTGGGGGCTTCCGTCGGGTCTCACAGAAACAAAATATAGTACTTAAAGGAACAGGCGGCGAGCTGGTCTCGCTTACACCATCAATATTAAATGCCATTCGCTCATCACTGGGGGCCTCAATCCATTTACCGGAAATCAGCTCTGCTGCAAGCTGAATCATAAACGTTCGATGGGGATCTCGTTGCTCCGACACATTCAGCACTTGGCGACGCGTGAGGTATGTGTTGGCTCTGGCAATATCGATGAGAGCTAGCGCGAGCTTCTTGTGCCACTTCTTAGACGAGTGACCGTCAGCAATTGAAAACGTGCACGGATCTGGTCCAGCCTATCCACCCCTTGCATGTGTTTATTATATTCCTTCACACACGTTGGTGCTGGATATGATTGTGACGATCCCCCAACTTGTCGCTCCACGGTAGCAATTGAGGATGAGTCTGCATTTGAAACCATGTGGACGATATTTCCATCACACCAAGATGCAGCCATCGTGTCGTGCTCACTAGAAACACCCTGACGGTAATCACCACGTCTAACGCCCTTATCTTTATCCTTATCAAACTTCACATGCTTAGGAAAATGTTTGCTTTCCCTCTCACGGTTCCACGTGTGCGTATAGCCCTTTAGACGCAACGCCTGTAGCAACTGGACGAAGTATAAGAATTGTCGGTGTTCACAATTCAGTTTGATCCATATATGGGTCGGATGAGTTAGAGCACTATCCTTCGTATAGGTGTCACGCTTGCTGCAGATAGTTCTTGTTCGAACTCCTGCGCCGCTGATACTGGTTCAACGCCATCAAGTCTGTCCGAGAGACTACTTTGGGTGGCAATGCAGCCGATAATTGACGGCAATCCAGGTCGTAGCACAGCACAAAGCGTAAAGCCGGAAGTGGTACTTCCCTGTCGGCTTCATCGGGTTGAAAACTATGAGGTGGCGCCCATATCTGGATCGACACACAATGCTGCTTTCGTCGAGTGCACAGTTACGTCCAATGTCAATGTATCTCCCCCAGTGCACTTCAGCAGATTTAGTAGTGGACGAATTCGAGCTGCAGGATCACGTTGAACACTAGCAGGCGCTGCTCGAAAACAAAATACTTTGCGGAGCAACTTAAAACGTCTCATAGGCATGATATTTTCCAGTCCCGACGCGTTTTGATTGCCCAAAATCGCATCCTCCGGCTGGACTCCCCAGTAATTCGCATATTCGCCCTTTTCATTGATACTCATGAAAAAGAGAATTCCAATAAACTTCGTGAGCTCGACAAGCGTTACTGGATGCACAAGGTTGACTCCTTTTATCCTAGCGTATGCGTTTGACTCATTTACAACTTGTTGCCAGAAGTAAACAGGTGCATATGCGAGAAAGCTTGATGACGCAGAATGCGTAAAAATATGAATGTGTTCTTGTCGCACACGTGTTTCTGTTGAGCCGTCACTGTGGCTGTACAAGTCTGTTGGCGTATCCATTTGAATCCTGGGATCAAAACGCATGCTCTTCATGGCCTCCACCTCCTTCAAGTTTGTAATGACAGGTGGATGTGGGTCAAACTCCACAGCATCATCCGCTTCCTCCACCAACTCGTCATGCACGAAATCGTTTGGGATGTCTTCATCCCCTGAAGTCGCAGTCAATGCTCTCCAGGAAGGTTTAGCTGGTCGTTTGGGTAAGTAATCAATAGTTTTCAATTCCATGCTGAAGGACGCCAAGGGGCACTTGGTGGACATGTTTGTCGAACATGCTGTCTAACCAGCGAACTTCGTAGAGAAGCGCTTGGTTTTGTATCATTCGGCGACACACCCGCCCAACGATATAAGCAGCACCCACACTTCTAAAAAGTCGCTCTAACTTTTTGGTCGAGAGCCACTTGGTTTTCAACGGCGCGTAAGCAACGATACTGTTGATGTATAACTCCGGACTTGCGGGTGGCGACATAAAAGTAGCCCTGTCGACTGACGGGCTTGTCTCAACCGTAGCTCCATGATCGGGTTAGAACCCCACTTCAGCACTTCCATCGACATAATCCCCTTGGGCACCTGGGCAATGTGCAGGCAGACGTCCAACTCCTCCACTAACTTCCTGGCCACGATCTCTGCTCCGTCCAATGCCACGGCCTCGGCCAACACTTCGTCCAACGTCGCAGCCACGCCCGCCGCCGTCACCACTGCCACGACTGCCGTTCTCCCCACCACTGCCACGACCAACTTTAGCACCACCAACACGACCGACATCTCCAGAAGTCTCAGCGTCAGCTTTACTTGCTGCACCACGTCTAGTTCCAGCGAAACGACCAGCGCCGCGACCGCGACTGCCACCACGACCACTGCTGTGACCACCGTCCCCCACCACTTCCTCGCCGCCGTCAGCACCACCAACACGACCGACATCTCCAGAAGTCTCAGCGTCAGCTTTACCTGCTGCACCACGTCTAGTTCCAGCCGGTAGGCCAACGCCGCGATCGCCACCACGACCACTGCTATGACCACCGTCCCCACAACCGCCGTCAGCACCGCCAGCATTACCGGCATCTCCAGAAGCCCCAGCGTCGGCTTCACCTGTTGCACCACATCCAGGCCCAGCCGGTGGATCAGCGCCGCTGCCGCGACCGCCGTCAACACCCCTGACACGACCTCCATCGCCAGAAGCCCCAGCGTCGGCTTGACCTTCCCCGACACACTGCTTAGCGAGTGCTGTACCACGTGTAGGGCTAACCGGACGACCAGCGTAAAGGTCATGACCGCAGCCACGATCGGTGTCAGCACCACCGTCAAAACCAACAGGGATGATACCAGCACGGCCGTCACCTCCAACAGGACTAGCTTGCCGCTTGCAGAGAAAGTAAGCGACAAGCGCTTGTTCGCCCAAAAGTAATCGGTACCCTCTTATCCAGCTAGACTGCACCCGGGCTGAATGTAGCGGTAGCGGGTGTTTAAGCTGCGTAGTGGTGGAGGTTTTGACGTCCAATATCACGGAGGAGACCTCGCCAAATATCCTTGAAAAGTATGCTGTCGTCTAAGCAGCACAACACAAAAATTAGATCGTTGAGTAAAATTTATTGCCTAGAAGGCTTCTGTACCTCTCGATTCGACTGCTGCAGCTGCACCTGAGACCGAGGCGTTGTGCGCCGGCGCTTGGCAGCACCTTGCAGGCTCGTGCTCGAGACCCGCTTCCCGTGCGCCATTTGTTCGAGATTCGAGAGTGAGGATCACTCACTGGTCAGCCACCACAAGGATCACGCAAGGGTGATGATCGCTGGAAGATACGGCGAAAATATGCGTGCTCCCACTTGCCCTCGCGTGCCACTTGTGCCGCTACGTTCACCCAATGGTGTGAAGGTAGCGCCCTTTCGACAAGGCGGCCCGCCATAAATGAATCGTTTTTGACCAATCAGGGCGCTCAACTAGACATGCTCGATGGGGGCATTTTGCTACATTCTATTTTGAACCCATTAGGAGGCACGGATGGCTACATGGTCGATATGGGCGTTTTGCTACTTTCTATTTTGGAGTGACTTGGATTTGTATACTATACAAACCTAAGTGTTCGCGAAAGGGTTAAAGCCGAATCCGTAGCTATATATTTCTTGATATATATACTTCAAATAAGATGAATAAGTGTAAAGCTATCACCAACAATAATATCCAATGCCCAAGGAACGCCTTAAAGAGTGGTTTATGTACTCAACATGATAAGGATATTACAATCCACATGCAACATAAGGAGTAAAGTAAAATGCATCGATGCGTCAGACTCTACTGCGATAAAATCAATCGTTTTCACGGAATGATCACTGATATCCAGCGGCTCGATTACTTTAAATTTCACATCCAACAAATCAATCCGACCACTCGGGCATATCGTCATGTAATCAAAGATGATAAATTTAAGAATCAACTTGAGGCTCTATTCGATCTACGATTAATGAGATATTACCATATTACGAAGCTTTATTAAAACGAAGAAACGAAATCGTTCATAAATATTCAATAAATGGGTGGACTGATGGTGCTATCCCCGAATCAATTAAATATAAATCTATGTAGTGATATATAGGAAGAAAACCAACATGTTTCCATCTTTCGACAATCTCGCTCAACATAAGCGTTAACGTCTAGAATTGCTTCGAAAGTCACAATTGCGTGTCAAGCAAGCTAATCTTAAAAGCGTTATGTTCGCCGAGACGAATTGGGCAAGCGACTTGGATAATACCATCACTACACTAAAGCAGAAGCAAGATATTTCAACTCAAACTGAATATGACGCTTCTGCTAAGGCTAGTGATGGACTTTTAAAAAAGAATAAAATCCCAGTGAGTAATGAGCAAAATATTGGTGATGTTAATGCAGAAATGGAGCCTAGAACAGCAGAAATAGGAACGCAGGCACACCATCAAATAGTGAAATACCATCATCTAGTGAAATAACTGAAGAGTTTATCGCTAAAAGATGGATTAAGTAATTATACAAATCAAATACGAATTCGATTTCTTTAAAAATTCATCCTATTAAGACAAATGGTTCTACGGATACCATTCATTACATTGGCAAAGATGGTCATCTTTATAACTATAAAACATACAAACGGTCAGCATCTAAGTTTGTCGATTGGATGGCAACTGCACAACATATTCAAGATATACGCTCAGATGCAGAATCGAACAGTGTTGACGAAGTGAGTGAAATGCGATTAGAGGATAAAAACGCATTTTCGTATTCAAATCCGAGAAAGAAATGTCTTGCTGATGGTCAACATCAAGGAATTGATAGAAAACTTCCTGGTATTGCCATTTGGTCTAAAGATGCTTCTTCGAATACAGAAATGGATGAGAAACGAGCAAAAGCACGCTAACGTTTATGCAATTGACATACAAGAAGAAGCTAAAAGGATCTAACATTATTGTCCGTCCGATATTAAGCGATGGTAGCTTATTAAATGGTACTGAACTAATAATCGATAGTAAGGGAGATCTAAGCGTTAAAAATCAATAAACCGAAAGAAATTTAACAAAGGTGCTAAGTGATATATCGTGGATTGAGACTCTGAATCACTTTTATAAGCTAGCTGAGATAAGAATATAGCATTTGATTATGTCCCTAATGAAGGAACGGAAATCAGTGCTGATCCTAGTAGATTCCAAAAGCAAAAGATTGGTTACTGGCTTAAAGGAAAAGAGACTGGTGATAACAGTTCGATCGATTCAAGTAAAATATCTATGATTGAAGTAGAGTCGAGAAAAATCATATCTGATTTTTACCACGCCATATTTCACGAAGCTGATACATTTCCTATAAGACAGGTTCCAATTTTAAACAATGGAAGATCTGATAAAGCTCAACGTTATTTCGTATGGTATATCAGTAACAAAAACGCTGTAGATGAATTTAGAGTTAGAAACATCTACGGTGATCTTATTAGTCATTCAAAATCCAACGAATTCTTTGAACGAGTTAATTGGAGTGATACGCTTTCCGAATAAGACAATAGCATTATTAAAAGCAACTAGAAAAAGCAAAAGCGTTGAAGAGACTGACAAGCCTCGTATCGATAAGACACTTGCTTTGTTTGATTACGTTATTAGGAACTATAAAATCTCGTTTCGAAAAGAAACAGTTGATGGCTTGAGAGGAAGAGGACTTCGAGGCGCGGGGGTTAGGGGCCGTCCTAAAGGTTCTACAGGAGATCCTTATCAGACATTAAATCGTAACGGAAAAAATACTATAATCTGAATGACATTCAAGGTAGTGGCCTTGCTTCAGCATACATTTATAAACAACTCGGATCAAAGTTTGTTCGAATCCCAGATCTCAACTTAGGTGAGCTTAACATCGTTTATCCAAGCCGCAAAAAGTTGGACCTAAGCGACCAATTTCTGAAGACGTTGCTGCGATGATCAAGGATCTAGTCTATAACCAAAATATAAGTCAAGACGGATACGATCGATTATCGGTCGATGACCAACGCCTATTCAAAGAAATTTTAGCGGCAACTTATATCCAACACAGCTTCAGAGACGAGCTACCAGACCTTTAACCAATCTCAAAATGGAGTACGAGAAGCTTAAAGGCGAGCTGATGTTATGCAATGATAATCCTTCGATTATTAAACAACTTAAATCACTTAGCGTTGACATGTATTCAAACAAGTTAAGTGGAGATAAGGAATTCAAAGATATTATATCGAGATTAATATAAGAAGATGCTTGTTCTAAAGACGGGACAAGTTACGAAGAGCGGAGGACTCTATAACCTTCAAGCTGATCAAAACTTAGCTGAGTTAAAATCAATCATGAAAGATCTCATCATCCAGGAGACCCCTAAGAAGGACACGATGTGGGCAACTCAAGATAAAAAATATCAAATTCGTCGCAAACGGACGCTTCAAGAGGAAAGATGTGGGCCTATATGCCTCGAACAAAGAAGGAACCCAAGGTAAAAACATTTGCTATATAGCTTCTAACAGCTTAATTTTTTAAACCAAAGAAATTTCTTCGAGAACCAATCACTGCTATACAGTCCGTAGTCAATAAAGTGACGTTGATAATATCTTCGACGACGATCTTTATCGTTGTGATCACGCCGTGCGTGGGGTCTCAGACACTACGCACAAGTGCGAAGCGTCAGCTTATCGTAGCTACTAAAGGCCTTTATTGGCGTTCGGTCTCTGTAGTGTTGATAATGGCGGCCATCGCTTCTGATAGCACCAAAAGAAACATTAGGCCGGCCGTCACTAAAAGTAACATCATTTTTTTATGCTTCTTACTCGATAATTGAATAGTATAAGTAACTGGCATTATATCTATATTTAAGGATTCGAATTTTCTAACAAGCTGATACGATTTAGGAGACCGATTAATTCAATTCTTTGTTGCTCGACAATGCCATTTAAATCTTGAATTGCTTTACAAATGATAGCGCTCAAAGAATTGTAGTCAACGCTCATACTGTTGATTGGCAAGCCATCGTCGTTTAGTAAATCAAAATCTCCTTCTGGCCTTGATACTGGCTCTGGAACAATACTTTCAAGTTCTTGAGCTATAAAGCCGATCACATCGTTATCATTCTCTCTCCATTTAAAGCGTATTGGCTTCATTGACATTACCGTTTCTAATCCGTATGGGATTTCTTCAATATCCTTCTTCAATCTCTCATCAGACGCATTGTTGAAGCTAGAAGCATAGACTGGGATATAGGAAACCGGGAGGAACGAACTGTTATATTGACAGAATTGAACGCTAGGCGTTGTAGAGCTGTAGCTGCCTATGCCAACGTAATTATAATAAGAAGAGCCCCTCCAGGTTAGAGCAGTACTACCTCCATTAGCCTTGGTATGGAACCACTCGTTACACCACATAGATGAGGCACAGTGAAACTGACTTCCAGGGGTGTTTGTACCAATACCTACCCAATTATCAGATTTAATGACTAGAACGTTGCTAGCTCCGTAATTATCAAAAGAAAGATAGTTCGCATTGTAACTAGATCCGACATAATTATATTGAATCGTGATACAATCTTTAACCGATTCTCGCACGCCAATGCGCAAACCACTAGACGATCCACGCGTAAAGTTCCAATCCTGGCTTCCTACCACGTTTCCAAAAGAGATTCTTCCATCCTGGTGCAAGCGAAGCTTTTCCGTTAACGGACTCGTAACTAAATCTGCTGATCGCGTCAAGAAGCTAAGATCAGATACAGCAAAACTACCTCCTGTTCTTCTAGCTAATATTACTGCACTTGGTGTCATTGAGAGACCTGAAGCAGCGTCAGAAGCAGTATCAATAGCGAATGATATACCCGCGCTACTTCCGATAGTATCTTTATCATTATCGATGCACAGATTGTACTCTCCATGACGACTCCCAGCGCCGTTATTAGTGCCCGCTGTAACACAGAAAACCTTCGAAGTAGCTCCACCATTTGTTGTTATAGAAACACCGTTGACGGTAAGCGAACTACAATAAATAGAATTGCTGACATTAAGCGAACCGAGAGTTCCAATCTCTGTTATAGCAGTCTGTGAAGCCGTTTGTAAATTTCCGTATATAGTACCTGAAGACACGGTAGAGACTGATATTGAAGACGGGACTGATGTCAAGAAGCTAGCAAGGTTGTAAGATACACCGTTCTGAATCAGTGACGATGTACTAATACTTGAAAGTGATATTGAAGACGAGATCGATGTTAAGAAGCTAGATAGATTATACGTTACCCCTGCTTATTGAAACGCATTTGCGTTAATACTGAAACGCTTAAACTAGATGGAATATATGTTAAGAAACTGGCAAGGCTGCACGCAGTTCGTGCTTGTTTGAATGAAGTAGCATTGATAGCTCCCGATAGCGTCAATGACCTAACACCAGAAACGATATCACTTGAACCGTTTAGAACAAGTGCTTTGCTCGGAGCTGCGACGCCTTCGGTAATCGGTTAGATAGCTTGGAAGATCTAAAGCAATCGGTAATCCATCGATTAGTAATTCTGAGCAAGAGATAGTACCGAGACCACAAATATCGAGATTATCATCAGGAACAAGAGCTAAACCAATAGCTGCTTGTCCGGCGCTAACACCGCTCAAATAGGATAGACGTTAATCGTTTATGTTTAGATATAACGTCTGTGCATAAGCATACGATAGAGAGCCGGTCTGATCTTGAGAGAGATAGTTGTTCGGATTGTAAATTCCAGAATCAAATAGTGAAGGAGGATAAAAGAAGCCACTCATTAAATCGATTAAAGGCGCAAGCCTTGAAAATTAAGATTTCTAAGCTTGCTTATTTTTTCTTACTGATACTGTATAGTAACACTTTAAATGAGCTAAATTGCTGATTATGGAGCTGCGCTCCGGGGTAAATATAAAAGCGCTACGGTCGGTGATATCAAAGAATTAGGTATCAAGAAGCTATTCCGTATGGTGATACTAGGACCCTCCTACAGCGGTAAGAACAATCTCTGCATGCATATCTTAAAACATAGTCCTCACGTTTTTAGTCATCTTCATAACATTGCTCGTAATCCTAATCAAGAGCTCTATGACTATCTTAGAGATAAACTGGAAGGATTCATTACATTTCACGATGAGCCACCTCAAGTCGATTCAATCCGTAAAACTCCCGGCAGGAAGCCAGAGCTTGTGATCTTGATGATTTCAGTAATGATAAGGCTCCAAGAAAATGTCTTCTCCCACTATTTCACTTGCGGGCGACATTTCCTACTTGTACGATATTCCTAAGTCATACTTGGTTTGGAACTGACAAGATGATCAGGCTCAACTGCGAATATGTAGCGATCTTAAGGGCTAACAGTAAGCGTGATCTAAAGCTGCTTATGACGGATTTCAATATTCGTCGCGTTAATGAAAATGATATCGTTAGGTATTATAACAAAGCTACAGGTGATAGAAAAGGTCAGATGCTTTTCATTGATTCAGTGCGCTCTAAACTACGTTATAACTTTGATAAGGAAATCGATTCTGATCTTGCTTAATTAATATCATAAAATATAAATTGATACATTAATATAGAGCGGAACTTAGTGAACTTGTTAAGCTGACGCTTAACTTCGTTCTAATAGAACAAGGATGACGAGCTTCATTAAGCTTGATAGCACGAACTTAGTTCAGAATGGATTAAATAATACATATAGACACGAATTCGCTGGTTCGTCCGTTACTTTTAAAGATAATGATATCGCTGTTCAATCAATATCCTTGTTTTGTAGTGATTTCAATATTGATAGCTTAGCTTTTGGTAACAACTCGTTTAAGATTGAAGTCCCTACAAGTAGTACAACATCTCTAGTTAATGTAAATCTTCAAGATGGCTGGTACGGATATGCTGATATCAATCGAAAAATCCAAGCTGCTTTGGTAAGCGCTGGAGCTTATCTGATTGATGGAGATGGTAACAATGTATTCTTTATTCAAATTAGTGAAAATAGTACGTATTACAGTTGTCAGCTTGATTGCTCTCCTACACCGACTACGATTGGAAGCTATACGCGTCCATCAACGGGGCTTTATAGTTCATCTGGATCAGGTTTACCATCTACGTCTCGTGTACCTCGATTGATTATCGATAATGCTAATTTCGGTAAGGTACTTGGTTTCGCTTCTGGATCGTATCCAACCGCTCCAACAACGACCGCTACCTCTCTTTTATCGAATATTGTCCCACAAGTTCATCCGACCAGTTCTTATGTCGTCCGTTGTGATGCGATCAAAAACGATTACGTCCCATCAGGTGATTTGTTAGCGGCATTTGATCGTGGCGATGCTTCGATTGGTCAGTTGATTTACTATAGACCTAGCAATTATGCTTGGGTGAAACTCAACGATGGTGCCCGTTCGTCGATTACTGTATCGATTTGAATCAAAACGATGAGCAGGTCCATTTCCGAGATATATCTGTTTCAATCATGTTATTGATCAGGCCGCGTGAATTTAGATAAAGAGCTGGCGTAGTATTGTTTCCGGTTACACCCGACGCGTCAAAAAAAGATTATTTTTGTTAATCTTGAATAGCAAGCCAATTTTGATGTTTTTGGCTACGTTCATGACGTGGTTTACCATGACCTTTGGTCCAACTGCCTCCGCATTCACATTCGAATCGTTCAGATTTCTTTGCTTGAGAGCGTCTTTTTTTTCGCACGATAAGCTTTTGTTCGTTGAGCAATAAGATCTTTATTAGCAGCAGCATAGGCACGAACCTTCGCACATCGATTTTCCTTATCTTTAGCGTAAGCAGCTCTTTTTGACATTTTCTTAAGAGCAAATGGGAGGTTCTTATTACACGCTTTAAGTTTCGTAATCCAGAGTGTTTCATATGCTTCCAAATGAACTCGGTCAATAACATCATACTCTTTGATAAGAAAACATTTAAACTGATCAACGCCGTGATCTCGCATATGAGGATAAATAACAGCACAACATGGTCCTTCGTTTTCTTTCCACTGTTGATATGTTGATTTGTGTTTAGACCATCGGTGCTTAACTTTATTAAATGTGCTACCAACGTAGCATAAATCCGATTGAATATGCTGAATTCGGTAAATGTAACCTCTCATGGTGGGTATTTCTATATTATACAACTTAAGTTATCAGAATAGGGTGGAATTAATTGAGACGAAAACTCCCTGCCTTCATACTACTTTTCCCGAGTGAAAATGATCCTCCAGCAGGTTCTCTCCCGAACGCCACTCGTCTTCTTGCCTCTCATAGCTCGAATTTTAGCCATGTAATCTTTTGCTTCCTGACTACCCTTAACAAACTTATTACCCTTAGAAACACCAACGCCGTATCTTGTTTTTACGGTCTTACGAACTTGTTTGATCATATCTACATGTTCAGGCTTGGTTGCTTTCTCAATAAGTTTGCGTTCAGCTAGATCTATGAGATCAGTTGCAATACCTCGATCTTTCATGTAGCGAAGAGCTTGTTTACCTCTTGTTTTGACATCGTTTAAGGTAAGTCGACCGCCCTCTCTATCCGATTCGCTATCGCTATCGACGCCAACTCCAGTCATTGATTTAATAGCAGCTCGTGCAGGGATTGCAGCTTGAGGAGCACCAGCATAGGTAGCCAAAGCAGGAACAGCTGCATCTACGGCTCGCGACAACAAGCCAGAGTCTTTAAGAGCCTTAAAACCTGTTTTAATACCGTTCCACACTTTTCCCCAAACCGAGGAACCTTGGAGCTTCTTATAGCCTTTCTTAATTTCATGGCGCGTAACGTCCAATCTAACTCCACGACCCGCTTTTTGAGCCTTAAGCGCCTTCTCATAACTCGATGGATGCAAATGAATAATAGCACCAGAACCCTTAAGCTCAGCCTTTGTTAAGCTTAGTTTTCCAGTTTTGAAAGCTTTGGTTAGCTTCGCCTTAGGTATTTCACTCGAGATCGTTAATTCACGATACATGATTGCTTTTCGAACAAGCTTCGCTCTATTAGAACGAAGTTCAAGCAGATCTTTTCGAACAAGTTCTCTAAGCTCCGCTCTATATAATTAAAAAGCTAAAGCACGGTTATATTTAAATTAATAAACCTCTTCAGTAGATCCATTCTATTCTTCTGTTTAGCGTAAATAAACAATAAGCAAAATATGCCGCAATAATCATCTTTAGTACCTTGAAGTTGAATCTCGTTGTATTTTTTTATTCCATAGTGTCTAGGAGGCCCCTCGCCCATACTATCAAAATAAACACCATCTACGATGCATGTCCAGTGTCCTATCTCAAGATCAGGAGGTCTCAATAGGATTAGGAAGGTACCTACCTTGCGGATAGGCTTGGTAATCTCGTTGGATTCATAGATATTATCAATATCAACATTAATTATTTTCGCTAATTCAATCAGATCATGATCGGACGTTACTGGTTTAATCAGTTGCGCCATTATTTAATTTTGGTTTCATCTATAGATGATCGTATATAGAACGAATTATTTTAAGATGAGTGACACTCAGTTAGCTGATCAATTTTTATACCAATCTTCGCTAAAAGCGGATCCGGAGGTCAAAGTCAGCTCTAACAAGCGAGTACCGTATGTAATTGATATTAACCAAGGATCGTACGCTAATGGCGTTATTACGATTGATGCTACGTCTCAACTAAATGGTGCTGAAGGCTTTGCTTGTTTACGTGATTCATACATCATGCTGCCTTATAAAGTGAGTATGAAGAACTCATGGCTCTCAAGCTCTTGCCGCCGCTGCTAATCGACTCTCGGTTGGACTTAAATGTGGTGTCTGGAACGTTATTGATGCTATGTCTCTAGAACTCAATGGCAAGTCGATCCTATCGATGACGGAATACAAGATGTTTGCTAACAATCTACGCGCTCAAGCTGAGATGTCGCCTGCTTATGTTGAGAAACATGGTGCTGAGAGTTTCCTATTCCCGGATAGCTCAGGTTCACTAAAATGGAGCGCATCTGCTAGTGCCTATGGAGATGGATATTCTAATAATGCTTCCGATTTAACTGGTGCACTATCGGTCGCATCAACCACGGGTTCTGGTACGATGAGCGCTAATGATGGTTTCGTTAAGCGTTTATTGGCGAATCCACCTGTATCGGGGGACGTCAATACAAATGGCTGGCCTACTATCGCATCGGGCGCTGCTAAGAATATTGCTAATCAGTTTGGACGCGGAGCTTTCGTTGCTGGCGGTACTGCTACTGATACGATTGCAGGAACATGGAATTACATGCTTAAGATTAAGTTAACCGATCTTCATTCGATCTTTAAGGAACTCGATCTAATGGCTAATCCTCAGATTAAGCTACGACTTCGTGTTAATCAGGGCAATTCTGTAATTTCTCTTCCTTACACTGGGAGTGCTAAGGTTATGACTCTCGTGTCTACAACAATTGCGAGTGGTTCAGTGTGCCCGATTATGGTAGCCTCCTCGTTAACTGGTAGCCCCAATGCAGGTGTTTTACCTGCGGCTGCCGGTCAGGTCACTGTTGCCTGGGGCGCCATTACCAACTCGCTTGAGCCTACGATTGATAGCACCTACTTTCCTTTTACTACGACGCGTCTATACGTTCCGTTCGTTGATCTCGAGAATCCGAGCTCGATCATCTCTAAACCTATGAAGAAGGTCAAGTACCTTGATTACTATGCTCAATGGTTCTATCAGCGAGCAGGCACTGGTGTGACCACTACTCAGCAGAACTCTTCGTTCGATTTGCAGCTATCAGCTTCACTTAAGAATGCTAAGTATGTCGCTCTTCTTCCGTTCGCTGAAACATCGGCCGGTAATTATGCTACTGCTTCTGTTCAGCAGTTTCAAAGCCCGTTCGATTCGGCTCCTTGGACTGTTCAGGCTGGTTCGTCGATTCGCAACTTCAATGTTCGTATTGGATCCAAGCAAGTATTCGACATCTCGTATGACTACGACTTCCATAGTTTCTGTAATGAGTTTAGCAAGCTCAGTGCGATTAACGGTGACCAGACGCCTGAATTAACGAATGGACTTATCGATTTCCAAAAATGGTCAACTGTTAACCGAGTGCTAGTTGCTGATGTTAGTAGATTAACCGAAGCCGAGGTGCCGCAGAGTATACAAGTGATGGGAACCAATGCTTCGAGCCAAGGTGTTAACATGCTCGTCATTGTAGCTCATGAAAATGAAATGACTTATAATCGTCTAACAGATGAAGTAGAAAATTATGTAGCTAACTAAGCTCTCTCATGAAAAGAAAAACACTATTTTGACTCGATGAACAAAAAAATATTTTTTTAATTTGACGTTTGCAGGTTGTAGTTAATTGATGGTTTCTAACTCTTTGAGTAGTCGTGAGCATTTTTCTTTAACGAACTGATTGTTGCGTAACCAATCGAGATATTTGGGATCGACTCTCTTAATATAATCTAGAGTTTTAGTCTTATGACGACCCCAGGTCATAACGTATTCATCGGTTTCTTCTTTACTATCCGCGAACTTAGTCGTAAGAAAGTCTTTAATCTCATCGCTCGCGTTTAAACTTGGTTGTTTGCTCATCCATCGGCAGTAACTTGGATCGATGGCATAAACCTCTTCGATAGTCTTGTCTTTAAATTTACCAAATGTTAGTGTTGTCATTGTTATCTATATACTATAGGAGGCAGAGTAATCTGATAAAAAAAAATTAATTCCATATGTAACAAAACATGATTTTTTTCTACTAATATAGGATGGCGTATCCATATAAGAACCCATCCAAAGCTGAGGCAATCGAGGACTATCATAAGTTGGTTCAATATAAAGCTTCTAGTTTATCTCATAGTCGTATAGGGGTTTTAGCATGCGACTATGTCTTCGAAAAGTTAAGGAGTAAAGTCAGCTATAAAAATCGAAAGTCTAAGTTTGAAGCTTGGAAAAACCCTGATGACCGTGAGAAAATAACTCAATACGCAATAAAATGGTATGGTAATAATGAGATAACTAAATCTAAACTAAGGGCAGCACTCAGTTACAACTATGGATCAGTCAATAATTTTCGTCCAACTGTCGCAAAGTATATCTACAAACGTTTTAAAGCAAAATCTGTATTAGACCCCTCAGCTGGATGGGGGAATCGATTGCTTGCAGCAATGTCTTTGGATATTGATTATGTTGGTATTGATTCGAATACGAAACTCCAATCTGGCTATAAAAAAGTTTGATACCTTCGAAACGAAGTCTAATGTTGAAATCATAACTGCTAAGAGTCAAGACATTGATTATTCTAAGTATTCTTACGATTTGGTATTTACTTCACCACCATACTTCGATCTAGAAAAATATGATGGAATGGGTTATGTTGATAAGGAAACTTTTCTAAAAGAGTATTTCATCCCCACTTTTAGTAATGCTTATAAAAATTTAAAGCTTGAGGCTAATAAAGCTTATCAACATAACCATAATTTTAATATGGTTATGTTGATAAGGAAACTTTTCTAAAAGAGTATTTCATCCCCACTTTTAGTAATGCTTATAAAAATTTAAAGCTTGGAGGGCATTTAGCTATCAACTGTCCTCAAGAAATGATAAAGCATTTATCATTTGGAAAATTCAAAAAAATTAGGATGCCAATTTCTAATCGAAATGGTGGTGGTCATGATGTTCATGAATTGATTTACTGGCTAAGAAAATGAGTAATATATAGAAAGTTCGCTTAAGATGGCAACTTTCTAAATTCTGATCTTGATATTTAAATCATTATAGAAATGATGTTGTCAAATTTGTATGTAAGATTTTTCGGCGACATTGTTTCTATAATCGTTCCTATGAATATTAGGTGCTTGATGACTTATGAAACATCTTCAGGTTAAAAGGAGTGTTCTATTCAATATAAGCTGTTTAGAGGTCTTGTCATTATTTTCACTCCTACATTTAAAATTGGATAAAATCCAGGTTTAAACGCTTAAATGTAGGATTGAAAAAAGTGGTAGTCATTTCAGCTCTGATTTGACTACTGACATGCGAGGCGCTCTACCTCCATTGCGTACGCGGGAGTTAAATATCTCCTTTGACAAACCGGCGTGAACGTGATCTGGCCACCCCGTGCTGATGTCAATGCACCACGTCTCGTAATTGACGGCCACGTGCACAAAGGGTCCGAAGCTCCGTTCTCACTGTTATGTGCTCACCCGTAGCTGAGTACACCGTGAGATTCGCTAGGTTCACCAGAGGAAGCCATTCAAGACATTGTTGCCCAAGTAGTCTGCGCTGAGTCACCATGACAAACTGGACGACGGAGCCGCACAGTAGGGACCCATCGACATGTAGCCGATTGATCTCCCATCGCTAGGAGAGGCGCTCAAAACTGACTACTAAGATGTTTAAAGCAGCAGCCATCTTCGCACAAGGGAGGCCGTCGTCAGGACGTCCCATTACCGTGATAAGAAACTGCCCGGTCCTCCACATGGATCCCTGCTGGCGGTATCCCCGT
This sequence comes from Phytophthora constricta, assembly GCA_011947335.1. Classification (NCBI taxonomy): domain Eukaryota; phylum Oomycota; class Peronosporomycetes; order Peronosporales; family Peronosporaceae; genus Phytophthora; species Phytophthora constricta. The sequence continues at coordinate 486,664 of JAAVTI010000614.1, read as the reverse complement.
AGTGACACCGGACCATTGTTAGGTGTCAAATAGACAGGTTGCGCACGATGTGTGGGCTTCCTTGCCAGGAGAATATCCCCCACAATGTGGGCAGTCACTGAGCCAGCTGTAGCCCAGTGAGTGACCGCCACCGCCGCCATTGCCATTAACTCGACCCTTAAATCTGGGATCGCTAGGCCACCATCAGGCCGAGGTAGTGCCGCCAAGTCAGCGTCCAACCATGCGCGAGGTCCTACAATGATCGCCACGAATACAGCGTGCCACACATAATTCTTGATACGCTTTGAGAAACGGGTGATTTGGGCCGTCTTTGGCCATGCATGCTGTCCGATGAATGTCAACTTAGGGATGATGATTGCTGCAGCGATCAGACTGCGCTGATCAACCGTAGCAGTCTTCTGACTAGCCATATGCAGGCGGACGCGTAGCTGATTTTCAGCCAGGTTCCAAGCGACATCTGGGTCTGGTCTGCTGCTCACCTGAATTCCGAGGTATCGGCCGTGTTGATTCGGTGCCTGGAAGTGCAGGGGGCAGGCAATGTTGCCTGTGGGGTGGGCCCACAGGAGTGGAGACATATAACGATCGTCTTCTCTTCGTTTAGCATTAGCCCCGACGCTCGGCCTAACATCGTTGTGACGGCTAATAGCTGCGTCACAAATACCCAAGAACGTAAGTACACCGCCGTGTCGTCAGCGTACCCCGCGACGCGTAGCTCTACGCCACCGCCACTGGCAGTCAAGGACACTCCCACCAAGCGTTCGTCACTCTCGATGCGGCGATATAGTGGGTCTAATGCCAAGATGAATAGTAACGGAGCCAACGGGCAACCTTGCTGGATGCCACACTTGACATCTACCCATCGGGAGCGTGCCCCGTTGACCAGAAAGCGCACCTTGGTCCCATTGTGTAGCCTGAAAATTGCTCGTAAAAACTGTTTCGGATACCCTTGTCGCCTTAGGACCTTGATCATGTATCCCCGATCGAGAGAGTCGTACGCTTTTCGAAAGTCCAAAAGGAGGGCCAAAGCCTCTGTCTGAGTGGGGTCAGCCCTAACTATTCGCTGAGCCGCTTCGAATAAGTGGAGAGTATCATGAATTGTCCGACCAGGGACGAAGCCATTTTGGTTTGGATGCACGATCTCCTCCAAGCTATTATTCATGCGCGTAGCTAGGATACGAGTCAGCAACTTGTAGTCAGTATTGAGGAGAGCGATAGGTCGAAAGTTCAGCGCGTTGCCCTGATCCCCGGACTTCTTGATGCAGAAGATGTCCGCCTCTAGAAAGGAGGAGGGAAAAACGCCGTCCTGGTACCAGGTATTCATCAAGATAGTCAACAATGGGGCGAGAAGCGTGGCGTATGCCCGATACCATCCGTTGCCGAGCCCGTCTGGACCAGCCGCCTTCCCGTCCTTGCAAGCCTTGAGAGCCGCTGACACTTCCGTCTCTGTGATCACCGCCGTCATTGCCTCCTGTGCAGCTGTGGGCTGCTTTCGGTGTGTTTCCAAACGATCACCTTGGCGACGTCGGCGGGCTGCGTGGCGCCTTGTGGGAAGATCGGGCACCACGGATCCGCGAACGTGTCAGCTTTCTCGTGTACCCCGCGTTCGGGACAACCGAGGACCGGGTGTAGGCGGTGAACCGTGTTATCAGAAAACTTACTCGACACACGCCGGAAGAAGTCCTTCGTGGTTTTACCCGGTGCAAAGGTGGCTGACTGGAAGAGCCTAATTTGGCTCAAGAGTGATTGGGCTCTGTAACAATCAGCGATGGCGTGACGAATCCGTGCTAGCGGCGAACGACCGGTCACCTCGCCCAGAGTGAGGTTATCCATCTGATCGGTGATAGAGTCAATTGTTGGCGGTATCCCAGCTGCAGCGTCAATGACTCGCCGTTGTTGGCGAAAAAGCCGACGCAGTTTCTGCTTGTATGACGCGCGACGCCGGCGTCGAGCTGACCTTATCACGTTAAGCGTGCCAGTCTTCACAGCGACCTTGAACTCATCCCACCACTGCACAGTTTGGGAAGCTGTCACCCCTGCGGCTGTCACACGACCATGTAGCTCAGTGATTTTGGCTGTAGTCATCTCAGCAACTGGCTGCGGCGAAGGCTGGGACAGGGTATATCTTGGGCGGCTTCCAGACGCGAATTGGGTCATGCGGGGAGCGGAGTCGCATTACCACCCCTATATGATCGGCGTCTGGCATAAACTGATGAGTGTGGTGGCTAGCTACCCACGGTCGCAGCTTGGCACTGACGTACCAACGGTCCAGTCTGGATGACGCTTCCCCGAAACCCTTCACAGTGTAGTGAAAAATGTGCGTTTCGGCATGGTGGCGCGCTAGCGTGTTGTCAGTCCACGTACGTGGTCTGGAAGACGCGAGGGAGTCTTCCAGCCCCAGTTAGCGATTAGTGCCGGCGAGTCATGTTCGTTGGCTCTGGTATAGTAACTGCGGTCACCTATGTTGTCTAGGGTGCAGTTGAAGTCGCCGCCCATAGCCACGAGGTTCCCTTCAGGAATGTCTATCTCAGCTAGACGGCGGTAAAAGGCTTCTCTCCGTGCCGGCTGATGGGGCGCGTAGATGTTAAGCAGGATAACAGATTCTCTACTATTTACTTTTACGACCGCAGCCATTTCGTATGTTCTGTGACCATCGAAATCTAATCCATGTGTTCGCGCCGCACGACGGCGTCAAAAAGCACATTAGGGGCAAGCTCCTCCGATGGGCAATGAAGTTGATGAATTTCCGATACATTGTGGAGCATGTACCCGGCCCAGATAATGTGTGGGCAGACATGATTTCTCGATGGGCTGGCAATCACGCCCCTGCCACTTCGGTGAAGCGGATTAAGGCGGTGTGCCACCAACAACCACCAGCGAGGCCCAGCCTCCCCCTTGATGACGACGGGTTTATCTGGCCTACGCTGGACGAACTGGCGACTATCCAAGCACAGTATCACCCGCCGGAGGGAGCAGATACTGCAGCGGATGGTACGATCACGGTCGACGGCCGGATTTGGGTGCCCTCGGAGGACACAGAGCTGATCCAGCGATTGTGCATTGTTGCCCATTGTGGAGCGCAAGGCCATCGCGGCCAGAAGGCCATGATCTCTCACCTCCAGCGACTCTTTGTGATTGACCGTTTGGCGACAACGGTGGCCAAGTTCGTGAACGATTGCTTGTTGTGTTTGCATTGTCGAGGGGGAAAATTATCCCCAGGCCTTGGGGTGAACATATTCACTGCAACACCCGCAATGGCGTTCTCCACTTTGATTTCCTGTACATGGGGGACAGCTTCGGCAGCAGCAAGTACATTTTGGTCCTCAAGGATCACGCTACACACAACTGTGAACTGGTGGTCGCCGACGCAGCTGATAGCAGTGTCATGACTGCAGCGCTGTTGGATTGGCATTCACGATTTGGCATCCCGCCGGAATGGGTGTCAGATAATGGCTCACACTTCAAGAATGAAGTGGTGACCGAGTTGAGCAGGCGACTGAGGACGAAACAGTCCTTCACGCTTGCGTATAGCCCTTGGATAAATGGATCTGTGGAGCGAGTAAATCGCGACATTCTGCAGGTCATTCAAGCAATGATTTTATCCTACAAGGTCAGTGTATCTAGTGCCGATGGTCCAGGCGAATTTGAACCCCACCGTCACTGGGGAACCATTCGCCGACAGAACTATTACTGGACTACAGACCCCGACGCCGCTGCGCGAGTTCTATCTACCCGACGCGAAGGAGTTACAGACTGTTCCTGTGGATACGGAGATCGAGACTTACTTGACGCAGCTTCGGGAGAGCATCCAGAACATGCACTGTGCCGTTGAAGATCAGAGACTCAAGCAGCGCCTCCTGAATAAGAGACGCGAGTGCGGTGAGAATTTGGTGAATTTCACGGTCGGTGACTTTGTGCTGCGTTCACGTGTGGTGAGAAGCACATCAATAAGTTACAAGTGATTTGGATCGGTCCGCACCGTATTGTGCGAGCCGATGCACACTCTTACAGGGTGCAGCACCTAGTGACAGGTGACGAAATGGACGTACACGCTTCACGATTGAAGATGTATGCAGACGACAGCCTTCAAGTAACAAGTGAACTGCTAGAACACATTTCTGCGCAGGGAATTGTGCTTGCTGTCAGCGAGCTGAAAGCCCATCGGTGGAACGAGAATATCCACGACTATGAGATACAAGTCGGATGGAAGGGCCTGGAAGCTATCGAGGATTCGTACGAACCGCTAAGTGAATTGGCGAAGGAGATTCGAGTTCTACTGGATACCTACGTGCGTGAGTCAGGGGATGATGGGCTTCTAGCGCATCGGGAGTCCAGAGTACAAGGTCGTAAGCAGGTGACTGCTCCAACAGGACCAAGTGCTAGTATCAGACTCTGCAAATTCCCGCGGATAACGCACGTGGATTTGCCTCAGCCCTCTTCGGCCCTCCCGCGAGCCTTGCCACCCAGGCCTACTAGCCCCTCGCAGCGCTTCCCTCCCAATTGCCCTTACGCAGATGGCGGGGGACCGGCCTCCTCTGGGGAGGGACTCCTAACACGGCCTCCTGACCCCGCTTCGGAACAGGGACCACCCAGCCCAGTGCTATCAACAACGGAAGGCACTACAAACACGGCTCCCCTCTCGACTCCCGGGGAGTCAATATCGTCAGCAGTCCTGACAGCGACAAGAGTCTCGAAGGTCAGTTCGGAGGATGGCACGGTGGCGACACCATCGGACGTGCCAGGCCCATCTTCCGCAGCGACATCGCGAGTTCCCACAGCTGCATCGCAACTGAAGGTGCCAGGGCCACCAGACCGCCAGAGTCTGTCTCCAGCCGGCGAAGCACTGAGCTACGCCTCGGTTGTTCAACGGCAGGGCCGCATCTGGACAGCATCAGCCGGCAAACACCACCAAGATTAAGATGCTACAGGGTATCTGGAACCCCCAAGACTTGGCTAGGCTCACGGCTACCCTCGAGAAAGACTGGACTTCCCCGAGGACCTACGAGCCTACGCCACTTCTTGCCCAGCTAAATTAAGTGGCAATGTCTCCAGCAGATGTGCATGCTAGCGAATCCCTTCGCCATCGCACGACGATGGAGACAGAAGCGCTGTTAGCTTACCTACAGGGGACGCTGGAATTACCTCACCCCCAACTTTCTGAAAGCCACTATGAGTGTGCTTCAGCGAGCGATGATGGAGGAATTTCTGAACAGCACGTGGAGATTACATTGACGTCACACATTCCGCCCCAAGTGAAGCTACGGAAAAAACATGTCGTCAACTGCTCTATATTTTTCGAACAACTCTTCGTCGCTAATACTGACGCTAACCACGGCAAGGATATGATAGATCGGATGATGCAGGATGTCAAGATGCTTTTCTTTGATGGTCTGCATACGCTCAACTTCGTCTTCCACAATAGACGGGTAGCGGAATTTTACGATGGCGTCACGCTTCGCGTACAACGTGCGCTGATCGAGCTGGAAGACACGTATCGCAAGCCTGACCAGTGCTCAGGGACGTACAAACCCGTCCAACTTCGTCGCTTGTACTCAATGCGAATCTTAGGTGCGCGAAAGCTCGGGATTGTATCGTTGACAGCAGCTTTTTCTAGACTGACCGGGGTTTTGGTCCTCGATGCCGAACGTCCGCGCACGGACACTACAAATGTCGTTGATAACCGGTATGTCCTTCTTCGATTTGATCAAGAAAACTTCCCCTCTGAGCTAATGGGAGTCACGAAAGTGAACATTGGCACTGAGCATGTGACAATCTATCATCATCTCCAGTACCCACGCACCCCTGCAAGCGTTGTTGCAGCCCTAGGCACACAACAGGGTACTGCAGAGTGCAGACGGACCGGCTTCCTGCGGTGCACAATTTGGCACCCGCACTTTTACTGGGCCGGTAGCGGCCTTTACTGTTGGCTCAGCAAAGGCCTACTGCCACTCGGATAGCGATAGCCTGGAAAACTTCCTGGACACTTTGACGGCTGAGATACAGGAGCAGGAGGCGTCCTCGAATACTGCACCGACCGCGACCGCCTTCGCCCGGCCAGATGAAGCGGGCAACGGAAGTCGCGCTACGAAGTCTGTTGCTGAGGCCACCCCATCACCAACGTCCAAGGTTGCGGGAAAAATAACGTCAATTACGAGGGATGGCGGCTATACTGTGGTAACCAGTAAATTCGCAAAGCAAGAAGCTCTTGCCGCAACCAAGCAGCAGGAGGCAACTGCCCAGGTTGAAGAGTTGGTTGGTCAAGCCGTGTCACAGATTCAAAAGGACGACCGCAGTCTGCGGCGCAAGCGGGTAAGACCCCAAAAAGCCAACCGTCGCCACGTCGGTGCCTTCAAAATCCGTGAAATCCAGGGAAAGCGCCTTCACGCGGCGCGCCGTCAATTTTTCGCTCTTTCAGCAGGAGCGAGCGAGGGGCAGTTTGGAGTACTGCAAGATGATGATGATGACGAAGACGCGCGCAGCTCACGGAGCGATGATGAAGCGCCCTATGCGTACCCTCACGAGAGTAAGTCCTCGCCGCGGCCACCTCGGAACAGGGGCGAATCCCAACCTGAGAACTGCGACATGGGAGAGCAACCCCAGCAGCGTCCGTCAGTCCATTCCTCGCGGAACATGGACGTTGAGGAGGAAATGGGGGCGGCAGGCCCACCAACCCCCATTCCTCAACCCTGTCCAGCTACGTGGGATCATCGGCCCCCACATATACGCAGCCATTGGCTACTACACCAGGATCAGAAGCATTCCCGTATTCGCTAGCATCACCGGCAACACAGTCGAATGAATTGCCCGCTTCCCTGGTCCCTGACCAGTCCTCACCTCTCTCATTTGGACTAGCGCAATCTAGCCCGGATGGAGAGTCGGACTCGTCAGGATATATCTCGACGCCAACGTCCTAACAAGGTTTTACCATGGGCGCTACTGTGTATGGGGTTGCGCTTCCCCAACAGCTTTCGACCTTTCTGCAGGGACTCCAAGCGCGACTTATTGAAGTGCCAGCTAACGGGCAATGTGCGTTTGCGGCATTTTATGCAACAACGATGAGTTACACACCCACTCGGCTCCAGTTTACCGCACAAACAGTGAAGGAAATCAACGCTCTAAAACGGCGGGTATACACGCTCATCATGGCAAATCTCCCTCATGATGTTGCAGCGGGTATCATGGATCCCCAAAGAGAACTGCATCGACTCTATCTGACGCAGAAGCCTCTCCCTTCAAAAGTGGCAGCAACAGCGGCGCTCTTTGCTCACTATGCAAAGGAGCGGACGCGCTCAGTGAACGCAACGGTCCCGACATCCTTCTGGGCTAGTACGGAGGTGCTGCGCGCCATGGCCCAGCACCTTCGAGAACCGCTGTTTGTACTGGATGTCGACGCTCGTAACGATGCGCATGTTCAGCGCTACTCTTTCCGGGACTATGTTTTATCGGACGGTACTGAGCACGAGACAGGATGTGGTGGCCCGCTCTCGGACGATGAAGCTAAGCTGCGTTTTGCTTACTACAGGCGGCTCCATGTATTACCCACCCTGTTGATTCTGAGGTGAGATGAAAACCACTTTTATGGCGTGGGACATCACGATGATATTTTTGAGATGGAACGCCGAGGGGGATCCCTCATACGCAACGAGTATTGTTGCTCACCATGAGTGGCTAATGGACGTCGATGTCATTCCGGCCGGTGAACCTGCTGCGTTGTCTGACATGCCGATTGACACCAGGGTGGATTCGGCTGAAGCGAATGCTGCGATCATTTCTAGGTTGTCTATGAGGAAGAGGCTCAACATCATCCACGACCGATACGAACTTCAGCAGCTGGACGATAAAGAATATATCGAGGGTGACCGGATTCGCCACATGGAAGAAGCGGAAAGTTTTGTTATGAAGGAAGCAGAAATGGCAAATGAAGCGGGCCAAACGCCCTCGGAGCCTTGTCGACTTGTGCAGTTAGGAGGCTCGAGATACCAAGTATCCCCGCGGGGTCGAGTGGATCAGGAGGTATACGCTCGGTTGCTTCAGGCGATACAAATGGATCCGGAACTGCTGACGGACAGAGCGAAGATGCGTCACTCACAACAAGAGAATGACACCGCTGTGCGCAGGTGGTGTGAGCAGAGCAGCGCCACCTGTCGCCTCCCGAAAATAACTAGTTCACTCGTAGAACTTCTCCCGTGGCTGTTAGAAAACCGAGCTGCTCTTCGTCAGCTATTCTCGTATCCCGAGCTGGCAGCGAAGGCGCTTCCTTTAAAGATGCTCTCACGATGGGGTGAGCTTGAGGCGTATGAAGGCAAGAGTGGCAGAGTTCGCCAGCATCTCCTTCACCCGGTCGAAAGCTGTCCGTTCTTCGTCGTTGAGCTCGATAGCAATGCCGGCGGCAACACGGCGAGTACGCTTCGTGCTGGCCAATGCTTCGTCGAGGCGACTTTGCGAAATCAATGATACTTTCTCGCATCCAGTTAAGTGCACAGACGAACTATTGTAGCTCGCCAGCCGTCGTTGGGTATGGTAGTGATCTCAGGGTGTCAATCCGGCCAGGGTCATGTCGAATCCCATGCTGGTCAATCCATCGACCACACCACTTCACCTTAGTCTGGTAGAGTCTGGACTTCTTCACGCTCAACTTTAGTCCAAACTGGTCAAGTAATGAGAAGAGCTCAGAGAGCTTCTGCAAGTACACCTCGATGTTCATGGCGTACAGCAGAAGGTCGTCAATCCATATGAGTAGGTGCTCATAGAGCAAGGTAGCAAAGCATTCCTCCATCGTCTTTTGGAAATGGATGGCCGCGTCGGCACACCCTTGAGGTACACGTCGGAGTGAAAATTTTCTCATCTGTCATATAGGACATGATCTCCTGGCATAGCTCAGCAAGAGGCAATTGCCAGAAACCTTTAAGAAAGTCAAAAAGTCCAAAATGTTTCATTCCACGTGCATTTTCCAATACGAGAGAGAGAATCGGCATCACTGCCGCCATGACTTCAGTCTGTCCATTGCGCACCCTGTAGTCCGTAGTCTGCGGCCAGTCCATTACGTCCGCTGACTTCTTAACTGGTAGGACGGGGCTCGACCATCGACTCTTCGGGTTCTCGTAGACGAGTCCTAGTTCCACAAGACGTGCGTTAAATTCATGCAGAAATTTCCTGATCTGAGGAGGATACTTGCGGGGCTTACACTTCGTTGGGCGAGCCTCGTCCTTCAGGCGCACTTCGAGTGGCGGTACATTCGCTGGAGGATCATCACGCAGCTCCAGGCGCCACACATCGTAAGCATGGACGATGGTGCGCAGAGTCTCCACATGCTCCAGCGGAAATCCATTATCGATTTCACGGTCAATCAGCCTCTCTACAGCCGCAAATATGTCTTGGTCTCCACTTGGTTCCGATCCATTCAACTGGACGGGCATCTCGTCCGCTGCCAAGTCACTCGGGTCACCACTGGTTTCATCTTCACTGCGAGTAGCTAGTTGCTTGAGTTGACGTCTCACGTCAATTCCCAGCGATGTCAGCAAATCGTTGCCAATAATAAACTCATCGTCATCAATCTCCATTATCAGAACATCCACCGCGTTCATCAACTCCACAAAACCAACAGCAGTGTGAATTCTCACGTGAAGCTTGGCCTTCCATTTGGCCGTCACAGTGAGCGATCCACACGTCTGGTTCAGGATAGGGGCGTCAAGTTTCTCAGCTTCCACTGTAGGGTCGACCTCCTCCAGTACATCCCAATGCGAGCGTCTGATCACGGTGTAATCAGAGCCACTATGAGGACAGTAAGGAAGGTCCAACTTGCCGTTCAGTGTCACGACACGTTCAGTGGAAGGTAACGTCTCGCCAAGTCGCTTCAACCTGGCCTTCATGCCCTGCCTGGCATCACGCATCTTCTTCCATAGCTCCTCTCGCTCCGTAGGTGTTGCCTGAGGATATTCACGCAGCCTATGTAGTTCTTGGCACTTTGGGCAGGGCCCAGGTGGTGGCTTAGACGATCCAGTAGCCCTAGTTTTAGGCCCATACTTATTCAACCCAGATTTGCCACGGTGGCTGTCCGTATCTGGACTTGGGTCTGCAGTGGCTCGTCGTTTGACTCCCAGCGCTGCTTCTGTTTTCTCGCCGGCTCAGTCTTCAGCTTCTCCTTGTCATCATGAGCTGGTTCCCGTCGAGTCGCTTTCAGGCGTAGGTGTTCCGAACCTAGGCAGCGGGTCCGATTCTGCTCCATTTCGCATTAGACTTACCTGCTTTGCACTACTCGAGCAATATGCATCAGTTCGGCAAGACCCCGTTGCACAACAGTTCTTCATGTGGACAGTATTCACAGTATGGTGAATCGATGCTACTCTGTGTTCATTCTTGGAATCTCGGACCGACGCGGCAAGTACTTCCCAATGGTGTACTTCTGTGCCTCCCAGCGAAGGGCAGATGATATCGAGTGGTGCCTCTTACGTTTAAATGATGCATTCAAGAGAATATTTTCACTTTGTCGTGACTTCTCGCCACGTTTCGTGATGACAGACGCAGATCATGCACAATTCAATGCGTGTACAGAGCAGATACCTTCCGCTACAATTTTAATGTGCTGGTTTCACGTGTGTCAAAACGTTCATAAGAAGCTACCGACAGTCACCAGAAACTTGATATTCAGTGACTTAAGCAGGTTGCACTTCTGCAGAAACAAAAGTCAGTACAGGAAGATGCTAACGTTTGTTTGTTTTGAAGTCTTTGGGGGTGCCTCCAGTATTTTTCCTCAAAGTGGTAGCCAGCCATTTCTCGAAAGAGTGGATCGATAACCCGAGATTTTTAAAATGGCAGACTTTCTGGTCACCTCTGGGGTGTGCGAAAACGAACAATCCTGTGGAGCTGTACCACAGGACCGTGAAGTTGGTGAATAACAACAAAGAGCAACACCAATTGAAATGGTGGTTCACCTCAATCAGTCTCGATTGGCATTTCTTGCTTAGTGTCAAATGTTCAGCAGCACTCCGCATGTTTCAAAGCATCTAAAAACTGACTACGATCTTGTTATAAAACGCGGTAAGCTGACTGCAATTCCGGTGCCTCCTCTCGAAAACTTACCAAAGCCTGTACGTGTTGCATTTAAACTTCGTGGGCATGCCAGTAACGATATTTCTTTCATGGATTCGAGTGGTAGCGCGATTGATCCCGTTGACCTTGCTTGTGAACATGGTAGAAAGCCAATCAAGTCTCCTTTCGTGTTGCGAATTCAGTGGAATGTAGTGCCGAAAGGGGTTGGACCTCGGATGCTATCACAAAATCGTGTCGGTGCCTATTTTTCAACAAATACGGAATGTGCATCCACGTTATCCATGCTACTCAAACAGTGGCCCAGGTATGCCTGACCCACAGCGTCGCTTTGTGTCGCGACGCAAACAAGCCACTAAGCAGAAAACGAAGAGGCAGTCGCACTTCAGCTAACCAAGCCAGCAACATCCCGGTTGCAGCTCAGGCGGAGCCGACCGATGTTGTATTTGGGCCCCACTCACCATTACTCCAGAGTGGCCATCCCTTGTTGCCTAAGTCTTGTGAAACCTACGTGCATTGCGTCAGGGAAAATATGCTACCAACACGACCCTCGTCAGAAGTCCCAAATGAGATCAGCGAAGTGCAGGGGGCCAACTGTATCATACCGCAGCATCTTTAATATTAGAGACAGCTAGATGAATCACAACGAGATCGCGGAACTCTTGCATTTGGCTCATATCTACTGCCAGATGATGATTTCTCGTTTGAGTTTATCCACACTGATAGTGCTTCTGCTGGCAGCGTACCAGGTGACGCGAGTGCACCGCAATATGATTCGTCGGACAACACGAGATCGATATCATGGAGCCTCTCGACTCGCATGTCTTGCGATTAAAGAAGCGGCGACGCTGTTGACACAGAAAGCTGAATAGTTTATCTCATTTACAACATTTGCCGGTTCATCTATCACGTATCCAATTCCAAGCTAACTAGCCACCTCACACCATACAGTATACACACACAATCTTAATAATAAGTTGACCCTCTTACCCTGATAGTTTTGTGATTCCGACGTTGCTGCATTGACAAGGCGACATGATACTTGTTTGGGTGCTGAGACTTGTTTTTAGGTGTTCCAGATAAGCCAAACGGTGCTCAGGGCAAGTATAAGTTTGGGTGTTTTAGATGGATTTGTCGGTGGTGCAGCTGAAAACAGCGGTGTTGCAGATGGTCCCTCGTTCCGAGTAGAGAACAATCTCTCAAATCGCACCAGTATATCTTGGTCTTGCCCAAACTTTAACTACATGTACATCTCCTCAATCTCCTGATGATACTTCTTCTCCACCACAGACCGCTTCAACTTCATCGTCGGAGTCAACTCATTTCCGTCGATCGAGAAATCGTGAGGAATGATGACGAATTTCTGCACTGGCTGAGCTCGTGACGCGGCTTTCGCGTTCGTTCGAGCGATACCGTCCTCGATGTACTTGCGCACTTTCTCACATTTATGTGCCTCCGATATAATGGTGGCGTCACTTCCGATCTCTTTGGCCACCGTCAGGGCCACCTTGTCCAGTTTATCTGTGGGTGCCATAGTGACCGGGTCTGGTTCCACTCGCAGAGACCAGAGGAATGTGAGGAACTTGCGCTCCTCTCCGATGGCCATGACGTTTGACAGTGCTGGCATTTCCGCCTTGAGCGCGTCTTCGATCAGGACAGAAGGAATATTTTCGCCACCGGAAGTGATGATAAGCTCTTAATGCGTCCCGTTATGGAGAGGAATCCGTCTTTGTCTACTTCTCCGACGTCCCCAGTGTAGAGCCATCCTTCATCATCGCGTGTCGATTTGGTGGCCGTTCGTCGTTAAGATAGACCATGAAAACGTGACGGCCGCTAAGCTGAATTCGGTCGATTCGTGTTTGAGTGCCCTCTCGGCCAGGTCCGACGGTACCAATCTTCCACTTCCCAAGGGTATTGACAGAGTGTGGCCCCGTGCATTCTGACTGTCCGAAGAGTTCACGTAAAGGAAAACTGAGAGCGCTGAAGTAACGGATGACGACCGGATAATTTGGAGCAGCGCCTTCCCAAAAGGAGGTGCACTCGTCGAGTCCAAGTGCATTTCGCACTTTGCTCAGAAGCATGTAGTCGGCAGCTTGAAAACTTAAATTCATACCGGAAGCTGCGCCATACTGAGACTGCTGCGTATTCTCAGCGCCTTGTGCCATGGCTCGCGTCAACAAAGACTTTTTGAGGCCGCCCGGTGCACCACTAAGTTTTTCCTTGAGTGACTCCATTACCCAAACTCGAGGTACACCAAAGAAAACGTTTGGTCAGACTTCTTGCAGGGTGCCCAACAGACCCCCGCGAAGTGCGTCTGGGCCTGTGAATATCACTTCGAACCCAACTCCCATCGCCAAGTAAATATCCATGAGTTGGGCTGCAATGTGAGAAAGAGGCAAGACGCTCACCCAGCGCTTGACGTCTGCCAAAGCTTTCATGGTTTTCAAACTTGCTGCCACTGTCCATGTCAAGTTGTCATGAGAAATCAGGACAGCCTTTGGTGGTCCCGTCGTACCGCAAGTGTAGATGGGTGTGCAACAATGTTCAGGCCGCATCCTCTGTTCAAGAATACCTGGCCCCGCGCTGTCACCCACACGAAGGAACCCACTGAACGCGTACACCGGAACGCTAAACTTTGCTCACATGGCACATCATCTTCGTTCCACACGACGATAGCTTTCAACTCCGTCAACTGGCCCAAGACTGACAAATACTTGTCAAGTTGCACCTTGTCGGATACTACCATGATTTTAGCCTCGCAGTGAGCCGATATGTATTGGCACGCCTCAGACTTGCTGGTGGGGTAGACTCCGGCAGGCACCGCCCCAACCATGATAGCCCCCATATTTGCAAAGAGCCATTACGGGCAGTTGGGGCCGAGGATGTTGACTGCGTCATGTGGCTGGACGCCGACATGAATGAGAGCCCTCGCAAATTCATGCGAAATATCGTAGTACAGTATTTAGCGTGAGTAGTGAACGCCTGACATATATGCTACGTAGTAGTGTATAAAGTGACGATGAACGGAGCAGAAAATTGCCTGTAATGTGATAAGTTAACTTAGCAAGAAGTTAACACTACCTTTGTTAACTAAGCCTGAATGATGCCAGCAATGCTGTATAGTTGCTGCGCTCACCTTTGCCCATGCGTCTTCGCACCATTTCAGCGCTGTCAGTAGGTCGACTTTATATGGTTCGGCTTCTCCCTCTCCTAATCAATCTAACGCATGCAGCATTTTTTTGGACAGCACATACCTCTTGATGCAATGTATAATGCCTTGATCCAGGGCTGGATCCTCGACATTGTGTTGGAGGCAACTTCTCAACCCTTACGTTCGTAAGGGCGAGACCGGTCTCGTGGTGAGATGACGCGTTGTCCACGAGTAGTAAAACGTCACATTTCTGCACCCGCATTGCCTCGTCGAGCGCCACAACCCACTGCTGGTACATCCAGCCGGTCATCCAGCCTTTTTCAGTTCCGAAATACTGAAGCTGGGCTGGCTTCTTATGAAGACATCTTGGAGTTGTAGCCGTATTTAGATATAGAATTGGTAGCTTTTCAGACCCATTTGCATTTGTGCATACAGCCTTCGTCACCCGCGATTTACTCGGCTTCTGAAACAGGGCGAGGGCTACGCTCTGTTTCTTAGCATACACGGTATGTGCGTATTGAGGAAGCGTAGACTTAAAGTTTGTATGTAAGATAGAAATACGCGGGCTCGCGTATTTCTAAAGCAAATACCTAACACTTTAGATCAAAATAGAAAACTGAATTGAATGGCAGCCCGCCGCGTGGCGGGCTGGCCTTATCTTTACGCTAAACCCTTTTAAGATGATATCTAACTGCAAGGGTGAGAGCGTGGTTGGCTCTCACGCATTTGCATGGAATGCATGCACATGATTAATTGAAATGTGCCCCTTTCAACAATTAGCTGTGCGCCTGAGCGCCCGTCAATGGTAGTTGCATTGACGGCTCAAAATGTTGGTCGCTAGTGTGTGTCCCACACACACTAGTGGGTTTGTGTGCATTAGTGTACCCCGGGTACACTATCCTGAGTAGCCCCGCTACACTTGCCGTCCTCATGCAAGGGCTATTCGGATGTTGTGCCCCACACGGACCATGCATCATGCACGTCGTCACTGTTTTGTACAACGCTTCGTTCTCTACCGGGTCTGGAAGCTCCGCTGACACCAACTGATCGATCCGATATCTAGTTCGACGCTTGTCTTGATCGGCCAAGATGATCAAAATGTGAGCGTGAGGTAGACCGCGTTTTTAGAACTCCACCACATAGATTCGTGCAACGACTGGACCCAGGACGCCATCGTTCAAGTCTTTCAACAGCGCTCGAAGCTTTCGTTGCCAAACCCTCGCCACGACGTCGGGACGATATTGTGCATTTTGAAAAGCACGACTGCTCTCCTTGATCTCGTCCCATTCCGGATTGCACGTCATCGTTAAGAAGATGTCTGGCTTCCCGAATTCACGCACAATCGTCATCGCATCCTGGCAAGACTGGTAAATATGGCGTGGGCTTCCTGTATGTGAAGGGGGATTGATCCGTCGCCCAGTTGCATCTAGGAAGTGACATCGGTCGGTTAGGGCCTTAGGGCCGGGTTCACCAGTTGCCTAGTGTTTCGGTAGGATTCCGAAATACGTGTTTCGCCATCTTGCAGCACGGGCTGTTCACTGCGATACGCGTCTGCAAGTCTAACGTATAAATCTGCCCGAAACTCTTTCTGATGCGTCGCCACGGAACGAAGTTGGTCTTGCTCTACTTTGGCTCTTTGGTCAACACAGTATTGCTGAAACAGTTTCCCACCACGGTGGAGCACGGATCCGTCGGCAGGCTTTTCGTACAGACGATAAGCCACGTGCTCTTGCCTACTCATTCTTGTTTTCTTGTGGAACATTCGGCCATTAACGTATTGATCAATGTACGTCCACCCAAGTTCTCCGTAGGGTAAAAGTAGAGGATACTGGAGGGGCGTACTTCGCATCAGTCCCGAACATACGTAAAAGGGCGTGGTCACGTGTGAAAAACAGCAGGTCGCGCGGTTTATCGAGATTCCCGTCCTCTAACAACGTGGCTGCAACCTCAGAGCCCCTTCGTAGATTGTGTGTCCCGGGCCGCAAAGGCTTTTCGTGTAGCACGAACACAACGTCAACCACATCCCCTAGCCGCTCGGGCCTCATTAATGCAATTCCCGAAGCTCAGATACTGCTGAGCGAACGGATGAAGGCCGCCATCGTGGTCCCGATGTCTTGTAGAGCTACGCGACTTAGATCGAAAAAACGCTCTGCCTCCGCATTGCCCGTTGCTGCAAGTCCGGGTCTACGATGTAGATCTGTGCGAACTTAGGCGCTGTCGGTTCGCCGGTCCTGCGGTCAGTGTAGGGAAGCAACAATCCCAAGTAATGTCCCATCGCGCCTTGAAGCCGATAACTGTACACTCTGCGTTGCCCTTGCACCTCTCTGTCGTCTCGAACCCTCTGCACAACCCCATTATCACTTCGAGAAGCTCCAATTGAGGTAAATGCGAACACCTGATTGTAGGCCCTGATCTTATCCCGGAATTCCTTATCCGTTTCGTAATACTGCACCAGGATTGCGGGGCCTTTTCAGAGGTAGCAATTGAACTTTGTTATCTCGACATCACGCGAACGGCGATTCATCAGGCCACTTCAAGGTGTGACAGTAAAAACACTCGACTCTGGCCGGAAGCTTGTGTCTGCCATCCACAACGTTAGCGCCCGAGAGCATTGACACTTTGAAATCGTCGTGGTTACCCACGCATCGCGATACCGTGTTGCCTTGCGTCGAAGGCAGTCGTTTTCGTGCCGCACGACGTTCTTCCTCAGTTTGCTGACCACGCAGTGTAGCCCTTCGAAGTCGGTTGGCCTCGAGGCGTGCTTCACGCTCTTTCGCGGTTTCGGTTTCTCGACGACGAACTTCCTGGACTCGATTAGCATAGCCTTCTGCCGCTGTAGCTTCCTCTGGCCGTTCTCTTCTCAACGTTTCTTGGGAAGCACGATTTTGTTCGCGACTGAGGTTAATTTCTTGATCTGACAGCCTAGCTTGTCGAAATGCCTCCGCTGCTGCATGCCTTTCTCGCTCGAACTGCGCCCGATTAGGCGACGTTTTTGATCGTTGAGCTCTCTTTCGCGCCGCATCTCGACCCCTTGCTTCTGCCCTTTGAGAAGGTGTCTGAGTTGTCCGCCTTGATCTGCTTCTAGCCGCATCGCGACAGCGTCGAGCAGCGTCATTATCCACTTCCTGGTATCTGCACTGGTGCTCCAGCGGGTCGTCCTGTTCTTGTTTACTCTCTTGCGCATCGTCGCGGACATCTCGGGATGCAACTAATGCGGCAGGCCGAACCCGCGTAACATCAACAATGATGTGGTTATCGGTATCCTGCTGTTCAACGGTGTTTTGCTCCTCAAGGCTCAATTAATCCAGTTTCCGTCGTGCATCTCTGTCGCGCTGGCGAGCCTTGCGCATCCTGGCGAGCCTTCTCTTTTGGCAGCTGGTTCCTCGTATTCCGATGGCGTCGCATTCTTCTCGAGCGTTTGATCCAGCCTTTCTTGTAGTACGTCACGCCTCGCGTACCTGTACAGGACGTGTTAGCAAGATTGCTGTACAGTGCACGCACGTTTGTACCGCCTACCTGGCACGCTTGGTTCCAAGTTTTACACGCCACGTGGTCGGGAAAAGCTACTTGAACGCACTGTTAAACAAACGAACAGTCCACAGGACAACGCGTTAGACCGAAGTCTAAGTGCACAGAAAATTCATTCTTAATCATAGTGAAACGTAGAATTGACTACAGCAAAACACGCATCTACAAACCGGTAACATCCTGGGTTTTCCTTTTCAGTACCGACCATAGTGTGGCCTGCGTACACACTCACTCCCAACACTTCTGTCCCGGTTCCTCGGAGTACAAACTACGCGAAGACAACTCTCACCCCAGCACCGTGATGGATTTTTCAGCTTTGTTTCAGACGCTAAAGTAAATAAACCCTCGTTCTCAGGAAGTTTTGCCCAGAGTCTAAAGCCTCCCTCCCGTGCCATTGGTCCCCAGTCAAAGGCACATGTTACAGCTCCTCCCCGGGATTCAATGTTGAACTTTCCGGGTCGTGGACAGCCAGACGTATCCGGTTTCTGTCCACTTGCGTCAAGCCGTCACCGCGGTCCTAAGACCGAATTCGTTACTGGTAAGTCGGTCCCGTCGTAGTCCGATACCGTCCAACCTTAAGAAATGCTGGCAGCATGAGCATGGCGCCCGAAAACGCCAAATTCCCTCTGAGGACTCACACAGTGCCTTGCAGACCTCTCAAAGTTGTATGGTTTGGCATCTTCGTACTGCCCGGCATGCCAGCTCCCATCGAAATAAACCGCACACATATCCGCCTACGACATACCCATGAGGGCAAGGAGTGGTTTTGTTGCACCAAAAATGATACAGCCGGTAAGTCAGGGTTATAGCGCCAGGGCAGTACTGAGGGTCTTCGTGCGATATCCTTTGCCCATCGCTAAGCACCCATTGCAAAGCAGAAAGCTGGGCTTCCACTGGCTTGAAGCTTCGGGTGAATTTGGCCAATACCAAAATATATAACGAAACGCCTATGTGCTCTCTCTCAGAGTGGGCGGTGGGCCGCAGCCCCTTAGCACGGCGGCGCCACACCAAACAGGAAAACCTGTGGAAGGCGATAACTTCACCCTAACTTCGCCCCAGGGGTCTCGGACTATTTGTGACTGGTGTTACACGTAGCACTCACATATATATATGCACACGCACACGCATGCACACTCCATACAGCATGCTACACACGTCGCGCACCTCCTGCGGGTCCTCGCTCCGTGCCACGTTGCGCTTGTTGAAAACAAAATTGCACTGTATACAAATCTCAAAAAAAAATGTTTTTCTACCAATGAAAAGTCTAGATTTGCGTGACCATTTGGACGCGGACGGACGCAGTGACACACACACGGGTTCGTCGGTTAAGGATTTTGACTAGCGGTGGGGGCGCCAGCTCACGCGGATGCTGGGTCATGGTTTGTCCCAACCCGTTCCGCTCGATTTGCATCTCGCTGCACTACTCTTCAGTGCTTCCTTCGCTGCGCTCGGCAGCTGAATGGAGCTGATCAGACCACTAAGCCATGGAATAATGCTAAATCAAAAATTGTGTTTAGGTAGTTAAAATTCCTTGGTTTCGCGCAAAGGTCTCTCGGTACACGATGTTCTTGGTGTGCGCGGTGTCGTCTTCAATAGTCGACAGCAATCTTGATCTCCTTCCTTGAAATCGCACGCGAGAGTGCCACGTTCAACTGCCGATGCGCAAACACTGGTCCTTGTAGACAAATCCCCACACTGTTCAGCGATTATCCTTGAGGCCAGTGGATTGTCATCGCAAAAAGCTGGAATGTAAATGTAATGAAACGCTTTAAGCCGAACCCTAGTATGTGAAGTACCTTTCGTCGTCGCTGATGAAGATAATCGGAGAGATGAAGACACGCCGGTCTTTAGGGGACCAGCCATAAAAACGAACGTCTCGTGAAGAGGCAACACGCGCAACCGCGTCCCATTAAATTTTTCGCGTTGTTTTCCCGGTTGCGTACCAGAATCATAGGAGTGCCGATCTTGTGCACAATGTGGTGAGGTAGGATTCCAGAGAAGTTATGAGAGTGCACAAATTCTGACTCGAAGGGCATGTTGTTTGCACCTCCGTCGCATCCAATGGCATGTTCTCCCGCGTTTTCCGGAGAGACTAACTCGTTGGTTCGACATTTTTCGCGTTGGTCGGAGCTAAAAAGCTCTTCCTACGAAATAAGCATCGGGTAGATGTTCCTCATTAATCCCCGGACAGACAACATCGATTATAGCGTTGAGACCACGGTCGTAGTAGTCCTGGAGATTTGGCTACCTCGCGCTGTTTGAGATCAGTTGGGAGTAGGGCGAAATTGGGGGCATTTATCGTACATCTACGCATCTTCAACTTCTTGCTGCACACTTTCAGGAAAACACACATGTCTTCCAGATATCATCTGCGTCAATGTTGAGATTCACTGGGTATCGACCCTCGCCGATCTCCGAGAGGATGTTTGAAATTCGTCAGTTTTAGTAGCGCTCAAAGTGCCGACATTAATACGAAAGGTCGTCCACGGCGACAAAGCAGCTGCTGTGCATGTTTCTCCAAAGTACGGAATAGTTATGCACGTTCAATTAGCAATAGAAAACAGTTAACTTCGGTGCACTATATATAGATATATCACTGCGTCCGTTGCGTACATCTTGTATGCGATATGATATGTATCAACTGGGAGAGCAAGCAGTGAATGACATGGCGATGTCGTTACTTGAATTATCATATCGGTCATCAGGGTTTGTTTTTACCCCGCGAGGTGCAACATCTCTGCTCTAACCTAAGTGTCTACCGTTGTCTTCATTTTGCAAGTTCGTATTGTTGGCTCAGTCAGAACGTCGTATCTCTAGGTGTGATTACACGTCCAATTGTTTTCAGCGTGCGCCATGAAAGTCTATTGTGTTGGTTTCTGTAGTCCTACATTATCGGTGAGTTCAGATTGGCGTCTTGCACAGTGCTTCTTGCCCCGAAGTAAATGACTGTCCAGTGCCATGCAGCACCGCTGCCGGGTGGTCTATTGTGAACTACATTCCGGCTTAGCTGGCAGAAATGTCCAGCTGTATTGGTAGCAGTAGGTGTATTTATGAACGGAGATACTGTAAATCAGTGTGCTGCTGTACACAGCAGTGCGGTTGCGCTGCCAATATACTATGTCTCAAACAATATGTTAGCAAACCACTTTTCAGGCCTGTGATGACGGAACCAAGTATGAAACATATGACATATCAGCTAAGATTGCGACCGCACGACCGCACAAACCACAAGTACTACGCGTTTGGGCTGACTTGTTAGAGCAAGCCAACTGCTTGGAGCCAAGCTCAAGGTGAGCTGAGGACAGCATTGTGTTGGGATTTTAGCATGCGCACTACAGCGAGAGTACAAGTAGCATTGGAACGGCGGAGCTGATAATTGAAGTGTAAGCTGTGCATATTACTCTCAACTGTTGTACGTGTAGATAGAAGCAGTGTGCGGAGTTTCGACACACAACAGCTGAAACGAACTCACTCAAGTGGCTGATGCTGGTACTGGCACTGTAAAGCTGGACCACAGAGACTTGCCTGTACGCACACGGTACAGAAATATCAAACTGGCCGAGCTGCAACACAGGTGGATGCGGCGCGGATTGGTGCTGCATGGCACTGGGCAGTCATCTACTTTGCTGGAAGAAGCACTGTGCAAGACGCCAATCGAACTCATCGATAAGGCTGAACTACAGAAACCGAACACGATAGCTTTGCTGGGCGCTGAAAAATTCGGACCTTGTAATCACACCTAAACGACAAAGTTCTGACTGAGCTGACAATTCGAGTAGCCAAAACGAAGACAACGATAGACACCTAGGCTACCGCAGTGATGTTAGGTAAACGACTGTTACAGGGTAATCCATATCATGCACCGTTGTATCTAAATGGAAATTCAAGAGATGACAGCGCCATGTCATTCATGCTGTTAATATTGCTTGGTGTTCCAGCTGTTCCACATCATACATCATACAAAACATAACTACGAAAACAGTTCGACATACACTGAAGCTATCTGTTTTCTGTTTAGTCGTGCGCGACAGATCCGTACTTTGAGGAATCATGCAAACAGCTGGGTTGTTGGCAGTAGCCGATCCTATCGTACTACTGCCAACACTTTGAGCGCGGCTGAAGACGGACGAATCTCCAATCTTTCTCTGAGAGATCGGCGAGGGGCCGTACCCAGTGAATCAGGATATTGACACGGATAATATCAGCCTACCAGACAGGTGTATTTCCTGGAGAGTTTGCAGCACGAAGATGCAGTTGCGGAGACGGACGATATCCATTCCCCCAGCTTCGCCCTACTTCCAACTGATCTTGAACAGCGCCAGGAGGATCGATGGCCTGTTGTCCAAGCCTACTACGACCGTGGTCTCAACGCCTTGATCTATGCTGTCTATCCGGAGATTGGTGATGAGAATCTACCAGATGACTACTTCGCGGGGAGGGCCATTTATCTCCGACCAACGCGAATATTCGTCGAATCAACGAGTTAGTAACAGACTGAACCTCTGGGAAACAGGGAGTTCACGTATGTGGTTGCAATGAAAGGCTCAGACAGCTAGCTCTTCAAGCCGGAATTTTTGCACTCTCTTAACTTCTCTGGAATCCCACCTCACCAATTTGTGCTCAAGATCGGCAGTCCTATCTTATCATTATGCTACGCAATATGAACAGCAACGTGGGATTGTCAAATGGGACGCGGTTGCGCGTGTTGTCTATCGGCGAGAGTTGTAGCAATGCCGTCAATATGTCAGGGCGTCGGAAAAGCCGGCGTGTCTTCATCCCTCGAATTGTCGTCATCAGCGACGACGACGACAAGGTCTTTCCGTTCCAACCTCGGCGTAAACAGTTTCTGGTCATTCCGGCGTTCACGATGACAATCCACCGGGATCAATGACACTCGCTGGACAGCGTGGGGGTTGTCTACAAGGACCAGTATTTGCCCATGGGCAGCTGTACGTGACACTCTCGCGTGCGACTCCAAGGCGAAAGATGCTAGTGGACACATCGGTCGCTGGTACTGCTTGGGTCGCTGGTGCAGCTGCTTGGATCGAGGCTCCTGCTGCTCGCACTTCAGTTGTGTAGCTACTAAAACGTGTGACCATTTCCGGTAAATGGTTTTGCCAGTGATACAAACATCCAGAGCTTCTCCGGGCAACGCACGGCATTAGTACCAAATTACGGGAAATGTGTGAGAGGATACCGTGACTTAGTAAACCACCGATTACTATTCCGGCTGAAGAAAGCGCCGTTTTGCAATACGTACCAAGTACTATAAAGAAGTGTGACCACATTTGTCCGCTACATTCGCTAGGCAAGGTCAATAGTGAAACCTATATAAGTGTAAACTGTAGCCTTGCTTGACTGTCGGAACGGCAGGTGCGACGCAATCTGCCAGTCACTGATCTGGTTCAGTGATATATCGCTTTAAGTGTGTGTCTAAAACTCACAAAAACTCTTAAATCACCGTAGATCCTAAGTCAATAGTGAAATAGTCGTACTATACAGTAGTCAGTATTTTCATAGTATCTGGCTGGCAGAAGCGCAGTGGGGCCTAGAATGTAGTTCGGGGCGGTGAACCATGTCTCCACGCGCTGCACACGCGCACCTGACCACTGCCGCTTCATTTCGACCATGCGGGCACCGTAATAGCGGTTTATTTGCTTTTCGAAAAGCGCATGCTATCATACCCGACTCGCTGTCTCTAGACACGTTACATGGTGGTCATATAGGGGCTTCTATTAAACAGTGATCAACTATAGAAGATCCAGCGGCGCGAACCGGAAAGATGGCGAGAACGAAGACGACAGTGACGAAGGCGAAGACAGGCAGCCCGGTTCTCGGAGTGACGACGAGGTCCAGTTCCGCATCATTATCAGTGACGTCGAAAGCGCAGGCCGGTTCACCAGTCCCAAGCAGCGGTGTCGCCAGTCGCACAGCCAGCGACCCAACCCGACGAAGAAGAAGCATCACCTCCAAATGCACAGACAGCAGGACAACCAACCCCAGGGACGCAACCAGATCCAGTGAGCAACGAGGCGGCACTTAGCACCATCATGTAGCAGCTCTTGACGACGGTGACGAGATTGGAAGCTCGAGTGGGCACCATTGAAACACCACAAGCAGTGGCACCAGCACGACCAGTACGAGTAGCAGCGCCGGGCAGACCATCGAACCCACCAGTGACACCCGATCCAAGTGACGATGACGATGACGATGACGATGACGATGACGATGACGATGACGATGACGATGACGATGACGATGACGATGACGATGACGATGACGATGACGATGACGATGACGATGACGATGACGGCGATGGCAGTAATGACGACGGCTCGAGTAATAGTGACTCCAGTAGCGACAGCTCGGACGGAACGTCAGCAGCACGACACCGACGACATGGCAAGCGCCGACGCAACATCAAGGACCTGGAATTGCCCACATATGCACCTTCCCCGAAGATCTCCGTCTCGATTTGGATTGACAGAGTCGATTTAGCGTTGGAAGGTGCGAGGCAAGCAGGTCGAGGAAAGTCGACCGACCACGAACTGTATTTCATCATGAGTAACAGGCTGATGGATAGTGCGTCGAAGTGGTGGGTCACGATGAACAGGAAACTCCACAAGCGTGAGCGGACGTGGACGACGTTGAAAAAGCATTGTTGAGACGATACGGCGAACGACTGGACAAGTCAGCCGCGAAGTGGCGAGTCAACCAACGACGCATAATTCCAGGAGAGACGTACACAGACTTTGCTGCAGGTCTGCGCGACGCCACGGGCAGGAACCGAGTCAGTGAACGTGTGTTGTTGGCGCAGTTCTATCGGTGCTTGGACAAGACGGTGCGATCGTTGGTGCGTCAGCAACCGAAGCCGAAAACGTTGGAGTAGGCCGTTGACAAGGCCATGGACATCGATGATAGTGATGAGAACGTTGCGCTCGGAATGCTGATGATTGGACAATCGTGGGCTACAGCGCCTAGTCCGCTCTTGTGCAGATGACCGGCACGACAGGTACGACGACGGTGATTCCAGGTGTCGGTAGTACGGGGATGCCAGGTAGTGACACGACGGTGGCAGGCGGTACACAGGCCACGGCAAACGGCGTCGATACCGAAAGTTTGGCGATATTCACCAACCCGCAAGGCGTGCACAACAAGTTTACGGGGACTTGGGAGGTTCCAAACGGTCGAGTCAGGAACGGGCGATTTTGATCACTGACGGAGAGGAAGGCAAAGCGCACCAGCACCCCGAGGAATGAGTGAGTTGACAGAGGTGCGACTAAGAAGGCGGACAAGAAAGCACAGGTGATGCAAATGCAAGCAGCTGCTGAATCAAGCGACGGCGAGGAGTCTGAGATAGATGCACCACCGCCAAAACGACAGAGACGGCAGAAGGCGAAAGTACGCAAGGTGGCGGAAGAAGTGAAGAAAGAGGTCTCCAACGAGGCGACTCCTCAGAACAACAGGCCGTTTCCGAACAGCAACCAGCAGGGATTGCAGAGCTACGCGTGTGGAAAAGGTGGCCATTTTGCAGACAGATGCCCAGATGCCCAGTGGCGTGGGCGACTGGTCAATGCTTCTGGACCTTACGCTGTGAACCGAGAGTTTGATTCCCACAGCGGACACTAGTTTCTCTGAGCGAGAAGCGAATAGAGCCCCCGAAGAGGCACGTCCCTCATGGCCCAGGCGGTAAGTGCATCCAAAAATGGTTAAAAGACGTAGAGAACAGCGCAGGCTGTATGTGGAGGGTTGGTCCCCGCATCGAACAGTCCGCTATGACCTCGGTGACAGTGTGAGTTCGTGTCGTAGACCTAAATATAGGTTAGGAGGGGTGGCGTCTAAAACCCATCACCAGCTCAGAAAAGCGGCTCTGTACGAAGAAATGTACTGGAGAAGCGCGCTGAGCAGCCCCTCCGCACTACGTACAGTGTAACCCCGTTACCGCTACAAGGCAAAAACTAAATTATTAGACAGATGCCCAGATCCTGAGGCTAAAGCAAGAAACGACGCCTATCTGGCTAAGAGAGCAGTTGGTTGGCGGCGGAAAAAGCAGATCGGGCGTATTTGGGGAGAACGACGTCCGGCAATATCAGGAGATCCCCAGAGAAAGGTGAAAGGTGGCGAGGCGAACGACGAACGATGAAGCGGCTGAGGACGGTCCCAGTACAGACTGGCTACCCGCTCCAGCTTAGCCCCGAGCAGCAGGTAACCAGGAGCCCAGCAGACAAGAACACGGTGGGCAGATGGTGGAAGAGTCGCTGAGCGCACAGCTGCACGGCGAGATGAAAGTGAAAGATGAAGGATGAGCGACGCGGTATGTTTCTGCTGTGCGGCCAGCAGTGCGGTACGTGCGCCCGGACAAGAGAGAGAGAGACAAGAGACACGAGGTGGAGATGATGGAGGAGAGTCCAAGACTGAGGAAGGTGACGACCCACTCACAACAGGAGACGCCCCCACAGCAGAGGATGAACGGTAAGCTGAGGAAGGCGTGGCGCCTTCGACGACGGCCGTCCCCGAGGAAACGAAAGACGCGGACAGTAACAGCGGAACCATGTTGAACCAAGAACTGACTGACGAGATGCAGGTAAAGTACGGCACGGTGGTGGCAGTAAGGACGGCAGCGAATCGGTCTCGCACGTCGGCGAAGCAGAAACGCGTGGAACGTGCTGAAGCCAAGAAACATCGAGCAGCGCGAGGTGACGGTGAGAGCGACGGTGCTGGCGACAGCCTTAACCAGCAACGGCAGAATGACAGAGCGCAGCAGCAAGCGAGGCAACAGCAAGCCGATCAGGCACAAGTCGAGTTGGCGCAACGGCGACGTGACAGGGACGACGGTGGCAGCGTGTAGACAGTCAGCGACGACAGCAAGGCGCATGTGAGTCTAGTGCAGCGACAACCAGCCACAACGACGTCAGAGAGCAGCACCAGCGCAGTAAACGAAGTGATAGCCGACGATGGGCTTCCGACAGCAGGGGTTGACGTGGCAGGAGGCCGCCACCAGATCAAGTTAGACAGCTGTGCTCGATACACGATTGCTGGTATGGACTGGATGTCACGAGGTGACAAGCAACGAGAAGCAGCTCCAGTGCAGTACGTCGAAAGCATTGGTGTTCTACTGTTGGACGTGTTAGGCGTGTGGAAGTTCCAGATACACAACGTCTTCGGGCAGGCAATAAGTGTGATGGTGTGCGTGATGGACGATGTACAAGCGAGTTCCTGCTGGGAGTAGACTTTCTAAAGTCACACAGAGCTACGATGGACTTTGATGCAAACGAGGTCACGTACAAGGAAGCCGGACAACGAGTGGTGATACCCTTCGGACGTTCGAGAAAGACGGAAGCACGAAAGTAGCGATGATGCGCACGGTAGGACGTGCACGACTGACTAGAAGCGCATTCACTCCTATTGAAGAGGCGGTTGCAGCTCCAGACGGTGAAAGAGGCATCGTGATACCGGCCGCAAATTGTGGATCAGTAATGTTGGCGGCCGCGGTGACGGAGGCGCGTGAAGGACGTGCGTGAATTCTGGTCATTAATGTAGGCGGCGGCAAGGTCAAATTACCACCTTGGAAGATGTTGGGCACGTGGGTTTCTTTGGACAAGGACATGACCGTACTCGAGTTGAACGGAGAGTTGTCACGCGATCGTGTAGGCGAGTGTCTGGACGAGTTAGGTGATTGCTCGACACCCCAGGACAACGAGGTCGAGGTGAATATTGGTACAAAGGATGAGAGTGCCAGAGCGTTCGTGCTGAGAATTCTGAGAGCGTACCGCAAGGTGGCGGTGAACACGAGCGATTTTCCACCCGCGACGGCGTTAGATATAGAGCACCGCATCGATACTGGCAAAGAAGCCCCGGTGATGCTGAAACGCAGACGACAGGCGCAGACGAAGGATGTCATCATTGAGTTGAACGTGCGCAAGATGTTGAGTGCCGGGGTGATTGAAGAAGGAAACAAAGCGTGGGGTTTTCCCGTGGTCCTTGTTTGCAAGAAGGACGGTGAAGTAAGGTTTTGTGTTGACAACAGAGCGCTTAACAAAATCACCAAGAATGATGTGTACCCGCTACCCCGCATTGACGAGACGTTGGACGCGTTAGGTGGTGCACTACTCTTCACAACGTTGGATTTGCGTGCGGGATACTGGCAGATCAAGGTGGCGAAAGATGATCAAGATAAGACGGTATTTACAACGAAGCAAGGCTTGTATTGGTTTATTAGGATGCCCTCTGGCTTAATGAACACGCCTTCCACGTTCCAGAGAATGATGAACGGTGTTTTGCGTGGACTGAATTGGCTGACGTGCTTGGTGTATTTGGATAACATCGTGATAATTACACAAGGTGGCATTGAACGACACGTAGTGGAAGTTTCCAGTGAACTAGAGCGACTACCAGCCGCAGGACGGACAATAAAGATGAAAAGTGCACGTTTGCAGCCCGGTCGATGGAGTAATGGGGCCACGTGTTAAGCAGTGAAGGTGTGCATCCGGTGGAGCGACTACTGGACTCAGTGAGGAAGTTTCCGTGGCCGAAGGACCCGGTGAAAGTCAAGAGATTCGTACATTTGGCTAGATATTACCGTAAGTTTAAAGCAGCTTTTGGATCGATCGTGGCGCCAATGACGCGATTGCTCAGGAGGTCGGTGGAGTGGCACTGGACAGAAGAACAGGAGTTCGCGTTTGAACGAATAAAGGCGATATTGACGTCGAAACCATAGCTCATCTACCCGCATTTTGAACAGCCTTTTAAACCGATGACAGATGCGAATAAGATAGGATTTGGAGCGTGTCTTATGCAGGACGTGGGCCACGGATGGCAACCGTTGGCATATGCAAGAAAGGTGAATAGTTCGGCAGAGGCCAATTACTCAATCACGGAGTTGGAATTAATGGCAGTCGTATGTTCAATTAAGTTATTTAGACCTTACTTATACGGAAGAGCTTTCATCATAGTGACGGATCACTCGGCATTGAAATGGCTCATGACAAGACCTAATCCGACAGGACGACTACACAGATGGTCGCTCAGGTTTGAGATAATTTACCGACCAGGGAGTACGAATGTGATAGCAGATGCCTCATCGAGGGCACCCGCAGCGGTACAAGCAGCAGTTGGTAAGAACAGGAGGACAACAGAGACAGCAGTGATGTCAGTAGCCGAGGGCACGAGAGAGTCAGCAGCAGTGACATCGATACCAACGAAGGAAGCAGTGCCGAACGTGACGGTGGTGGTCAAAACGCCGACAGCAGTGATGTCTACAAGGCGAGGAACGAATATGATAGCAGTAGCACCGACGACACGAGTGTCGGCCACAGTAGCAGCAACGCAGACGACACCAGAAGCAGAGACGGCAGCAATAACGACAACGACGGTAACGACGGCAGAGGTAGCCACGGCAGTGGCGGCGAGACCAGCAGCACGAACGACAGATGGAGGTACGACAGGCGAGAACGTGCAGCCCACAGCGGCATCGGCGGCGCAGCCTTCAGTAGTGAACGAGCCAGAGAACGAAGTACTGGTGCAGACAACGGGGCCATTAACGAGAGCCGCAAAACGGCGTGCAGACGAGGAAGCACGGCGACGCAACGAGCAGACATCGGCAGTCGGTGGAGACGGCCTGCAGACTCAAGTGCCAGCGATAACGAACGGTGCAACGACGGCCGGAACGACGATCAGCGTTACTGACGGACGGTCACGACACCAACGGTGGTGGTAAACGGTGGCGGTGACAGTGCGAAGGTACCCTCAGAGAGCTGTAAAGCAGCACGGCAGCCGGCGATACGAGGTGGAGATGGTGACTGGCACCGCTTGACAACAAAACCAAGAGAACAGCCTACACCGAAGAACAGTGACGGCGACAGACATCACCCTGAAGCGAGTCAGGCACAGCAGACAGTACCGGAACGTGGAGACGGTGGCAGCATCGCTCGACCGCAAGAGAGAACGACAAGCGCGGGCAGCAGCAGCAAAAACCGAGTCGGCAGAGTAACAACCAGCAGCGTACGAAGGTGACCGGTGCAGCGAAGCGACAGGTGACTGTTGGCAGTAAGCCGACGCGAGGCAAGGCAGCAGGAGAAACACGTAAAACAGTGACGCATGCAATTGAGCAACACGAGGCGGAGGAAGCAGGCACGCATGAGACCTAAGTTTTGCTACAATTGACCGATGATGAGATCGTCAAGGCGCAGGGCCGAAGTCGATTGGTGCAGAAGTTGATGAAGGCGGGCGGTCATCAAGGCATGAAGGTGGTGCGTGATTTTGGACTGGTGTTGATTGAGACTCAACGAGGACGGCTTGTGGTATTACCACCGGCCCTCTGGCCGATAGTTTTCAAGGAGTGTCATGATTCCGTGTGGGCAGGACATCTACGTGGCCCTCACACATATTCGAGGATAGCTCAGTTGTATTGGTGGCCAGGTATGCAGAGAGAAGTAGGACGTTGGGTGAGCAGTTGTCAGGAGTGCGGGAACAGGAAAGTGAGACCGAGAGAAGTGATTCCGCCTCTACGCAGCTTACGAGGAGGAGACGTCGGCGACAGGTGGGCGTTGGACGTGGCAGGCGCATTTCCAGTGGCAGACGGTGGTAATTGCGACAGTCGAGTATGTAACGCGCTATGCAGTAGCAACGACAGTCACGCAGCACACAGCAGAGAACGTGGCAGCGTTTTTGATGAAAGAAGTGGTGCTACGCTTTGGACCATTTCGGGAGTTGTTGACAGACGGAGCTCCAGAGCTGACAGGAAGTGTCATCGAGGAGTTAGTGATATTGCTACAGGCGAGCAGATTGATCCGGTGCCTTAGCGACCCCAGATGATCGGACTGGTGGAAAGATTTCATAGGACATGAAAGGACTGTGTCACGATGTACATGACGGCCGAGAGTCAAAACGATTGGGACCTGTGGGTGAAATTCGCGGTGTACGCCTAACAATTCCGCCAGGCATTCGACAGTGTTGTTAACGCCCAATGAGTAAATGATGGGTCGGCGATTGCGACCACCAAACGAGCTGATGCGAAGGACGGAAGTCACAGAAGCTGGCGAGCTTATGGACTTCCACAGTAAGCTAGTAGAATTGATGAAGCACAGTAGAACATGTGCAGAGCGGGCACGTAAGAAAGAAC
Organism: Phytophthora constricta; assembly: GCA_011947335.1. Taxonomy (NCBI): domain Eukaryota; phylum Oomycota; class Peronosporomycetes; order Peronosporales; family Peronosporaceae; genus Phytophthora; species Phytophthora constricta. The sequence continues at coordinate 455,822 of JAAVTI010000614.1, read as the reverse complement.
AGGACCGGCAGGCCAAGTACTACAACCGGAAGGTTAGGCAGCGAAGGGAGTGGAAAGTTGGTGATCGAGTGTGGTTGTATCGGCCGCCGCGAGGTCCGAAGGCGACAAAGTTTGTGCACACTTGGATAGGTCCGACGAGAATCATGGAAACAGCAGGCTACGAGAATTTTCTATTGAGACGTGAGGATAAGACAGGAGCACCAGAGGAAATTATAGCACATTCGTCATTTTGGTGAGCTATCATTATCCCGTGGCATTGTTGCCGCAAGCAGCCGCAGGTATAGCAGTGCAGTTGAACGATGAAGGTGAGGACGAATTGGGCGACGATGTCGAGGCGCGACAGACGATTGTACGAGCAGCGCCGGATCCAGTTCATTCAGCAGCGTCAGCAGGAATTAAGAAACGAGTACGACGAACAGTTGAGAGTGAGGGAACACGGCGTCAGTCAGGTGGCAGGCTGGTGGAAGTCAGACGGCGACGATGACGAAACAAGGGCGGTTATTATGTTCTCGAATACGAATTGCAAGAGATCGATGGTAGACAGCCGAAGCGACGATGGGTGTCAGTCGCTCAGTACGATGAATTTTTTGACAGCGGCAGGGTCGTGGAAGACCCAGGTGTTGAGGAAGTCATGTAATGGGAGCGCAACAGCATTGCCTCAGCGTGGCAGACATGACGGACAGACTCGGGGTGGTGACGAGGAGGAGTACGAAGTGCAGGACAGCTGTAGAGTGGCGAACGTGGAGGGATCTTAGCAGCCAGTTAAAGTTGCAGAATCAGGTGATGCCAAACGGCCGAGTGGTCGCCCTGGAAGGGCGCAATGATTGACAAGCATCATTGGAAACAGAGTGGGGAGAAGCTCACTTGAGAATTTGCGGCAGGAGACAGACTGGTGAACCTGCAGTGGAAGACGGAGTTGGCGTTGTTGAGACGCACGAAGCAGAGAGAGGTGGCGGTTGACGGGAGTCAGTCGACAGCCCCGCTCGAAACAGTTGTTGACGGGCAGTGGCCGACGGGTCTAGCCTAAGGACGGACGAGCGAGCAAGGACAAGTGGCGCACAGAGAGACGACCGGGAGGGGGCCAGTGTGTTCCCGAGTCCCCGAGTTGCGACGTAAGGGCCAGTGTGTTCCAGTGACGAGGGCAGGCGTTGCAGGAAGACTCGAAGTGTTAGTCGCGTGCCGTGAGCTTGAGTTAGTTAGTTGTTGAAAGGAATACAAAAAGTTGGTGGTTGTCGTAGTTGACGGACAAGAGGACAACAGTGGGTTCTCTGTAGGCCTGTAAAGGACTGAAGGACAGTTTGAGTGAACGACACAGTGGGATACGACCAAACCCGGCGTGCAGGGTACTCTAGACACGTTACAATACGACCTCACAATAGGCCACATTCGTACAGCATTCAAGTAACATGAGAAACACTAATTGACTTAGTAGACTTGTGCCGCGGTGCCTGAGCGCAATGAGCGGGGCAAACTTGCAGTCTTATTGAAGATTGCACGCTGGGCAAACACAATTTGAGTTGAGTTTCATACTTCAGCTCTGCGAGCATTTTGTCGTGAATCGGAAGCGGTCTTCCATCGTTTTCCATAAGACGGACACGAAAGATGCTAGTGGACACATCGGTCGCTGGTACTGCTTGGGTCGCTGGTGCAGCTGCTTGGATCGAGGCTCCTGCTGCTCGCACTTCAGTTGTGTAGCTACTAAAACGTGTGACCATTTCCGGTAAATGGTTTTGCCAGTGATACAAACATCCAGAGCTTCTCTGGGCAACGCACGGCATTAGTACCATATTACGGGAAATGTGTGAGAGGATACCGTAATTTAGTAAGCCACAGATCGCTATTTGTGACGGGGGTCACACACACCTTGGGTATGAGGAAGCGTTAACGCGCTAACCGCAGCAGACGCCACACGTATCTGCCGTGAAGTAGTAAGGCCCTGCCTTTACTATCGCCTAAGGTACCGAGTACCGAAGCGACTTGCGAACTTCCAGGTTAGAGTTAAACTGACTCTATTTAAAAACACTCTTTGGCTGTTTTCCGTTGCTATGCTCTGCGCCACTCATCCAAATGAGTGGCCCTCAACGACCTTACTGCTTTAGGTTAACTAACCGAACTTAGGTACCGCAGTGTGCGCCACACATCGTACTTAGCTGTTGATGCGTACTTAACAGCCGATGTGTGCACCACACAGACCCTGGCTAATCCGATGACCAGATCCGGTTTGAGTGGGTCAAACCCTGTTATCCTGGTCCCGCGCCATCAGCGCTAGCCACTGTGGGGCCCCGTTACACCCTCCCACACCCAAACGGGAAACACCGCATTATCCGGGGAAAGGTGAATCCAGCGGCGTGGTCAACAACCTCGAGGCACGGCCTCATACCGCGGCTGACGCCGACAAGCTCAAGCCTGCCCCTCGGACCTTCCAAGATGACCACCCCGCCGCCTGTCGACACGACTGACGGCAAGGCCGTAACGAAAACCCCGCCCGCGAAGCCGTCTGCGGCTGGAAAGGCTGCGATCGCCCGCGCCCGAGCGCGATCCGCGAGGCCGCTGCGCGGCGACGCAAACGCCACGACATCCGCCTCCCAGGCCTACGACGATCGTGATAGCGACAGCTCCGGATCATGCCATAGCCTCCAAGGCATTCCGACGGTCACGGCCGACGACTTTCCGGACGATTCGCAGGACGATGCGCCTGGCGAGGCTCGCCCAAGCGAGAAGGATGAGAGCTAGAAAGCCGAAGCAGGGTGTGGAGAAGCCCGTGGGGTCACATAGGGCGCGCCCGCACCCCGCGTGCCCGAGGCAGCGTCCTCGCCTCCGGTTACCAACGAGTCGTCGGACGCGGAGAAGGGGCAATGCCCAAAGGACGCAACGCCCCCGCCCACTTCGCCGCAACTGACTGCGGCTCAGCGAGCCATTCACCCCGGAAGCCCAAGTACGCCGCGCAGCCGTGCTGCCGTGGAAGCCGTGGCGGCCGTTCAACGGCACGAGCCGCCGACAACTCCTGCGCGCACTCCTTCGGAGCACCGAGTCATCTCCAACATCTGCCCTGGAGACGATGTCCCCGCTGGGGACCTTCAGCCGTCCAATCTCCAGCATCTTCTCAGCCGGATGAACGCGGCAACAGATGAGTCCGACCAACAGCGGACGCTCAAGCGCGATCGAGAAAGCGTCCCTCGGACACGCGAACAACTCTTGGCGCTGCGGTGGTGGACTCCCTCGAAGTATGGTGCTTATCTCGATGAGAGTCGACGCCCGGGCCGTCACGTGGAGCACTACGAAGAATGCCCTCTTGTCCTCCAAGAGGATACCCCGCTAAAACCCAGAATAGCGAGCTCCAGTTCGAGAGCTGGCTCTAGCACTTGGGGTATCCCGTCCGGGAGTTCCTTCGTTTGCCGCATCGGCTGGACTGGCTCGCTCAGCGACGTGTGCGCTTTCGCATGGCGAAAATGATGGCGAACCATACTTGGAGCGGCCGAATCTTCGTGCGGGACCTGCCGACGCCGAACGTTATCCTCGAGAGGTGGTGACCAAGGTGCAGAGGTCGCGGCAGTCTCAGCCGGTTGATCCATAGAGTCTTCGTGGCGCTGTTAGCGCCGACCGGCTCCGTGGGAGCTCTGGAAAGTGGCCGCGATGTCCTCCACGAGGATATGCTCCGGTTCCCACGTATTATGAGCACTCGGATAGCCGCGCCACTTCACCAGATACTAGTAGGCGCCACCGTGTTTACGACGGCGGAGCAGCTTCTCCACGAGATAGTGTGGCTTGCCCTCGCCGTCCAACAGAGGCGGGGTGGTCTCAAGGGGACGTTCGACTCGGTCGAGGGGCGTGTCAAGCGGCGCTACTCCTCCTGGTGGCGCGCCTTCGTCCTCGCCTTGTCTGCTGCAGAGCCTCTGTGAGGCCGTGACGAGTTGTCAGTCCCTCCTCGAGGTTCGGCGAGCCGACTTGCTTGGTCTGCGTGGTCGTCATGACGTTGTGGAGACACAGACGGAGGGTAATCGGCGCCTTGCGCATGGGATATCGGATGACCACCATGGTCTGCGAGAGCGCCTCGCCCGGATAGACGATGAACAGCGTCGGCTCCTTGAGCGCATCGAGGGAGCTGAGCGGTTTGGCCATCGCGTCTCGCGCGCCCTAGACGAACATCGGGGGTGGATTCGGTCGTTGTATGACCGCATGGTGGCGCTGGAGGCCCGCGATGCAAGACCTGCGACCGCTCCGGCGACACCTGCGCCGACGGAACTCCCTGTTGCTGCCTCTCAGGCGCCGCCGATAGCCCTTCCGCAAGAGGAGGTGATGCAGCGAGTGTTGCAGCGCGCTCTGCGCCAGTTCGCGGCGGATCAGGCTGCTCCTCGGGATCCAGTTCCTCCATCGAGCGGTACTTCTTAAGCATTCCGACGTAAAACGTCGGATGTGTCGCCATTGCCGACGGCAAGTCCAGCGTGTACGCATTCCCGTGGACGCCGATGACCGTGAACGGCCCGACAAAGCGTGGACGCAGCTTCGTGCTTCCCACCGCAGAGACTGCACGTGTAGGACGGTTCTTAGCGTTTAATAAAACCAAGTCGCCTAGTTGAAACACCTGTGTGTTCTTACGCCCGTGGCGATCCGCTTGTTCCTTTTGTTTGTCCTGTGCTTCCGCCATTGCGTCCCTTGCGCGTTGGCGTATCGCTGCGCCATCCTCTATATAGGTTAGCAGGCTCCGTTTTATGGACGGACGCAAACCCTTTTAGGCCTCTTGGGTCCGCGACGGCAGTCTCTCCCCACTCACACCGGAAGCCGGTGGCAACGCCATTGGCGTGCGAGGGTGTCGTAGGCCATTGACGTAGAACGGCGTAAAGCCGGTCGACGCATGCACGGCATTGTTCAATGCGAATTCCACTTGTGGAAGAATCGCACTCCACTTTGTGGACTCTGCCGCACAGACGCTGCGCAGGACATCCTCAGAACACAGTTCACCCGTTCAGTCTGACCGTCGGTCTGCGGATGGTCCACCGTGGACATATCCAGCCGCGTGCCCAGCAGGCGGAACAGATGTTCCCAGAAATAGGAGACAAAGCGCGGGTCTCGATCGCTTACGAAAGCCTCAGGGAGGCCATGGTGACGGAAGACGTTGTCCACAAACATTTGAGCCGTCTGCGGCGCCGTGACGCTCTTCTTCAGCGCGGTCAGGCGCACCATTTTGCTCAGCCGGCAAACGAAGACCAAGATGCCAGTGTGGCCTCGCCCATCGGGCGGCAACTCGAAGATGAAGTCCATGCTCACGGAGCGCCAGCAATCGGTTGGAACCGGTAAGCTCATGAGCGGATCCGATGAAGACGGAGCGGGCTTCACTCGCTGACACGTCTCGCACGTGTTGACGTAGCGGCGCACCCATTTGTACATGTGCGGCCACCAAAAGCCTTGGGCTACCGTCGAATACGTCTTCTCGCGGACGAGGTGACCGCTCAGCGGTATGTCGTGTGCCTCATAGAGGATATGGTGCTTGATGTCCTCATCGTGGGGAACCACAAGCCGGGGCTCATCCCCTGGGTCTACTTGATAGTAGAGCAGGCCGTCGGCCAGGCTATAGCGGTGTATGCGCGCCCGCTGCCGAGCAGTGAGCTGGACCGGCTTCTTGGCTACGCTCAGCACCACGATTACATCGCGAAGATCGTCGTCTTGGCTGTACGCTGCGCGGATCAGCTCATGGAGCGGCGATTCGAGAAAAGTTACGTAAGTTATAGTCCGGTCTCCTTGAGAGTGCGTCCGCCAGGACATTCTGCTTGCCCGGCTTGTAAGCCGCCGTGAAGTTGTACTCCGCAAAGAAGGAGAGCCACCGCGCCATGCGCTGCGAAATGTGGGGCGACGACGTCGCTGTCCTCAAAGAGGCATGGTCAGTGTAAATGACAAAGGGCTTACTGCCAAGCAGATGAACCCGAAACTTGACAAGTGCGTATTTCATCGCCAAGAGTTCCTTGTCGTGGACAGGATAGTTCTTTTCGCCGCTTTCAGCTGCCGGGATGGGAAAGAAACAACTCTTTCCCTACCCTCAGCATCCACTTGCAACAAGACGCAGCCTATGGCGAAGTCGGACGCGTCGCAAACGACACTAAACGGACGATCTTCGTCAGGTAACGCCAGTATTGGCGCGATCTGCAACCTGTGCTTGATGGCCTCGAAGGCTTGCTGCGCTTAGTCGCCCCGCAACCATTCCGCATCCTTTTAAGGAGGGTAGTCAGTGGTCGTGCCATCTCGGCATAGTTTGCGCAGGTAGTTGGCCAGGCCAAGCCACTTGCGCAAATCCTTTGGGAGTCTGGCACTGGCCACTGTGCAATGGCCTCTACCTTCCCGGGTTAACCCGCATACCATCCTTCTCAAGGAAACACCCTAAGAAGGGTATCTCTTCAGCACCAAAGATGCATTTGTTGATGTTGGCAAACAGGCGATTTTCGCGCATGCACGTCAGGACCTGCCGGAGATGTTCAATGTGAACTTCGTCGGCGGGCTTGCCACCCATGGCGTAGCTGTGAACGAAGATATCATCAAAGTACGTCTGTACGATTTGCCGCATCGGCCTGAAGAGCTGGGTTACCAGTCGGTTGAACGTTGCGGCATTACGTGCCATTCCCACAACATCCCGCTGGGAGTGCTCACCGCCGTCAAAGGGATGCCTGACTCTCGCATCTGCAGCTGGTAGTATCCATCGACCATGTCGAGCGCGCTGAAGATGGTGCAGCCGGCCGTGTTGTTCTGCAACACATCCTTTCTAGGAATTGGCGTGGACGCCGGGATCGTGGCTGCATTAAGCTGATTGAAGGCATGTACCATGCGCCACTTCCCGTTGGGTTAACGCACGCAGAACGTCGGAGACGAGTGCGGCGACTTGGACTCTCGTACCTTGCCTTCGGCATACTTGGCAGCGAATAAAGAATCAACCACATCGACCTGTTCTTTTGGCAGCGGCCACTGTCGGGTAGTGCAGTACTTCGTACCGGGTACGAGATCGATCTCGTGTCGCACTCCTCGATCCGGTGGCAGCTTCGTAGGGGGATCGTCGCTGATCACATCCGAGAACTACTTCAACAGAGGGTAATATGGATCCGTGGGATCCTTGAGAATGTCAGAGCCGTATCGCTGTTGTATCTGCGAGACCCGCTCCTCCTCCAACACTTCAGGGTCCATGACCAAAGACGTGTTGAGGTCCAGAAGGTCGCGTTCGCTGCGAATGAGGACCATCTCCTCGTAATCTCCCCTTTGAGTGACTTTAGAAAGTCCACGTACAAGAGCTCCTCGAGCTCCAGAAGCTTGGCTACCCTCGGAATAGTGGCCAATTCCACTCCTCCTTCCGCTTGCCCGTGAGGGCATCCACTGCCACCAGAGACTCGGTCTCGGAAGCAGGAAAAATGACCTTCGTTGCCGATCCGGCGAGTGGCGTCTCGCCCTTGACCGCCACCGTTGTGGGAGCCCCTGCTCGGCCACCCGTGTTTGCGTGAGCTGCGTCAGCTCGAAGGCCTGCGTTGTGGGAGCCCCTGCTCGACCACCCTTTCCTGTGCGAGTGCCAGCTTCAGCACTCTGCGGATCGCTTGCCTTACATGCCACGGCGACACCGATGTTCCCGAGGTCTCCTCGAGACTCGTAACTTGCGATAACACCCTTCGAAGTACCCTGCACTCGAGAAGACGGGAACGGAGAGACGAAAAAACTTCCGGCAAAGTGTCGTTCGCCATGGGGCACCTGGTGCTCGTGCACAAACCCGTCGCGGGAAGAGGAGGGGATATGACCCGCCAATGCTCTTTCCTCAAAAGGTTTATGACTAGCACATATGGTGCGGCTGCGCCAGTCTATCCACGGTTCGTGCTTCATAAGCCACGGGTCCCGAGGATCAGGTCATACCGCTCGTCCATGTCTAGGACAATGAACGGTTCAACCGAGTCCTTATCGTCAAATTTGACCGTCAAAGGAAGGAGGACCTTTCGTGTCGATACAATCGACCCAGTCGCTATGCGAACAGAAACGTCTTCATTACGTTTAGAGTCTTCCTCGGCTCTGGCGTGAAATGCCTTGTTCCTTGCCACACTGGCCTTCGTCGCGAAGTTGTACGACGCGCCGCAGTCGATGAGGACAGTCATGGGCTCCTCATACCCTTTGACACTGGCGGTGACGACAACAAGATTGGATCTCGCGGAGGCCACCGAGAGACACAGGAGTGTCGTCTCTGGAGCTGTTTCTCCTGGAGAAGGAGGTGGCCAGGCCACCACCCTCCTAGAGGAGGAGAGCCTCCCAGCAGGGCGTTCCGCGCCTACTGGGAGCCTTCGTTTTCCGCCGATGCAGACTCAATGACATTGAGCGCGGGCGCGTTCGACGTGGCTGGCCCACGGCCTCGGCGCCATGGGTTGGTTGGACAGTCGCGCCGGAAATGAACCAGTTCGTTACATCCAAAACAGCGGCCACTGGCCCTTTGCTTGCGCGGTCCGCGGAGCAACTCAGCAGACGAAATCTACATAGGAGTTGGTCCTTCAGGAGCATCCCCACTCCCGGGTGAGTCTGCGCCGAGCGCACACGATGATCTTCCGTCATGGCGATGTGGACCGCCTCGTTGAATGTCTTCGCTTGGCGATGGAACAGCTCTGTCCGTACCGGACCTGGACGGACACCGTCCATGAAGACTGTGACTTTAACATCCTCGGAGAGGGGAGCGCCAACCATGGCAGCTTCCAAGTTCTGGAGCTCCATGACGTAGTCTTGAAGCGTGCGCTTACCTTGCTTGCATCGCAAGAATAGCGAGCGATAGCGATACGCCACATTGGCGAGGAGGAAGGTCGAGCGTAGCTCTTGTTCCATGAACGCCCACGAATGAAAGTATGCTGGAGACGAAGTCTCTCGTGCCATGGCCCACGCTCGAGCTCGACCTCCGAGGTTGGACAGGGCGAAAGCGACCTGCGCCCTTGTCTCGTAGATCTGCCCAGCGCTCAGCGCTGTCTCGATCTCTCGGATCCAGAAGACCAGGCTGTCCGATTCCTTGCAATTGAAATTTGGCACCGTCATCTTGACGGGTTTGGTGGAGCCCTGCCGCGGCGTGAGCGAGCCCCGCTCGGCCGCACCGACTTGAGCTGCGCCTTGCGCTTCTGCTCGCATCGTCCCGCGAGCGGCTTCCTGCGCTGCAGTGCTCACGTGGGCAATCAGGGACGACTCGTATTGCTCGAAGCGTTCCACGCGGGCCCTCTGCTGCTCAGCAGGAAGTAAGGTGAATCCAACAAAGGCTGCATCCCCCAAGAGGCTGACCATCTTCTCTATCGTAGCCCAGTGGGAATCCGTGAGATGAAGAAAGTCCTGACGGGACGGCAGCCGACTCGGTGAGTCTTCCATACTCATCGAGAACTTGATTGTCGTACAATCCGCGTCGGTCGCGGGATTGACTACTAGTGCTACCAGGTGTGACGGGGGTCACACACACCTTGGGTGAGAGGAAGCGTTAACGCGCTAACCGCAGCAGACGCCACGAGTATCTGCCGTGAAGTAGTAAGGCCCTGCCTTTACTATCGCCTAAGGTACCGAGTACCGAAGCGACTTGCGAACTTCCAGGTTAGAGTTAAACTGACTCTATTTAAAAACACTCTTTGGCTGTTTCCCTTGCTATGCTCTGCGCCACTCATCCGAATGTGTGGCCCTCAACGACCTTACTGCTTTAGGTTAACTAACCGAACTTAGGTACCGCAGTGTGCGCCACACATCGTACTTAGCTGTTGATGCGTACTTAACAGCCGATGTGTGCACCACACAGACCCTGGCTAATTCGATGACCAGATCCGGTTTGAGTGGGTCAAACCCTGTTATCCTGGTCCCGCGCCATCAGCGCTAGCCACTGTGTGGCCCCGTTACACTATTCCTGGCTGAAGAAAGCGCCGTTTTGCAATACATACCAAGTACTGTAAAGAAATGTGACCACATTTGTCCGCTACATTCGCTAACCAAGGTCAATAGTGAAACCTATTTAAATGTATACTGTAGCCTTGCTTGACTGTCGGAACGGCAGGTGCGACGCAATCTGCCAGTCACTGATCTGATTCAGTGACATATCGCCTTAAGTGTGTGTCTAAAACTCACAAAAACTCGTTTAATCACCGTAGATCCTAAGTCAATAGTTAAATAGTCGTACTATACAGTAGTCAGTATTTTCATAGTATCTGGCTGGCAGAAGCGCGGCGGGGCCTAGAATGTAGTTCGGGGCGGTGAACCATGTCTCCACGCGCTGCACACGCGCACCTGACCACTGCCGCTTCATTTCGACCATGCGGGCACCGTAATAGCGGTTTATTTGCTTTTCGAAAAGCGCATGCTATCATACCCGACTCGCTGTCAGTAGGCGAGGTTTTGTGTCCCATTTGTAATATATGAAAGTACCACCAGGCAGTCCAGACCGTTTTCCGCCAATCACATGGTTTCGTGCTCCTGCAGAAATGTTTGGGTTTTGTCTAATAGAAAGTGTGGATTTGCTCGCAATCCTTGCCCGACCGCAGTCAGCAAGACCGGTAAATCGCGCCAGGTACCGCGCTCCGCTAAATTTCGATGCAATATCACAAGTTTTATAATTTTTCGCGACCGCCAACCCGCAAAAATAAGCATGCAGTATCGTAGGGAGTATGCCCGTGGGAACTGATCGTCTGTGCAAAGCCGCCACCCCGACCATGCGGTTTGGGCTAAAAATGTCATCTAACGTTATTTTTAGTGGGCAAACATACCACGGACAGACACACTCGCTTCGCTCGTTCTGGTCGGGGGACTAGCAGCGGCGGCGCCCGCTCACGCGGACGCTGGGTCATGGTTTGTCCCAACCCGTTCCGCTCGATTTGCATCTCGCTGCACTACTCTTCAGTGCTGCCTTCGCTGCGCTCGGCAGCTGGATGGAGCTGATCAGCATGGAATAACGCTAAATCAAAACATGTATTTATTAAAATTCCTTGGTTTCGCGCAAACATCTCTCTGTACACTATGTTCTTGGTGTGCGCGGTGTCGTCTTCAATAGCTGAGTGGTCAACATCAATCGCGATCCCCTTCTTTGAAGTCGCGCGCGATAGTGCCAGATACAGCTGCCCATACGCAAGCACTGGTCCTTGTCGACAAAACCCCACGCTATCCAGCGACCGTCCTTGAGCCCAGTAATTTATCCATCGTGAACAGAAACAGCTTACGCCGAAGCTGAAACGGAAATTCCTTGTCGTCATCGTCGCTGATAAAAATAAGTCTTGATGCACCTCTCGCGGAGAGACATCACGTGCTACGGCGTCCTATTTAACAATCCCGCGTTGATGTTCAGGTTGCGTACCGTAATGATATAACTGCCGATCTTGAGCACAATTTGGCGAGGTGGGATTCCTGAGGCGTTGAGAGAGTGCAGAAATTCCGGCTCGAAGAGCATTTTGTCTGCACCTTCCATAGCATCAACAGACGGCTACTCTCGCGTTTCCCGGAGATTTTGTCTGCTACTAACTCGTTGATCCGACATTTTTCGCGTTGGTCGGAGGTAAAAAAGCCATCCCTGCGAAATCAGCATCGGGTAGATGTTCCTCACCAGACAACATCGACTCAGGCGTTAAAATCGCAGTCGTAGTAGTCCTGGAGAATTGGCTACCTCGCACTATTTGAAATCAGTTTGGAGTAGGGCGAAATTGAGTGCATGCATCTCGTACGTCTACGCATCTTCAACTTCTTGCTGCAGACTTTCAGGAAAACACACGTGTCTTCTAGATATCATCTGCGTCAATTTCGAGATTCAATGGGTACCGACCCTCGCCGATCTCCAAGAGGATGTTCGATATTCGTCAGTTTCAGTAGCGCTCAAAGTGCCGACATTAATACGAAAGGTCTTCCACGGCCGACAATGCGCCTGCGTGCATGTTTCTCCAAAGTACGTATTAGTTGTGCACGTTCAGTCAGCAACAGAAAACAGTTATCTTCAGTGCACTACATATAGATGTATCACTGCGTCCGTTGCGTGTCATTGCGTACATCTTGTATGCGAAATGAAATATATCAACTGGGACAGCAAGCAGTATCAACAGCGTGCATGACATGGCGATGTCGTCACTTGAATTACCATATCGGTCATCAGGGTTTGTTTTGGATTACCCTGCAACACCCTTTTACCCTGCGAGGTGCAACATCTCTGCTGTAACCTAAGTGTCTACAGTTGTCATCATTTTGCATGTTCGTATTGTTGGCTCAGTCAGAACGTTATATCTCTAGGTGTGATTACACGGTCCGAACGTTTTCGCGCCCTGCGCCCTGAAATTCTATAGTATTTGGTTTCTATAGTTCTGCTTTGTCGGTGAGTTCAGGTTGGCGTCTGGCACAAACTCTAGTTCTGCCTTATCGGTGAGTTCAGATTGGCGTCTTGCACAGTGCTTCTTGCCTCGAAGCTAATGACTATCCAGTGCCATGCAGCACCAATCAGCGCTTCATATACCCCCGCCTATAGCTGTATTGCGGCTCGGCCAGTTTGATATGCTCACCATGTCCAGTACCCTGAGCTGACAGGAAACAGCTCTGGTCTACTTTACAGTGACAGTGCCAGAATCAGTCACTTGAGTGAGTTTGTCCCCCTCAGCTGTTGCGTGTTGAAGTCTGCACGTGCCTCTCTCTACCCGTACAATATTGAAGCGTTATATGCACAGCTGACACTTCAACTATCAGCTCACTCGCTCCTGTGCTACTCGCGCTGTATTGCGCAGGCTTAGATTCCAGTACAATGTTGTCTTAAACTCACCTTTTCTTTGGCTCCAAGTAGTTGATTTGTTCCAACAGTTCAGCCCAAGCGAGAAATATTTCTGCTTGTACTTGTAGTTTGTGCAGTCTAGTGGTTGCAAGCTTTGCTGAGATCTAACATGAAGTTACTTGGTTTCGTCATCAAGGATGGAGAGCGGTTTGCTAACACAATGTTTGTAGACGTAGTAAGTTAACAGCGCGAATCGTACCGCTGTACAACAGCACGTTGTTTTCACACTACATCTGTGCTCAAATACACGTACTGCTATTAAAACAAATTAGCGTATCTGTTGGCTCAGTCTTTAGGCAGTTCACGATAAACCTCGACAGTTGTGCCCGTTACCACCAGTCTGTGTTTTTCTATTCAGTATGATAATGGGTACGCAATAGCGGATTCCATAATTTAGTGAGCAACAGTTCACAGTTTCCGGCCAAAGCTAACGCAGTTTAACAAAATTAAACTGAGTATACTATAGAAAGGTGGCAACATCAGTCTGCATTATTCGTAACAAAAAAGATAGTCAACAACAAAATAAATGTTTATCTGCACGCCTCAGTCCTTGCCTGACTGCCGATCGACATAGATAGGAGGCGCCAACAAAATAGATGTGCATCAGTCCTTGCTTGATCGACAGAGACAGATGACGTCGTATGGCAGTGACAGGTAAGCAACAATCACTTATCCGACTTAGTGGCATGTTGCATATAGTGTATCTATGAGTGTAAACCCATAAAATAGTGGTTACACCCCTGAACCATAATTGATAGTGGTATAATTGTAGTATACAGTAATCTATATTATCCAAAGGGCAGGAGGCCTGGCGAGGTCTGGAAATACAATCCTGGACGGCAAGTCACGTCTCCAGCTGTTGTACACGCGCACCAGCAGCGCCTTACTATCGCAGTTTCATTTTGGCCAATGCGGGTGCCGTAATAGCGGTTTATTTTTCTTTTCAAAAGCGCATGCTACCGTACCCGACTCGCTGTCAGTAGGCGAGGTTTTGTGTCCCATTTGTAATATATGAAAGTACGACCAGGCAGTCCAGACCGTTTTCCGCCAATCACATGGTTTCGTGCTCCTACAAAAATGCTTGACTTTTGTCTAATAGAAAGTGTGCATTTGCACGTGATCCCGTGCCCGACGCAGTCAGCAAGGCAGGTAAATCGCGCCAGGTACCGCGCTCCGATAAAGTGCGAAATGTAAGAGGGCAGGTTTTATGACATTCCAGACCGATTTGCACTTACCATCCACGACTTATATTATGCTGGTCGGGCTAAATAGAGTTTATGTCGGTCTTTTGGGGCACACACGCACATCCTACGTTATTTCTGGTATTGTGGGTTCTACTCAAAACTGGATTGGGCGGTTGGTTAACCTTTTAGCTACCAGCAAATTCGTATGGGTCTGCAGGGACCTTTATCACAACCTATCAGGTTACTGCAATTTGAATTTTTATCCAACCAATGCCGTCCCCATCGCCCATCTCCCCCTCTACAATCTTGTAGGTCAGAGCCCCAATCCGCTTGTGTGTAACAAAGGTCTCATGGAACCTGCACAAGACGAGCTGTGCTGCTGGTGCGGCTCCACGCCGTGTGAATGGGGAAACTACGAAGTAGAGCTTTGGCTGGAGGTGGGAAGAATGCAGGGCAAGCTACTCCGGCGCAAGCACCGCAATCGCGTACTACGGCAGACACTCGGCCGTCTATATCTTTACAAGACGTCAGGCAATCTACGTGGACCTGTTCCTCGCTGCGTTGCCGACAAGCTGATGGAGTACTGGCCGGACTCGCCAAAGGTAAGTCGAATGCATTCATGTTATGGTTCTGAGGGAGTTTGAGTTTCTCAACTGGTGTGATCGTTTTGTTCTTCTTCTTGCGTGTGAAGGCCACTGGTTCATCTGTGGACGCCCGACAGAGTGCCTCAAGTGCGGCTCGGAGTTGAAATGAGTGCTTGAGCACGTCTTGGTTGTGAAACGCCGTGAAGCATTCTACATGGAAACCCACCTCACACTTTGTGCACCCGTATCGTGACTTCTTCTTTATGTTTCGCACGCTGCAGAGATGACAAAGCAACTTGCGGTTGCTGTGCTCAGTCGAAGTAGGTGTTATCATGTGAAGTGATGTATCCATTCCAACAATTTCGTCCAGTGCTTCGCTCGTGCGCTTCTTCTGCTCCAACTCACGTCACCGCTTTTTAGGCTCTCGGCTTATCCTGCGTTTAAATTCACGTAATGAAACTCCTTTAATGCGGCCGGCTGAACTATTTTGAGCAGTGTTTGTGCGTTGATAATAGCAAGGTCCATCATCCATGTGAACATGGTCATACCAAGGCGCTTCTCGCGTCGACGTATTGGATTTGTGCTGCGAAGTTGATCGATGCATTCATACAAAAATTGAACGCGGTGATCACTGCTGGTGCCATGAACACTTTGCGGTGCATGATTCGATCTTCTGTCCAGCGTTGAAGCGGATATGTGCCGTTGCAGCAGAGTACAGCTTCCGGTGATGATGACGGGAGTACTCGAGCAGGGGGTGTAGACTTCAGGTCATTTGTGTAGAATATAACAACCTTTCTATCCTTGTAAACGATGTATCCAGCCTTATCGGCCTGAACAATCGCTGGCTCAAACGTTGTCCTCTTCGCCTTTGCAACTCTACGCTGAGCATTTGTGTGAGCTCTCTGTTTTTCTCCCAACCTGGTTCTGGATCAACAGCAGCAACTAGCTCCCACCCACCCCTCTCACCACCATCAACTCGCTCGACTGCGGCTGATACTTCGGGCTTGTTCCACTTATCAGCTAAGTTAATGCGCACAGTCCCCAACATATGCACCTCCCCGTCCGTGAATTTCAGCAGCGCCTGGGCAAATGTGTGGCGGGTGTAGAAGTTATCAGATACTACTAGTCGATGCCCGGTAGGAGAATGTCCGAGCTTGGTGACCGATCGTTGCGATCCACAGCGCTGTCGCGGAGTCGTGTTCGATGGCTACATCTTCGGCTCGTAGTGTGTTGTGTAGTGATGTTCGCAGTGTCGGGAACAAGTTTGTGTAGCGTTCAGCAGGGGTGGAAGGCATGGTGTTGCCCGACGAGTTTTTGTCCCAGAGGAGAGTGCACGTACAGAGAGCTCCACCCCACCACTGCATAAAAGCGAACACCAAATTTGTCGGGTTTCGATGGCAAGTAAGTTTTTGCTCGCGTCCGTGCCTTTGTTCTTACTGTCATTTAATCAATACTGCTAACACCGACCGGCATGGCGAAATCGGCAAACCTTCGCTGAAAATGCTCCATCATGCCACGACACCGCCAAAGTGGATCTCGCTCTTTGTCAAACGATGGATGCTCAGGAGGATGTAGAGTAAGTGCCCTTCGAATCTACTGAAACCGGTTCCTTGGCATCGTCTCAATAAAAGCCCTCTGTCCTAGAAAGCGCCGCTCTAACCAGAACTCTGCGATTTCATTCATTGGGCAGACGCTCATGGCGATTTCGAGGCCTAAGTACGCGTTAAACTCGCTTTCAGTGATCTTTGCGTGTCCATCAGCAATTAGCACGTCTGACGTCCACTTGCGCAATCGATCCTTGAAGGTGGCCGTGAAAAACAAAGAGAACACGCCGTATGCAGCCTTCTTGTTGTATGCACTAGCCACTTGATCTGCAATGGCAACGTGGAGACTACTGTTGTCATGTAGCGATGCGATGTACGCCTCGGCCACGTGACATGGATCTGTGTCGCCGCTGGAGGATTCTGCCCGCTCTGGCATCTTGCGCGGAGGCACTCAGAACGGCACTATCACCGAACGACATTGCATCACCTGCGTGCCCTTGTTGTGATCTGCTATCTTCGTCTGCGGCTGACAGGACTTCGTCCGACGAATCACCTTCCTTGTGCTCTTCCATGTCGACTTCCCAGTCTCCGGTCAGTTCCTCCACATGGGTGGCTGAGCTCGTTAGAACCCCCGGTGCCTTTGGATGTGCCGCTGCTGCAGCAGAGGGACGGGAACCTCTATGAAGCTTATACCGCGGATTCGGAAGAGATGTGAAGTCCTAGCAGATGGTCTGTTAGAGGTCCGGAAAGACCTCTACCGACGTCAACATGAGCACAAGGGGTTTAGGCTTTAAGCTATTAACCAATGAGATGCACCTACTCGATCTGGTAGAGGTCTCGAATGACCTCTACCAGGCATGTCAGCTAAAGGGTTAATCGCCCAAGCCCAATTGACCCGCCAATCGCCCGAGCTATACAAAACTATAAATAGCAGTGAGTCGCACTTAGACGAGAGGTTACTGTGGTACCCAATTGGTGAGGGCGATCCGCAAAATGACTTGGATTTGTATTGGATCGGTTTTGACTTGAGCATAGAAAACCCCCAGATCGCCAAATTTGGCCGGAATTCACAATACTGTTGCAGAATTTGCGAAGGCAGAGCGGACGATGTGACGACCCCCAGTTGAGGTTATTTCGTAAGAGGTGGCGGTCATTCTCGAATCTGCTCAAGTGATGGCGCGGAAATGGTTCCAACTCGTGGGCGAGGACGGCAAGGCGCTCACGTCGGCGGCGTCTGCATCGGTGGATATTGAAGATGTTGATGCGTTTCGTAAGGAAGTAAAGAAGGAGTGTCCGAACACTCGCGAGCGTCGATGCGGCCCAACTCACAGTCTTCACGAACAAGGCGGCGTACGACGCGAAGCAGGCGTTGGAAGAGGATTCGCCAATTGATTTGTTTGGTGGGTTGAAGAAGGATGCGCTCATTGTGGTTGTGCCTCGGCGCACAGCAAGCGTGCCAATTTATTTTATCCTTCCTGAAACTCGCGAGAAAGTCGCAAAGGCAACGTTTGTGATCGTGGAAGGAGACGAAGATCAGGCAAAGGGTGTTAGAATGGGAGTGTTTTTCAAGCCCGACGCTAGCGGTGACATGCGACCACAACCTAACCGAGCAACACACTGTGGGAAGCTTGGTTCCTCTGGCGATGAAGGAAGAGAGGGCACATGTTGAAGTTGTTGCTCGCAATTCTGAGTTGGACTTCGCGATTCTGAAGTCGTCCAAACCCAGATCCTTCATTGCTCCATGGAACGGAAGCGCAGATGATCTGGAATCACGTTACGATCTTGTATTGGCATCGTTTGGCCTGGGAATTGACGAATCCCAAGCACCGTACACGGGCAAACTGGGATTTGCACCGGCAGCGTGCATCGCTATCAGTTCTCACAGAAGACACATCATGTATTCGTGTCCAATGTACGCTGGAGATTCTGGTGCTGCACTTATCGTGAAGGATGGATATCTTGTTGGTATCCATCTGAAAACTATCAATGCACTCCGTGAAGAGCTTGACCGCAAGAAAGTCATCAAGGATCGTTTGAACAATGTGGAGGAGTCTTTGGACATCATTGTGAGAAGCGGACTAGCGCAGGGGTGTTCAGGTCTATTGGTTCATGAGTTTAAAAACGTAGTCAGCGAGTAATTCAAATACATGAGCCCATCAATACATACAAATAGTTGATTTTTGTGTAGCACAGAACACATACGATACTCTCGTCGGACGCAGCTATTGACTAACTTACTTATAAGCACAGTGGTTCAATGATGGCGGGCAGGACTGACATGGCGACAGAAAATAATTAGAGGCTCGACTTAGAGGCTGCTGTAACGGTGCTGCTCGTGCGGCAGGATGTTGGTGAGCTGCTCTTCGATGTAGTCACGCACAAGCGGCGAAAACACATCCCGCTGCATCTGACCGTTGAACATGGCATCGTGTCCGAACTTGGAGTCCACTTCCACCAGCTCGGCGTTGTGGCCGTACGACTGCAGGATGTTCACGAGGTTGCGCTGCTCCTGAATCGGGATCAGCAAGTCCTGCTTGATGCCGATAATCAGCGAGTCAGCCGAGATACGGCTCGTGCCTTCGGCCAGGTTCAGAGATCCGCGGCCCAGGTTGGTCAGGTCCATCGCCTTGGACAGCAGCAGATAGCAGTTGGGATCGAACACGCGAGCAAACTTGTTGGCCTGATAGTCCATGTAGCCCTCGACCTCAAACGTCGCAGTCTTGAAGTGCATGGGACCGGTGGGGTTCCAGTCGAAGCGGGCGTCAAACTCCTCGCGGGAACGGTAGCACGTCATGCCGAGTTCACGGGCGACCTTCATGCCCTCAAGCGGCACACCGGGTGTGTAATTGCCATCGTTGTACGCCGGGTCAGCCATGATAGCACGCCGCTGGACACGACGGAAGGCAACCGTGCCCGGGGTGGTCTGGTGCGTGCAGGCAAGCCCCACCAGTCGGTCAGTGCGTTCCCGGGAACTGGGTGGCGAACTCCAGTGCCTGGATGCCGCCCATGCTGGCGCCGATGACCGTGTGGACCCTGTCGATTCCAGGTCGTCCAGGATCTTGGCGTGGCATCTGGCCATGTCGGCAGGTGTGAGCTGAGGGAACGACGCCTTGTATTTCTCACCCGTGAGCGGGTTCACCGAGAGCGGCGACGTGGCGCCGAACGGACTGCCCAGCACGGACGGGCAGATGACGCGGAAGTAGGACGTGTTGATGGCCTTGCCGGGGCCGATCATGTTCTCCCACCAGCCGGGGCGGGGGTCGTCACGGTTCGAGGCGGCGTGGCTCGAGTGCGAGAAGCTCGGCAGCACCAGGATGGTGCGGTCCCCGGGCAGTGAGCAGTCTCCCCACTGCTCCCACTCGATGCTGATCTCCGGCAGCGAGCCGAGCCGCCGAGCTCCAGCGGGAAGTCCTCCTTGAGGATGGACTGGTACTTGTTGCGGGTGAGCACAAACTCGCCGTGCTTCGGGTCCACCACGTAGTTGCGCTGCTGTTGCTGCTGCATGGCGGCGCCCAACACGCTGCGGCGCGCGAGCTGCTTCATGGCTGGGGACACTTGTGCTACACGGCTGTCAATGATACATTTTTTGGCCAGGGTCAGAGTGATGGTCATTTCTGTATCTCGACAACCACGAGTCGCCTGCAGAAAAAAATTATATGCCCGGATAGCTCTTCGTTTGAATAGCTAATAGACGCGATTTTAGCCTTATTCGTGCAAAATTACGGTAATTAGTCGCGAAAAACCGTTCGCTACATATTTATGGCCAGCACTGTACATGGTATAATATTCACGCTATTCCAACCGAGCCTTGTCTGTGAAAATCTCTGACTGGCGAATCCACCAATAAGAACGCACTATTTATGTATTTTTGTCTAATCGCTTGTGCTTGCGAAAAATTGCAGTGTTCCAACCAATCCGACCATATTTAGTCGGAATATTCTGAGAATATGTTCTATTCAATACAAAACTTCATTTCAACGCATATACTAAAAATACCCTGCGGTTTCCGCGGAAAATAAACCTTCACAATTACAAGCTGTTTGCAAGGTGGGGTCATGTCCGTCGCATCGTTGGCTGCTGCCAACAGTAAGAAGGCGAGGGTGACAGCGATAAATTCCTTTACTGTATTTCTTGAGGCTGAGAACATGAAACTAGATGAAGCTCACGCTCTAATCGGAGGTGACAAGACCGGTAAGACACTTAGAATTATGCTAGACAAGTATGTATATTCTCTAGCGAGATCGACAGACAAGGCTCGCTCGACGAACACCTGCCTTGCCTACTTTGGCAATGTCAAGAACTGGCTGCTGGACAACTATACAGAGCAGGGGTCGATAGTAAAGCCACAACTGCAAAAATTCTATCAGGACTTGGTAAGTTCTGCAACAACCGCGAGGATGGCGGGTTTGAAAGAAAGCACCCCCGTGCTCCAAGCAAGACCTCGAAAAAATCGTCCGATTATTGTATACTTCTACCTCTGCGGACAGCGTATATCTAGATGCATTTCTGGTGGTGATGATGTGGTATCTGTACGGGTGTAGCTCCGACGCAGAGCAACTCGAGAAGCAGCAACTCTCTGTACTACCAGGTAATGCCTTTAATGATTTTGCTGTGTGTTAGATCATGTCACTCTAAACCGTGGTGTCTGATTAGGTGGCGTCCTCTTCCTCCGATTCAAGAGGGTGAAAACAGCTTTAATGCAAGGTATTTCATTGTTTAAGGATCCCACGAGCTTCTTAACATGTCCACTATTTACCTTGGCTGCTGCCCTGGTAATGCAAACGGCTCCATCCAAGCGCTTCTTCCCTCAGTTTCTTGGTACGATGCGCAGCGCCGCCAACACACAAGACATTGAAGAGCTAACCCTCGTCGAGCTGCTCGAGGCTGACGATAGTCTGGAGGCTGCAATAGATCCCCGGCAGTCCTCTACGATGCGTGCTGTACCTGGCGCACAAGCGTATGTGAACAGGTTGTTGGTTAGAGTGAAGCAAGTCGCACAAGAAAATAAGGTTAGACTCACATCTGACCTTACCTCGCACTCCTTCCGCCGTGGTGCAGCCATGCACGCCAACGACGGAAGCCTCGCAGAGAACTGGATTATTGAGCACGGAGGCTGGCAGCTCGATCGAGTCAACCAGCCTTCGGGTACATGCTGGGAACGACACAAGCCGATCAGAAGGTGGCGCGCGTCTTGAGCGGATGGAGCCCTAAACAAGGCGCGCGGCTTCATTGTCTGAGTGCGCTTGAGCAGCCCGTCCTTGCTCGCGCTCAAAAGCTGCAGTCGCTGCTCTTCTCTAGAACGACGGCGTTCGCTGACTCTGCGCTGAACCTTAATGAAGAGGTCGTGGAGGTCTTGACAGCCACACTGGTGATGCACTACCCCGACATGCTGCTGCTGTCTGAATGTAGCGCACTCGTCGCAAAACTGCGTGAAGCCATGGCCACACGAGCGATAGGAGAAGCAGAGGTGCTGTCATGGAGTGCCACCATTCGGCATGCTTTCCATCCCCCGCCAGAGTCCAGCAGCCCATGTGAGAAGCACAGCGAGCCCTCGGTTGTGCTTAAGTTCTTGAAACGCCAGTCCGAGCAGATTGACGTGCTGATCCTGCAGAGCAGGCGGCTAGCGAATCGACTGTTAGCAGTTGAAGCGCATATGCAAACACAGTTAGGTGAGCCGACACCAAGCGCACAAAATGGCGCTGACCAACCAGCAGTCACATCGACACCCCAGCAGGGAAAACAAACCGTACGCCCGAAGAAGAAGGGCTCGCAGTCACTGTCAGCAGTCTGGTACCAATGGTTCACGGCTGAACCACGTGTGTACATATCGCGCACTGTAAAAAAACGCTGTACGAGTTTAGACACGCAGTAGGGTACATGATGCTGTTCTTACCGACGGGATTCGCGCTTGACGAGGCGTCACCTGCTTTCAAATGCGAGGTGCTGGACATTGGGGAACAGGCGCAAGAGAACACGACCGCCTTCTTCAAAGCGAATGGGTCTGCAGCGCTTGCAGCTGGCACCGCACTAAAGGCTCTTCGCAAGCTGCACAAGGCTGGAAATCTTGACGCGCTCATAGCCCAATTTCATGAGCGTGTCGACATCGGCAGCATTATTGACCCGACTCCTGCTGCCTCACTCCCTGTCTTTATTCGCCTTCGCCCCACGCAATAGCCTGTATACAAAGACTTCATACAATAATGCACAATAATTCCAGCATAGTTAATTGAAGACGATGACCGGTTTCAACCCGGCCCGCAGCAAAGCTGCGCCTCCATCCGATGGAGGCACCATCACGGACTAAGCACAGACAGCAGTATCACCTGCAGCAGCAAACGTCAGAGAGAACAAGCAGGGAGACGTATGACGACGTATCCACACCGAAGGAATCGGTGGCAAGAGGGCGCCCTCGCACGGAAGCCACGCCTCGCTCATGACTCCTCTGCCTTGTCTTGAGCCGGCTCTGCGCTTGGGCGACGACTCGTGCTTGGTTCGGGTGGGGTTCGCGGCCGCGAGGTCTTGAGCAGGTGCCGTGAAGCGCCAGTCGTCTGGTGCTGCTGTTAGGGGTCACCGGTACTCCGCAGGGGCAGCTCCAAACGGTGAATGGTGGCTGAGTACGTGGCAGCGATTGGGTGACTAGTCACTAATCAGAGATAATGTAACAAATTTGAGTTTGGACTTTTACCGGTTCTGGTTGGAATCGGTCAGATGCAGTGGGAATTTTACGGTATGGACACGTAAGTCAGGACGAGATGTTCGGGAGTTGACAAGTTAAAGAGGTGGGTGGGTATCCTACCGAGCCAACATTTTTCGGCGACTTCGACTTGTTTTCCACAACGCAAAAGCGAAAATGAGACCCAGGGTGGAGACTGCATGTAAAGCCCCACCCAAGCCCGTTGCAACTTGCACAACAGATTTCAGCCGGCCCTGTGATTGGCCCCGAAAAGTGACGAGGCGCAGGCGAGCAATATCATTGGTCGAGATAAAGGTCGTTGAAATAAGATTGTCACAAGCCAGCCGAGCCAGATACCAAGACGTCGAGGACCTTGGTGGTCGGGGCCGACCGGTTCAAATGGCCTCCAGCCCTCGAGTCATGGCAGAGCATCCATGCACAGTCTAATTGCTCAGTCTAGGACAGTCCTGGACAGTCCTGCACAGTTCTGTGTATTTTCCGTTGTACTGGCCCGCCATGTGGTGAATACACTCGAGATCTGCCGGTCAGGTTTTACTTCAGAACCGGGGCGGTTCTACGTTCAACGTCCTGCGCAAATGCGCAAAACGTCCTGGTAACGAGAGTAATGGTCGAACAACAAGGCAATGTTCACTAAGTCCCCAAGGTTGATGTATATCTCGCTACGATCACTTGTGGTGTTCCTCACCACGTGAAAGAGGAGCGAGGCTTGCAAACGTTAAAAGAATCAAAGATCCCGATTACATTGTTCTTAAGATGTGGCTAACGATCCTGTAGCGAAAGTACTGCATCGCTATTGTGGTGTCCAGTCCACTTGGCTCAACTTGTAGAAGCAGTAGTTCGAAGAACACAATCACGAAGACCCCACAGTTGTAGGAGTCAACTTGAACGACCCGGTCGAATTGCTTGAACCGGTAGCGCTTGGGGGACGGTGGTGTGGGTAGCAAAGGTAGCAGGTCAGCGCTGAGGAAGGTTCTCAGTGCATTGAATCTGTTTCCTGTTTGTGGAGGGTCAAAAATAGTCAATGTGAACTCCGCAAAGTTCACCGCCGCTGCACACCAGTGGCTAACCTCATGGTTATGGCACGAGATCTGCTTCGTGACGCACACGTCCCAACCTCCCAGCTCCCTGACACGTGCGCTTACCTGCATTCCACGATAGTTAGCCTCAAGTAACGACGGATGCACAGTACAATCAAACATGTACCTGAGCAGGGCATCCAATCGAGAGTGCTGATTGAGCCGCATTCCGCGATCCGACCGGTTCTTGGAGATCCGTGGTGTGTACAAACGAAGGTCTTGTTGTAGAACTGAAATTCGTCCGGTATCTCCTTGCCGGGCGTACGACTGTTGTGGATCCTCTGGTTTCGAATGCGAGCAGGAGTAGCTGTCCGAACGGAGTACAGCTACACAGAAGGCTAACGTTGTTAGAATCGACCGCGAACATGTACACAGTCAGAAAGCATGTACACAGTCTGAAACTGTGGCACACATCCAGACTGGATCCACATACCTGGAAGGTTCGCTTACTGTAGCTCCGCATGTAGTGTTCGAGCTCGTCCCAATCGGAGAAAACCTTAACGTCCAGTTCCGGCACTTCCACGAGGTCGTCCCGAGGCACCACTTCGTACACACCTTCATCATCGAGGGCTACTTCCGCAGAAATAGCATCGTCACTGCTGTCCCCGCGTTCGGACTCGGAAGACGCCGAAGACTGAGAGCCTCGAGGAGCGTGTGCGCTCCTTTTCATGTGAGCCCGTCTGTTGCTGCGCGCCCAATGCTCCCGTGAGGAGGCGCGGCGCTTCTTGGCATGCTTGCCGCCGCGCAGATGACTGCCCCCTCGCTTCGTAGAGCGCCTCTTTTCGTGGTGCTAGTCGCAGAAGGCCGGCTGTCGAGATCTTCGCCACCTTCTGCGTCCAAGCTCGAATCACTGCCAGATGAACCGTGCTCTTCGCTGGCATAGTTCGCGACAGACTCCTGCTGCCTGGTGGGGCGACGACCCGGCATTAGACGATCTGCTGGTGAGCATGCGTGCGGCGGCGTGTGCGGCGCTTGCTGCGTTAGGCGGGGACTCCAGATTTCGAATGGGAAGGAGGGTTGAAAATCGGCAGCCACCAAATCCGCCGGGATAGGAGTGATGGTCGGTTGATGAGTGATAGCCATATGCGCTGTTTAGGGGCGTTTAGGGGATACACTGTCCCACTGCTGGCCTTTTTAAAAACTGTGCATGGAGCCACTCCCCTCGAGTCATCGCTCAACACGCGAGGTGTTCTGTACTCGAGTTGATGGATGTCGGTGGGCTCGTACAGGACCGACCTGCTCGTCGATGGCTCTTCTGAGGCGGAGAGTGGCTCGATTCTGACTGTCCCAGTGGTAACGGTGGTCACCGTTTGGGGAACGGTGACAACGGAGGCAACCGTTACTCCACGGAACCGTCGGCGGAAATCTAGGATATGTTGCGAAGGAGCGGTCCAAGCGACCAGTCGTAACGCGACGGGGTCATTGGACCTTCAAACTCTATTGATTTTAGTATAAAGCGTGCGTGGCCCGACTTTGTGACATCGGGCGATCGGACTTTGTGACATCGGGCGATCGCGGAGGATTGTGAGTGTCACTTTTGGTTCGGGTACGCAGCGGTCTAGTAGAAACGAGCAAGGATGGAGGACATGGGCATCGGCCCATACCATGCGGAGGTCAAGAACGGTGAGTTGAAGGAGGGGTGTCGGAGCGGTCAGCACAGGTCTGTAGAAGTTTGGATGAAGGGCGTGAGAGGAGGTCTGCTAGGGACGAGCGTGCGCTGCGGAATTCGTTAGGTCAGTCAGGTCAGTCGTAAATTTACCCCGGAAACCATAACCAGTTAGTTTTGTTTTTGCATTATATATATTGTTACCGTTACCGTTCTTCAAGGCAAACATTTCTAAACACAGTCTAACCGTCCCATTCCGGGACGACTCGCGACACGTGGTGGAGAAGCAGGGTACGGTTAGTACTGCGTGAAGTGTGTGTTGGTAAAGAGTCTGCGCTGGAGAAGTGCGCGTCTGTCGGAGCTCAGTCAAGCGTGTCCGTTCCTGTAACGGTTTTGTCTCGTCGCATGTGGTCAAGTGCACCCGGTGCAAGTTTATAGGGCGGGAAAGAGACAAGGTTGTCTCCAGCTGGACTAGTTGTCGAACGGTCTGAGAGCAAGACCGTGGGGAAGGAACAGTCGCAATTGGTGACAGTGCAAGCAAGATGACGGAGGGTAGTGATACGTCGTCCGGGGATGGGGGTAACGCGGGATATATGGGACACCGTTCCATCGGGCAAGGGCAAGGAGATGAAGGGGACCAAGGAGTCGCAGTTCCGCTGACGGACGAAGCAAGATACCGGGGCTCGCGGAGCACATGCGGATCGCGCGGGAACAAGAGCTGCTCGGTGAGACGACGCAGCAAAACCCTTCGACACCAGCTGCCGATAATTTGGAGCGTTTGGAACGTGCGAGAAGAGTGGCCCAACGGGGCGCATCGATCTTGGAGGTGATGCGAGAGCTCCGGGAAGAATGTAGTGAGCGTGATGACGGAGAAGAGAAGGTTGCTGTCAAGACAGAGACGGTGGCCGCAGTCCAGGAGGAAAACGCTGTGAAGATCTAGGCCGAGCTACCGTCCAACCGTCCGGTGGAACAGTCAGGACCGTTACTTGGCCCGACCGCCCCGCTTGACTACAGTTACGACTACGGCAGATTCGCAGACTTGTATCAAGGCCAGTACGAGGATGAGTACGCAACCAGCATAGAGGTCGTGGAGGAACCGCCGGCGCGCAGCCCAAGTGATTTGTTTTTGAGGTACACTGGCCCGGAGGTTCGCAGAACGGATAGACCTGCTTTCGGATGGAGCTGGAGTGCCCAGCACGATGCGGGTGGAGGCTATGGAAGCCGTGACGCTGCAGTTGGAGACGGTATGAAGAAGCCGCTCCCTCCTGTGAAGATGATGCCACCCGTCGGGTATTCCGACGCCAGAATGTCGACTGTCGATAGCGGAGTGCCTCCTGGGTCAACGGTTCCGACACGGAAGTGGCCTGCTACTGGACGTGCTACTGGACAGAGTATACCGCCGATTTCGCATATGTCTGCTCAGACGAGGTCAGTGCCAACGGCGAGCCAAGGAGCGCCGGTATCTCTTAGTGGCGTTAGTCGCGGAACCGTTCCGTTTCAGAATCGGACGGTTAGTGGTCGTGGCTTGGCGCGAGGACCCATGAATGCGTACGGTCTTTCGACGCTGGTTTCCAACGCTGTAAAGGTGCTCCCGACGTTCTCCTCGGATAACGCTACCATGGAAAAGGCTCGAGACTTATGGGACATGTTCCGAGCACACACGGACGGATTGCCGGATCAGTCACGGTTGCTAGTGTTCCGTCAAAAGTTGAAGGGTCGTGAAGCAGAACGGTGGTGGAATAACTCCAGCATCAAGACGTTTGCCACGTTAAAAGTCCGTTTCCATAACCAGATTTTTGTCGGACGGCTGATGAGCTGTGGGAACTGTTGGAGACGACGAAACGTGAGCGCGGAGAGTCTGTGTAAGAATGGGGTGACCGGGAAATGGATCTGTGTAAGTCATTGGACTATCCCAACCCGCAGATGAGGTACCAACTGTTCCGTCGTGGCTTGAGGAACAAGCGTATGCTGGCCACACTCGATGCTAGCCCCGCTTCTGACATCCCAGAAGCGTGCGAGTGGCTCAGGTTTAAGGACATGCATCGTCCTATTGAGGACGATGACGAGTTCGCGGAGACTAGTTCGGAGAAAAAACGGTAAAACCGGCCTCGTCTCTGTGGACGCTCTCGCGCAGCAGTTAAAGTCATTCATGGAGCAGCAACAGCAGTGGCAGGAGCAGATGATGCAGAAGAGTTGGAAGCGCCTCGTTCGCCAAGGAACAGGGGTCGATGGTAGCTGCAATGCATGCGACAATGCCCACCGCGACGCCTAGTAACGGTCGTCAAGGGGTTACTCAACCGTTCCGTGGGATACTGATGGATGATGACAACCGGACGCAGGATGGCGCCCCAGTGTGTGGTCGATGCAACTACAAGGGTCATGGACGTGCTACGTGTAAACGTCAACAGATGAAGTGTCGATTCTGTGATCAATTCGGTCATATCGGAGTTGAGTGTGAAAGTTCTTCCACAGGGAACGGACGGACGGTTGTGTACTCGCCCGCTAGTGGACAGCGAGGAAACTGTTACTTCTGCAAAGAACCTGGTCATACAGTGACAAACTGTCCTGCGTGGAAGAGATGCGAGCTTTGAGCCTCCACGTGAGGGGCGGCCGCTTCGCAGACTCACGCAGCTCCTCGTCAATGAAGATGGCATGAGGGGAGAGGGGGAGTCACTCCTTCCCTTGTCAAGGAAATGGCTCGGAGAACGGTCGGGTGGGCGGAAGAACGGTTGGAGAAACTGCGCCCGGTCGTGTTGAGGAGGTGAGAGTAGAAAGTGGGGCGATGGCGGAGACTGCCGTGTCGTCGGGAGAAGGATTGGACGTCCGAACGGTTGTTGTGCACGAGAAGGTGGAGATCGTGTCCGTTCCGGACGAGAAGGTTGAGGGTGAACAAGGAGAAGAAAGTGCTGCTGAGGAAGCAGTTGAAGAAATTGAAGGAATGGAGAAGAAACGGCGACTTCCGTGAAGGAGGAGGTCACTAATGAAGAGGTCGTACGAGAGAATGAAGAAGACGCGGAAGATGTTACCGCTGAAGAGGTCAAGTTGGTCTACGGCGCCGAGGAGTGCGCTGGAACGGAGAGAAATTCGGACGGTTATCCGTCCCTGGTCGAAGAAAAACCGGTCATGGTCACGACGGTTGAAAGTGAATTAGTCAAGAAGGAAGATGTCATCGAAGAAGTTGTCGAACAAGTAACGAAGAATACCGCAGGAAATGTGGTCAGTCAAGTGGAGAAAGCGGCTGTGGACGAAGAAGATTCCACTGATGAAAAAGTCGGGTTGGTCGTTGGAGCCGAAGTTTATGATGAAGTTGCTGGAGAAACAGTCAGAGAGGAACCTGTTGTGGAAAGAACGGTCGAGGAAGAAATTGTCGTTGACAAGACGGTTGGAGAAAGAGCAGTCAAGGGCAGAGGAACGGTCAAGGTCCGCCCGGTGACTAAGCGTGTGAAGAAAGAGGCTAAGGAGCGACCAGGGATCCTGAAGAAAGGAGGTCGGCGCCCACGCTGGGAAGTAGAAGATCTAGGCTTTTAGGACGAGCTAGATGCAGTCGAAGGACTTGGAGACAGTTTTCTGGTAACGTGGGAGGACGAAGTCGAACCGTTAGTGGAAACGGATAACAGAGAACCGTGCGTCGTAACGGTTGGAAATCCGGACTTTGCTGCAAACGAAGAAGAATTGTGAATCATCGACAAGAGAGAAGTTGGTGACGTTGTTGAAATAGCTGAAAGTGTTTCGAGTGCTGTAACGGTTGAGTCCGTTCAGGAGGACGTAACAATTAAAGGAAAACAGTGAA
Source organism: Phytophthora constricta (assembly GCA_011947335.1). NCBI lineage: Eukaryota > Oomycota > Peronosporomycetes > Peronosporales > Peronosporaceae > Phytophthora > Phytophthora constricta. The sequence goes on along the minus strand of JAAVTI010000614.1, from coordinate 426,590 downwards.
GTGTCGCCGTACGAACGGTTGTTTACGGATACAGAGCTCGACGCTATGGAGTCGTGTCTGGCGGGTCAAGAACCTACAGTTATCGCAGGAGTTGACGTCGATGTCGAAGAATAATAATACGAAAAAGAACTCGAGGACCGGTTGTATCCACTCGATGAAGTGGAACTGAAGAAACGGATACAGGAAAACAGAGAGACGGTCATGAAACCGTCGCTTGAGGACATGGCCAGTTACCTGAAGATTCCGGTGGAGGTCCTGGAGCGGACGCGCGATGCGGGGACGGAGGGTGCCTCGCCCGAGTACTGGAAGCGGTGGTTCAGTGAGACGCTGGAGGTGTCTCCTGAAGCCAAGAGGGCAAACCGCGACTTCAGGGCCAGTGTCGTCAGGTCAGTGTCAGACGCATGTATGGAAGGTAACGGTGAGGTAGTGGTGGAGACAGTTAGATTGTCAACCGACCGAGAGCAGACGGTGACCGTCGCCGCCGCCACGAAGTGATGACGATGATGCCATCGATTTGGAAGCTACCGTTTGCGCTAACATTGAGCTGCCCTTGAGTGGAGAAGACGGTGTTGCCGCCTCAGTCGGGAGCTAACGCTCCCTGGAACGTTTGAATATGCCGAGTCTAATCAGAGAACAGTCCGATTAGTGCGCGGAAAGCTGTGTACCGGTTCCTGAAGGAGACGCGAGAGAGAATTCTTGGCGAGAACGGTCAGGACGGCTCTCCATAGGAAGAAGGAATCGTCGAATCCGTCCCTCTGCGAGATGGGACGCCGCCATTGATTAGGAGCGTCTTCTCGAGATTGTGGACCAAGTCATTGAAGAAATGGACCTTCACTCGGATTTGTGGACGCGTGTTGTGACCTGGGTGAACTGTTACTATGCGGAAAATGCTGCTCGTATTTGGAGAACACTCTTTGATCGGCCGGAACGGTTGCAAACGACGAGCGCTAGGCGTCGCCGACGTCGTCGAGCTGCATTGCCTCTGTGCTTCGACGTCATGTCGTGGTACATGTAGCGGGGCTACACAGGATAGTGTACCCGGGGTAAACTAATACACGCAAACCAACTAGTGTGTGTGGGACACACGCTAGCGACCAACATTACGAGCCGTCAATGCAACTATCATTAACGGGCGCTCAGGCGCACAGCAATCGGTTGAAAGGGCCACATTTCAACCAATCATGTGGATGCATTTCATGCAAATGCGTGAGAGCCAACCATGCTCTCACCTTTGTAATTAGATATCATCTTAAGAGGGTTTAGCGTAAAGATAAGGCCAGCCCGCCACGCGGCGGGCTGCCATTCAATTCAGTTTCTATTTTGATCTAAATTGTTAAGTATTTGCTTTAGAAATACGCGAGCCCGCGTATTTCTATCTTACATACAAACTTTAAGTCTACGCTTCCTCACTACGCGCATACCGTGTATGCTAAGAAACAGAGCGTAGCTCTCGCCCTGTTTCAAATTCCCTCCATCGCTCGAATCATCACCAATAAGCTGTCTTTCATCATCGTCGTTTGAGCTGAGATCAGTATCGGGCAAATCGACTGGATATGGTAGTCGTATGGGGAGCCTCTCTTGAGCGCTAGCTCTTCCCATATCAATGTCTAGCTTCAGCACAGCATATCGACGGGCTTATTTTCAATTCCAATCACAAAATCCGATAGATTTGGATGTGGGGATGAGAATGCAGCATCCATTTCTCGATTAATTCTTTCAAGCGGATTATTTGTTCAACTAACGTGCGTGCATGTATTCGGCTCGACATTCCACAAATCCAGTGGAGAATTGATTATCCATGTTCGAGAAAAATAGCACCAGAATTCATTCCATTTGGCTTCTGAAGGGAAGACGCCGTCAGCTTCGCACAAAGCAGCAATCTTAGATTTCACCTTGCTTCTCAACTTTAGCTTGAAGAACAACAGTCAACATGCCCAGCACTCCACTTTTTATACAGTTTTGCATTCTCGATCTGGGATCCGATATTTCTTCATCTTCCTGCGGTAGGCCTGTTTGAAGTGGAATAGGCATCCAACAGGTGAGGCACCCGGGAAGTGGTCGCGAATACCTCTAATCAAGCCCGCCTCAAAGTCACAGTAGACGAACTCATGCACCATTCCGAAACCCGTTGCGTCAACGAGAAAGCGCATGACGTTGAAGTACATGACATGAAAAATATAACAATATAACATTGTTATATTTTTCGAGGTACAAAAGATGAACGCGGCAGGAAAGTATCCTTTTGATGGACGGTCGTACGCGGTGAAAACGACGCACTGCTTAAACTTCACTGGCACACATCGAAACGTTCCATCCACAAAACAGAAGTCTTATGCTGCTTGAGCATGTTGAATAAGACTAGATGTGCCCAGCTAATTAGTTGTTCTCGCGTTTTCTTGACTTTGTCATAGTACGAATGATGAAAGAGCAGAAATTTGTGTCCGCAGCAGTTGCATCATGGCTCAATACATTACTCCAGGGCGGTACTTCCATCTGACCGTACACCGAACCACCATATTCTTCTGCCCTCTAGCGATTGACACGTCCGAGAACCTGGTCTCTCAACAAACCCACAAAAGCCGTGTTGTGATCAGGGTTACCGTTGAATTGGGCTCGTACGACATCCCAAATGACATTCCGATTTTATATCGTCGTAACAGCTAATTCGTCAACTGCACGCTTCATAGCGTCTGTGACGTCAGATGTAGTTCGCAAGTCTGTAGTCTCTTGTATGCTGTCAGCGGCTCTCTGTTGAAGTTTACATCTGAGACTCTACGAACGCGTTGAAGTCTGATCACCAAGGTTTTGTTATCCGGTTCAAAGTGCGGATTATTGCATTTGGCAATCATCAGCGTCCAGGCATTGACTTTAGCGAAACGTTTTCACCTGTTGCTCACATGTTCTCGTTCCGGTTGATGATTGCATTGGCAGCTGCATTGCATCTACAAGTTTACGGAGGGGATATCAACACAGCGTATTTAGATGCGTGGTTGAAAAACCGTCAGTACCTGAGATCTATCGATGGTTTTCCGTGCAGTGTGAATAGACACATGTATGTCGTGCTAAGGGCGTTGTATGGATTAAGACAGTTAGGTCGTGAGTGGAACTCAGAACTGAACCAATGGCTGCTTGGTCATGGCTATCAGAGATCCCTTACCGAGCCTTGCCTCTACTATCGCTTCGATGGAGAGACATTAGCGCTGGTGTTGGTCTATGTGGATGGCATACTGGTAGCTACAAATAACGAATTGTGCAAGCCACAACTGTTTGAAGAGCTTGATAAAGCGTACGGCATAAATGATCAAGGACTTTTGACTCAGTACTTGGGTGTGGAAGTGGAGCAGACAGCTGATCGTATCACTACTCGTCAGAGCAAATATGCTCGAGAGATTTTAGAGGAGTTTGGTTACGAAATTGCCCACGCTGTTGGAAACCCCATGAAAGTGAACGTCCGTCTTGCTCCCTTGATGCAGACCAGGAGAGTGAAACGAGCTTTCCTTACCGAAAGGCTATTGGAATGATAATGTACTTGGCAACCAGTACGCGGCCAGACCCGGCATTCGCACTAGGGCAACTCAGTAGATTTGTGATAAAGCCGTCCAACAAGCACGTGGGTGCTGTTAAACGTGTTCTACGATACCTAGCTGGTACAGAGGATGAAGGCATCACAAATGAACGTCAGTGTGGTGAATCGAGCAATGTTATATTGGAGGGGTTCTGTGATAGTGATTGGGCTAACGATCCCGAAACACGCAAGAGCACCACAGGATTCGTGTTTACGCTTACTGGTGGAGCTATCGCATGGATGTCACGACGACAAAGTGTAATTGCACTGTCAACAGCAGAAGCTGAACATGTGGCTGAATGTGAAGCGACGATGGAGACTGTTGCAGAAAGTAATATATTGCAAAAAATACTACCAAGGCATGCGGTAAAACTCCGACTTGGGATCGACAACCAAGCAGCACTTACAATGACAACTAACCCAAGCTACAGTCGAGTTACGTTGGCACTACGTACGTGAGCAGGTGGAAAAGGGCACAATCGAGATGTACAAGATAGCGGGTGCAGTTAATCCTGCTGATACATTCACGAAGCCGCTTGACAAGCTACGACTCAAGACACTCCTGCCAGTCGTTGGCAATGGAAACGCTGATTCGTCGAAGGGTAGGCTTCGAGGAAGGCGTGTTGAAGTATACATCTGAGACTCTACGAAATACGAGGCAGTTGATAGGAAACACGATGGAGATCAGATCGTTGCATGAGACGCGGCTAGCTCCAGGGAGGTGGTAGGACAGCTAGCAAAGCCGCCAGGGATAATTTCATTCTTTCTTTTCGTTTGTTGAGCGAGAGTCATCGTGGGCCCACTGGGCATTACAAAACTCCCATACCACAGCTGTGTGGTCTGAAGTTTTTATACACACCTGAGCTTAGCACGTAGTCGCAAATTTCTTTCCATCGTTCCTCCCTTCGGTAATGACTGCATATGTAAATCGTTTTCGTTTTTGTTATCGTATCGCTGTGTTTCGTGTACTTGTATCTCCAATCCATATCGTAGTTTTACCAGTTCTACGAGCGCCGTCAGTACTGCGCGGTTGAATGCTGGTACCCGTGTCATCAACCATAGCACTGCTCTCTTCATCATCGCTGCCAAATCCACCAAAATCAAATTTCATAGTCACTCGGTTCGTTGGACCCGATATTGTCTGCTGCGGGAAGTTCTGGCGAGTTCTAAGCATCATGAGATACGTCAATTTTTTTAACCGGGTTTTATAAACGGCATCCAGGACGGGGCGCTTCAGGTGCAATTTGACTGGGAATCGACGTGGGAGCCCGTAAGCAACCTGGAGCGTGCCGATGTCGTGTCCCTACAGAACGATTTGCGCACGCAGCGATGTGCTAGATGCATCTAGTTCTAGACGCATCATGGTGGGTTTGGGGGCATTTGCCGGCATAACAGGCGAAAAATAGAAGATTGTCATCACAACTCTCTTGCCTCCTTTTTCCTTTGTTTTATTCATGAGTATGTACACGACTGATTTTCAGTCTGTAATGATGCCCTAGGTAACGCAGCAAAACAGTTAGGCTCTAGCTAGCGCAGCACGCCATTTAGACCGTAGCTAGCGCAGCACGCCATTTAGACCGTAGCTAACGCAGCACGCCAATAAGGCTCCAGTTAACACAGCGCGTCATTCACACTACTGCTATGCACAGCACGCCGTGCAGGCCCCAGCTAGTGCATTTGTCTGTTACGGCTCAGCTAACGCAGCACGCCTTCACTTCTACTCAATCCGGGAGTCATATCACAGTGCCAACATAAGCAATTAAATTCATGATGTAAGCTATAAAGTGATTAAATTTATCATAAGTCTGTATAACACACATAACAACCGACAGCATGTTAGAGTCACGTACGTTCACAATGCAAGTAATAGCATCGTTCCCTGTCTTATGCTCTGCTCACGGGGTCGCGTGTTGTGTGGCTGTGACGTTGTGTATCTTGGTTTAGCGATGCTGTGCGCTTAGTTACTTGCGGTGTGGCTTGGTCGAGAAGGCGGCGAATTGGAAAGAGTGCTTGGTTCGTCCTCGGCTTACGACAACACAATTGTTGGTTATAAGGGGCTTGCGCGCAAGCCACATATTTTTTCAACATATCGGATTACCACGCTAGATGGTCAAGCTCTTGACCATTGCTTGACTGACCAGCGTGGGACCTAATATGATGGGTACCACTACACCAAACAGGGAAACCCTCGCCACATGATGTCGCATCTATATGGAGCCGTCCATCGAGAAAATCTAGGCACCTTGAAGGCTTGGAACCATCTTTGACGACTATCAGTGTCATGATTTCGTAATGGTGAAACCAGCATGATCTCTCCTCGCACGATAAATTATCGCGATATCCGGACTTGTTGGCGAATAAGCAAATTTACTCATGAGCAGACTGAAAGCAGGGGCATAGATAGCTAGCCGCAAGGCACTAGGGGCTCTAGTGCTCGGAGATCTTGTGCCGCGTCAACATAGTACCTTCATAAACAACCCCATAAGCGATTAATAGCATCCTTCATAGTCATCAGAGAGCCGGTGTGATGATCTGCCGATCAAGAGCTGCTTGAATTAAAGCTGCTCGTGCTTGAACTTGCCCTGGCGACAGAAAATATGTTAAAACGCGCCTTTGGCTCCTTCCAAAATCCACATTTCATTCATTTCCATATCAGCTAGGGGTTCTAGTGGGCCCTGCAAGAGGAATGCCACTGGTTGCTGGATAGGAGAACTACAAAACTTATAATTATATAGCAAATAATTAGGGCTTTCTATTGGCGACACGATAACGTTCTAAATAATAAAACAAAAATCATGAAAAATTGACTTCTCTACTCCATGACAGGAAAGTTGCTGTCTCCGAGAAGCAATATCCCCGCAGCCATAGGGGTATTGCGCTTCCCGTCCAAATATGCCGATCAGGGTCTACATGCATTGTGGCTTTCATCCTTTTGGCAAAACTGATGGTCCGAAATCCGATTTATCGGCACGATTCGATAAACAGGTCCGATTTAGGATGTAGGGGTAAGGTAAGCTAGCTATATCCGATCAGCTTTGTTGCTCTGCGCTCAGAGCTATCGTACGGTGGTCATTTTTACCGCTTTACTTCGGCAACAAATGACCGCCAATAAAACGTATACGAGGCCGTCATCACACAGCCCTGGGTCTCTCCTGGAGAACGGTAAGTCATCATGGGCGACCCTGCAGTGCTTGCAAGTTGCACATTTAATGAGTTCTAAGTGCAAGCACATTTCGCCCTATTTAGTCAAGGGCCATGGCATACATCGCAGAATGGCCTCCGGAATGGCCTTGTGCTCCTAATTCAGGTCCGAAATAACTAAAGCTGATCCAATAACCCTATCCTGGTCCATTTTATATAAAACCGACTCCGAGATAAGGTGTCAAATCGGAGGGCAAAATAGCTGAAAGCCACAATACTGGAGGCTGATATGGGCGATTGACGGCATGCTGATTGGTTAATCCGGTTGTAACATTATCCCATTGGTCGTAATTGTTCTCAAACTAAAGTGTTTTATTAGTCCCACATACAAAATTTGGTCACTTGGACGATTGTTTGGGCGTTATTGAGTCAAAGAACCGCCCATGGAACTTTTGAGTAAAACGCACAATACTACTGTAGCAACATGAACAGTGCCATTTTAACATGTTTTCAGTGGTAATATTGTGGGTTCTACTCAAAACTGGATTGGGCGGTTGGTTAATCGCCGAAGCCCAATCGACCCGCCAATCGCCCGAGCTACACAAAACCATAATTACCGGCGAGTTGCACTTAGACGAGAGGCTACGGTGGTACCCAATTGGTGTGGGGCGATCTGCAAAATGACTTGGATTTGTATTGGATCGGTTTTGACTTGAGCATAGAATGGCCCCAGATTGCCAAATTTGGCCGGAATTCACAATGCTGTATCAGCAAACGAATTCCGTTTGGTGGGACTGCAACATTGCAAAAGAAATTGATTTCCCAAAAGAACCAGCGGCGGTTTTCCAAAGTTTACAGTGATATCATTCCCAACCTTTAATCACTAAAATTAAAGTTGCCGCCAAGCTTCGTTATGTATTTCGTTGGCGCTGGTACCAATTTTATCCACACGTCGGCAGGGAATATTGTGATAAAATAGAACTTTAAATGTGAGCCGATACGAATATGCGCCGTTAGCAGTGATTGAGATGAATGTCGAACAATTATAGCGGTAGCACACTACCTGAAAACCCAAATTTTGGTGTTGCACCAATTTTGGTGACTGCACACTTCTCCTAATTTTTACATTGTAGGCTCGAAATCAACACACGACGAAATAGGTTCACTTCCAGGAATCAACACACAGTTATCTGTTCTGCAAGGAAGACAAGGTAAAACACACAAGACATTGCGGACATGACATTAGTGAGCACGGCTGTAGCCATGAGTTCCACTACGACATTTCTCGTAGCGAACAAGCTCTTAAGATCTTGGTCTCGGTCTTGCCCAATGCATGTCTACATGTGCATCTCGTCAATCTCACGAATATACACCTGTACTTCTTTTTAGATACTTCTCTCCACCATTGACCGTTTCAACTTCATTGTTGGAGTCAACTCGTTTCCGTCGGTGGAGAAATCGTGAGGGATGAACTTTTGCACTTGCTGAGCTCGTGATACGAACTTCGCGCTTTCTTTTGTCCATCACGTTCACGTTTTCTCAACGTCATCACCCAAGCGGAGAAATTAGCTGAGAGCGTAAATTGGAACATTGAATTTTATTCTAGAGGCACATCAGATGACTACAGCCTTCAACTCGGGTCTTGTGACACGTCGCAGTCGGTGACGATCACAAGTTCATGTACCCAATTTCTGGTACAAATGGTTCTGCCCCAGATCTGACGCCCCCTCGCACGTCGCTTGCTCGCACTCCAAGAACCCCCACGCCGCAGTCAAGTCGCAGCCGCAGGAAGAGCTGCCGGAGAAGACCGAGACCGTGTCGCCATGGACCGCTTCGCGCTGGACAAGCTCAAGAACGTCATGGACGACGCGTTCGTAATCGCGCTCAGCTATATTACGCATCGGATGTTTACTAACCACCCACCCGTGTGTGGATAATATCCCGGATATAATCTTATAAATATCCCGGATCTTCGCCTGGTACCCTGTACCCGCCCGCGCAGCAAGAGCGCCGTGAAGGCCAAGATCGGCACAGACGTGGAGCGCAAAATGGAGGAGGCGCTGTCCAATAAGAACTGGGGCGCCTCCAGCACGCTGCTCAACGAGATCTCGCAGCTCACCTACGACTAGTGCGTCAACTCTGCGTTCTGTGATAATGGATATCAAATATCAAAGATGACAGTCCGGACTAAACACTTTTGTATGGCGATAGTGAGGCCTATGGTGTGGTCATGCGCAAGATCTGGGAGGCGCTGGACGCCGAGGGCCGCCAATGGCGCGCTGTGTACAAGGCGCTGAGTCTGCTGGAGCACCTGATCAAGAACGGCACCGAGAGGGTCATCGAGAACTCGCGCGACCACATGTTTAAGCTGCGCCACCTCTCGGGCTTCTCGTACCACGATGGTGCCACTGACAGGGGCAACGGCGGTCGGTTTACTATGACCACTTTTTAGCTGCAGTAGTGGACCTTGTTGCTGATGTTTTTTGTGGTGGTCTTGCAAAATGTTTGTTGCAGTTCGAGACAAGGCCAAGCAGCTGGTGGACATGCTGAACGACAATGACATGATCCGAACGGAGAGGGAGAAGGCTGGCCGTCTCCGCAACAAATACGTGGGCATTGGCAGCGGCGTTGGCGGCAGCATGGGCGGCGGCTACAGCGGCAGCAGTGGAAGCGGAGGCTACAGTGGTGGAGGTGGCTATAGTGGAGGTGGCAGCAACAGCTACAGCGGCGGTGGCAGCACGAGCTACAGTGGTGGTTACAGCGGTGGTGGCGGCTACAATGGTGGTGGTAGCCGAGGCTATGGTGACAATGACTCGAAGGGATACCAGGAGAAGGAGAAGAACTACTCCAGCCGCTACGCAGATGACGACCGTGGTAGGAATCTCCTCTCGATTGAGTGGATACGATTTAGGTCTAACACGATGTTCTGTTGGATATGAACTACGAACAGATGAAGAAAGCGAGGAGTCTGAATCTGAGGAAGAGGTGCGTTCCAAGCGACGGACGGCGTCGTCGAAGCGCAAGGCGGCTGCGAAGAAGAAAGAGGTATGCTCTTTTTTTTTTACGTATTATCGGATTGTTGTTGCTAAGCTTATCTGATGCATGATGTTGACTCTAGCAGGAAGTCGAGAGCAAGCCAGCTGCGAAGGCACCGTCTACGGCCCCGTCGTTGTTGGATGCTGATCTTTTCAACGCACCCCCAGCAGGTATGAAAATGTCCTTATTTTTCACTTCATTAGGCAAAGTATATACTGATCTGTCTATGCTTATGACTTCGGTACTTTAGCCGCACCAGCAGCAAACACGTTTGATCCTTTTGCGCCGGCTCCTGGTGCCCCTGCTCCTACGGCGTCACAAGCTGCTGCATTTAACGCGTTTGGAAATGCTGCACCGGCACGTCAGCAACCATTTAATGCTTTTGGTGCTGCTCAGCCACAACAACCGCAGCAAGCATCGTTCGGTGCGTTTGGAAACGCTGCTGCGTCAGGCCAAGCGCCAGCACCCCAGCAGTTTGCCGCATTCCCTGGTGCTCCGGCGCAACAACAAGGTTTCAATGCGTTCGGTCAACAGGGCAACGCTGCGGCACCCCCGGCTCCCGCTTTCAACCAACAGCAGCAGTTCGGCCAGTTTGGCGGTGTGCAAGGTGGCATGCAGCAGCCTATGCAGGGCGGTGCCAACATACAGAATGCTCAAAGTCGAACGGCTTCGAACCCTGGCCACAGCCAGTCTCGAATGAATTCGGGCCCCAAGCCAGAGCCAGAAAAGAAGAGCAACGATGCGTGGGGAGCTGGGTCGTCGCTTTTCAATCTTAGCAACCTGGAAACCTCTTCATCGAGCACTGGAAGCGGCAACGCCAACCGTCTTGGCCAGCAGCAGCAACAGTCTAGCAATGGCAGCCGAAACAGTTTCAGTGGTTTGGACACGCTTGCAGGAATGCCCAGCAAACCTATGGGAGGTGCTGGTGGTATGAATAATATGGGCGGCGGAATGAACTTCGGCGGTGGCATGGGCATGGGGATGCCCCAGGGCGGCATGAATATGCAGCAGCCTGGTTACAGTCAGATGCAGATGGGTGGCATGCCTATGGGCGGCATGGGCGGTATGCAGCCGCGCCCGATGATGGGAGGAGGTATGAGTATGCAGCAGCCCGGCATGGGTATGCAGCAGCCTGGCATGGGTATGCAGCAGCCTGGCATGGGAATGATGGGCCAGGGTGGTTTTGGAGGCATGCCCCAATGCAGCAGCAACAACAACAGCAGCAGCAACAGCAGCAGCAGCGACAGCAGCAGGCATTCAGCTCGTTTGGCAACTTCTCTTAAGCTCGTCGACGTCGATCGAGAATGACCGATCGCTCTGCTTGACGATAGCGCTATAGCTTCCGAGGGAAGATTACGAGAGAGGCATCAGGCTGCAAGCCTGCTGCCAGGAATGGCAACGACGATGCCTAATGACCAAACGACTAGACAACGGAACTTCAACTGCAGGGGAAGAGACGACAGTAATGCATCTGCAGAATACGTGTGTGAACACCGATGTTGTCCATTTTCCTTCAAGTAGTATGCAGCTAGCTGGCGTTGTTGTATCATTGAGCTAAACCCTTGTTGGCAATTTTACTCCAGCTTTAGCGTCAAGAAAATACGAGTGGCCTTCGAATCTCCTGCCACGTCATGAACGAGGTAAGGCTAGCCGGAAAAGGCCAGCACTTGCTGGCATGAAAGCTAGCACTAGCATCGAAAACACCGATTAACTCAAAAAATTCATCTCCCCGACTACAAACGACAACGATGGCGATGTAGCGGAGGACGGAGGAGGTACATGCATCATGCACTACCAATATCTGTCTCCTCCCAATGTTCCCAAAGACACCAAACATTTAAGCATCCTTGCCGCCTCTCTGCGGGCCGTGCCATCGGCGGTGGATTATCTCGTCGACACCCCTTCCTGTAGCATCCAACACCCATGGGGATCTCGCTAGGCACTCCATCGACACTAGTGACACGGGGCCGTCTTTGGTTGACCAGCTAGCTTTGCAGCTATAGAGCTGGGCAGGTGGATGGGTATATCTAACGGGAGGAGTCGCCCTCTGCTCCTTCAGGAACATGCCGATAGCCGGCCGTGCTTTTCTCAATAGCGCCCGCAAACAGCGGGTTCTGCGGGGACTGCGGTCGAGTGGCACACTCCTCCATGTCCTGGTCCTGGTCGATCCTCTGTACAGCAAAAGCTTGGAACATGTCTCCAGTGGCACTGTTACTCCTCGGCAGCCTGGTCGTCGACGTAGCCAACATGTTGATCTGACTCGACGTCTTTTGAGACTCCCTCGTTCGTCAGGGTCCCTGTCCCCGCCGTCCTCCACATGCACCGATTTCCTTTTTCTCAGTCCTTCCGGGTACTTGTTGAGGACACTGAATGGCGACATGACCCTTAAATGGCCAGGGATCGACAGCCTCGCTCGAGGGCTGCGCCGTCCTCTGGGGGGCGAGTGCACTGCGTTATTGTCCTCTTCACTCACATCCATGGGGGTGATCTCCACGTCGTCTACACTGACCATCGAGTCTAGCGCCTCGTCCTCTTCGGAGAAGCTCCCCGAGCTGAGTCTCCTGTTCTGCTGCTTCAGTCTCAGCTGTTTGCGCAGCACATCCCGGGGCTGTGGCGAGCTCGGCGGCGTGCTGGGGCGATCGGGAGGCAGCAGCGGGAACACCTTAAAGTGCTCGGCGGGCGGCCGACGCTCCTCGGTGGTCGACATGCGAAATGACTTGGTTTCAGTATAGTGGCGCCCCACGGCGATGCGGTTGAGCTTCTCGCGCAGCAGATTCACGTCCTCGGGGTCGCTCACCAGCGAGTTGCGCCGCAGTTTGGAGCTGATGTTGAGCGCGTCGGGCGTCATGGCGCGCGGCTTCGACGCCACGGGCTGGACGGGGACGCCATGGCGGCTATGGACAGTTACGGGGTCGACGGGAGGCTTCGACGTGGCGGTCGAAGAGCGCTGAATGCCGCCAAGAGCCGCTGGTTTGAATTTTCTCCAGATTCCTCCAGCAAGAAGGTCGAACTTAGAAGGAGTGCCACAGTAGTCGCTCGACCTAAAAACTGCAGAATCAAAAAGTAGGGTTAAGCAAAATCGAGTCCGCGGCAAAACAAATGACGACGCTGTTTTCCAATGGATCATTTCCCTCGCAACTGAGACGCGTTGAACCAAGATGCGAGTTGTTCCTGTTTTGTATGCAATCCAGTTCGCACAAGAAAGACCATCATAATAATATTATGTGGGATTAATTTTACTTGCTTAGAGATTTAATCTATGCCGTCTGCCCTGCCCACCCAACGTGGACGTATCAGGCTCTTTGAGGGTCGTGGGGTTTGTGTGTAGTAGCTCGCCATAATCGCGAATGACGCCAAGAAAAATGAAATAATACAAGTCCTAATGCATAGCAGATCACCACGTAGCTTAGGGCCGCTCCTAACCGGATCACTCGGATCATGAACCCACTAGGGTTTCGGCTAGCTGGGTCATGAGTCTGATGTCCATTCCTAACCAGATCATGCTCCGGGCGTAACGCCGCCGCCGGCCAAAGCGACTGTCGGAGTTTCGGGGCAGTCGCGAAACTACGATGGAGGGCGAAGCTAGTGAACAGGTGCCCGTCAGCAAGAAATGGTCTGCGTGGCAGAAAGCTGGCAGCAAGCGCGCCATTGCTGCTCCTACGTCGGACGACTACCACGACTGGACCGTAGATCAGCTGAAGCTCGAGTGTACCGCCCGTAAGCTGTTCGTGGCCAAAAATACGAAGAAGAATGATCGCGTTCAGATATTAGAGGGGTACGATGCTTCTAAAGGCGGCGTGGCGTTGCTGTTGGAGCGTCAACGTGGTATCAAGCGCAATAATAGTGTATCAGGTACTGCTGATTCGAGGCGAACACGCCACTGTGTGTTCCGGCTTCTCAACGTACTCTTTTCGGATGAATTTTTTGAGAGGTTTATAAGTTCTGGTGACCAGCTTACTCGACAGCAGCTAGATGAAGGAGGAACACGCTTTTGGGTGGCGGTGGCTGAGGCTTTTAATACGAGCAATGAAGCCTTTGACGGTCTTGTTTCGGATGATCCCCTTATTGAAGCCATTTATCATGATCAAATCACGGTCCACTCAGCAGTAAAGTTGAAGGGTTTTGGAAGGATGTCAGCTCACGTTTCGCACAGGCAGATGCAAACTCAAAATTGTCGGGAGAGCATGCTGACTTTTGGGACTTCTGCAAAGGCGACAAAGATGCTATGTACTTGCATTTGTGGTGTGATCACCGTAGGGCTGGGAGGGAGTTTTGTTCGTCGAGCATTTACGAGGATGATGGGATGATTCTACAAAGGAGGGAGTAACGTCCAGCACGAAGCAGCAACAAAATCAGAAGCGCCGAAAGAGTTATGATCCCGCGCACAAGCTGACGGAGGCGGTAAGTAAACTGATTGACACGATGGCTGCTTCAAACAACGAATTGATAGCTGAGAAAACCAAACTAATTCGCATGCAACGCGAGCGTATGGAACGTGAAACCCTGTCGGAAAAGCTGGCGGCTATCGACGGTATCATAGTGCGTCGACGTCACGCTCTGTCGGCGCTTGATGTTCAGATTCACGAGTGTACCGCACAAAATAATTCCTACAAGTGCATTGGAAGACGAGAGAAACAGATTGAAAGATAGTATGGAGACTATTCAGCGTAAAGCAGATGAAATCGACGCTCGCATTGTAGGCGACTAACGGGGTCGCGTACGACTAGGTGGGGGTTGTGACAAGTTGTAGTTCGCAATATGAAGCAGTTGGCGGGACCCCGGGGTCCCCATCAAATTTCGTCAGTATCGTGAATTGTTTATTTAAATTATTAAATCACTGCACGAAACCACCCAGTCGAAATTGGCACAAAACCACCCAGTTGAAATTGGAGAGAGTGCAGCAAGGTGCTTCAGCATGACGCGCCATCGCGGAGGGGGCTCGCAGGCAACAACTCCGCTGTGCAAACGAAAGCAAGTTCCTGACAGAAAGGCAGCAGCCTATGCTCGTGCAGTAGAGCTCCTGAGTGAAGAAAGAGTCAAGTAGATACGGCGCGATTGGGACTCGTGGGAAACTGGTCAAAAAGATGGCAAGGAGTGGCAACAATCAGAAGTTGTCGTTCTACAGCTGCTACAGCAGGACTATCCGAGCGAGTAATTAGGGCCATCATTCTGGTGGGGGTAGTCGTGCGTCAAGATTAAAAGGTTCTTGAGCTTGGAGTCGCCACGTTGCATACACGACGGCCTCCACCTACACCGTGGCATGCTTTTTCTGAAAACGACCTCGCCTGCTTCAAGACACATTGCGCTACCTGGATATTGGAGGACGGCTTTCCGTGCGCGCATCGGCGCCCCCGCCAGTACTTCACAGAGCCTACGCTAACCTGGAAGATCGTTCATGCCCGATACGTGGAAGATACAAAGGGGGCTAACCTCGACTCGAGGACCTTAACCCTTTGTGTGTTGCCGATACATTGTCTATTGTAAACATGGTATACTTTAAGCAGTATAAATTTATTAAACGCTACATAATGCCACGTTTGATACCTGTTTGCGAGATCGTGAAGCTGTGCAGAGCTCCTTTCGTGCCCTCCCATAGTCGCGGCGCAACGCACAACGCTGCATTGTGCTGCGTTTTGAAACGAAACGCGATAGCCAATTGATTTGGACAAATTTGACCGCGGGGGATGAGGCACACCACAATCCGCGTAATTTTCATTGAAACTTACGGAATGTCGCTGAAGCGAAGAATAGCCAGGCATTTGGATTTGGTGACGGTCCTGCCAAAATTTGTGCAGCGCGACGGTGATGCGTGCCTGTCGCTTTTTTCGTGCTGCCCGCAAGCCGTACAAGAGCAACCTGGTGTCGGAGCTGGCTCGGCACTGAGTTGGCGTGCTTACGTCGCGGGTTCGAAGCCGCCCGAGGCCGCGCGCTGCGAAGCTCATTTTTGCGCGGGAGGCACGCTGTTTGGTACGTGAGAGCTGCATATGTGAGTGTCACATGGCGACAAGCTACTGACCTATGTGCCTGTGTATGTTGACGTGCAGCCCGCAAAGAGCAGGGCAAGAGCCACCATGTGATGGAGCTGAAAACCCAACGCCATAGGCTTGAAGGCCAGAGGTTTCTGCACGCTGTTGAGCACATATTGGGTGATGCATGTCTAGTGAGCAATCTGGTGGCAGATCTGACTAAGAACATGTTGTTGCTAAGCAAACATACGAACTGTGGTGCGTGGTTTCTCCTGTATTCGCAACCTTTTGTCTTTGTTCTCGTTCTGGCTCGTACTTGCTGCAATGCGCCTAAAGAGGGGGACATAGTTTCAAGCCGTCATTCAAGAAGTCACGATGGTGAGGAGAACTCGTCGTAGCGGAAGATTGAAGAGCGTTAACAACAGCAACGAGGCAGCCCGTGACCGCGTCAATCGCAATCTTGCGTTTGAGAATTCGGACAGTGACAAGGCTGACAGCGATTCAAGTGGCGAAGTCTACGACATCGAAGACATCTTGGAGGAGCAAGACGGGATGTTTTTCGTGAAGTGGGCTGGCTATGGCTCAGAAGAGAATAGCTGGGAGCCTGCAGCAAACGTCAGCGAGGCTGCGATAAAGACATTCAGGCGAAAGCGGCAAAGGCGAGAGAGTTGTTCTAATACCGCACGCTCCACAGCACAACCGACAAACAGCACAGCTTCTACTGCTCTCAACGAACTACCTTCGAGCCCATCGACGACTGAAGGTTCTCACTCATCTGGAGTCAAGATCGGCAGTCGTGTGTTTTCGGTTTGACCGAGAGGACTGGATGAGTTCTGCTTTGTATGCTGGTGTAGGTGACGCATATCTGACTGGTGTCATCTCTCGTGAACGACGTGTTCGAGGTGTACAGAATGCTGTGGAGTTTGAGGTTCGCTGGACATCCACACGTTACCAGTCGAAGAAGCATGTTCACTACATCAGTAGTCACAAAGCCGCCGAAGGGATGGTAAACTACGCGCGTGCTGTAGGGGTTGAACTGGGACCAATCGCCTGGGGTGTGCTGTGTCAGCCTTATCACGAAGCCCAAAGTATTGAAGACGTGTGGGACGATTATGATGAAATTGACGATGCCAATGCCAGATTTGAGAGTACGGAGACGCTACCTGTTGATCAAGCCGAAGTGGAGAAAATCGCCGAGATGGAGTTTCACGCAAATGCTACGCTAGAAGCTCCAACGGATCTCTTCACAAGGAGCGATTGTTCGTCCGACACAAAGCTACTTGAGCAATATCGGCCAATATTTGAACACTCAGCTGCATCAAGCTTTTTGCCTACTTGCCAATTTCGTTTTGGAAGAAAGTGGTTAAAAATACAAACGCGTACGCCAGCTCGCAGCGGCATGCGAAGGTGACACTGGACGAGATGATGCGCTTTCTTGGTATTCTTTTTACATGACTTTAGTGGACAAAGGAGAATATTCAAACTACTGGGGCAGCCAAGTCGAGGACAGTATTTTGAACGCGGGAAGCCTTGGGTTGGAGACAATGATGACGCTTAAACGATTTCAGCACAAGCGCCAGAACTTGTGCTTTCGACACAACGTGGAACTTGCTGATCTCTCTGGACCCTGCTGCAAGGATTCGTCCATTGTTGAACATGCTAAAGGTTCGATCGTCTAAGTTTGTGGACGTCGGGAGGAACTGTGCCGTTGACGAGACTAGCGTGGCGTGTAGATCCCGTTATGCTAGACACTTGATTGTGTTCAACGCTACCAAGCCAACTGGGAAATATTACTTCAAAATCTACATGTGCTGCTGCTCATCGACCTGGTTAGCCATCAATTTTCGACTGCATTGTGCAAGTGACCTGGCAGCAAGACTCGAAGGAGTTGAGGAGGATGACTCGGTCGCACGACTTCGAGCAGCAACTGAAGCATCGTCCGAGATTCGCAAGCATGTCATTGAAGCAACCCGACCGTTGCATGGCAGCAAGCGAGTTATCAACACTGATAACTTCTGTACATCGTGTCAACTTCTGGAAGGCCTTCGCTTATTTGGATTGTACTGTCGCGGCACTGTTCGAGAGAATAGTAGGCACTTTCCTCGGTGCTATATGATCTCGAAGAAGAAAGATAAGGAGGTGCGAGGGTCAATGCGTCAAGATGTGAGTATCAAAAGCAAAATCGTTGCTGCGTCATGGGTGGACGGCTCGGTTGTAAATATCGTTTCTAATGCCGACAGCTCAACTATTACGCAAGTCGAGCGACTCGTATCAAACAAGAAAGTGATGTTCAAGGCGCCAATGTGTATCATCGAGTATAACAAGTCGATGCAGGGAGTTGACAGATTTGACCAGTTGAGATCGCGTTTTTCCGTTGCTGATGGACACACATTCCGACGCTGGCACAAAAGCTTGCAATGGCCTTTATCGATTTGGCTCGTTGCAATGCTTATATAACAAGGAAGCTCGCAGAAAGAGCCAACAAAGGACGCGATCCACATCGCACTTTTATCGTCGAGCCCACATCAGCGTGCTTAATAGGGGCTGGCGAAACTCACTTTGCGACACTGGTCTTCTCTTTGATGATCCAATCGAGCTGGACTTAGATATCCTCCGGACGCCTGCACGTCAACAGCACATCAGCACATTGTCTACACCTGCAACTACACCCACAACTACATGCACTCCACGGCACTCGTGGCAAGTGTTTCCTGACTCACGCAGGAAGCGAGAATGCGTTGTTTGCCGTTTGAGGGACGATTTCCAACTGAAGCAACGATGCATTGTACAGAGCACTGTGTTTCGCTGTGTTCATCCACTTTTGAAAATACGCCGAAGCCATTTGCCTGCCCAAGCATTCAGTGGACATGCTGGCAGAAGTTTCACAACTTCTACCTACCAAAACAGCTCTTCAGCGCGAAATGGAACTTGCGCAGGTCGTCTAAGCTCCTTGCGGATAAACGCAGCACAAACGCAGAATCACCATCAGTAACATCTCATATTTCAAAGATTACGAGGGCTAAGATAGTGACTAAGATTACGATGCTTTTTATAGCAATACATGGTCTGCACATTACTTGTCCAGATCACGGTAACTGCAATATGTTGCGGTGGCAGGAATAGCGCGCAAAATAGTCGGCGACACGAACTTCTGTGACGATGACAGCTCTTTCGGCTGACAACAAGTCTCGATACCTTAGTACACTGGCACGCGATATCTTCGAGAATCTGGTTGCAGTCTCCTCAAAGAGTAGGTCGTTAGCGAATAGCACTGTGGCACTTTGAAGTCGGTCGATAGCTTCACCATCAAGTTGTCTAATATCAGCGAATATGAATTGAGCCTTCAAAGCCTGGGGGTAAGCTGAGTGGTGATCGCTCACAATTCTGTTGGCGATTTCAACCAGCTCTGACCGAACTTCAATTCCGAGACAAACTCTCACTGGTGTGGCAAGAGCCACTTGCACAACGACATTTCCGATGCCGCTCCCAATATCGACGAACACATCTAGCGGTGACACTATGATGCACTTAGCAACCGATGATACGCCGTCTACTGAGATTTCCCCAACGTTGAATTGCGGTTGGCCGGCCAGCTGACGAACGTCAACCCTCTGACGTGACGAAACAATGTAGCCATTAAAGATGCAACGTCGTCGTGAACTTCTACTTCAACACAACCGTGCCGGGTGGGCTGGGTTTCTGGTTGTTTGACTGTCGGTGACGTCGAAGAAACAACTTGCCGATGGCGCGTAAATCGAGATAAGTCTCCCCGTAGGTACTTTTCAAGGTCTTGAGTCGGTTTTGGAGCACATGACGCGAAAGATTGTATATGCTCATGCGTTGAGCAACACAAGTCCAGTTCACCTTCACCTTGCGAGCGCGATATTCCTTCACGAGGCGCACTACCAGTGCATCCTCGAAGTCGCTAAAGTTCGACATGCTTGAGCTGAATATAGGATTGATTGTAGGGCATAGTAGGTCTCTGAAATTTCGCTGAGAGTAATTATACTGATATTTGTATAACAGTTTGGCGCACATAATTGAAGAGCATGGCTACCAGCCAGCCATACTACACTGTGCCAACTCAACAAAGGTATCGCATCCAGACCATAGTACTTTAGTTTGTATGTCATACATTAAGGCATGTAATCACACCAATGTCGATACCACGCATCAACGGATGACGCTTTTCAAAGGATTGGCAAATCCCGCCAAAAACGATAAAATGGTGTATGCTACACCGATGGCCGCGTAAGCTATCGCTCTATTAAACGATTTGATTGGTGGAAAATTTAAATTACGACTCTGCCAGCGTATGGCCGTGCGAGATTATACAAAGATGGCGTGTAACGCGGCTTTCTGGCACGTTTTTGAATAGGAAATTGTATTCGTTTCCAAAACGATGCAAGATGCAACGCTTCACACGGAAATGGCAACAAAAGGGTTAAGCTATTCACGTTTTATCCAGTATGTGCATTACTTCTATCCGGGAGTCCGTCTAACTAGAACCGCCCAGGACGTGTGCGATTGTTACGTGCGTTTGGAAACCTTACTCCGGCAACCTGAAATAACTGAGGAAGACAAACAAGCTATTATACTAGAGAAGAGCACTCACTTAACTGAAGCGATTGCTCAACGCCGATTTGTGTCATCCTTGATTAAAGGATATACAGCTTTGCACGTCCCCGATCGGTACATACCCGACGATATTATTCCAGTCACAGTTGACGATATCTCGCGTGATGAATCTGGATGTGATGGTGATAAAAGTGTGCACGAAATATATAAAAACACATACTGTCATGTTCAAATGCAAGCCGAAGACTACGGCGGCAGAATCTCAATGCCTCATTATGGTCATAGACGTCCGTCTGCTCACAGCAACTTGATCATTCAGAATTTCGTTATCGTCGATATTTCACATGTTTGTAACAACGTATACTTTTATGACGAACGTGCCCAAGGAAAGAATGCAGACGCACTTTGTAGTTTTCGTCTTCTATATCACCTGAAAACTATCCAGAAGGACGCTTGCAACGGCGTGCCTGCAGCTGAGATCAGTTTTAGTCTACTCGACAATTGTGTTGGGCAGAACAAATCCAAGGACGTGATGATGTTTTTCGCGATGCTGTCGATAGTATTTCCGTACAAGAAGGTTGTGCTTTGTTATTTTCTGCCTGGACATTCTCACAACATTGCTGATCGCGTTGTCGCTTGGTGTCGTGGAGCTACACGAGGGTTAAACCTATTCACACCGATGGCACTGGTTGAAAAAGTAAATGAAGTCAAAAGCGTGAACGCTACTTTTCTGGACCACAATGACATTGACCATCTGTTCTTAATCGGATGGAACACGCTGTTGCGAAAATATTTTTTCCACCTCCTGCTGGCTACACGTCCAACTACTTGTTCGAGATTGACAAGGGTATATGCACCGCTCGCAAAACGGTGGACACGCCCGACGCAGAGTCCACCACTTTTGAATTGACGGACCCCAGCAACATCAGCATTATTCGTGAAGCAATGTTAGCTGATCTTTTGGTGAAAATGTTCGGAGCATTTGGGAGGCCTCGATCTCCAGCGAGCAACTCCCACGACACCCTGGGAAATAATTACCAGCTAACAAGATGAAGTCGCTCTCCGCAAAGTATTTCTCCATCCCCAAACAGTACCTCCACTACTATCCGGATGTACCCGATACAATAGCAGATGCACCTACACTCGCACAAGGGGAGTGACACCAGCACAGATGTGAACGGAACTGCTACGACACGAAAGCCAGGACGCCCGAAAAGAAGAAGAAGGCCATACCGATAAGGCAGCCTTCTATTCTTCAGTTTTTTAGCTCATCAAGCAAGTAAACCAGGATTGACCTACTTGCTCTTCATAATAAGTACTGATCTGCACCGGTATGTGATGGGAGCCCGGGGTCCAGGTGGGACCACGGGGTCCCGCCATCCGTTTCATATGCTCCACAATAACTTGTCGTAATATATGACCATTTTTACCTTCAATTCGCGAAGGTCGTTGCTGGTATCTACAGTGCGGACGTATTCACAATCTTCCAGTGTGTTGCAGTCAATTACGGCAGCAGATATATTCTTTGATTCGCGTACGCATTCATCGACGCAGTAATTGTGAAGTTTCATGCATGTTTTAATTACCAACCCGTTGTGCTTGTAGGCTACAGCAAGCGGCCGTTGGAAAATGCGCCACTTGTTCACCAGCAAGCCAAAGGACATTTCAATTCGAATTCGCTGCTGTGAGAGATAGAAATTATAGTTTGAGCGATCCGCTGAGTTGATTTCGGGTTTAGTGAACGGCAATAGCATAGATGAAGACATTATGTAGGCGTTGTCCCCAATGATGTAGTATCCGAAAGGAAGAGCCGATATGGACTCGCTCAATGGCCATTTCCTAAATGCAACACTGTCCGACACCTTTCGAGGTGAATTCAAGCAATACCCCGTAAATCGGCATGATGCATCGCACATCTCCTGCACGTTGATTCCGTACGTGAGATAATGCCCCGAGAAAAAGGCAGAAACGTCGGGCACCTCCACGGAGCTAGGTGCTTTGATCGTACAAAGCTAACTGTCCACGCAACCTACACACCCTGTCAATATTTGGTCCTTGCTAATTTCAGCATAGTCATTTGCTGCGGCTTGAAGGCCATCACTAGAAATGAAGGGGGCAACGATCTTGTAACGGGGATGATCGCAAATTGCCTCATAACATCCACAAGAACGGCATAAATTCGGAGACACTAACGCCTGCTAAAACCCTAATGGTGTGGTACGAGCCACCGGCTAACCACGTCACCGTCATTTGAACCATATTTACCGGCGTGATCAGCTTGGTTCCTGACCTGCGTAGCGACTGCAGTTTACCGCGTCGTAGGGCAGATGCCACCGACGCCACCAACGCTTCAAATGCAGAGGTGCTCATCCGATAAAATCGCTTGAGACGCGTTCGCGCTACAAACTTCTTTCGACGGCGTTGGCTGTCAGCAATGAGGACTTTAGCAGACGCAAGCGCGATTATCCTTGCCAATCTCATCGTGAGTGGGTAAATGCAGTGCAATGATCCACGATCCGAGAGCAGATGATAACCCGAGGACGAGATCACGAGGTCTCTCCGGGGCTACCATATGTATTTGTGCTAGCCAATCGCATCCTTTTTTTTAGGATCATGATCTGGACATGATCTGGTTAGGAACGGCCCTTAGGAGGATACTGTCTTGACAAGTCGGTCACTTGTGTTTGGGTATTTATTGAGCTCACGGAACCTACCGTCTTACCGCGCATCAGCCGCGTAGGCGTCTAAAAACAGAGGAAAAGCGTCAGCACCAAAAGTTTTGTCACGCAGTAACATAGGAATCGGGCTAATCTACCGAAGGTGACCATAGGCTCTGAGAATCATCATTTTGAGGTCGCAGTACCGTCTAGATGGGGCTTCCTACCATGATTTTAAGCCTGTAACGAAGGCGAGGAGACTGGACCCCTATAGTCGTTACTCGTGCTCTTTCAAAATCACACATACAAGCATTGTACGTCTCTAAGCGCACATAGGAATATCTTTCTCTTACATGTAAATGAATGCAATGTACGTCTCCACGCGCACATGTAGATATCTTTCGTGTACAAGCAATGGAATTATTGTACGTCTCCACGCGCTCGTATAGATTTCTTTCTAGTACAAGCAAATGAATGACATGTTCATCTCCACGCGCACGTATGGATATCTTTATGTTACATGCAAATGAATGCATTGTACGTCTCCAAGCGCACATATATATACTTCTGTTAGATGCAGTGAATGAGAGCAAGCTAACCCTCTAGTATCTATGTCTCTTCGTGTGGTTGCATGATGTGCGCACGCTTACATCATGCTGGTCTGAAATAGCTCCAATTTCAGCATGGCCATCATAAGTGCCATTGAGCAAGCCTACGAAGCTCATGCGGACTCGCGTCACTGATTCACTAGATATAGCTGAGGTGGTAGCTGATGTCAGGCTATCGGAAATAGAGGTGGCTAAATTGTCTTGACGCTCTTGGTTTACAGGTAATATTGGTGGAGACAAATCCTCTTCGTAGGAGGAAGCGTACGAGTCGCATCTTTCAAACGCATCGTTTGTATTGACAATTGAGTCATTTCCGCCAACTGCTTGCTCGAGAGGTCTGTACTCCATCTCGTTCAGTCCTTCAGCTGATGCTGCATCGACTGCATTTGTCTGCATATCTCAAGTAGAATCTCGATTATTTCTTTTTTGCGACGCTTACGACGTGTTATATCAGTTTAAGTTCCTGTGTTAGAAACAAATCGTGGCTTAAGATCAGACATCCCAGGACAGGAGACGCCCGCTTTGACTGTAGCGTGACTAACATGGACACACACGCCATACTTAAAGTAGTAGCGGCAGCCGCACACGACAGGTTGTCGAGATCAACGGTCCATCCGTACTCGGCATATCTCGCCATTGCATTCGTAATATATGTTTGGACCTTATCAGTTTGGTCCCATCATCCGGGTTTGAGTCTTCGTCGTCGCTATCTTCCACTACTTCGTCGCTTTCGCTATTGGTATGCTGCACTAGAACCGTGCGTGTGTTTACTGAAGGAGGCTGGATCATAGCGTTAACCTCGTTCTTTTTCACATAAATGTTATACAAAGCTTTCAGACGATACGATACTGCTGGTGACGAGTTGAAGGTAAATCTGTCGGATATGAACGCTAAGCGAGATGCATCAAGGCCTTCGACCATCTCGGTGGGTGTAGCGAGGGATGAATCATTTACCAACTTCAGGGTCCTGTGATATGTTTCAATCGGGTTGTTTGTTGCAGCTGAGCCGGAAAGCGTATAGTATTGCTGCCAACGTGAAAACCGAACACTTTTAGCCATTCTTTCTTAAAATGTGTGCGTACTAATCGGAAAGCTGCACAGCGGTTCCGTTCTAGTTTCCATGCTGCTAGTACCTCCTTCTTTAGACCTAGAAATTCCTCCTCTGATCTCGCGAAGTGCATGCTGTTAAAATCTCGAAAAAATATACCAATACTACGTGGATCGAGATGTTTTGTATGCTTTTTCACGTTTTGTAGCACGTGGAACCAGCACATTAAAATTGTTGATTCTGGAAGCTCATCCACACAGGCATTATATTATGCATCGTCTGCGTCAGTCATCACAAACTGCGGCGAGAATTGTACGTCAAATATATCTTGCATCACCTTCTTCAAATATCTGAGTAGCCACGAAATATCATCTTTTCGGCGCTGGGAGGTACAGCAATACACCATCGGAAAGAAGGCCCCGCGTCTGTCTGAAATATCGAGCACGAAAACGGGGTATCGTTTACTGATAATTCCGTGCGTACTATCTAAATGTGGTATAGTGTTGCAGGAGGATTTTACTTGAGCTTTAGCGTAAGTCTCCAGCAGTAAAATACACGTCGGACCAATTCTGAACGGCGAATCGACTAAGCCATTTCCCACGTTTGGAACGTGTACATTGTTCTTTCGATCACAAAAATTGTAAGGTCGTCTGGATTACGTGGAGTGGCTGGGACTGAAGCATACATGTACTGTGTGCACTTTTCAATAACGGGCCCCATAGCATCCTTCTTGTTTTTTTGTCGCCACCGTTTTACATACCCAGAAACTTGCTTAGAATGTGGTGTAGGCTTAGGAAAATCACCCTGCTGTACCTGTTTACACAGCAATCCATGCAACTTCATAGGCTTTAGCGATGAGTCATCACGAAGCTTCTCACTTAGAAAACCTGCATTTTCTTCGTCAACTTCGGTGAACTAGGGTACGAATCGATTGCATCGACCATCGTGTGCTTTCCTTGCATGTAAACCTCCGCAAAGCAATTTTCACACGCGTGAACTTTGTAGCGACAAGAGCACGTTGTTGCGCTTGCTTTACACCCTCGAAAGTCACATCTAGTCATAACGAGCTTCATTAAATGACGCTTCATATACAAGTCGTCCTCGTTGCGAGATAGGTGATCCATCGTGCATTTCGATAATTCGCTTTTGGTTCGTCTAGTCGAAGGCCACGCGAGTAGGTAGGCTTCCCACAAAACAATCGCTTCGTTTCCAATTTCCCACACCCAGTTCCAGTCTAAACCGTCAACCTCATTGCTGGCATTCTTTTAAACACACACACAAAATCAATATTGTCAGTATATAATCCCGTATAAATACAATGATCGGACACGTACGTTGGGCTCCTCACTCGCGTTGACGCTCTAAGCTCAGTCAAATCATCTCGAATATCGTCACGATCGCTGTGATACGTCTCTATTGCAACTATCTCTGTTTCATTCGCGTATGTAGTGTTAAGATGCCTATCGTTCCCGCTACCGTCAGACCCGATATCGACAGACCCCACATTTTCTCTACTTGACAGTGCTCTCGTAGACGAAATCGCCATCTCAAACACGTTACCTAGTGAGGCATTCAATATGTCGCTCCGAGTAATTCCAGGCACAGCGCCACCTACCAACGTAAATGTTCGAATGGTTCGCCATCCACTTTGCTTAGACTCTACAAAGACTCCAGTACTACCAGCCTCCCATCTAATTTTATTGCCTTGGTGTATGAGCTCTTTGCTATCGAGTCGCAAAGGATACTCCTGCCCTAGTACAATACTTAGCACACGAGCCGTCCGAAACCATAGTGGTTCCCCCACCACAGTCCCTGGCACACAATAGGAGATATGATCTCCATCTGAGAGTCGCTTCTCTCCTAGGCGCTCGATAATAGCTGACAACCAAGGTGGTCGTCTATCTGCCATTAGTCCAGATCCGATACAAGCACAGAGGTCCCTGATGCGGCTCGACGAAAGTGCTGTTCTGCTGGAGTTACGTGCCTTAAAAGCTCCAACACAAGCTACTGTGTAGCGCCTGGCCCTATATTTATTCGAGGCTTTATCGATCTTATCTACAAATATAACGACCCTCCGAGATTCTGCATGGTCTTTTAGACCCGATTCCAAGGTACGGTAGGCTTGTCCAAGGACGTCGGTACTGAAGCCCCATTTCGATGGCACTGTGTAGAATTTGCTTAGTGCTGCGCACCTTTACTCAAAAAACAGTGGACGTTGTATTCATGTATAGCGCCTAGGCGTTTATTTGAACAGTGAAACAGGGCGAGAGCTACGCTCTGTTTCTTAGCATACACAGTATGCGCGTATTGAGGAAGCGTAGACTTAAAGTTTGTATGTAAGATAGAAATACGCGGGCTCGCGTATTTCTAAAGCAAATACTTAACACTTTAGATCAAATAGAAAACTGAATTGAATGGCAGCCCGCCGCGTGGCGGGCTGGCCTTATCTTTACGCTAAACCCCTTTAAGATGATATCTAATTGCAAGGGTGA
Source organism: Phytophthora constricta (assembly GCA_011947335.1). Classification (NCBI taxonomy): domain Eukaryota; phylum Oomycota; class Peronosporomycetes; order Peronosporales; family Peronosporaceae; genus Phytophthora; species Phytophthora constricta. The sequence continues at coordinate 399,499 of JAAVTI010000614.1, read as the reverse complement.
GAGCATGGTTGGCTCTCACGCATTTGCATGAAATGCATGCACATGATTGGTTGAAATGTGGCCCTTTCAACCGATTGCTGTGCGCCTGAGCGCCCGTCAATGATAGTTACATTGACGGCTCGTAATGTTGGTCGCTAGTGTGTGTCCCACACACACTAGTGGGTTTGCGTGTATTACTGTGCCCCGAGTACACTATCCTGTGTAGCCCCGCTACAAACAGCCCATCAAACCGAGAAGAACACCGAGGAAGAAGGACACACTATAAAGCTTGCATTCCATTAGCATTCAAGGTGTACTAAGGGCCAAGCTGTGCAATGCAAATCAATCGAATAGTGTTCTCGACATCGTACATGTAAGTTGCGATGACACAACAGTCGTCGTTTAGCTTTTTTACCTCAATGCTGCAGCAGCGCATCCAAGATGCTACGAAAGCTCCAACTCACCACCATCAACTTCTCCATTCAACATTCTCGTGTTTTCGTAAGTTTTATATGGCGTTTCCTGTTAAAGCGTAGGCAGATTGACTTATGTATTCAGGAATTTGAGAATTCCTTGATTTCAATTTACGATTGTGGCTCCGGGATCGAATTCGTTCGAAAATCGTTAGCGAGGCAGCCAACGATAAGAGCTTCATATGATTGGTCAACACCTTGTAGCTGGCAATCCATATTCGGGCTCTCAGCAGTTCCGGACTCTCAAGCAGTGCACAAGCTGCTTCGGTCACATGACTGGCATCGTCTCACAGAGACCGACAGGAACAACAGCCGCTCCCCCGTACCTGATGCTAAGACAATACGCGACGCATATATTTCTACAGAGACGAGGTAAAAGTACACAAGTAACATCAACGTAATATAGAGGTGGATCCGGAGCGAACTCTCTGAGGAAGAACCAAAAACAGTGCGATATTTCAATGAATCTGATGATATTAATCTTATGGAGTTCACACCTGGCTACTTGAAAAGTTTCTGGTATACAAAAGGAGTATTGCGGGTGCTATACGACGCTACTTTACATGGGAGGTAAGTTCACTTACTACATCAAGAGTTTGATTTTCCAAGCATAGACCCCCAAGGCGCATGGTTATTGTGGCTCGGTAACACCAGACAGGGTTATCCTCCGTATAATGGCATCTTGCCAAATGACCTGAACACACCAAAGAAGAGAGCAATGTTGTCACATTGGGCGATGATGATGCGTCGTATTTCCAACGGAATCGAAGCGAACATCGGTCAGTCGGATGCTGTCACCGTTCCAGAGACGGCTACGGTGTTTGCAAAGGTTGTTAAAAGTGAGCCGATTTATCACTTTAACAACTTTGCCAGGCCGGAGCAGGGGTGAGGAGGAAGGAGCTCTCACTGGGGTGCATAAGGCTACGTTGGCTAGAAGCGACACAGCGTGGCAATGTGAAGGAGGAAATCCGGTACTCCCGGTGCACTTTAAAGCACTGGAAAACGAGTCGAAGGTGCTTACAAAACTGACGAAGGTGCTCAACTTCGATTTCACGAAGCCGACGACGGGGATTGCTAGCTATGAAGAGACAATTGTTGATGCGGTGGAGGCTGGAAAAGTTCAAGCTGTGGTAATGTGGTGGGAAGTGAGCTTTGACGAGAATGACAGCATTGTGTACTCGACGCAGCCTGGTGCACAGAACTGGCAGGATAACTTGGTGTAAGTCGTCTTCCCGCTCGTGGAAGATATCCAAGTGCAGCCTAACGGTAAGCTCGTACTCCGATGCCAAAATTGCGAGACGAAGCGCATGCTATTGAGCTGTTCAAAGTTGGATACGATATGTTAGCGGTAAAACCGAGCAAACGGACCCGTAGAGCAGAGCATATCAAGCTTACCACGGTGCTGAGACATGTGTGATAAGGCAGTGGTACGTGCACACGAACGCTGCCCTTCAAGCCATGAAAGCGTCAAAGATGGTAGTACAATTGCTTGTAGTTAGTAAACAATACTTTGTGCCAGCTTTTGCACCAGATCACCGTACCTGGCAGCTCACAGGGAAACTGTGATAGTACATAACACGATGAGAAAATGACAGCCTTCCGGCTGCCCTGCCGGGTCCTAGCACCTCATCTCCTTCGTCTTAAGCACCAACGGTGGCAGTACGTCTTTGCCGTTCATCGTGATATCCTTGTCACGCACGACCAGGGCCGACGGTGATCTTGAAGTCGCACAGCGACTCTCGATCGGCAGCTAAAGCAAAATAAACAGGCAAACGTTTTTGTCCAATCAGACGCTCTGCAAAATTCATAGGTTGGCCGACTTACGATTTCTCAAGTCAATTAAATCTTGCAATGTACTCGTCGTCGTACAGTCCTTCCGAGTCTTTCCTTGCACGTATGCTGCTAGGACTGAGACGCAATCGTTACAGCCGCACCTAGACTATGACGAAGGCAACAAATAAGTCTCGAACGAATTTTGTCAGGAAGATGCCAGGAAGATGGAGCTATACAAAACTCTTCCTAATCGTCTCTCGCGTCCACAGGCACTGATACCACAAATTTCACTCATTCATGCTGAGTGTTGAGGTCTTGCAGCGGAGGAGAGAGCAGCTTCTTCACGTTGTATGTTGACCTCGCAACGGCCCCACAAAGCTGAAATGCATGCGCGATCTTTACTGAGGTCTTGCTCGTCGACCGGTCCGGCAACCATTGCACGAACTTGCTGTAACTGGGAACTTTAGGAATATCTGCAGCCCGTTAGATATGTGGTACCTCACCAATTGAGCCAATATACTTCTCCCTGTAAACGCTGGGAAGGTTCTGTTGACTGCTTATCCGAGTGCAGCACATGTCCAGTCTCGCACGACTGGCATACTGCAAGTGAAAGTTCTATGCGACTGGGCTCTTAAATCGTGTTTTCTCTCAATACGACAAACAATAGTTTCCTTATTTAGAGCGCTTACACAGCCGATGCGTTGTGAGACGATAACTCATTCGTGTGTTGTAGCCTTCCATTCGCATTAAAGGAAATCAACGCTTACAGCACTCGAGCTCTTACAGTGCTCATGTTGCTTAGATGGCCTGGCCTATTCACCCTGAGTATTGATCTGATAATCTTGTAGCTGGGTCTGCAAGTAAACGAGGAGTGAGATGCGTTACATGACGTTTGGCCATAATACAAATGGGAAATCACCCGACTTATGAATTGGAGCACCTGAGATAAGTGTATTTTGTAGCTTCATTCCGTGAAACAGGTGCTACAATGCTTTTCAATCAGGGGTGTTGAAAACCAGATTGTGATAGTAAGATTGTCAACATTGACAATCACAATAGCATATTGTTGGCGCAGATCCCAATCACTACCCCCGATCGTGCGGAGTGCGCCAATGAAAATCTCGTCATTAGCGTTCCGCCAATGGCACAACGTGAAGCGTGCCCAAACGCGAAAGCTCGTGCTAGCTACGCGGGCTTTCCCGCCAACTTCACGTTGTCAAAGCCTCCTTCTACAGCGAGGACAGCGCGTTAAATGCAAGATACCTGCTCATTCTGAAGTCCTCCACAGACCACCCAAAGCAACCCAACCCGCACTCACGAAGAACACCGAAATTGTCGGAATCCTGTACAAGAAGCTGACTCAAACCGATCACACCTGCCGGATGCTTGACGCCGTCGTGAAGCAGCGTAAGAACGCAGGATGCAAAAACCTAATCCACCACATGCAGAACCATCATGGAGAACACGAATCAGTCGCTGAAGAGTGTAAACAGAAGGCTTGCGAGCCTATGAACACCATGTTCGTCAATAAGGAAGCAGTTGACACCTACGGGTGGACCAAGCTCGTTTCTGTCAAGAATTTCCCGTTCGTGCACGTAGACGACCCTGTTATTAGGGCAGCTATTCGCTACAATCCGATGTACCGTTCGACCCTGCTGAAGCGGATGACGGCTATAGTTAAAGTGGTTGACCAGAACATTAAGGAGGAGATCACGGGTGAGAAGACCGCGTTGGTTTTTGATGGATTCAGGATGCGGGGCAGCACGCCATATCTATCTTTGCTGCAACCAAAAGCGGCATGCGTTTTTTCGCGTTTTCTACGTTTCAAGTCGCGTCTTCGATGACAGCAGCTGAGGACATCGATTTTTTTACTTAATCTTTGCGCAGTACGACCTCAACATTACTGACATGGTGGATATAGTGTTGGACAGTATGGAGACCAACAAAGGTATCGGCCGTTGGATTGAAGTACCCATGGGCTGCGCAGCGCATCGCTTTAACCTGGCAGTGCGGGACAGACTTAAACCCCACATGAGCCTTATTAAAAGGTCAGTGCTATGATGCGAAAGCTTAAGACGGTACAGCGTATGGCCAAACTAAATTGAGCTTTCATAACAGCAGGACCCGCGATAGAGATAACGAGCCGCTAGAGACCCCTCTATTTCTTGGTGGCTGGTCATCGTGTAGACCATAGATGCTACCCACTTTTTGCTATAGGTATGCATTCAGTGTACTGCATCTGACAAGCTATTTCAGCCTGCGTTTCCCGCTCTTGGCGTCGCTGGAACGACGCCACATCTAGAACGAAAACTCGCGCATGATTTTGTCAACCGATTATAATATCATATTATGACGGCATTTAAATGCAACCATGATATTCAGGTCCTTCTCGGGGACGTGATGCAGCAGAGCGCATTGACTACTGTACGACATACGTAACGAAGCAACAAAATCAAGTTGACTCGGTAGTGGATATGGCGTTGGCTCCAGCTAGATCAAACTTCGTGCGCGGAGAACAAATCTCAAGGAAATAAATATCTGCAGAAGGAGTCATTTACATTGGTTTTCGATGTTTTGAAGCCGCTGCTTGTGCGAGTCCACTAGTGCTGGTTTGGCATGATAACCAGCGATGATGCCATATAGTCCACGCAATCTCGCCCCATTCGCCCGGCAGACACCATGAGAGGCAAAGCTTCAATTTAGCGTGCCAACGAATAACTTTGAAACGAATCATCATCGCTGCTACAAATACACATTTGATTAGCATTAGACGCCTCTAGATGTCATTTATTCGGTGTTGTCGTGTTTCCATACAGCTCCGGGGACGGTGCATGCATTTCGAAAAATTAAACATGTGCGTCTTTTCCCGCTCATTCACAATGATCTATAGCCCGATCAAGCGAGTTTGGGCCACAACTTTCGTGCTAGCCTGCTCGTCAATATTAAACACGGAGATTTCTCGGTCCCAAGGCGGCCAATGCATTGGTCGGCTTTGTAGAAGTACATTCCTAAGAATGTGTTGCGAGCTAAACTTAGTTTCGCAACATCCACATTACATTTAATACCGGGGATTTTGTCGAGCTCGCTGAGGGATACCCAACTCAACTAGCTTAGAGCAAGGAGCTCCGCAGTTATCACATGAGAATCACTCAACGGATAGCCGTAGGTTGTTCGTTACGATACGTTGGATATATGATTTGATATGCTATTGAAATTCAGAGCCGTCGAGACCGTAGATCTTACTTTCTTTTTCACGATGCTGAACGGAACGCCTTTCAACCAGGTCAGCATCTGCACGTTTGGTATGGCTCTGCCCTGGGTCCCTACCATGCCAAATAAGCCTGATCAGTCCTTGGAATGGATCGGTCAAGATCATAAAATTCGCCACTATTACGTTATCAACGAAAGCATCAACGTTGAGCATGAAGTAGCGTGTCGACTCGCTGTCATTGCCCGAACTTGCCTCACGAAACCTTGCTTTAGTAGGAATCGATGAGTCTAAATATCAAATAGTGAGTCCACCGACGAGATCCCAGCATAGTGGGCCATAGCAAGAGAATTGCCAATATTCGGGGTTAACATAATGGAAAGCAATGGCTGCCCAAATCGTAGCTAATACACAAATGTTTTTGCCTGCACTTGGCACGCTCAGCATTGCTGCCCCACACAACCTCGACCGGTTTACATAATTTGTGCCCAAGCTCAGAGCGTGATGAACGCGGCCCTTGTAGGTAGTGCTCATTCTCTAGCAGGGCCTTCTCCTGCTTCGGCGAACTAATTGATTCAAAGCCACTGTATATTGTAGGAACGCGTTCGCAGCGTATCGAGTTCTGAGGGTACATGCTCTTCATCGATATTCCGTCGAATTCTATTAACGTAAATCGTTCGTCCTCAGCAAACTGACGTCTCGAAAGCAGCGTGAAATGCTTCATATTCTCTTTAAATGAAACGGGAATGGGGCGATCTTGGCCGGGATGTCCACGACCGTAAGGATGAATATGATCACTTATTCGACCATACTCGAATTGTGTATCGTGCAAAGTGGCTCCTCGACGACCAATCACATATTTTGATGTATTATTAACCAATCAGAGCCATTTTCTCAAGTGTTTTGTGTCAATAGTCGACGAAAGGGTTAGGTAGGTCCTCGAGACCATCGGATCCGACGTATCGGGTCGGAGGGATACAAAAAATAGGTGTATCCCAATACTAATTCCTTTTGAAGGGCGTATCACTTGCATATTTGCAGCTGATCCGACCAGGATGGGCTAAGATGATCTCAAGCCTGGCAACAGCCATATACGCGTTTAAGACCTTCATGAAGAGCGACAATATAGATTTTGACTATGTTAAGCAGTGCATTGAGCAAGATGCTACCGGTAAGTGTTTTGTGTATGTATTGGATATGTTTGGTATGCACCTTGCATTCAACGAGGGCAAGAATGGCAAGACACTTGCCCGGAACACCTCTATGCAGTACTACAGACAAGCTAAGGCGTGGCTGTTTGAGCTCTTTCCTGTTCAACGACACATTGTCGAAGCAAAGTCGCTTAGCATGGGGAAGACGCTTGACAACGTTTGCATGAAGAGGGACGGAAAGGTAGTCAACAAAGCACCACCGTGCTCAAAGGGTAATTTAATTTTTTTGATTTTGTACAAGATGCAAGCTCTTCAAGTGACCTCCAGGATGCTGCTTTGCTGTCTTGCTGTGTCTGCTGTCGTGCCTGATTGGTTGAACATCTGACTTGTCCCTTGTCCGCAAGCAGAACCTGTCCGTCGACGCAGCAGAGTTGTTCTTCGTTCGCTTCATTCGCATGAAAACGTCCGAAGAACTGGGGTTGTCGCTCTTCCCGGATATTGACTTCGTCACGTGCCCGCTGCACGCCATCGCTGTGACACTCATCACGCAGTCAGCTTCGGGTGCCGCCGTGATCAACGACTTACCCTACATTCCAGTTGATTCAGCCGTCACTCTGTCGCCAGCGACCCTGCTGCTCGAGGTGCTGAACCACCCCGACGAATTCGCCGCGCTTGGTCGAGCCGGTGTCCCCGACGCCGCTGCTCCTGCGCTGTTAGACATCACGTCGACGATATACTCTTAAGTGCACCGCCTGCGGACCGTGTAGCCGGAGTTGCTGGGTAGCAGCTGCGCTAATGTCACACTCGTTTTGGCGCGTGAATGAATGCGACGGGCTCACACACCACTGGATCTTCGACCGCCGAGCCTGGAACATGAGCACGACAGACAAGGGGTTCAACTACACTTTCAACACAAGTCGTCAAGGCCACTTGGTTCGCAAGGCACTCAGTTGCTACGGCGCGAATACCGAGGTGACAGCGCTGGACGTGAAGATGTTCGACGCTGAGACGCAGGAGAAGATCATCGCCGTCCAGCGCTTCCTGTTCACTACATGTTACAAGATGGAAAATACCAAGTACAATCTTGGTCACAGGTCGCCGATGCCCTCACGGCTCAACTCATCCTGCACTACCTGACGTTGAAGGTGCTTCGAGGGGATGGTCTGTCGGTCAAACGCTTGGAGGCCGCTGTCGCTAAAGCTGGAGCGTCAGTGACGGAGGTTATTGCTTGGTCGTCGCACCTCGCTGCCTGTGGATACAACACCAAGCCAAGCCACGAATAAGCCACCCCACCGCGCAAGGAACCAAACGACGAGAGCAAAATTATCAACCACCACGGAGTGTTATTGAACAGTAATTGCAACACATCAATCGTCAAGATGAGCACATGGACAATCTAGAAGCAAAGATGAACGGAGACACAGCTCAAGACAAGGACAAGAAGCGTCAGCAAGAACCAAGCCAAGAACAAGAAACACCTAATCGCAGACGAACATCAGTGACTTACCTTTATCAACGCGGTTTGCGTGGCACGCACAGGAACCGTGCTGGCTGGCAGATTCCCCTAAACGACAGCGATCGAACGCAAAGCAGCTCGTCGACCTCATGAAGCTGTTCCTGGTCGACGGCTTTCAGCTTGATCCAAACGCTGCTAATTACCGTGACGAAGTCCTTGCGCGAGGGAAGCAGGGAAGCAGCGGTGCTGGACTTCCGCAGCGCCCGCAATATTAAGTCGCGCGGGTCGACAGCTGTCCGCAAACACCTCCATGACCTGTATCCGAACGACTCCCTAAACGACAAGACCACCAGACACATCAGCTGCGACGCGCTACCGCCAGGACGCCCTCGACCCTGTAGCAAGCGCTTCATCACACGTTCGAGGCCCACGGTAGATGTTTAACTGAGAGAATAAATTTTTGTGCCACGTGTCAATGAATGGACGTGAATAAAGCAAGTATACCAAAAATACCCGAAACACCTTATCGTTTGTACCCGTAAAACCTTAATATTATTGGTAGTATGACGAGTATACCCGAAACACCTTGTCGAGTATACCCGTAACCTCGAAAAACCTTGTCGAGAATGCCCGAAAAACCTTGCCACGTATACGCAAAAAGCCTGATCTCTCTCACTTTCTAAAACGACGACACGAAGCACAACGACCATGGCCGACACCACGCAGTACACAGTTGCCGAGAGAATTAAAGTCATCTTAGCGGTTAAAGAACATGGCTTAGTGTACAAGAAGGGTCGCAAGCAACGCTTATACTTCGTACTACGCTGCTGGGCTATTTAGCCGCGGAAGAATACCTCTTCTCTACGGGAGTTGATCCCAGCTCCAAGCGCCTGTCGCGTCCAGGGCTGCGAGTTCCCAAGCTAGAGTTTGAATCCTCTATTGTTGCACTTGTTAGGAAGAAAACTCTTGATGATGAGAAGGTGTCACGCAGCGCTATTGTAGGTCAAGGTGATTTTAGGGGTCTCAAAAATGAGGCAGGGGCGCTCAACTCGTGGCTTACTAGATTTTTAAGCGCTGTCAACTTATCGACTGTGATCCCTCACCAACCCGATGCCGCCAAAAAGCCCAAGATCACAATTTCGGACAAGTCCTAATCCCTGGCGTCGAGTCTAGCCGAAAAGACCCAAGCCCCGGGATCGAGTTTACCCGAAAATTCCAAACCCCGTGTCGAGTTTACCAGAAAAAAAAGCGGTGTCGAGTTTACCAGAAAAAAACAAGACCCGGAGTCGAGTTTAGCCGCAAAGGCCCAAGCCCCCGTGTCGGGTTTACCAGAAACACCAAGTGGGGATAAGAGCTTTGATTGTAAAGACCCTGTGGTTATTGAAGAAGGCGAAGACACAGTACGAATTTCTAGTGACAAGAACGTTGAGCACAGGGAAGTGGTATGTGAAACCAAAAGTATAGCTTCCAGCCAAAACAAGATGCCTACAGCCTTCATGTCACCAAGTGAGATTTGAAAACACTTGCGCCAGAGACCTGGCTGAACGATACCGTGATGTCATATATTATTCGAGAGCACATGGAGACCACAGACACAGCATACAATTTCGACTGCTTGCTGTTCGCTTCTATCTGCGTGGGTACAGGGATAACAAGGAAAGCATGGCGGCGACGTACCCGAAAGTGTGTGGCCTCACCGCCAGATTTCCGTGCAAAATCTTTCGTACTATCCTCGTGCCAGTGCGCATGAATGCCCACTGGAGCTTCGTCGTGGCAAAACCCCGTGCTTGCAATTGAAAGTGTGAAGCCCTACGTGGATTCGTACCAGTATCATTCCACGATGGAGGCCTGAAGGATTAATTCAAGAAAGAGGCGCAAGTTTATTTCGGCAAGAGGATCACGTATGCAATTAAAAGCTTACGTACCACGCCGCAACAGCGCAACAGCAATGACTGTGACATCTTCGTCCATTACTTCACGCGCGAGGTAAAACGAGCTCTGATCAGCGATCCCAACCTCCTGCTGCTTCTCAATATTGCAAATACTTCCAGTGTCGCGAAGAGGTTGAAGTTTAGCTGCAGCATGGTACGAATGGGGTTCACGAAACTGAAGATGGATTACCATTATGTATGGGCCGCGTCCAGCACCTCAGGCGGCCCTGGCATTGAATAAAAGCAGGAGGTACAGCGAACTTCAGCCTGTATCTATAACAAAAAGGGACGCAGCAAGAAACCGTGCTGATCACACAAACGCAGAGAACTAACAAGGCCAATACGAAGTCTATCACATAGTTAACATGACGTACGACAAGGCAACCACTCAGAGGCATCACCCCATTTCAAACAACCAAACAAAATCTAACCAACAGCAATGCATCAGCCCACTATCTCCTCCTCCATGCAGTCTATGGCGTCCGCTGGGGTTAAATCAGCAAGCTCCATGCAGGCCCTGCGCTCTCCTGATGATGTCCATCGTCGTTGGGTCGGTGGGGCGGAGCCAACTAGCCTAGCTCTTACCGCGCGTCGTCAACACGGTCTGTGTGACCTGAGAGGCCTGCCAGACCGATTTGTGGAGGTCTGAACGGTTTGCTTTGAAAATGGAATACTGGCGATCCCTTCCCTTCGTCGGTGACGGCCCAAAAGCTTCTTTCACCTTCTGCGTCCGTGCAAGCTGACCAGTGGGCCATAATCCCGTGTATCCTACGTGTTTGACTTCTATTCGTTGTAAACTCCACCAGTAGACATACACAGCAGTGACTGGCTGTTAGAATGCTTTTAATAGTGGACCCCGCCACGGAAATGTGGGGCTCATTTCTGATTATATCTGCTCGAGAGCACATGGCTCTCGGGCACAATCTGCCTTTTTTCTTTTTCTCAGGCTACAGGATTTTTAGGCAATTTCGTTGTACCTACAGTATAGGCTTGGCTGAAAACGGGCTCTCTGCCCTTTTGCATCCTGCTTGGTCTCCCTAAACATCTCAACAAGTACCGAGGTTGTCCGCCAAAAGTTTTTGTACGATGCACCCTTCTATGGATAAGGTACCACTACTCCGGTACAGGTCAGAGAGGTCCTCACGTTGGATAAATTGTGGTATGGGAAAATATGAAGGGACATCTTAGCAAATATATTGCCGAAAGCATCCGAACGAGATGCGATTCGATCGCTTCACTAAGAACATCCGAGGGGCTTGCTCACACTTGCTATATTATCTCTCTCTCTCTGCCAACGGCCTTTTCACGTGATAGCAGCCCTTTGGCTGCATCAAATAGAGCGATTCTGTGTTCCACAACGCTCAGCTTATCGTATTTATCCACTTGCCACTCGTCGGAGTGACCATCTAAATTCTCCAGCTCCGCAATAACACTGTTACCTAAAGTCCCACCTTCGTCTTCGATGTGCTCCAGAATGAGGTGCTCAAACAAGTCATAATCGATATCACGTTGGAGCATGCTGTCGTTTCGACAAACGTCACTATAGGTCAGTTGTTGCCAGTGTAGAAATCGTAAGCATCATGTAGCTTACTAGATGAAACCCGATGTAGTGTTTTCCCTTTGTTATTTGAGCTTCACTATAAAGACGGACAAGGGCCACGCGGAAACCGGAAACCGGAAACATCGGCAAAAGAAGTCGGCAACAACGATATTGGTGGATCAGGAGAGCGGTCAAATGATACACAATCGTACCCGATGTAGTGGTGGCTGTCTCCCTTCATAACCAGCGTCATTGCCAAAATACGAACAAGCTGGGCCATGAAGCAATCTGGGAAATTTCAAATCAGTCAGGCTTTCTGGTATCTTATCAATGCAAAATCCATTTGCTATCGCAAACTTGGGCAGCGATCGCGTTTGATTTGCTTATAGCAAAAACAAATCATAAATTAAACCAAGGTATGGTGTTGTCATCCGTGTAGCATGGAAAACTATTTTGAGCAACCATGACATTGTTCAAGTAGGCGACGCATGGGGAGCAGCATATGCAGCTACCAGAGACTGGGGTAGTGTATCATCCACTTCGCCAAGATATCGTCCCACTTGGTTCATGAAGCTCCAGTCAGACGGTTCTTTGCGTGTCCCCCCGCGACGCAGTACCAACTCATCGCATGCAACAAACACGCACGTTTCAAGTTCTTCAGGCCCCAAAGCAGTCTGAAGGCATCGAAGGCCATCCGCATGATCAACGCCGCTTACATTGCGTTCACTACGGGCAGCTGTTTGGCGTCGCGAAGGCGCGCTCGAATCCTCTCAAAATTCCGCTTACGGTATGCGCGCTGAGGCTAGGCTCACCGGCATTCATAATGGCTAGAGCACGCTGTCCAGCAGCGCTATCCGTACCATCACCGCCTCTTGCGAGTCGGGTACGTCTGTACGCAGCCCTTTCGGGTACCAGAGCGAGTATGTATTTTGCCACCGCTAGCGCAAAGGCAGCAATTCCTTTAACGTTCAATATTTGCCACGAGCTTTAAAACCCAACAGCGTCATTACACGTAATAGTCTAATTGCGTTTTCTCACTCGTTGGCGACGTCGAGGCGCCGCAGAATATCATCATCTGTCACCATGGCCTCTTAGTGGTTGTCAATATCAGTGTCACTCTGCACCGACATTTGCTTCACGGTTGCTATTGCCACACGAGCAATATCGCGAGGGTTCCAATCGTCAAGAATTCCGTCATCAGATGGCGTTTTCATAGCATAGACCTCATTGCTCACACTCATTTAGGTTTCCAGTTGGAAAACAGCGTCGAGAACTTAAAGGTCGTCATCGTCGCCTCAGTCATGGAAGGGTGGTTGGCCTCGGCTCGCCTTTGTCGCTTCGAAACTGTGCTGACTTCGTCGTCGGCACTTGCGAAGCTATCCAACCGGTTCAACGAGGGCTTAGCGCCAGGTAGCAACATTGTTACCAGATTCTTCCTTTTCACCTGCTCCAGAGTATAGCTTCATTATTGCAGCCCAAAATTCCATATCCACATCGTTTTACCATCAACGACACCAACGGCATCGTCACCAATCTTTACGTTACCCCCGAAGGCTGAAATTACCTCCAAGTGTCTCCACATGTCCAAAAGCTCCATATCCACTCTTCGCAACACTCCACAAAGCTCCATCACCAGCAGTGCACAGCCCAACGCTCTCATAGGCTCCTCCGCCAGCTCTGCACAAAACAGTTATCGCGTAAACGTCACCGCCAGCTCCACACTGCACGTCGTATCGACACGCTCCATTTGAACCTCCACACTTCACATCCCTCGCAGTACATGTAGTTCCATCGCCACTTCCATCCTTCCAACCACTCCAACATACGCCCTCACTACCTCTAGCATCTTCGTCCAGCCCAGCGCCTCCACCACCACACCGATTGCTACCCTGACTAGTTGTGCTGTGCGCTATGTTGTGCTCTCTTTGCGCGCACCCGTGTTTCCTGCGCCATGCAAGAGAAATTTCAAATGAAAGGTCCTGGTGAATTGCCCAGACTCATTTATCCAACAGTGGTGTCCTAATGATAGCTCAAAGAGGACACCTCTAGTTCGAGAAAATGGTGATTGGTTGCGTGGGGTGCTGATGGGAGTGCGGATCGCCTTGTAAGCCTATCTGGCGCGGCGTAGACGACTCCTTCGCCGTAGCGCTGGTGCACCATCGCGTGGGGCTTGTCTGGAGCGAGCGCCCAGCGGTGTACCGAAAATTCAATAGTCCGTGTCATTTCATCCCGTTCTAATAGCTGAGACCTACACCGGGGTGAGCGGTTCAGCCCCGCGCGTTCCACTATCTTGCCACTGACAAAGATTTTATGGTATTGTTTATCGCAAATCAAAAACCGGTTTTGGATAACGAACGAACCGTGTAGTAACGGCAGTTCTTAATGAACCGTGTAGTAACGGCAGTTCTTAACGAACTGCGAAATTCGTCGATATCTCAGCAACTACGTCAAATTAGGCGCTGATACCTTGGCCGATTGCAAAGAACGTTTGGACAAGATCATTATCATCCCTTTTGTCCACATGAGCTCTGAACCTCCTAGTTAAATCGCCATACAGGCTACCGAGTGGCTTCCACAAGTCCTCTTCGTCTTGCAGTTCAATTCAGGACACAAGTAATTGACGTCCTTGTTACACCTTGCGATACTCCTTGAACGTTCAGCACCCAATATTCATTCTGTGGTTTCCAACATGAACGGGCGTTTCCTCGCTCCTACCAAGGCTAGCATAACAGTTGAATTTGAAATGTGAACCATGCACTATATAGCGCAGTTGGCAGTACCGTACAGATCGCGAAGGTCTTCTCAATTGATGTTACCACTGGATCGTGTGAGTCCTCTATGTACCTACCAATAGTGCATATACGATGTCGTAGCTCCTTAGTTGCTGTTTGGATCCAGATGCGACCCCTACTACGATGGCCCCATCGTCGGCACTGACCGAGCCTGTCGGGGTGCCCTGTTCATATCTTTGTTGCATTGTCTTCAGCTCATCAATGGTCGGGACCACAAAATCACTCTGAGGTGGGCGTAGCTCGTCAAGTTGGCGGTTAGCCGTGTGGTCAAGGCGCTGATGACTGCGGGTCGTGAACTTGCACGTCACATGCACCCCCATCTTTCCCGAAGACGAGAAACCCCATCGAGACAAGAGATCGACCTAAAGGTTGGCCGTGTCGTCAATATACTCGATACGGTAGGGGGTCCAGAAAGCGAAAGTGCCCATAATTGTAGTTTGCCTCGGACATGAGGTTTAACTTCATGCGAAGCCCGAAGACGTAAATCAAGTTCTTGTGGTCACATTAAACACGGAATTAGGTCAGACGTGCGAGCAGGCATCCTAGGTTGCGGGCTGCCCAAATAATCGGGTATGCCTCTTTCTTAATTATACCACAGCGGCGCTCGGTCGCGAAAACAAATATCGCTCTTACAAAGTAAAAAGGGGTGTTGCTGTTTATGAGCAGGCAAATCAAGATCCCAAACTTCAACTTGCGTGACTACGAGTCCCCACCCTAGCTCGCTCGCATAGCTAAACACTGCGACGCACGTCAACGGGAAATGGAGAAGCTGCGGTGACCCAAGAATGTGCTTCGCGGATACAAAGAGATCCACCTCTGCAGGGGTCCACTCCAGAATGACGCCCGTCGCTAGTCTTTCTACGTGACCACACATCGTCCGTCCAAAATATACGATGGAGTCGCGCATCCACCCGGCGGAGCACAAAAATGCTGAAGGTCGGTCACAGTCACTGGCAGAGGCAGTGCCTGTAGTGCGTCGATCCGCTCGGGGTTGTGGCGAATGCCAGTACCACTGAAATTCGACCGCACCCCTCCGGAGCTTCTTTTGAAAAGGCAACTCTTGCCGACACTGAGTTTCAACCTATATGCATGGACAAGATCGAAAAACTGCCGTAGAGCAGCGATAAATACAGTCGGTCTCGGCTTAGACGAGAATGTCATCGGTCCAGACGAGAAGGTTAACATACAGCATTGCTGCGAACACCTTGTGCATCTCGTTTCGATAATGCGTTGCCGAATCGCTGGCGTCCTGGCCAACGTGTAAAATGTGTATGTGGTAGTATAGTTCATTATTTTGCGGGCTATCAGAATAGAGAGGGAACTTTCAAAAACTCTTTCTCGTGTCGAAATCTGCGAACCCATAAGCTCCCTCGGCCGCCTCAGCAGAATAGTCACATCTGGACCTAAACGAGCTATCGGCTCGGTAAGAGCATTAACGGACTGATGGTCGTTTGTCACGCGGAATTGACCGAGCGACTTATGTTTGGTCATGGGTACGGCTGCACATGTCCAGTAAGTCTGATGTTCTGACAAATAAACTCCGCCAACTTTGATCGCTTCGTACTCCCTCGGAAACTTGCGCTGTGCTGGAGCGTAACGTCGCGATCGAGCCCTAAAATGGCTTGGCACCCTCAATTTGTTTGATTCTTAGTATCTATATATCACTAGGCGGGTCCGCACCTAGGTCAATCCAAAAAATCCTCGTACTCGATCAGTCACTCTCTCATGAAAGACAGCTACGCTGGGTCGAACCCATTGTTTCTCGCAGCAACGACCGAATCCTCCAATTTTTCATGTACCTCCGAGGCGGAGACATCGACGACTGCGCCATCGTCTTCCCCGAATGGGTCACTACTAGTTGCTGGTTCACATCGATCCCTAACGAGACTAATGCACTGTACGTGAAGAGCACGCGGGGTAAATACACATCCAGTATTCTTGCGTCTCTTCAGCGTACATCTTTAGCATGCTGAGTAAGGTGCCATTAAACCGCTCGACTAGACCTTGTGTTTGGGGTGATAGTCTGCTCCAAAAGCTTCTTGATCCCCAGAGTATCGTAGAAAGACTTGGCTAGCTCCGAAATAAAGTTCGATCCTCTATCACTGAGAAGCCGTTCGGGAACGCCATGACGTGCAATAACTTCATCGATCATAATGTTCACAAACGTTATGGTGTCGAGCCTTGCTACTGCAAACGCTTCTGCCCAACGAGTGAAGTAGTCCACAAAACCCAAAATGTACTTGTTGCCTCTGCGTGACTCAACCAGTGGGCCTATAGCATCGGCCACAAGTAGCGAGAACGGTCCAGAGAGTTTTTGCACTGGCATTCGCTGCATCAAGCCGTTCCTCCAGGGACGATGACCTTTGCAGCTACCGCAGACATCGCAGGCTCTCACATAGTCAATTACGTCACGTTTCCATCCTGGCCAGTAGGCATGTCTTCTCACTTTGTCCGTGGTGGCGCCTTGACCTACTTGGGCCGAGAGTACGTCAGCGTGGCAGTAATGTAGAACAGTCTCGACAAACGCCAACGGGATCACCGGCACAATTAAGGTTCGAGCATGGGCGGCGCCGGCCTTGAGATGGACACGGCGCATGAGTACGCCGTTCTTTACTGCATAGTGAGGGCCATCATCAAAGTCTTAGTGCGCAATTGGGCGTCCAGCGCCAGAGCTCCGTCGTTCAAAAAGGCTATTAATGCTCGAATCCAGGGCGTCTTCTGTTGTTCTACGACGAACTTATCCCGATCGAGACCGAACTGGTCTAGAGTAGATAGCGGACGTTCCGTTCCCAAGGATAGGGCATCAGCGACAGGGTCTTGTTTTTCGACTTCATCAGGCGACACCAGGCCTTGACTCTCGTCCACTTCAGTTTCGAACCGATTAATGCCGTTCTCGTTTGTAATAGGATCGTTGGGCTCACTGGTCGCGGTAGGCCCGTCAGGAGTGGACGACTCTCCAACGTCAACCGGGGGCAGTCTCCCATCCTCAGATTCGTCATTTAAGAGATCAGCCATTATCTCGGCATTAATGGTGGCTGTTTGCAATCGCGACAAGCCGTCCGCGTGGCCCATAGCCGTGCCGGCCTTGTGAAAGACACAGAAACGAAGCTGCGAGAGCTCCATTGCCCACCTGGCTAGCTTGGCGTTGTCGGTCCGGTTCAAAGGACTGAAGATCCAGGTTAACGCCTTATGATCGGTGTATAAATCAAATTCTCGGCGATCTAAGTAACAGCGGAATTTCCGAGTGGCCCACACGATGCCCTAACACTCAATCTCGGAGACGCCGTCTTGCTTATTTATCCAGTGGCGTTGCGAACCAACTAGGATTTTGCTAGCATACGCGACGGCACGATCTCGGCCGTCCACTACTTGCATCAGACAAGCTCCAACGGCAAGGCGAGAAGAATCCAAATAGAGCTTGAATCTCTTCTTGAAGTCAGGGTATACCAGAATGGGCGGAGTGATGAGTCGTCGTTTCAATTATCTGAACGCGGCTTCACAGTCCTCATCCCACATAAACTGTACTCCGTTCTATTGGAGCAGCGATGGCGGCAAATCCAGGGATGTATCGGCGGAAATAACTCGTTAAGCCAAGGAAAGCACGAACCGTGTGTAGATCATGGGGCCGCTGGATGTTCATGACGGCTCTTACCTTTGCAGGATTCGGCAGAATGCCAGAGGGAGTGACGATGTGGCCTAAGAACGCCACTTGGTCACGCCCCCAATGACATTTCTTCAGCTTGAGCTTAAAGCCAGCCGTTCTAAATCGTGTTAAGACTTCACGTAGCCGGACTAGATGCGTTGGAAAGTCTTCACTGAAGACGACACAATCGTCTAGATATACCAGACACGTCCTCCACTTAAGATCGACCAATACATTCTCCATCAGACGTTCAAAGGCATGAACGGCGTTACAGAGGCCAAACGGCATAACGAGCCACTCGTAAAGCCGAATTTGCTCGTAAAAGCCGTCTTCTCAATACTGTCGGCCGCCATCGGCACGTTCCAATATCCTGATGCTATATCCATCGTAGAGAATAGTTTGGCGTTTCCCAGAACATCGAGGATGTCGTCTATTAAAGGCATCGGGTAACAATCTTTCACCGTCACGGCGTTAAGCCGGCGGTAGTCGATACAAAAACGAATGCCGCCGTCCGGTTTTCTAATCATGAGGACGGGACTCGCCCATGGGCTCGTCGACGGACGAATGATGCCCAGTTCCAGATATTGCTGAATTTCTGCTTCCATCACCTCCCCTTCAGCCTGTGAAGCTCTGTAGGGCCGTTGCTTCAGAGGGGCGTGATCACCGGTATCGATTGAAAGCTCGAGCAATTTAGTTCTACCAGGCCGTTTAGAGGTCTCCACAAACAAATCTCGAAACGACTCCAGCTCGGTCCTGAGAAGAGGTCGTTCTTCAGTCGACAACTTGGAACCAGTAAAGTCCACGTTTAGCTCGGCCTCGGCATGACGCTCCGCTCTCCACGCTTTTCCCAATCCAGGCATTGGTTCAGTCCCGGAACGGCTACGTTCCTCGCCTACAGTAGCTCCAATTACTGAGCTGACAGCAACTCCATTAGGAGCTTCCTCATCTTTAGTCACAGGGGCTCAAACTCGAACGCAGAATCAGGGATCACCGTGGCAGCCGCGAGACGGGTGCCCTTTTCGATAATCAGGTCGTCGGTGGAGGCGTTCCACGCTTCCACTATCAACGGGCCGTTCTGGACGGTCCACAACGTGTGGGCCACCCTCACTGTCATGTCCAGCGTAGCAAGCCCTTCCACCAACACAGTTGAGCCGTTCGTCAGCGAGTTCAGCACATCGGAGACGACCAAAGCCTGACCTCCCGGTTGTAGTTTGACGGCGTTCGCTGGACGAGCTGAGTAGGTTTCTTCAACGCGAGCCGTTCCAAATGGAAAAACCTCGCCAGTCCCCTTTAGAGTCAACGTTCGCTCTTCCAGGTCTATGACAGCACGGAATGCCGCCAATGCGTCGGTCCCTAGAATTGTGTCGATTAATAAATCTTCCGCAACGACAAACGGCAGTAGCTTTTCTTGCGTTCCGAGACGGATTAGTAGATCGATGACGCCCCGTATTTTCAACAGGTTGCCAGACACGCCGTTCAAACTGCCCAAGTAGGGCCGAAGAGGGCTCTTGACACGTCCGACACGGCACAACACTTTCGTATCGACCAGGCTCGCTATTGCTCCAGTGTCGGCAAGCAAATCGGCAGGGTAATCGTCAATGTACCCACTGAACTCGCCTCAATCCCCTCTACCTTAGGTGCGTGAATAGAACAAATCACTCGTTTGCCTTCCGAAGCAACGTTTTCCGCGTCCAGTTCAGCCGTTCCATTCCCCGAGGTAAGTATTTCTCTTTTACCAGTCTTAAGGGATCAAGGGTAAGGTATGTCTCGTACTGTTTCGGCGTAGAAGGATGGATCCTGTGTCTCGTCCGGGCAATGCCGTCCCCGATTCAAAGCCTCGGAACGGCCGCCAAACAACGAAGAGTAATCAAAGCAGACCTCCTTGATCGAGTTCCTTTGAGGTCGAGCACAGTCTTGGCGATGGTCATTCTTCCGCTTTTCCAACTTGGAATACATTCCGCGGGCTTCATCGCCAAACAGCGTTTTCACCAGCGCCAAAACATGTTCAAACAATCTCCCACCTCGTAGCACCCCTGCTTTTTCGATCAATTTAGCAGCGCGCGACTCGTCGAACTCCAGTTTTCCGAGTTTATCTCTTTCGGGGCCCACTGCTTCGGCTTCTCTTTCTTCCGGTGGCGACAGATCATCAGGGTAACTACAGCGGTACACCAACTTGTACAACACCTGCTGTGCCACAGAACGCCACTTCCGACCAAGAAAGGTAGTCACCGGATGAACGGCGTCGTCGGTCTCGGCTACTCTGGACAACGGCACGACGATATTTTCCTTTACGATGGCTTCGTCGACTTCGCCGTGAACCTTCGTCGCCGCACCTGCGACCTCAACCGCTAGATCGGGTTCTTCGCCATCGGCGAAGGAGACCACGGCCCCTATCGAAGCGACGGAGTAACCACCGTTTTGCTCCCCGACCGAGACTAAAGTCCGTCTGAAGTCTCGGCTCGCTCTCTTGGCCTCCGTCGACTCGGCCAATGTCTTTCTGTACCACGCCATCCAATATTCTGGCGTAGACAGCACGTCTGGGAACGCTTCCTTATTCCTTTCGAGGACATCCTCAGGTATTTCAAGTATCTTGCTCAGCTCCGCGGTTGTCAACGGCCCCTGCCGTTCCGCGTTTTGTTTCATCCTACGCTTGAGCTCAACTTCGTCTAGAGGATAGAGCCGTTCCTCTATCTATTTGTCGTATTCATCAGGTTCCTCTAGAACGGGTCCGACGTCTCCGTGTTCCAAGGCGTCCAATTCTTCTTCGGTAAACAGTCGCTCGGAGACTCTGCAGGGTACAGCCGTGACGGACATACTTCAGCCTTCTCACCTTCTGCATTTCGGTTCATTTTTGACTCGCTCTTGGTAAGTTCTGAGGTCGCAACACCGGCGTCCGTCGCGTTAATATTCACTTGCGGCGCAGGGTAATTCTCGACGTTCTCGGAGCCGTTTTTCGCAACTTCCTCACTAGACAGGCGTGAGGGCGACTCCTTGTCCCTGGCGGTCTACTGCCGCTGACACTTGTTGGTTCATTTCTTCATCCACTACTGGCGAATCGGCCAATTTCTTGCGACCGGTCTCCGTTCTCACGCTGTTCTCCTTCGCTTCAGGAGCAGGGCACGGCTTCGTAGCCGCATCCTTCCTAACCTTCTGGCCGTTCTTACGCGTCCGGCCGTTCTTCTTCGACTGAGACGGCTCCGGGCTAACTGACCCCGGACCATCCTCAGTCGGCGGGACCATTGTGGGCCCTTTTTCTTCTGGCGGCGAAACTCTAATGCCGTCTCGTGGTTCTTCACACTTTTAGGCCCTCGTCTGGCCGGTGTCGCTGTGTTCTTGGCACCATTATCGTCGTTGCGCTTTCTTGACTGCTTTGCAGGGGTTCTTCCATACGCCGAGGACTTAACACTTTGCTCGGGACGGTCTCAGAACCTTGATCCTTATTCACTGCTATTTCTCCAGTCATTGCTACACTCGGCGCGTTTCGCTTACTGGCGCCGTTTTTAGTTGCATCGCCCGCCACCGCTGACTCGGCCGACTTGGCCTTCTTCGACTCTCTGGGAATTCGCATGCGTCCCGAACCGGTCTTAGAGGCGTTCTTCTCTTCAATTCCAAAATTGTCAATCACTTTCGTCACGGGCGTCTCATCGACAGCCAAGGTGACTTCACGTCCTGTAGTTTTCGCTTTCACTTTACTTCGTATCAATCCGTATCCAATTGGGACTTCTTCCAGCCTAATTGTCCCCACCATTCCAGGAGCCCTCTTCTCAGCGTTGTGCCTCTCACGCGAGGTCGCTGAGGTGCTCCTGCCGTCGTCGCTCGCCTGACAAGAGGAGGGAGCGACGTCCTCCTTCCCCTCCTCCTGTCCTCCCTATTGCTGGGTTGGAACGGCTGGTGCCTGCACGGCACCCCTGGCCTGACCTTCAGCCAACCCACGTAGCGTTTGCATCAAGGGGCAATCAGACATATAATGTCCATTAGCCTTGCAAAGGCTACAATACGGGTTACGGCGTCCTTGGTTCTGGTTTGGACCTTGGCCTTGGTTGCTAGAGCCGTTCTGTGTGTTGCCCCCATTCCGCCGTGTCAGCTGATCGTCGGGGACGGCACACTCAGCCGAAAAATGCCCCTGTTGATGGCACCGACGGCAAGTGGAGTACTGCCGCGGACAATTGGCACGTCCATGGCCCGAGAACCCACAACGACCACATACCACCCTACCTTCACGGGTATGCTGATCCGCAGCTTGAGTAACCCCTCGGAACGGCGGCGGATGTTCGCCCACTGTTGCAACCATATCGGGCTCTCGAACTGCATTTACCGACTGACGTCCACGCTGGGATCTCGGCGATTGTTGCATCTGCTGCTGTTGGGACAGCATCGTCTGCATCTGCTTCATCAGGTCCATCATTTCCGTCTGTGAAGACAATGGTCGGTTCGATGCAGTCGGGGCGTCCACGAAATCTTCGTCGCGTTCCACCGGAATCTGCATGTTCTTGTACAATAGAAATCGAACCGCATCTTCGATAGAGTTCACCCATCGTCGTCTGCAGAGCTGCCGCCCATGTGGCGTTCTGTATCCCTCCCAGGAAGTATTGGTAGCGCATTAGCGGGTCCGACAGGCTAGCTTCATCACACAACTCGTTCATTCGATCGCCCCATTCTTCTGCAGACTCACCACGTGACCTTTTGGCATTTTTTAGCCGTTCCATCATCTGAGGCGGCGAAATACACAGAAATCGATTGTGGAACCGAATTCGCAGAGTTTCAAAGTCACGGATCCTCGAGTGAGACCACCAATCTTCGCCGGTTTTACCCTTTACACACCGACGGATTACCGTCATGCGGAGGTCATCATCCATTCCACGAGTAATCCTCTCAACTCAGCCCAGAAGTTACGAGCCCTCTCAACCGTGAAGCTATCCGAGTAGAACGGGTTAATCATATCAACGGCGTTCTTGACAGAAGATCGGAGGCCGATAGGACCAGTCGTGGCAGCAACCGGATTGCCCCGCCATGAGTAGGTCGTAGGAGCTGCAGGAACCGTCGGCGCAGGCACAGAACCACCTTGATATCCATATGGCATCTGATAGCCGTATGCAGGTGGAGTCGGAATCGTTGGCGCCGCCGACGGTACTACCGGTGTAGCCACAGTAGTGGCGGGAACGGCAGGATACCTCGGCGCCGGAACGGGCGTCGTGCTACGGGGCCAAAGAGCGAATAGATCAGCGAGACTCGGTGGCTGTCCTGGAGTCGGGTTCGGCACCGTAGCAGGAACTGTCGGCGCAGGAGTCGACGTTGGTATAGCCGTCGTCGGCCAAGTCCATCCCGGAGGCATCACCGGAGTAGACGTCGGCTGGTGAGGCGTCACCATACCATGTGGTAAAGTGG
Source organism: Phytophthora constricta (assembly GCA_011947335.1). Classification (NCBI taxonomy): domain Eukaryota; phylum Oomycota; class Peronosporomycetes; order Peronosporales; family Peronosporaceae; genus Phytophthora; species Phytophthora constricta. The sequence goes on along the minus strand of JAAVTI010000614.1, from coordinate 376,168 downwards.
TCGGCGTCACGGACGGCAGAAACGTGCCCCAGTTGCTCGGCACTTGAGACCATCTAGCCGGGTCGGAGTAGCTTCGATAGTAACCTCCAGAGGGTACGGCCGGCTCGGGAGTAGTCGGGAGGAACGGGTATCCATACCCGTAGCTGCCACCCAGAACTTGTCCACCATAGGACGGAATAGCTCCCGAGTGGTACGGTGAAGGAGTAGACCTCAGACCATTACCACTAGGGACGGGCGTCCCACGCGGATAAGCGCGGCCAGGAGGAAATGGCACGGGGACTTGAGTGGGCACTTCAGCTGGGCCTTGCGCCGACACCGGACTAGAAGTCGGCACTTGGGCAGGCATAGACATTTTGACAGGGGTTGGATCGAGCGAAGGCTCAGGCTCTCCAGCAGCACCCGTTCCACCGCTAGGCACAAGTGGCCTTGTAGCGGTCACTGGAACGGCAGACGGCGTTACAGGCACAGTCGTTGTTGGAGATTCAGGCGCCGGTGAAGGCGGAGTTTTCCCTGAAGCATCACCGAAGCCGGTCCTCGTTAAAAGGTCCTGCAGCCTCTGGTGCAACTGTTGACGTCCCACTGGAGTTGACGACAAAAACGGGCGAGATCCCTCGGGAACGGATGTACTCGTCGTTCGTCCAGTGTCTCCAAAGCGTCCAATTCTCCACTCATCAAACGTCGCCGCAAACTCGGGCGGCACAGACAGCAGGAAGCCTCCAGACGCGTTCAACAGCTCCTCGGCCGAGAGGATAGACTCCGGCGCGACGCCTTGCTCGAGAAGCTGCTGTCGCAGCTCTCCAAGAGCACGCAGTCGCTGGAGGTAGATCGCCTCCTCGATCGTAGAGGGAGCGTCGGCTGTTCTTTGTTCGCCGTCGCGAGGCTGTAGCCCGTCACCACGCAGATCCATAATGAAGCCTTCTTTGGACGGTCTTCCTCGGTACTCTCAGTACCGTTACTCTCTCCAAGCAGAAGCTACCCTGCTTCTCCACCAGGTTGTCGCGAACCGCTTTGATCCCTTGCGCAGGGTTTCTTAGGGTAGCTGGGCTTGTAGTCGAGGAGAGAACGGCACAAAATGTTAGTAACCGAAAGCGTAGCAAAGAGATAAAGAAAAACACGAAAGCTTCTTGTTCTTTTCCTTCACTCTTGCTTCACTTGTCGGCCGCAAGGGGAATTCACAACTGAACTAAACATGCATAACTACTCGCTCGCTCGCTCGCAGCGGGCGCTACAAACCTTACCGTGTCGATGTAACCGAGGGACTTGGGAGGTCCTCGGCGGGTGTTGTAGGTCCGGGGCTCTCTTGGACCGCTCCTCGCTCAGCATGTCCTCGACGACAGCACGCTAGGTGCCCACGCCTTCTCCGCGACGCGTGCCGCGTAGTTCGCCAGCCAGCGAGCCATTCCGCTCGGGCAATGCGCCGTTCTGCCACACGAAAACGCCGTTCGGCCCCATCACGTGAGACGTTGGACTTCCCAGGTGTGGATAAGGTGAAGTACCGCAGCATTGTATCCATTAAATGTATTATATTTTGGTAACTTTGTGTTTCGGATACTAATTCATATGTACTGATGTGATGTTATCTTATCTACTTAGGTCGAGAGGAAATCACTATGTTTGTTCTACTTCGCGAGGTCAGATGCTAAGCTATTGTGCCCAACACAGATCTTCAAGAATAAATATTCAAGCTACCCCATCCAAGGTTTTCCTGACTATGTCGACGGCGGCACCTACCCTTCATCTCCAAGTGCGTTTATCAGCAACACCATGATCCACGAATGTTTGCGCGAGTGTCGCTGCTGGGGGAGGCTAGGGGTCCCTTCGTTAAGGAAGGCGACCGCTGGATAGGCAATGCAAGCGGACACTCAGGAGTGCAGTGCATGCTTTAGGAAAGTAGCTACGGACGCGAATCCGATTTTTACCGTCAAACGCTACGGATTGGGACCCGCCTGCAGATATATTTCATATACAGCGTATCAAAGTGCACTGGAAGACTTTGTGCAAAAAGCACAACATGTAGGCAATCGGACGTGGCGACCGAATGCAAGGCCCTGTATTCCCAAATCTTCTGGGTCATTAGCAAACCTTTGAAAACAGTTATACCTCGAAATCTCCGTGGAATGCATTCGGTTGGTCAAAAACAAGACATAATGGGCTAAAATGAATATGCTGCTGTGTGGCTTTGATGTAAGCAGTGATGATACTTGGATGGTGGAGCAGCTGAGCAATCCACTACAGGAGATCATCGCGCTGCGCGAAGAATTGTCAAAGGCTGCGATGAGGCCAATACGTCTAGGAATTGTCACTTTCAACATTTTGCGTTTTCAACCGAAACAATATGTTTCCGATACTTTTAGTTAGATTCAGGGCTTGTTCGTATTGAGTGGTTGAAGCCGTAGTAGGAACAACAGCTAGCCAATACGACTTTGTCGTGGCCGTACTGCGGGCGGTTGTGGTTACACCGCGGTTGCACTGTTCGATGCCGTCTGGGTCCAAGGCTGGGACGGCTCAGATGAACCATCCTGGTATTGGACATGCGTAGGGGCACATACATATTTGGAAATGATTGGCAGGAAGTTGTCTACGATCGAAGCTACACAAGGAGCGCTACGAGGAGCAAGTAGTATATAAAGTGAAGCTTTGATTTGTTTAAACTTTTTTCGACAAGCAAAGCGCTCAAAATAGCACGTTCTCGACAGTTCTAGGCTCTTTGCCTACGATCAACCCATTATCAGATTGTCAAAGATGGGTCACCACCAAGATCAGGGAATGTCGTGTTTCTTCGAGGAGCACCCGCAAGGATCATACTAGACCCCGCGAGTGAGATGCGTAGCAACGCGTCAGCCACGCCCAAGAATATGCGGAGCATATTTTTCTAGCTGTCCCAAACATCCAACATCATTCAGCAGAGTAAGAATAGGGAAACGCTAGAGGTGGACGATCAAGAACGCCATCCTGAGGGTGTCCTGGTAATTAGGAGTATGGCTGCACAGTTGAAGGTCAAGGTGTACCCAATCTTCAGTCGAGAGGAGCGTGTTTCGTTAGATTGCAGTTCCGCTAGTATATTGCAACGAAACGGGGAGTGAGTTCGGCCTTTCGACCACCTCGCCTGGCGACGCATTTTTTTCATATTTCCTATTACGTGTCCAACACTAAGTTCAACGGAGATGTCGACTGACATGTTGGATTTCTGCTATCGGGATGTTATGGCTGAGATGTCAGAAGCTTTGTGTTAAGCTCCTGCAGTGATGATTGGTGCGGATGGAGCTACGACTTTTCTCTCTCTCGTAGCATGTATAACGTGATCGCACATGACCCGAGACCTTGGTTGTCGAGTACCTACGTGTGGATCATAAACGAGAGACGGCCTCGGAGATGCACGAAGATGTCCAATGCTCTCGAGAGGATTCACAACTATCTACAACAGGATATCATGTTTGCATTTGTGTCGGACAGCTCTAATCTAATGAGAACCGTTCGGATCACTCTGCAAGAAGAAAACTTGGTTTCCTAGGGGTACGGATGTGGTTCTCACGCACAGAATAAGCTTTACTAGGATATCGTAAATATAGATGGAGTGAAAGCGTTCGTACGTAATGCATTACTTCACTTCAATGATGTGAAGACCCATGGACTTCTCAACAGAATCTACTCACAACTGTGTTTAGAATTAATGGGGAAAGAATACGCTACGGTGCTATATTCCGCTTCGCGTTGCAGTATCGACAGCCTCACGTTCGTGCGTTTGGCGAAAGCTAAAAATCTTATCCTAAAGTGGTCACTACCGTGATGAACGAGAGAGCTGAGCGTGAAATGGATGCGTCGTACGAATTTCCACCGGAATACTCCGACGTGATAGATCGGCACTTCAGGGAGAACGTAACTTGGGGCGTGAACACCTGTAACCCGAGCTGCAAGTACATCGGACTGGAAAGCATTATGGAACATGGCAACGACGTGTGCTTGCTTTGTGCTCGTAGTTTCCTGTCAATTACCGTGCTGAAAATCTGGTGTGTCGATGGAGCCGTCCAGAGCCCTGTGTACGCGCTAGCTATTATTCGGACCCGCGTTACCGTCCAATGTGCATCGCAACCACACAGACGTATAGCGCTGGGGTTGCCGAGCTTGAACAGGGAGGTGTATGTGACCAGTGCCGATTTGCTATTAAATTGCTTAGCCGTCTTTCTTACCCCGAATATGGAGCTCAAGAGTTCATGAAGTACCGACTTCCCTATGTCTAGACGGACACCCCATTAGCGGTGACGAGCACTCAGCTTCAAACGTTGAACTGCAGAGATGCACCCGTGCCGTTTCGACAAGAAAGTGGTACTATTAGTATTTTCATACAACCGCAGATTCGCCCTCCTCGCTAGTCTCCAACGTCGCTTTCTCGAAGTCGGCGTCCAAATCGATCTCGGCACACTCTTCATCAATGAGATGGATATTTTGAAGATCGGCGATCACTACGTTTGCAAATACTTCCTCGTTTGTGGTCTCCACCAAGTTCTCCACCCGCAAATCTTCCTTACCACCAACGTCCCAGCGCAGACCTGCCTTCTTGACGCTGTTAGCAATTGTTGTGGAAGAGAGCATTTTCCAACCGTTAGCAATCCACCTCGCAACAATCTTGCGGTTTGGAGGCTCCATTCGAAACGGGTTCTCCTTCTCTACTTTGCGCTCCTCTATTTGCTGTTGCAAATACGAAATCCACAACCCCCTCATTCTCGACTTCAAAGGCGCGTTCCAAGCAACATCGGCCGCTTGGCATACCGATGTAGCGCCGGGGGTACTTTTAGGAGCACGACGTTAATGTCAGCGGCATACTGAACCACGTCAGGTGTCTAATGCCCGGAGAAGTCATCCCGCAGGAGTAGGATTGGAGTATGCATGTCTTCACGTTCACTAAAATGGTAGCGAAGAAACTCAACAGATAAATCACGGTTCCACCAACCTGTGCGTACAGCAAAACAAGACTATTAATCATTTTAACTCATAATTTGCGCCCTCACCTTTTAGATTACCGTGAATTTCCAAATCCTCCGACTTCATCAGCGCTTGAATCTCTTTCCATACGAAAATACCAAATCCACGACGCAACCGTCGGTTTTCTCGCGTTTTCTCTTTCTCTGTTGCACTCTTCGCCTTGAAAATAATAAACAAGTGTACTTATTGCTGTGATTGTCGCTCAGCAACATCACGGTTGCTCGCTCCTTGCTTTTGCCGGAGCAACGAACCCAGACAGCCCACGACGATTTACTGTTTTCTTTGGCAAATATTCGAAAAGGCAGCTAACACAATTAGGTTAGTGCGACAATCGTAAGAAATTAAGCTGAACAATTAGACAAAACTACCTGTCTGGTCAGCATTATAGGCACTGATAACCCTCAGTCTGTCTATTGAAGATGATACTTGAGCTGCAAAGGTAGCTCGCACAGCATTGAGATGCTCAGCAGTCTGACCTTGTCTCGTCTTCGACCGCATGGATCATGGCCTTACCACAGGCTCGGATATGCTTGACAGCGTCCAGCTTGGTTTGATTGGTGTATGAGCCTTTGCTTCGTGTTTTCCTTACGTCCACCATCATCTCGGAGTCATGGGCGCCCCACTGGTTTGTTATGTGGCGGCGATTGAGCGTGCCGGGCGGGTTGCTGCAGCGGGGGCTGCTCGTGCGGAGCAGGAAGTTGTGGCCCTGAGGGCTGCTCATGTGTAGCAGGCTGCTCTGGCGGAAGATGTTCATGTGTCACCGCAGGCTGCTGTGGCGCGAGTCGGTCGTGTGCAGCAAGCTGCTGCGGGTCCTCGTGGTCGGGCATCTGCTAAATCATAAATGGTGACAAGGAGGCGATGGCCGCAAAATTCGAAGCGCCCAGCTTCAACAATGGAAGCTGTCCGTCTTGACAAAGGGTAGCAAACACACGCTCTCATTGGCTATCAGCGATTGTCCGTCTTAAGAACCGTCCGTCTAGACATAGGGAAGTCGATATTGCTCTGCAGAAGCGCCATTTGCCGAAACTTGGAAGGAAATTGCTAATTTTCAGCCCATGCTATTTGGGGTTACTGTCGCAGTAAGTTTCCTGTTCTGGCGGACATGTTAATGAAGGTGTGTGCGTTCCCTAACTCGACTGCAGGAATGGAATTGCAACAAGTCAGTTCATTCGCCTGCTAGTAGCCGTCTTACTGCTGGAAAGGTTGAGCAGCAGGTAGCTGTCGTGCACAATGCTGTAGTGGTGAGAATGCAAACCAATCCGCAGCGCCAGAGCTTTGAAACTGCGTATGGTATCGAACATCATGAAGCTTGCTAATCAAGATAACACTGGTCCTGCGGAGGAATATGCCGTCGCGGGCACTGAAAAAGACGTCCCATTCAATATTTCTGATCCGGAGTTAATGGAGTTCTCAACGCTGCCTTGGCACTGGTGTCTGCTACACCTGATTCACACAGGTTCATTCATTGTGACGAGTGAGCTGGTCGTTGCCCAGAACGGTGCAATATAGTTCATCGTCCATACATGCAGTAGGGTAGCGACTAGCAAGAAGGACTAGGAGACGGAAGAACACGTATGATGTAGAGTAGGGAGCTAGAGGAGTAGCGATAGGATTTCTGATGTATTTTAAAAATCCCAATGGATTACAAACCGGTTGGCACGAAAATAACGAATAGTATTAATTGATCTAAAACTGACCAATCTATTAATACGACTGCATCTTTGTAGACGAGTAAGCGCTTCAATGGAATCTAGTTTTCACCACTACTAATCTTGCACCGAAATTAGCCGTTCACCGAATTTTGTAGGGCATAACCAGTTATCAAGCTTGTCAGCACGTTGTCACCATTATTATGATGGTACGACTAATTAGAGTGATCGGTGTAACGAATGGATGGTTCCTTAGTGTTTACTTTTCAATGGCATTCAAACGTATCAACATTGGTGATGGATTTAAATTGATCCTACTGGGCGGCAGTTTTGGCAGATAGTAAAATATGTTATCCCTGTAACTAAGATGGATGTTGTTGATGGTGCAAAATCGTAAATCAACGAACACAAGTAAGTGGAAGGTGACTAAAAAGCGCTTTCAGTATCCTCTACAGTTGCTGATGCGAATGTCTACGTAGATAGCTACTCACCCAATAGGTTCTATGTTTGTCATGTATTTCACGTGCTGGAATAAAGCGTATGACCGATGGGTACTTTTGTACAACACGAGTGAGTTCGCGTTGCAATTGTACTCAAAAGGTGACACGAGTTATCTGGAAGGAACGTAAAGTACATCGGACGTTGTTAGTTGAGGCCAAAACGAAAGACATCAATATGTCAATGCTTCCCGGCTTTTACAGTCTAAGACGAGGAAATGACTCTAGAGGTTACATTGCCATAGTCCAAGAACGGTACCAAAGTCACAACGAAAACATACAGCTACTTTCAACAGCAACGCAGCTCAAGAGGTGTAAGCAATATCTGAGCAGCTTTGCTATAGGTGAGGCGATAAACGCTGTATAATGTAGTGGTTTTTGACTGATGGGATATGTTCATGTCAATAGGGGTATTTCATCACATACACGCAGCTAATACAATGGGTTGGTAGTCGTCAGTGTGAGATCATGGTGGCTTCTTTTGGATCCGGCATTGAATCTTTTACGGTCGATAGTGACCGCAGATAATATCAGACGAAATACCTGAAAGTCAACATTATGTTCTGATGCTGGGGGATCCTGTATCGTCGGACCAAAAGAGCAACACAGCACTAGAACAGCATGTGGGACGATGTATGTGTCAGATTGGCTTGTTGCCTCTCAAGTTATTGCGTAACTTCGCGTGCTCGATTCTAGGTTAAGCCGCGCGTGACATTCGAAATGTCACTGATGGCAGGTACAAAGTGCATTTTAGAATCTGGATGCCCGTTTGTTTCTGCACGATGGGTATACATCTTCGTAAAGTCTTAGAGCGAGCATGTCTACACTGTAATGTCTTCGATCGTGCGTGTCAGAGCTAATGATTTCTTCCATCCCGAGGATAGCCTGCGGTTCGGATCTCAAGATTATGGCTCAACCACTTTGATATGCCTTCAAGAATTTTGCAGGGTAATAGTTTTTGGATTGTCGGGCAAATTTAGTTTGAAAGGCCGTGAGAAGCAGGCTATTGTGAAGCCACGTGACCTTGATCCGGACGAGGTAATAACATGTCTCCAGTACTTGGGTCAATTTTAGGCAATGCGATGTTGGCCTCCGTCACTTGAAGAGCTGCGGGGAAGTGGAGTGCGCAGAATGAATTTAAGGAGATTATCTGACCACAGGTTGGTCATGCTGATACTTCGTCGCATGTGAAGTTCCTGGCATGCCCAATCAGAACCTAATTGAAGCTCACTATTGAAGCCTTACAAAGAGTGGTGTGCATTACTTGAGAGCTGCTCCCGCTCATGTACCGAACGAGGTGCTTTCTAGATAACATCGACAACCTGATCGCTCTGCTTCTGGAAACGCCCAGCCGTTTGGTCCGATTTATAGTACTGGCGGAAAATTACGCACGTGTGAGAACGTACCAGCTTTATTGAGTACTTGTGTGAGTCATGACGGAGACTACAAGTGAACGGTTACGCTGGATGATAATTCTGCTAAACTTTGCACATCCGAATATCAGGGGCTGGCAGAGGCGCTTCGCCCTGCCAAAGACACGATAGTTAGGCCGAAGTCGTTATGTCAGGTCGATTAGTATCTATTTTGAACCGATGATAACACCGGCGAAAAAAATACATCCATGGATGGTCCGTTTTTGTTTTTTAGTCACCCGCTAACGATTCATCCCCGCTAATGATCACTATCTACTTTTATGGATTTTGCAATGTTAGTGAACTCGTTCAGCATTTAAAAAAAATCCGATGGCACTATGGATTAGTATTTTCCCATAAAATATCAGCATAAATCTGGATATTTTTAATTGGCTTGTTCTCGGGCATTTATTTCCACAGCCAAGATAGGATCCCGGAAGGTGCATTACCCTGTCGTTGGATACATCATAAATGCCACTGTCGATACGTACACTTGTAGGATAAAGGATGATGCGAAGTAAAGGCACGTTCATACGATGAAAAAAATACCCGCTGGATATGATAAATTACGGGTGAGTTGTTTGCGTTGTCTCCCTCAATATCTTACATAATATATAGAAAAAATATCCTCCTACCGCGACCCTTGTCAGACACGGTCTGACAACGACCCAAATTTTAGGTATCGACGGGCGGGACTCGTCGAGGGTATCCTTGATTCTTGGCTGCTCGCGCCCAGCTTGGGGAGGGATCTTCTCTTGGACAGTCGCCTCGGGGCAGGCGCGATACGGTTTCTTCAGGGTTTTATACCAATTCGGACCTGGTTGTCGAAATGGTTTCGTCTTTATTCTTGCCTTCGCAGACGGGGTCTGCGACGGATTCGACCCAAACTTGGTTTAGACGTGGGTGTGCTCCCGGGGTGCAACCTTCAGTTGTTGTTTCGCCCGTGCCTCCGACACAGACTAGGAAGTCCCCCGAAAGTATTCTGTATTCTCCTTGTACGCGTCGGCCTTCGCGGCCGGCGCTCTTGGCTGCGATAAGCATAGTTGCCCTAACTCCCGACACATACACCGCGATGTGCTCATAACGTTGACAGGGCCGTTGCTCGCTGTCATGTTGTCCGCTGTTCCGAGGACGTTTACTTCCTCGGTGCCAAATGAGACAATAGACGGGGCCTTCCAGTATATCACTGGGGCGATGCGCTTCAGCCATGCAAGACCAATTTCATGTCACACTTGTCGTCTAAATCTAATGCTATTATGTCCTCTGTGAAGGTCCGCTGTTCGCTTTCGTGTTTTTGCGGTTACGCCTGGCGCCAGGCGCACCTCCAATATTGCATTCAGGCTTTGCAGTCCGACAAAGGTGTTTGGCTCACCAAAATCGACCAGCGTGTGCATGGAGCTCCCATACACCGCATCCACCAGGATTGTCAGCCCAGCTCGACCATCCTGCGTTTCACTGCGGTTTTTGGCACCGCAGAAGGCTGTAGTCTTCACATGTTCGACGTTGGCACGGTTGGTCACGCGTCTGCATGAAATGCATATACATGATTGGTTGAAAGGTGTCTCGTTCAACCAATAGTTGCGCCTGAGCGCCCACCAATGATAGTTGCATTGGTGGCTCAAAATATAGGTCGCTAGTATGGGTGGCACACAGGAAGATTGACCAGGCAGACCTTCTAGGTGGCACACAGGAAGCCCCATCAGGCATACCCTCTAGGTTCTGGCAGACGTCAGACTCTCGTAGCGATCGTGGAATCTCAAGCATGTATAAAAATGCTAGAAGCATCACCTATAAAAAGACAAACGCATATGGTGCAGTCAATACAAAACACTAGGCCACACACACTAGAGGTTTTCAAGATGCCAGCAGAAAGGCCTCTATTCTAGCTAGGCTACGGGGCCATACAGGGACCCCAGAAAACGTGCGTGACGCAGTGTATGGGCTGAATATCAACAGCAAAAAAAAAACAGAAGAAACATGTCAAACCTTAAGAGAAGAATTTGTAGCAAGCAACTCGAAGGATTGCAAATGCCAAGGGAATACCACTACAATGGCAAACTTCGGTGCATCGCAATACCGACAGCATCGCATCTAACGACATGGTTTAAAATTACGCATGCGAAGGGGTGAGCTGGGAAACCGCTACTGTTTGACGGCATTAGATACTCAGAGCTAAAATCTAAAGCCTGGTAACTGAAGCGCTAGGGACAGTGGTGCAACGGGAACAGCGGGAATAGATTACAAGTGGAATGATGGGTGTTATAAGTAATTTGTCTCATTTTCTATCTCCACATCGATACAAAAACACTGTGCCCAGACCAAAAGTCACGCGAAAAACGAAACTTGCAGCATGCCCCCTCGTTAGCGTGGAGGCACGGTTCACCCGCTAGCGGCCACCGCAAACACCTATATCGGACTCCGTCTGCAATCTCATCATCGTTGCATGGGATCGAGTGCTTTGTGAGTCTGCGCGGTGACGAGACGTGAGCAACGGCGTTTCCAGTGGTTGCCAGATTAGCAAACAGCCCTGGCCTATGAGTTTCACGAATGCCAGGTAACAATACGGTTACACTACCGTGAAGCTCTTGATCATGAGCAACAAAGAATGCGCGACATCTACGACAAGAACCGCGTCGAACAGGTGTTCAACGTCGACGACCGTTTGTACTTTAATACTGTCAAGGATAGCATCTTTCACCATATAACCTCCCAGGTCTCATACCTGTGGACTTCACTATGGCAATACAATAGTGTAGTATAGTTCTTTCACCACCAGTCATTCCCGGGCAGGATATTACCATGTAACTCTCTAACATGACTCACTTCTCTTTTCACCTCTACAACTCAACCGCCTCGCATTCCTTCAGCTTCACCCAGCAACAGGTTATGAGCCCAAGTCAAGCCTCGAACGACGACTTCCCACGCCTCTTTGGCGCGGAAAACTTCGACGTGTGGAAGACTCGCGTCTGCGCATCTCTCGACGGGAAACATCTCGTTGGCTTCGTGAAGAATCCGGACTACGATAGAATCTCGGAGGGTGAAGCCGAAGAGAGCAATGGCGACATGTCTGACGTCGATGACAAGCCGAGGCGTTAGCCAGCCAACACCCCTGAAATCGACTCTGACACAGTGGAGTATGAAGAGAGCGATGAAGTATTAAAGGCACCTTCGGGTTCAGATGAGGACTCCGATGAGGCCTCCGACATCGCCACTAAGAGCAAGAATCTGTCCGCCATCCGCCCCTTCGACAGCCACCAAGCTCCCAAAGACCGGAAACGTGTTGCCAGGGAGAAACTCCAGCCTCTCAGTCCTTATGATCGACTTCGCAAGGAGGCCAAGACGAAGGCATTCCTTATGAAGACGATGGACAACACGCAGGTTCGACTGTTCCAGAATCTCAAGACATCCTACCAGATTTTCACCTTCATTTGCAAGAAGTTCGAGGGTGCAGCCTTTCACGGTGACCCCTACTTCATCCAACACTACTTGATGGAAATCAAGTATATGGAGGGCAGCGACTTAACCGAGTTCTTCCTCAAAATGGAGAACGCGCCACCGAATCGGTGATGACAAAGGACATAAGTCACTCTACCTGTTCCATTCCATGCCTAATTCCTGGAAAGAATGACCTTCGACTTTGGAAGGGCCAGCGGCAGTATTTTCCGAATGAAGACCTGAAGCAAAGCATTGAAGGTAAGGTGCGTGAGCTTCAGGTCCAAGAACGGTACACACTGTCGACAGCAAGACCAGAAACGACAGCGACCAAGAATGAGCGCGCTCTAGTCGCAGCAGCTCCGGCGGCCACGGCTCCGAGCCATGGCTTTGGCAACGTCTGCTCCTACTGTAATCTACCTCGTCACAACATTCGCCAGTGTCGTGGCTTGAAAAAGGACCTACGGGACGGCAGTGGCAAAGCTGGAACGGTTCTCCCAGCCAATTTTGCGTTCAAAGGAGGAAACACGCAGCGTACACATCCGTACCGCAACAACAACAACTCTCGGAACCGTGGGTGCAATACTAACAACCACGATCGCGACACCTCAAATCGCCGTGATCAGCGAAACAGGGGAGGTGCTGATTCCAAATGAGACGTTCATAGTCAACTCCGTGGCCACAACTGATCCTGGGCACGCCCCCTTGAGTCTGACTACGACGTTGAGGACGCAGGCCATGGCAGTAACCGTAAGGTGTTTCGCCAAGAACGCCGCGAAGTCGGTTTAATAGCTGTCGCCACGACAGTCAAATCCGCATGTAAGCCTTGCGGCTCCCGCCAACGTTCAACTGGATTCTACGTGGACCATCGACTCTAGGTGTACGCGTCACGTGACCCACGAGTCGCAGTGGTTTACTGATATCACCACCAGTGGTGGGTCTATCGCAGTCGGTGGTAAGAACCAAATACCGATTGAAGGCATTGGACGCGTTGACCTGGAAGTACTCGACGCCAAAGACAACCCTCAAACGTTGTATCTTCGAGGTGTACTGTACGTGCCGCAACTGCACTTCTGTTTGCTTTCAGTCCCTGCGGCTGTTAAGTATGACTTCCGCTTCAACTTTAATCGCAAGAAATGTTCCATGCACACTGACCGGCGCTTCAGCATTAAGGCCCCAATGACCGCAACTACGGATCTTTACCAGTTCCAAGCCAAATCAGTAGCAACCTCTACGACACTCCTAGCCAAAGGTAAGCAAAGATCCTTTATGCTGTTGCACAAAGCCTTGGCCATCTTAAAGCTCGCATTTTGCATGACCTATCTAGGAAGATAGTCATCAACGGACTTGACGGAACCGCGTCTGTAACGCCACCAGCAGATTTCTTCTGCGTTGCCTGCACGTTAGCGAAGTCTCACCGCTCCCCTTCTACTCTAATAGTATTGTTGAACGTGCTACATCGCCGTTGGGCAAAGTGCATTCAGACATTTGTGGTCCTACCCTGTGCCAAGTGTTACTGGTTGTCGTTACTTTGTGATCTTTACGATGACTTCTCTCGATTTATGTTTACCTACCCGATCAAAGCCCGTAGTAACCTGTATGAATGCTACGAAGACTTCAGAAAATAAAGCTCTGAATATCTTTAGAAAGGATGTCCACGTCCTAGAGTGGCGCCGCCAGCACATCGCTGATGACGAAATCCGGGTGCTTCAAGCTGATAATGCCAAAGAGTACGAAAAGCTTGGCCGCTTGACTTTCAGTAAGTACGGCACACATGCCCAGTTTACTAACGCATATACACCTCAGCAGAATGGCGTTGCTGAAAGACGTAACCGAACAATTTTGGAACCAGTTCGGGCCCTCATGTTGGATGGCAACCTCCCCAAGCAGCTTTGAGCTGAATGCGTCTGTCATGTGACTACACTGATTAATATGACGCCTAACTCCAAAACGGATGGTCGTACACCCTACGAGCTATGGTACAACCGCATCCCATCCATGAACTACATTAAGGTATTGGATGCAGTGCATACATCCATATTACGGAGAAATACCGAGACAAGCTTGATACTCGTGCACGTTTGTGCATGTATCTTGGCATACCTGATCACAAGAAAGGCTATCGCCTACTGGACATCACCACATATGCTATCGTATACAGTCGAGATGTGATTTTCAAGGAGGACGAATTCCCTCTCTAGCTGACAAGACGATTCCTCATCATTCATCCCAACACGAGCAAACGCAACACCGTGCTCCTGCACCTCTGCCTCTACTACAACCTGCATCAGTTATTCCGTCTCAGCACCAACCACCCCCACTTCGGGATGCAACTGAGAACGATGTCATTCACTACTCGTTCCGAACAGAGCCAGCACCTGGTTTGCCTGTGTCTCCTTCCCGCAAACCCCCGTTTAAACACGACAGATGTACGGCTTGACGCTGCGCAGGACCTTAAAGAGCAGGAACAGCGCAGAGAGCTACTCTACACGCTACCGGCTATTCGGTATGTGTTTGAACCCACTACGTATCGAGAAGTTTTGAGGTCTTCTTATGCCATCAGTGGCAGAAGGCAGCTAACTCAGAATACAAGTCTCTCATGGACAACAACACGTGGATCTTAGTACCCCGCCAAAGGGACAAAAATATTTACCAGTCGCTGGGTATTTGTTGTCTAGTACACTCGCACAGGCGAAATTGATCGTTTTAAAGCCCGCCTGGTGATCAAAGGTTTTCTGCAGCGTTACGGCATCGATTACAACGCAATATTTTCCCCAGTTATCCGGATGGAAGTACTCTGACTACTTCTTACTATTGCAGCCTTGCTAGACCTTGAATTTCATCAAATGGACGTGTAAACGGCATTCCTAAATGGTTTCCTTGAAGAAGACATCTACATGTCTCAACCGGAAGGTTTTACAGTCCCGGGCAAGGAACACCTCGTGTGCAAACTCCTTAAGAGCATGTACGGGTTGAAACAAGCCCCTCGAGTCTGGTATCAAACATTGTCTGCATTTCTTTTCAGTCTCGGTGTCCATAAACTAGTTGTGTTTCCAATGCACGACTAATGGGATCACCTGCTACATTGCCGTATATATTGACGATCTTCTGATCATTGCACCAATACCAGCCCTCGTCAGTGAGCTCAAATCAGCCCTGAACAAGAGGTTCTCCATGGCAAATTTAGGGAGGTGAAGTACTTACTCGGCTGGTCTATTCAACGTGACCGTAAGAACCGAACGATCTTTATCCACCAGTACAAATACGCTACGAAAGTCATTGACCGCTTCAGCAACTATATCCCTTATCCAATTGCAACCCCAGTAGAACGGAATACCAAACTCTCCGTTAACAGCCAACCAAGTAGTGCGGCAGAAAAAGATGCGATGAAAGACATCCCGTATCGTGAAGCAGTCGGAAGTGTTATGTATCTTATAATAGGCACTCGACCCGACATGGCTTTTACATGCGTGAAGTTAGCCAGTTTCTGGCGAATCCCGAAATGGATCACTGGAATACGGTAACCCGAGGACTGAAGTACCTAGCAGATACCAAAGACTATGGTTTGATGCTGGGGGCTCACTGGGCATCATCCCTGAAAACCTAGCTGACCACCTTATGGCCTATAGCAACTCGGACTATGCCAACTGCCCTGACACGAGACACTCCGTCGGAGGCTATGTCACTACACTTGCTAATAGTCCCATCTCATAGCTCTCAGCAAACACCACATTGTGGTTTTGTCAACAACAGAGGCAGAATATATCGCCCTGTGCCACTGCATGCAAAAATGATATTCTCAAGTTACTTTTAGGAAAGCTAGGCTTTGCTGCAACGCGAGCCAACACCATTTACGAGAACAATCAGAGCTATATTAAAATTTCCTACACCCCGAAATGCATGGGAGGTCAAAGCATATCCACATCAGATACTGCTTCGTTCAGGAGAAAGTTGAGCGACACGAATTCGCGTCGAATACTGCAACACCAAAGACATGGTTGCCGACATCTTAACAAAAGCACTAGATAAGCATCAGTTTAGAGAACTAAGAAGTGGTGTTTTCATTCACGTTTAGTAGAGTTCTAAGCTAAAGATGGAACCCCTTAAAGCTGAGTAGAACTCTACTAAACGCGAATGAAAAATCACCACTATTGCATGAAGCGTGCCTATATTTTACTGCGATCTTATTTTTCCCAACGGGTTTTTATTGTTGGTCGCAAAAGGGTTTTCCTCGTTGAGGTTTCCCTGGCCCCGTACCGAATCTAGTAGGCACAGACATATTTGTACCTTGCACTAACACAGAGCTGCTAGGAAAGTTCATTATTAGTAAGGCAAACCTGCAGAAATCCTACCAACTCCGATCATCTACTTGAAGACGATGAACGGACGAACGAAAGCGAAGAAATTAATCCAATGATATGCCGACGAGATTGACTTACCGTCGTCTGAGTCGTAAATGACGCGCTGGTTACCTTGGACAGTGAGCACAACACAATGACCAACAAAGCCGTGGTTGTACGCTCCAATCAGATAAATTCCATCCACGAGATCGAGTTATTCCAGTATACGTGCTCCACGATGCCCTGGAATGGCGAAATTATTATTGGCAATGGCGTTGTACATGAAGTTGCGACCAGCATTTCGAAGACGACGAAGGAGTGGAAGCACAGTTTTCCAGATTGTTCCTTCGGTGAGGTCCTTGTGGTTGGTGTCAAGCTCGTCCTGAACAAACTCGGCGATGTCCTGCTGTGTGTTGACGTCTGAACGTCCTGACAACTCAGCAGCGCAATTCAGTGCATTAAATGTGCAGAGGTTTTGGCCGTCCGCTCCAAGGAGAAACTGTTCATAAGAGTCACGCTTCCAGAACTGCTCGAACTTGTCAATCTTTGAAGCTTTCCAACGATCTACGAGATATATTTCATCATCAAATTCATCCTCGTGTAGATTCTGCATTGGCTCCCAAGTCTCCATGTAATAGCGCTCGATCCCCACTTCATTGCAGATCCACAGCACGTGATACTCACGGCCAAGCTTGCCTTCACGCCGATTATTGATACGAGTAACATTCCACCTCCTTTTGGTCGTTGCGTATCCACCGGAGACCGTAACACGACTTGGGCCATAACATTTACCATACATTGGATAGTAAATCACCTCATTGTCGGGAACACCGGGGTCTAGAACAGCAGCCGCAGAATCAGCCACAGCAGCCGCAGAATCAGCCACAGCAGCCGCAGAATCGGTCACAGCAGACGCAGTGTCTGTCGCAGCAGATTCGGTCACAGCAGACGCGGAGTCTGTCGCAGGAGACGCACTGTCGGTCGCTGAAAATGCTTGAGTATACGCCGTGGACTTGCAGTTCATGCAAGCGGGCGCAAGTTGCTGATTTGTGTACGTGCAGATCATGTATTCCCACGTGGTGTTGCTTTGCCTCACAGTCTGCTTGATCTCAGCAGAATCACCTAGTGCAGAAGCTCCAGCAGCGCCGTCACTAATCTACCCCCGTTTGAGTGACATGAGAAGATGAGTTTAAGCTATCGGCCGGCTCGGCTTCTCCCTCAGCGTCACTGTTCTCTCACGGGGCTGTTCCGGTGATCACAGCCGTGCTACAAACCCCGCCTTTACGTGGTGCACCTGCCGTTACCGTCACGCAGTGTTTTGCGTCCTTGCGAGCCCGCATTAGCACTCGAATTTTGGCGGCTGTCCGGGGCTTACTTTTTCTTCCTGGCTTTAACACCAGAAGACGGCATGCCCCGGAGTGCTTGCTCGCGTGTGATACCTGTCACCTTAATTCGCGTCATGTACGTGCCACGCACCAGCCTTGCTTCGATACAGCACGCTGCAGCGCAAAGTCAGAGCTGCGGAGTGCAGGCTTCCTCATATCAGGACCAATACTACATAACACACGCACCAGCTCAGTTCCTTCCTCTACACTCCTGACCAAATTAAACCGGCCACCCCTACTTTTGGCCGTAGCTCGGCCGATACTGGGAATCTGGCGCTGCGCTTTAGATATAGGGTTTCTATTGCAAGGAGAATCGTGGTGTTTGTGCTAACGACGAGGTTTTTGCGGTCTGCGGGGTAGCTCCCATACAATAAACCCGATCGACCAAGTGGTCCAAACTTCCGGCCACCTTGGTCCATAGTGAAATCAAGATAAAAGAGTGATGGTATCGTGGGCCCTCGGTGGCCAACCATGGAGATCAGTGGACTGCAGTCGCTGCAGTGGCATTGCTGGGAGCACACTCGTTTGATTTTCACATTAGCCCCTTCGGGGCATGCCAGCCTGGCTCAGCGACGAGGAGGAGGACGGATTCGAGGATTGCGCGAGGGAGGGCTCTCCATTCGAGCCATTGCAAGGAAAGTCATGCGATCGCGCGACGCAGTCGAGCGCGCACTAGCTGCACGTCGGCAGAACCGCCACCGCCCAGGCCGCAAGCCCATCGTCTCCGAGCGGTTGGCGCGGCTGCTGTTGCGCAAAGCAGCCAGCGGCGACTTCTCCGCCGCCCAGCTGAAGGACGAGTGCAAGTGCACGTGCTCAACCCGCACAATTCGGCGCCTCCTTCTGGTGTAGACTGGCTAGTCTACACCAAAATGGAGAACACTCTTCCACTCACAGCCGCACATAAGGCCCACCGCTTAGCGTGGGCCAAGCGTATGGTCGTCACTGCGAAGGCGGAATGGGAGCGGATAATTTTTTCGGACGAAAAAAATTCAATCTCGACGGACCCGACGGTCTGCAGAACTACTGGCATGACGTGCGACGACCTCCAAGAACGACGGTGAGGAGGCAGAACGGAGGTGGATCGGTGATGATTTGGGGTGCGTTTAGTGCCTAGGGCAAGTCGAGGCTCGCAGTGCTGGTCGGGCGGCAAGCTTCGGCACAGTATATCTATACTGTGTCGGAAATTTTGCTTCCCTACGCACACAAAAACTACGGGGTAGATTATATCTACCAGCAAGACAACGCATCTATCCACAAGTCCGCGGAAACCATGCAGTTTTTCAAGGAACAGGGCGTTTGTGTGCTCGACTGGCCCGCTCGGTCTCCGGACCTTAATCCCATAGAAAATATATGGGCTTTGTTGGCGCGCAAAGTGTACCGAAACGGTCGGCAGTACGCTAACGTTGCAGAACTAACTGATGCTGTCTTAGAGGCTTGGGATAGTGTTGAAGAAGCCACACTAGTCACGTTGGTACAGTCGATGCCGCGACGTTGCATTGAACTGATTGAGAAGAAAGGATCTAAGACACACTACTAATACAATCATTTCGTTACGTTTATCTTGATTTCAATATGCACCAAGGTGGCCGGAAGTTTGGACCACTTGGTCGATCGGGTTTATTGTATGGGAGCTACCCCGCAGACCGCAAAAACCTCGTCGTTAGCACAAACACCACGATTCTCCTTGCAATAGAAACCCTATATCTAAAGCGCAGCGCCAGATTCCCAGTATCGGCCGAGCTACGGCCAAAAGTAGGGGTGGCCGGTTTAATTTGGCCAGGAGTGTTGGTGTGGAACAAATGTGTGAGACTAAGAGCCACAATCCAAAATTTTGGGTCACCTCTTAAATCACATATTTTTGTGGGATCGGCTATCTATGTAAAGATGCAGGGAGGCTGTGTAGGATATAATATTTCATAATATAACCTCCCAAGTCTCATACCTGTGGACTTCACTATGGCAATACAATAGTGTAGTATAGTTCTTTCACCACCAGTCATTCCCGGGCAGGACATTATCATGTAACTCTCTAACATGACTCACTTCTCTTTTTCACCTCTACAACTCAACCGCCTCGCATTCCGTCAGCTTCACCCAACAACAAATACCAAGAACTTGGATCCCACGCACACCGGCCTCCCCGACTCCGCTAAGCTTGGGCCCAAATCGATTGGCCCGTACACAGTTGTGCGGAAGGTGTACAACCATGCGTACGAGCTCAACATCCAAACGGGCAACGGGCTTCATCCGGTATTCAATACTGGATTATGAAGCCGTACCAGGAGCCTGTCTGCTTGCCAAGACCAAGCGACATGATTGTGGCGGATGGCAGTGTTGGACAATGGATCAAGCGCCTCCTGGGAAAGGTAGTCGGAAACGACGTATGATTTTCCTCGGAGTGGGTGGGCGAGGAGAAGCCGACATGGGAGCTTGTGGATAATGTTTCACAGGTACTGGATCTCATCGCAAACTTCGAAGAAGTGAGACGGACGAAGCGGAGAAGAAGATGAGCACAAGCCAATGAAAGGGAGCCTAAAGGTCTACAAGTAATCCCAATGTACATTCCGAACTGTTGATGCTATGCCTGCTGCAGGCGCCTCTGTCTCCTGTTCTGAGACTCTGATTTGCGTTTTCCGTGACGGCAGCGATACCCTGGATTGGGTCGAATGAGACCAATCCACTTGACTTGATCAAGGTATAGGAGATTGGGAGAGTAGCTCGAGAGTCACTATCATTCAAGATCTCCACCACGAAACCAGGTCCATGGACCAAGAGAACCACAGAGTGACCGACGATTCCGTCTCCAACGCTGACGATATACGTGCATTTATCAGTGTCATATGTTTTCAATGCCATTGATGGATACTTCCCATGCTTTTAAGAAATGTATGTTTTCCATACTGAGTGGGATGCATTACATGCCCACCTCGTGTATTGCATGTAATAGTTTTGAAAAGTATTGCAGTGTGCAAGATTTATTTAAAGAGTTCCAGAATACAATGTAATGAAGCTACTCGCAACTATTTACAGCACCAATCGATTGGATCTTCAGGTTGTAACGATGTCATGCCCCATTCTGAAAGAATCGTTAATCACGTTGGCAAGTTTATCGGCCTCCATTGTGACTGCTGTCTGTTTTCTCTCGAAGAAAATGCCCCAGTATCTTTGCCACCCTTAAAAAGTTGGATCAATTCTGCTAACAAAACATCGTTGAGTTTCCGCACCTTCGTCATCCTTTGTTGTCCAAGTCTCAAGAACATTCAGTTGATCACACTAGCAGGATTTCCTATATATATAGGTTGTGATAAGAGCCTTGATGGTATGCTGAGCCTTGTCTCGGTCTTCTCTTTGGGGGCACGTTTCGTTTTTGGGAGGATGGCCTGAGGTTCTTCTTGCCGGTAGACTTATCAGCTTCATTGTGAAATCAAAGTTGTCCCAAGCTTAAAGCACGCCAGAATATGATGTCACAGCCATCCGGGATTGTAGAATGTGCTGCAAGTGCAGTGGAATATCTTGCAAAGGTTTTAATCTACAACATCAACGACAACCGTAGCGAGGAACAATCCAAAAAATTACCTCCCCAACAGTCCATTTTGGAGATGACTAGTCGTGATCGAAGGTAGTACGGTCCAGGATATCAACATCATGGGGTGAGAGATAACGAGGTTGAATCACTCGCTCCTCCTATTTTAGAACACCTTCCAGCGACCCAGCAAAGACCTTTAGTCTTGAAGCGCTGACTTTGAGACCGTTCAGATTTTCATCACGAACCATGTAGTAGTCACCATTAAAGAAATAGCGTTTTATATGTGCGATGACTCTTTGTGAATTTTCTTCGTGCCGAGGATAGTGATTATCACTCTTGCACAAGTCTCGAGCTGATAGAAAAATATCCGCATCAATTGGACCTTCGGAAAATTGCCGAATGAAGTCGGCGCATTTTCCCGGCCGCAGTGTATGAGTATCTTGGGAAATGTTGACGCGAGGGTGATAGATGTAGCGACTCGTAGGTGACCCGCGGCAATTTTTCTAATGACGCTGTTAAATCCCTCGACTGGATTCTGGTTAGAAATGACACCTGGGGATCCACTCGCGGTTAAAAATCAGGAATCCCACAGGTACAGCTTATCAAACCAATTGGCGTAGTTGATTTCACCACGCTCTTTTCAATTCGATACAACCAGATCAGCAAGGACAATGATTTGATCACGAGAACGAGCACCATGGAGATAATTCAGTTGAGGCTTGATTCTACCGCTGTACACCTCTGAATCATTTAGACATCCAATATTTTCTAGTGACTGTCTGTCCAGGTGTGGCCAATACTATGTTGGGGCATACTTTTGAAATGCGGCAGAAATGGTCGAGAAAAAAATGATCCATTAATCCAAACCCCAGGTCTAGATCCCCACCAAAGAAACTACTGCAGCCTTCTTTACAACAGTAAACAACTTCGTATGCGTAAATATCGTCTCAGCGCGGACGACATCAATGCACAGGGATAAAACATGTGCTGAAACCCTTTAGGTGGGATAGAGTGGACACCGCCCACTCCAAATGAAACCAACGTCTAGTTGATGCACGACAACCCATCAACTAGACGTTGGTTTCATTTGTCTGTCATCCCCATGACTTTGTCTAATTAACCCAGTATTTCGCGCGAAAAGCTGCGAAAAGGCTTCATTGATGTAGATATGATACCCCAAGAGTCTTCTTTCCCAGTGCTGGTATATGTGAAGAGGTCCAAGACAAAAACGTCCCCAATTAAAGACGACTATTTATATACAAAATACACGAGCCAATTTTTAGCGATAGCTAACTCAAAATTTATCGCTAGCCACGATTGCAAGAAAATTAAACTTATATATGAGTATGTAATTGTTAGGCTAAGATACTTGCTCCTAATCACTTAGGTACGTTAAGTCAAGTGGGTAATCCGGCGTCCCTTCGTTTTCTGTGTCCGAGTCGTCGACGATACGACGAGCACAACGTTGTATTCAATCGTTGAACTCGAGCTCCTCACTCGAATCATTTTCGGTTGCGCTAGTCTGTGGATCGTAAGAATCGTTGCTTACAGAGTCGGAACTGCTTTTGTCTTGGTCCTAATCATTGTGCCCCCGTGACGTGTCACCGAACACCTCTGCCAGAGACGGGTCGTGTTCTTGGGCCGAGTCGGAATCAAAGTCACAGTCATGCATAGAGTGAGCAAGGCGGTGCAACAACAGCTGGAGCTCTTCAATATGTCGGTCCTTCGTCGCAACCTCAGTATGAAGCTGTGTCATCACGACGATGACATTGTCGTACGAGGTTTTCATGCGCTTGTACGCCCGGTGAAACTCGTCGTAGTCGTCGTGTCGTCATTACAGTTTAAAGTATAATGAAAAGTGAGATGCTGCTTTCCATACCTAGTTCCCAATTATCCGTAGCTAAATCAGTTGGTGCAAGGTTTCTGTGTCACGGTTCGATGCATTTTCAGGCATAGTTTCACTCTTCGGTAGTTATACAAACTCGTTTTCACGCAAGTTCAGAATGTAGCATGTATTCTTACCTTTCCTTCATGCTCAGGTCATTTTGAGAGAAGTTTGAGTTATTTGCGTATGTTAGTTACTGGTATGTTACACGTAGCGCGCATGCAACAACTCGAAACAAGTAGTAGTTCTAATAGCAACAAAAGTTGGCCATGGAGCTACTTGAAACTAGCAGCGGTTCTGGTTGTAGCAAAATTTGGCTTGGTATGGAAAAAACCTATGATGACCTGAAAGGTGATTTCATGACAATTATTGCTGGTATTAAAACCACCCGATAGGATTCCTATGCATTCGCATGGTACGGGAACCACCGCGATTGGCATTGAAAGAAGCCTTTTCCGCATTTATCCAGTGTCTGAGCGAACCTTTAGAAATCCGTGAAATCTGTGTACGAGCCTGGAAGTGGACTCTCGAACAAGTGATCGTAGTTCAAGGAAACGTTCCTGCGCTGAAGCGAACGGAAGAAATCCATAGCCTCAGCACGCAAGACACCCAGAACAATACGAGGATTGTGCGGTCAAACACATCCCAAATCTCATAGTCTTGGAGGTGAGCTCAAGCGCACCAAGATGAACAAAGACAGCTCGAATACCATCCATGAAGCAACCACGAAAAGCTGAAGCTCGATCGCGGTTAGCAAAGTGATTGGCGTAGTACTTATTGAACGGGAGACGACTCAAAGCGTATGTCCACTCTTCAACCTAGGTCATCTGCAGCTTGAACTTATTGCCGGAGTGTTCCTCTAACACCTAGCTAAGTTGAAGAGGCTTGCTGTCCCATTCGACGAGATAGCAGCGGTGCGGAGCATCACCACGAATGTCGTGCAGTTGAACGACGTTCATCTCCTCGCTGTAACCCCAGGGGCATCTGGGTCGTACAGTAGTGATTAATGTGGTTGTTAAATGGGTGATTCCTGGGTGCGTCAGGAAGCGAAAATGGGTACCAGTAGCTAGACTCGACACCACGCTATAAGACTCTTGTAGTGCCGCCAATTCCGATGCAGTGATCGGATTTCCGCCGAATTTGGGAAGCCCGACAGTATTTTCTGTATCTTCTGTTCATCCCCGCCGTCATCGCTAGGGTTCGCCCGCTTACAGCGCCACCACGAACGCGAGCAACAGGGTGGCAGCCGTTCACTCCCGGCGAGTTTGTTTTTCGAGGCCGTGCAGGCCGCCACCAACAGCACCAGCGACTTGTACTACTTTAGCGGCGCCACCACGAACGCGGGCGACATGTTGGCGGCCGCAACTCCAGCACGCACCACGACGAAACCACACCCGCCCTACATGCGCGGGGCCACT
Source organism: Phytophthora constricta (assembly GCA_011947335.1). Lineage (NCBI taxonomy): Eukaryota > Oomycota > Peronosporomycetes > Peronosporales > Peronosporaceae > Phytophthora > Phytophthora constricta. The sequence continues at coordinate 351,644 of JAAVTI010000614.1, read as the reverse complement.
CCCGTCGCCATGAACCTTCTCCATCGTGGCGCCACCAACATCACCAGTAACTTGTTCGACTGGAGCACCACCACGAACGCAAGCAACTGGATGGCGGCCGTTCACTCCCGGCGAGTTTGTTTTTCGAGGCCGTGCAAGAACCATTGAAACTCTTGACAGCGTCGCCATCGCTATCTTCAACCGAAGAGACCAGAAACCGACTCTGAGGGCGATATGGGGCGCGGCAATTAGTTGAAAGCGTCGCTCTCTTGGTCATAATCATCACCAGACGTCGCATTCACCCCGACGAAAACGTCAAGGCGAAGCTCCATCAAGCGAGTCTGGAACCCGTCTCCAGACTCGTCAAACTCTTCAGAGTCGGCAGCTGGCGGAGCCTCCGACGTTGGAGAACCAGACCAAAACGGCGATGGCTGAGCCGGCGAAGGTGGTGCTGGCGATGGTGGTTCAGGCAATGGTGGCGCAGGAGCGCGAGACAAGCGCGCCCTCGTCACGCGGAGCACGGCCGTAGCGCGGAGCTCTGCTAGTAACGAGAGGTAGGAACGATACGCAGTAACCATGTTGACTGCCCCCACGGAAATCTACCCGACGCAAGTGAAGCCATGCCCAAAGGCGAAAATTATACAGGTTCAGGCGAACTCCCACTAAGACAGCCGGACTTCGCTCTGTATTGGAAAGTTCGGGAATGGTCAGACTGGAAGTATGCGCTAGTTAAAGGGTGGGTGAGTGTATCAGATAAAGGATAGATTCCAGTTACAAGGTATGATCTAGAGTAGATTACTTATCGTAGCTTATACTAAAGCTAGGTCTGTGGATGATACGTGGCTTCCAACCGCGCCGAACTATGGAGACGGCTACCGTCTTCCCCGCACACTGCGCCTAGGCGTTGTATTTGAACATTAGCATAGCCACATTTGCTCACAATTGTTCGAATAGAAAGCATGGCAGAATACAACGCCTAGTAGTAACACATACATCTGGACACTTGCCACTAAACGTGTTTTCACCTACATTTCCACCAAAGAATAAGAAAACGATCCGGCCCGTTTCATAATACACTTATTAAACTGCACGGAGGTGGGCGTAACGAGGGCCTCGGGCCTCCCAGTTGAGCCAGAAGTGACCCTGACTGGGCTGGTCGGTGAAGTTTTTGAATTTGTTCGTTGTATTACGCCTCGGCGTTCAAAACGAATATTTGTGTTGCTTGTTGAAACCTGTGATATAACGCGTAGGCGCAGTGTGCGGGGGACGGTAGCCACCCTCCCTGAAGATCTCCGCTTCCTGAGAAATCTTGCCAATGACTGCCTTTGTCCCATTTGGACTTTTTATCCCCACCTAATTTTAGATGTTATTTTGTTTTGATAGTGAAGGGACTGTTTTACCCCGAGGACAATCAATTATTTTCAACTATAGGTGATTTTATAAAAATCGCAAATGAAAAGACGGGAGGTAGGTGGGTGGGTGGGTGTGTGGGTTCTTATCCCGACGGCCACTATTACAGTACCAGCTTATTTCTACTACACGAGTGCCTACGACGCTGACATGTTGAACGTGTCCACATATCGAGATCGAACCTTGGACGGTGTAGGTGGTGGATGTGCCTTTGAGCTCCAGACCAAATTAGCGTGCTTGGCCAGATCCTGTCTCGTGAGAGGGTGGGTGGGTGTCAGTGCCGTGGGACTCGTTGGTTCATGAACGCCCACTTGACCAGCTTTCGCTCGACGAAGAGCTTCTTCGACTTCTGGTGGAGGAGTCAACGGCTCGTGTTGCATCTCACTCAGGATCAGTCGGGACTCTTCATATGTCGCCAGGTCATCGGCGTCCTCACTGTCCACTTCGTTGTCATCGGTGGCTGTTGTAGCGGACGCACTAGCGTCGCCTCCTTCGGTCATTTGAAGCTCCCCGAATTCAGGTTTAGCAGGTGCAGACTCACCGATGGGGGAGCTCCTCGGAACCCAAGAAGCCATTGCTGCATTGAATAACAACGAAAATAGTTAAGAAATAGCTGCAGTGACTGGGCGTTTAGATGCAAGGACTCACCGTCCAAGATGCTCTTTGGACGAACTATCGCTGCTTTCTTGTCGAGTTAACTGTGTTGGACGCTCGTAACCGGCTGGCTGAGGGGAGTCATATTGTTCCTGCATCACCTGGAACGTAATTTAGAGGTTCACACCCGTGCAAAACATTCTAGAATCGATATCGCTCTTCTTTACCTGTCGTTTTTGTAGCTCAGCTTCCTCCAGGATGACAAGGGTTCTGCGCATTGGATGGTCTTCTGGCAAGTCATCGAACTTGTGCCGCATCGGGGATCGAGTCTTCATGTTCCCCAGCGCTGTTAGCCCGAACCGGTTGTTTATCATCGGTTCAATTCCGTACTCTAACAGAATTATGACGCAGTCAATACTGCCGTCCCAGGCTGCGAGATGGAGAGCGGAGTCGCCATTTTCGTTCACGGCCCGAAGACTAGCGGCACTTTGCAACAAAAATTTGGCACAGTCGAAGTTGCCTTGGAAGCAAGCTGCAAGAAGTGGTGTGTTCCCGGTCTCGTCTCGAGCTTCCAAGTCCGCTGAAAACTCGCATAGTAGCATTACCGAGTCAATGTCACCCAGCTCACACCTGCATGTGCACAGCCATAGTAAATAATGAGCTCTCAACAAGTGCCAGCTAGAAGACATGCCAGCAGCAAGCATAGATGCCTACGCCAAATGAAGTGGAGTGCCCTTCTCCGCGACATCTCGCTGGTTTGGAGATATCCCTCTCAAAAGGATTTCTTGCAGCTTTTGCAGTTCACTCTTTCGAACGGCGTCGAAGACGAGCGAGCTCGTGGGATACGCGCTGGCTGCTTGACCAACTCCAAGCGGCTGAGGGTCACTGGATGACCTGAGTATGGTTGCCTCGCGATCCTCCCCAGCCTGCCCAACGTTTTCAAAAAATCGATCCCAGACAGCGCTAACACGGGTAGGTGAAGGAGGTGGGGAGTATCTGCTGGTCTTGCGTGTTTGATGATTATCAGGAACATCTTCAAGTGGTGGTGGAGTGTCCAAGGTCTCTGGTGCACTGTCAAACTGGTAATGGTCGACGGGCTGAGAGTAGCTGTAATAATACTGATGTTGTTGTTGTTGATCGCTAGACGCTCGATCTCGCACCTGGTTGCCTGACCCATAGCTGGCGGTGCTCTCTGCTGTAGCAACGCGGTAATTGTCACTCGTGGATTCTTGACCAGTAGCATAGCGAATCACGTCCTGCGCAGTCTCGTAGAATCCTTGGCTGTCGCGACGACCCAGTCGCTTATCAGGCTGTTGTTGGTTATCCCAAATCTCTTGAAGCTGTCGGCACGACTCGATAACAATAGCATTTTCTTCAAGGCTTTGATGAAGCTTCTCCTGCATAGCGTCTTCGTAGCGAGAATGCTCCAAGCGCTCCCTTCCTAGCTTTTCTTGTGCATTTCGAGCTATTGATTCCAGCAGCTCACAGCGTGATGTCAATGCACGTTGAGAGACACGACTCGCATCTAGCTCTAATTCCCGCACTGCTAAGCGATTTTGAATACCAGTATGCTGTGTCTTCTCCTGTAGGTCATAAGGAAATCGACTTGGTTATACTCCCGACTACGATAACAATACAGAAAAGCATCGGCTCTCTCACCTTCTGCAGCTCTTCAGTTGTCGTTGCAAGTGATGAGGATACTTCATCTATTTGAGCTCGATAGTGCGCTTCTCGAGTATTGGACGCCTGGTTTGATAAAGTCAAAACAAAGCACATGTCAGCAAAATGACGCATCTCGTTCGATACCCGAGCAAAATGATTGCTGGAATTACCTGCAGACTTGAATGTATAGCACTAATTTGGCCCCTCACATCCTCAACGAGTTGATACACCGCTTGAGCCTCGGCGGCAGAATGACTAGCGAGAAGTTGGAAAGGTATGAGTGGAGGACAGCCAGGGCATCACGATCTCCACTAGATCCTTGTCTTGGGTCAGGCGTCGCTGAGGTGTAATAGGTTGGTGCAGCTGGAGTAGGCGTATTCACTGGCGCCGCGGTACTTTCAACACTTTGTAAAAGCTGAACGCATTCAATCTGGTTCTCCAAAATGCTCAATATCAAGGGTGTTCGCCCTTGCGCGTCTTCGTCCTTCGTATTAGCGCCATATGCCAGCAAGCTTCTCACTACCCCAAGATACCCGTGCTTAGCTGCGATATGCAAAGGGGTCTCACCTTCATTGTTCTTCTGACTGAGCAAAACGTGGTCACAAATACTCAGAAGAAACATCACTAGTCCATCGTTCCCGGTGTGAACAGACACGTGAAGCGCGGTGTCACCTTTGCTATCATACGCCGAAAGAGATGCATTCGCCTCAACCAAAAGCTTGGCAATCCCTTCACTTTCACGGCGACAAGCCAATATCAGTGCGGTAGAATCGTCGCGAAGCGCTCGTGTATCTACCTTAGCACCATAGTAAACCAACAGTGCGGCGGCCTGCTCATTTCCCATCTTGGACGCGGTGTGCAACGGAGTGAGGCCTTCGGAATTTACGGCTTGGAGGTCCATACCCGAGTGAAGCATGATACTTAACTGCCTGGATTCTGCTTCTGATAGCTCATTAGCTGCGGCAAATCCAAACAATTCCTCAATGGTGTAGAGGCGGCCTCCAGAAGAAACGGGGAGTGTCCATTGTGATTCCAGCGTACGACGATTGTAGTAGTACGGGACACCGTCTTCGGTCTCGCACGCCACCCACTCACTTTCCACTTCAGGGGCTGTAACTCCTGATCTAGCTGTCTGTCGTGAAGTCGTTGAAGCTGCTGCCGGTTTTACCTCCATTGTCTCGGCGACTCCATGAGCATCAGTTGCCTTCCCTCCGAGTCAAAGCCTGGTGGTGACTCGACAACGTGGGTCGATGCCTGTCGTGGAGCTTCTTGCGCATGCACCATCATGCGGCGAGTTACTGTTGTGTAGCGAATCGGCGATAGACCAAATCCTCCATTCTCTTCAACTGACAGAAGACCACCGGGACTTCCTGGAGTCCCCAAACTTTCATCATGCGATCTCGGCGATAACGACATGATCGGCGTTTGGTCGTCTCCATCTTCTCCTTTGCGACTTGCTCTGTCCATCTCATAGTAATCACTCTCTGCACCCGACAAGTATTCCAAGAGAGCAATCTCATCTTCCGTATCATCTGCTTCTTCCTGTCCTGGAACATACTCCGCTTGAACTGATCTCTTGCTTTTGACTTCTCCATCTGCACTTCCATTCTTCACCTCCGCCTCCATGGACACTGCCACAGTCACTGGGATCACAGGCTCCTCCGGCTGCTTCAATTCTCGAGTGTCCGTGCGACTGGCGACTCGTACAGCTTCTCGATCCTCCTCGTAGCGGCTTTTACCGCCTCCTTCTTTTCCAGCTGGAACCTTCTCTTTACCAGCCCCGATACCTCTCTCTTGCTCCGAATGAGGCCGCGTATCCACTCGGAGCTCTTCTCCAGCCCCTGTATCCTCATTTGATCGTCGGTTGGCTCCATTCCTCGCCCTCCTTCCGGTTCTTCTCGAGCTCACCCACTCGCCTCCGGAACCTTCTTGAGACGGTGCGTTTTCCTCACGAGGAGCCAAAGTCATGGCAGCTGCAGTGTTGGTCGCCTCCTGCGGCTTCTGCTCTTCTCGTGGTGGCCTGGACACAACCTCAGCAGTGCCTGTCACCTCAACGATTTGCATTTTTAAGGCACGACCCTTCCAAACTCCCTCAAAAGGCTGCTTTGGATACTGAGCCCAAGTCTTTCGTAGCGTAGACACTTCAACATGGGAAGAAAAAATCTATGGCTGCGACGCTTCGCGATCTACTAACGCAACCGATCAGGCTGGTGCGACCGACTTCGATGCGTGGCATTGTAGACGAAAATAGATGGCTACATGGAGCTGTTGCAGTGCGAGGAGCTCATTTAGTCTTTATAAAAGCGAAACAAAATGGAGCCTAGCAGCGCGTTGACCAGCGCCGGCGCCTCCATGATCATGAATCGGTCGGTAGTGAATGTTGTTTCTTGTTTCGCATTATAATGCTTACTCAAATCTACCTTTTCGTATTGGGTTTTGGTGTGCGTGTTCGGCTTGGGACGACAGGTCGAAGATGCCGCAGATGCTGACATTGGATCATGTTTCGCCGGCCACGCGATTGCTGGAGAAGCGTCGACAGATGTTTGAGGTGCAAGAGGCGCTGGATGCGCAGAAGGAAGAGTTTGCTCGTCGAGAAGATGCCTTCCACCGCCGCGAGGAGGGTCTACGTAAGAAGGACCTGGAACTCCAGGAGTCTCTCATCAAGTTCAACAAGTTCCTTCAGGAGAACGAATCGAAGCGCAACCGTGCAGTTAAGCGCGCTAGTGACGAAGTGAAGCAACGTATGAATAAGGAGCAGGAGGTCGCGAGACTGCAGGCGCAGTTGATTCGCTTCAGCGTGAAAGTGATGCTCTTGAGCACAAGTGCGCCACCACCTCAAGTACACCCGCTACTTAGAACTCGTGCAGGAGGCTGTGCCGGAGGATTACCCGGAGGTAAGCGACCTGGTGAACCGCTACCATACGCTTCGTGAGACCAACCGCGACTTGAGCCGGAATCAAATCACCCACGAAGAGGAGAGCGAGAGTAAACGTCTGGAGTTCGCCGCCTTCCAGAAGGAGCGTGCAAACGAGATACTCACCTTCAACAACCGCATCGCTGCACTCCAGCGTGCCCTAGAGCGTGAGGAGGTACAGGGTGTGCGTCTACAGCATGAGACTGACGCAAGTCTTCGGGCTATCACTCAGAAAACTCTGGCATTGGGTCAGATTATCATGGCCATCGGAAATCTTCTCCAGAGATGCACCAGTGGTATTCATGGTCAAATTCTGAAGCACGTTGAAGGCAGCTATCAAACGTCGGGCAGCAATCAATCCGGCAATGATAATCACGACGGCTCTGGTGGTGGTGCGGGGACTTCCGGTTCTGGTGCGTCGCCTGCACAAGCGACAACGTCTGGTGCAAAGAGCAGCAGCGGCATCTCGGAAGCAGACGTAATCCACCACGGCCAGCGTGCTATGATCGACTTAGACGTCGTCGCGGCCTACATGATGGATTTCACTGCAATCGTTCAGGGGCGTATTGATGCGCAGAGAGCACAGAAGAAGGCAGCGGCGGCGGCGGCTGCTGCCGCTGCATCTCAAGCTACAGGGGGAGTTACCACATTCACGGCAGCACTTGGGGAAGGAAGTCACACAGGAGCAGCATCATCGATAGGTGGAGGCTCCAGCGCCACTATTCATGGTATTAAGTAAGCCTGTTCCTTTTGAAGGGTATCAAAGCAACAGTAAAACATTACTTTTATTCAAAATACACCACACCAAGAGCTGTGAGGGTGACATGAACGCATACCTACTTGCGCTGTTTCTTCGTTGCTTTACTCTTATTATCAGCACGCTGTTTGACAGCAGAACGCAAACGCTTGCTTTTAATCTGGGCGTACCGCACTTGGTCGTCATAACTCGTAAAGAATCGGTCCAGCCGCGTTTGTATGTGCCTACCGCTGTTGGCTGCAGCTTCCTTGGCTTTTTCCTCAAGAGGCTGAAGTACGCCATCGCTCTTCTGCCGATCCCATCCGAAAGCGTTAGCACAATAGTTGCGCAACGCAGCTAGATCGGGTGCAGTCCATGAAAATCGGGCGTCTGAACGGTCTACTTGAGGGGCCAGGTATGCTTGCACAACCTGCTTGCTTGGAAACTCATCCCCCAGTTCCCACTTACGCCGCATACTAGAGTGAGATCGCTGAAATCGCTCTCGTGTGGTCCCATCCTCACTACCGTCTTCTTCGTCCTCCGTGCCATCACTTTTATCTTTCGCTGTTATTTTCTTTTTCTTCTTCGATCGACTTGTGGCTAAGCGCTGGGCCTCTTCTGCGACGTCAAATGCACGCACCCATTTCTTAAACTCACTCAGGCCCTCAAGCCCGGGGTAAGCAGCAGCAACTTCAGTTGCGTTCACGATTCCAATACCTCGCACACCATCGGTGTAGTCGCTGCCGAGTAGCAGTGCCAACGCAATAATCTGCTCCCGTGAAAATCCCAATTCGCGCTCAATGTCACGAGCTGAAAAAGCCTCGACAAACTTCTGGTGATGGAATATGTTCTTGTAAACGCGTTGTCCGCCAAACGGGAAGATATCGCTATCATCTGTGATCACGCCATCCACTAGCCCAAGTTGTTCCAGTGCCGCACATTGAGCCTCAGCTTCCATAGGGCTGACGAGGAACGGCACACCAAACAGCCGCAGCAGCGCCATTACCTCATCTACCATTTCGTCCGTAATTCCCTCAGTGTCGCGCAATTGCCGGTTACGAAGCTTTTTCAACTCAAGCTGCTCCTGGTGGAGGGCAGCTGGATCCATCTCCTGCTGAGAATTTTCCACCTCGTTTGAGGATACTCAATGGGCTGTGCATACTGGAGGTAACGAACGCGCGTTCCAGCAGCCTGTTCTGCAGCAGCCTCTTTTTCACCAGCGATCGAAGCAGCCAAGGCAGCCTGCAGCTGTTCGTTACTTAAATCTTCTTCAGAAGATTTTGTGGCACCATTTTCGTCACCTTTTTCTTTCTCGTCTATAACAACCACCTCGGGGCCATTCCAATCTGTCAATGATGATGCAGCTTCGTTTTCATCATCCGATAACTCAACAGGAGCCTGAGCGGATCCCCTTTCGACGACAGAGTGCACTCCTGCTCTCACCCCCGGCGCCGCGGTTGGGGATCTATGAGTCCCGCCGCGCTGCTGCGTGTGAGCCTCCAACGCTCTTCGTACCGCACCAGCCGCCCATTGCCTGCACCAACAAGTTGTCGTTAGTCAAATGTGTTACTGCCCCCGCCGATGTACAACAGCGTGCTTACGTGAGATTAGACGCTGTAGCCATAGCAGACTTTAAGGCTTCGTCTTTTAGTAGATCCAGATCTTCATGGGCCTTGGCATCTTCCATCTCATTCTTCAAAGTCATGAATAATTCATTTGTTTTTTCATCATCGCCCTCCAAGTCTTCTTCTTGCATTTGTACATCTGTTTCAGGGGATGAACGCTGTTGCTCCTGTGAGCTCTGATCATTCTTTGAGATTGTAGACTCCGCAGTAGAATATGGTGGTTCATCAGGCACGGCTTCAGCTTGTACATCTTCCCATTCCACCTCTTCCTCGCTTTCGTCTTTCCCGTTCATGGCATTATCTTTTGCACCCGCTGAGTCTAAATCCACAGAAGGCACCGGCTGTGCCACAGCTTCCGCATTACTTCTTGCTGGAATTCGTGCAACCTCCTGGTGCTGAGAGGAATCACTCGTTATGCTCTCTGTTGCCGGTATCGTTGATACCTCTTCCCAATCAACCTTTTCATCCTCGCCTTCATCGGGTTTCTGCTTTTTCACAGCAGCAGGCTCAACTACAGACCCAGGAAACAGTTTCTTAAACCGTTCTATCTCCACTGGATCAACGTCTTCGAGCTTCACAGATACACTGACATCGCTCACAACCCGTTGAGTCTGATTATCTGCTGCACTAGCATCAACAGAAGACCCTTCTTTCTTGAGTCTATTCTGTCGAACTTTTTCGATAGCTAGAATTGGCTCTTGTTTAAGACGAACTTGATGCCGTGCAACCCACGCAGCAGTGACAGCTTTCGCAGTGGCGTCAGGTACATGTCCAGCCATACCTCCAGCAAATTCAGACAGCGGTCTTTTTCCACTGTTTTGAATGCAGCACTTCGATTATTCTGCGTCTCATTCGATTTTTCCAATAATTCAGATCCTGTGGCCGAGTCTCGCTCCACTGTATCGTACTGCTCAAGCTCTGCGACCACATCCTCCTCTTTGTCTTCAGGCTCCTTATTTTCTGCATCTTTTCGGTAAATGTAGAAGCGGCTGCTGTTCGAATCAATTCGATGGCCTGGCCCCAGGCCTCTGCCGCCCTGCTTCTCCATCTCTTCATCCTTTTCTGACGCTTGGCCGCTTCAATCCGTCTGTTGAGTACACTAGTTTCCAAGAACGCTGAAATCTGCGTGTGCGAGTACGCCTCCGGGTTACCGGCAAGCGGGATGAACTGGTCCCTCACCTCCTGACGCCGATCACGCTGGATCCTTTGGATCATGTCTTTTGCAGGTGTGGCGGCAGTGAGAACACGGCGTGCAGGTCGATCTTGGACAGTCGCGACGTGTCCAGCTCAATGTCGTCCAGCGTCAGATGCTCGTCCTCGTCCTCCTCTTCAGCTGCAGCCTTCCACACGGAGTCCTCCTCCTTCTCCTCCTTCTTCACTTCAGCTTCTCCACTCTTCATCTCCTCATCAGCATCCTTCTGCTGCTGCTCTTCATCAAAGTATCTTGCTCTTCATTCTCAGCCCCAGGTAAAGTCACCCCTGGAGCAACTGCCGCTGGCGGCGCTCCTCCATTCCTCTTCATCTATTATACAAAAAGAAAAGACCCAAACGTTAATCCACTACTTTCTCCCTCCCTCTTTCTGTCCTCCACCAACTACCTCCTGTCTGTGCTGCTTGAGTCGGTTGAGCAGAATGCGCTGCGCTGTGTGGCGCAGATTGGCCGTCTGCTGCTCCTGCCGCCTCCGTCTTCTGGCGGTTGTGCGCTTCTTGATCTCCGGCGTCTGGCCGTCGAACACGAAGACCGGCCGCACCCGTAGAAGAGCAACTTGGCCACGCGGTGCAGCGTGCCCAGCACGTGCGCGTTGCGGATCATGTTGCCCTCGTCGTCGCGCATGGCCTTGACGAACTGCGTCAGCCAGATGCTCGCGTCCACGGCCAGCACCTGCCCCGCCAGCGACTCGATCTCGATCTGCCGCCCCACCGGCGCCAGCAGCACCCACAAGTTCTGGACGCCCATTGCAAATGAAGCGCTGATGCGAGTAAGTTTTATTGCATGCGAGTAAGTTTTATTGTCCACTTATGCTCCACTATCGCATACTGAACTCGAGTCTCGAGTCAAACACGGCGGACCAAAGTTTACCGTAGGGACGAAATTTCACGCTGATAGGAACTAAAAACTCGAGCCGGAAGAAGAGACTAAAATTTCGCTTGGGACTAACTTCTGAGGTCTGAGGAGAGAAGTTAGATTTTTTAATTCAGTCACAGATTAAGACTCCTTCTGGGCGTTGCTCGCAACCCTGGTGAAAATGGCACCCAAGGCGTCAATGTTATCACCGACGCGGCCATGGAAGCCACTCAGCTGGAATCCTTCCGGTGCATACACTGTCGAGCTGCCACCGCTTGGGTACCTCCTCAACCGACCGACCCTTGCTCGTGGAAAACTTCAGAAAAATATGCGCGTGTGGCCGTCCTTCTTGTCCCACCAGGCCTCCATGGAAGTGATGTATTCACCCGATTCAAGTGCTAGGGTATTTGGTTCACCACCGGGGCCGCCATGAGAGAGCGTGCTCGCTGTCGGGGCTGACACTTCCACCGCTACGCCATCAACACGTTTACCAGCACGGATCGTGACGGAACTCACAGTTTGTCCAGCTACAGCTAAGGCGACATCCGTGAAGTATGTGCCGTGGGGACCGCCGACCATGTTAGTCAGCGACAGGTCCGGGTTCAGCGTCCAGTTAAAAGTGGCCGAGATCGGCGGGTGGTCCGACAGCGCCTTGCCACCTTCGCCCAGGAAGGCGTCGTTGTCGTTGTTCCAGTTGTCAAGTGTCAGGGTGATGTAGTTGTTGCCGCGGTACATAATCTTGTCCACGACCTCGCAGTCATTTGTCATGGTGGCCGTCTCGCACTTGAGAGCTTCGAGCCTCTCTCAGGAGGAACACCATTGCGAACAAACTGCACCCAGCTATCCGTCAGTTTCTGACCCTCAATGAACTCGCGGATCGTATCGAGCTTGCGGGTATAGCGCGTGTTGGTGTCTCCCATGACAATCACAGCGTTGTCGGCCGAGTTGGTGGTGATGTAGTAACTGATCTGCGCCAAGTTGGACGCCCGAGCCTTCTGATCGGCGTCCGTGGCACCTGCATCCGTGTGCAAGTTGTACACGTCGATGGTTACACCATCGGCCAACTGCACCTCGACGAACGTGAAGCCCTTCGGTGTTAAGCAATCTGAACTGTCAAAATTTGAACACTCTTCCCACGTGACGCGATCAAGATCCCTCATTGTCGTTAACGGAAGGTGGGAAAGTGTGTTCAGGCCACTTCCAAACGGCACACCACCACTGGTAGGCGTGCGGTACTCGTGCGTGTTCTCTGAATAGAGCGCAGCGTGATAGTTGAAATCTTCTTGAACGTTGACAATGTCCCAGCCTCCGATGCGCTTGCCCATGTCGACGGTGTAAGTGGACGGATCGCCGCTCGAAATTGCCGCTGGAAGGCCCGCCACGTTGTAGCACATGACGCTGAAAGTATTGGCAACGGCCATGACTTGGGGCTCTTCGTCTTAAGTCCTGGGTCCGGATAGATGTGCACACTAGAACGCAAATTGGCAAGTGACTGGCGGTTGGACAGCGTCAGGTACTTATAGAGACTGTATTAGTACATGTACCGTAGTATAATTTCTAATACTTGTAGACAAGATTTAAACGTGTGTTTTAGGGGTGTTTGCCTATTATCCCTGGCACGGTTTTACAGGCGCGGTACTGTATTAGATAACTACTGTATGCCTGTGCACAGAGAATGTCGAGAACTGGTGCGCTCCTATTAATAGGAGAAAACCTCCAAGGTGCGGCGACTTCCCCCAATGCGTGTGGCAAACCCAGCTGGCGGATAGATAGCAGCTCACGTTCCGAGCTCGAGAGCCAGGTACACGATGGGCCAATAGCCGAGCGGAACAGCCTGCGAGTGAGTCGAGGTGTACATGTACGTACATGTATTGGTTCAACAGACGACAGAAGAAGCTCATGAAGGTGCCCCAGTAACGTGTCCCGCTGACACATCATGATACCTGGCCTGCATCGGATGGATAATCCAATGCAAAATAAAGCGCACCAAGATTAAGTACATTACAACCAGGCGACGGTTTCGCTACAGTACTGGTGTTTTTCTCGAAGAAACTCAGACACGCTACTGCTGTGTCACGAATTTTTCTTAAATAGTGTCGAGTCTTCAATTGTTGCAGCAGGTTGATGCGGATCTCAATTGGAAAACAGACTCAATTACTAGTACAATATTTAGCTAACTTCTTGGACATTCGCAAGAAGCAAACCCGACTCGAAAGGGAACTAAAACAATTCAGTAGAAAGCTACTGTTTTCGTTCTGAGCGTGGTGCTGGGCAGTAGAAATCCGTTAAGTTCAAGCACGCTGTTATCCGTACTTATCTGATCAAGGCCGTTCGGGCCATGGTCAAGCTCAAGCAACCAACTCCGGTTTAAGCAGCAGATCGAACTTCGCAGGTATTATGCGGTCATGGTGATTATGAAGGCGATTATGTAGTGTCGATTACGGGGTTGTTTATGCAGGCACGGTGACGCGGCACAAGTTCCGAGGACTTGGAGCAGAGGTTCGGAATATCCAAAGTATTGTATTACTCACTACTACGTTTTACGTATTAATATCGATTGTAATAATACTATTATTGGTAGCTAATTTTGTATAAGTCGTATTTTTTTTATGAGGTTTCGGATTTGTATACGTTTTATAACTTTGGCACACTGGAGGTGGTGATCAATATAGTGGCAACAATTAGAAGCAGTCCGCGAGTCTAGAGATGATTCCGCCACGTTCTCTCTCACTGGAGCTTATCCAACGACATCTCTGCCGGAGATCCGTTATTGGATAGATCTCATTCAGCGCAATAGCGCTCCAGCGTTTCCTCTTCCAATGTTATTAGATCTTCGTGTTTTCGATCTAAAAAACATCAGCGATTCGGTCACCATGCCATCTATGACCCTTAGAGATGACTCGGGCGACGCGTACGTGACCCAAACAGGTACATCGGAGGACCAGACCGTCACGAAAGCGGACACTACGCTCGTCGACACGAATGTGGTGCGGATGCAGCGACCACATAGTCCCCGACTTCGCTGACGACACGACCGATGCAACTGGTGACCTAATCGATGCTTCCGTGCTCAGACCAACACGGTGCTGCCGGTACTACGCACACCCTTCACCACTGCTCCGACAACACCGACGAAAGGGAAAACTTAGAATCGGTCGCCGGCCTCGTTTCGGGTCTCTCACAAACTCCAGATGTCTAAAAACCTGTTAATATCGCTTAGCGGATGGGATGGGCGACACTATGGAAGAGGGCGAGCAGAGCAAGCGCGAGGCTCACTCGATGAATTCACCTTCTGTCAGCGCCCGTAGGCCGATAAGGCGGGTATGACGCCCGCGAGCGAGCGGACGTGAGCGCTGCAGCCAAATAGTTTTAGCAAGCGGAGCCGAGCAAGGCGAGGCGCATGCGCGCAGTGCCCCATGGAGGTCATCTCTCCTGAATAACGAGACCCGAAACTAGACCAGACTCGCCGGTGACCCATTTTATTGCTAACCCGTGAGACGGAAGGTGCCGAGACGCGTGCTCGTCTCTGGTGCAAGCAGCTCCGGCAGCGATGGATAGATCAGCGACTACACAGCATACAGACTCGACCCCGGCGCCGATTACGCCGCCAACCGAGAAGGAGCGCGACCTCAGCAGTTTGTGTCGAAGCTGGGAGTTGCAGTCGAGCTCCGCAGTTCACGGTTTGACTGTGTTTCAGTAAACATCCCACAGTTGGAGACTTTGTACTGAGTTTAGATTGCAGCATAGTTTAACCAAGAGGGGTTGTCACCTGCGAGGTTTTCTCCTCCTCAATCCCATTCTTTCCGTGGGAAAGCAACTCGTGTTCTGCTTTCTCGTGTCTGGCCTTCCTCAGCCGTCGACCTTGTGCTCTCGGCAGCGCTCCAGTCCAACTACGCGTCCCTTTAGGTTATGAGCCCAAAGCTCTGGGGCTGCAGGAGCAACAACAGTGAAGCTCTGAAGAACGATGGCTGGGTCGAACACGCCGCCGCCAAGAACCTCAAGTGCAACTTCGAGTGGCCAAGTTGGCTCGACGTCAGCTGTGGCAACTTTAGCTACTGCAGCTAGTGATGATACGGTTGCTCCCACCGCCGCCGCTAGCCTTCCATGGCAGCTTCTACCCCGACGCAGTGACCAGTGCAGCGACTGCTACTGCGAGTGGCTTGACTAGTACCGGTGCTGTAGGCGGTACTGCTGCTGTACCTGGACTACCAGGAGGTGCTGCTGGACTGTTTGAAGGTGGAAACACTGGTGGCGTACCAAACGCTGGCGTGACTGGTGGTGTGGGTATGCCTAGTGTGCCTAACTGCAGAGGAGATGGATTCGGCAGTGGTGGCTTCAACTTTGGAGCATTTTCAGGCGGGCAGGTTGGATTCGCTGGCAACAGTTTTCCTCGCGCGGTACCGATGAAAATTAATAATGTACCAAAGATGAAAGGCAGTTTTGATCTCTATGCAGTGCAGTTGCGGACTTTCTCGACTCGCATGGATTGTTGGAGCGTTGTCGATGGGACTCTTGATCAGAGTGATCCAAAGCTTAGAATGCGTTTTGCAGCAAAGGATAACGTAGCCCGTGATGCTGTTTTGTCTGGTGTGCCTGCCCAAGACGCTGAGATGATCTGTCAGGAGGAGACGGCGCAAGCGATGTGGAATCGATTCGTGGATAAGCAAACCAAACGTGAATATTCCAATTACATTTTCGCTCGTGCTGAGTTCTACTCCAATGTGTACACATCAGTTAAAAGTATGGATCAATGGCTAGTCGCTGCGTAGGCAGTTGCTTCACTATGGGAAGCGCGTAAGTGACGAGGACTATGCAGAGACGTTGTTGAGTCACGTTGCACGCACCCATTGTGATGTAGTTCGTCAGTTCTCGAAACATTACGTTGTGCGGCGTGATGGTAGACCAGATCGCCCTGTTCCCACTGCTACCTAAGTGATGAACGCCTTACGCGCTGAATCGGTCCTTGATGAGAAAATGGGTGCCGAGGTGCAGAAGCCTACCGGTATTGCTGCGTGTGGCAAGAAAGCTGCACAGCAGAAGCAGCATAAGGATAACCGAGGCAAAGGCAAGCGTAAAATAGGTGGCGGTGAGAACAAGAATCAGAAGGACGGGAAGCAGGGTGGCAAGACAAGCGAAAAGAAAGCAGGAAGGAAGAAACACGGACTTGCTTTCACTGCGGCGAAGTTGGTCACTTGCGCCCTAATTGCCCCAACCGAGATGATTCGTCGGACAACATGGATACGGGTAAAGATTTTGCTACTTCTGAGCGCAATCGTTGGCAAAAGAAGTCCGGAAACCAGAACAGCACCAACAGGAAGAAAATTAATGCTCTTGGTTGTACGCCTCGTGAGACTTTTGTAGTTAGTTCTGTGAGTGATTCCCGTGGAGGTGATGTGGAATGGGCATTGGACTCCGCAAGTGATGTCACGTGTGTAATCGACTAGACTTGCTGTCGCAGTTACAGCGCGACTCGAAAAACGTCTTCCAAGGCTATGATGGCGGTATCTCGGGCGGTGAGAAGGTTGGAACTGTGCAGTTACATGTTCCGAACAACAAGCAACCACACGAAGATGTGTCTTTGCAGTTGAAGAGTGTTCTGTACAAGGCTTCGGCCCCTGATAATTTGCTCAGTCTTGATGTTTTGGAGAAAGACGGATGGAATAGAAAACTGGTTTTTGTGACTCTCAACGTATTGCATGGTTGTCTAAGGGACGGTTGCAATTGCTGTTGCTGAAGTCTCGCGGCAGATACCGCTTGAAGACGACAGCTAGCACTTTCTATCATATTCGGTCGCTGCATCAATATCGTCAGCAGGCTATTGATGGTGATGACGAACGTGGTTACGAGCGTTGCGGTGCTGCATGTGATGGCACTGATTCTCGTGTTATTTGTGAGCATGCGCGCACTGCTGCTGGTGATCGTGAATGTGACGCCACTGCTACTGCTAGACATGGTGAGGCTGATTCGCTGGTGCGGTGGCATCTTCGATTCGCTCACTTGAACCTGCCTGCGCTGAAGAAAATGGTCCACCAACAAGTGGCTGCGGGGCTTAGTAATGTACTACGCGACGACGTCGACACTCCGTGTTGGAGTTGTCGAGCTACAAAGATGCCCAGAATGTCTTATAAGACATTGAAGACTCGCCGTGCTGAGCGACCATACCAAAAGCTCATGTCGGACATGTGCTACATGGGCATTGTGACGTATGATGGGTACGCACATTTTCAGCTCGTGCAGGACGAGGCTAGCCGCTACTTGTGGGGCTTCTTTTTCGTTTCGTTTCTCAGTGAGGTATATTGGTGTCACTTAGGTAAGACTAACAACTCCTAATATCCGTTGCAACCAGCGCCTCTAAATCACTAGTTACCTGTGTCTGCCCTGGAAATGTCTAGGCATGACCAGAGCCACCGCTCACTTACAGTGTAGCGGCCGCGGGCCCCGAGGGGTCCTCAGCTTGGTGCGCTCCAGCCAGTGACCAACGTCACTGGCCACGTGTGTGAGCGCGGCCGACCATCGCGAGGTCGATTCTTGTTGTACAGCGGGCTCCTGTTGGGCACTTTGGCGAGTGTCCATGGCAATATTGGCCAAAACATCTGCCGTTTGTTGAAAGCCCGGAGATGGTGCCTCCAGGACACTACATGAAGTGCGTCTACAATTCGGCGGCTCTGCCAAAAGGGCGACTTGAGATGGGAGGCCTTGGGAGGCACCCGGTTGAGCTGCTGTCGCACGATCATGGCGCTGTCGCCCACCACGTGTAGTGGGGTCCAGCCCTTACTTTCACATATGCGAAGACCCTGCAGGAGGCCCATGTTTTCGGCGAGGTTATTCGTCGTCAACGGCGAAGCATAGGACATGCTGATGACGCAGCAGACGGACAAACCTGCGAGAGAAGGTCTGAGACGGACAACGACGGCTCTACTGCCGCCTGGTCCGGGTTGCCGCGCGATCTTCCATCGAAGAGGAGGAGGTACCTTCACTTCCAGCTAAGCATGGATTCACCGTTGATGTCCACATAGTGAACAAGGCACGACGCAATACAGCGGCTGCGCGAGTCAGAGCGTCGGTTGCGTTCCGAGCGAAGATGGAATTGGACAGTATTGTATCCATGTCGAAGGCGAGAAATCAATAGAGCATGATGATGATCTTCGGACGCATCATTTAGCTCGTCAAAACAGGCGACCCGCCATCGCCAAACGGCGTGAAAATATATTGCAGCACCAATGCGCCAAAAGCTTTCCGCAGTTAACGATATGCTCTCTGACAGCTCACTTCGATCGTGTGTCGATAGGCCAGGGTAAATTAAGTCTGCAAGTGCCCAGATGCCCGAGGGAACCCCGGATAATTGAAGACCAAAAATGGCCTGCTCGATGGCCGCAGGAAGTAGCCCTAGAGAGAGCCATTTTCTGAGGAACACGCGCCGAAGACCACTAGCGGCCGGACAGCTCCAGAAGATATGGTGGAGGTCCACCCGCGCTAATCGGACACAAGCCGAGTGGGGACAGCCAATCTGGTCGTGGGCTACGTCGAAGGAGGAGAAAGCGTAGTTTTTGAGACGGAGGAGTATCTGCTCTCCCCACGGCCCCAGGCCCACAATGCGTCGGATTCGATTCCATTCCAGGTGGCTAAGGCATTTTGCCGCTTGTTGGCTCAACCCCTCCCACCGCTGCATCCCCCCTCGTGTTGTTTCCGCCCTTTGTGGCGAGACGCCATTGCAACCCGCTGCTTGTAGTACTGCCTAGAACACGACCATCTGCGGTGTCCTACCCATAGGCAAACCAGGCGTGTCAACGAAGGGTGTGTATGTACATAGTGCACTGTCACCTCAGGCCGTAGCGTCTTCGTCAGAGTAGATACCAGTTGGGATTGACTCGTGACGCGACCACCGAGCAGCGGGCCGTGAGTGCTGCTACGAATCTCGACGGATGATGATAGGTCGGGGCCCTCCAGTACCTTAGCAGTGACCGGGTGATCTCGCGGCGCAGCTAACATGCGCACTTCGCTCCCCACGAAACCCTCAGCAACAGCCCTGGGAAATTGGTAATCAGTAGACATGCGAGGCGCTCTACCTCCACTGCGTACGCGGGAGTTAAATATCTCCATTGACAAACCGGCGTGAACGTGATCTGGCCACCCCGTGCTGATGCCAATGCACCACGTCTCGTAATTGCCGGCCACGTGCACAAAGGGTCCGAAGCTCCGTTCCCACTGTTATGAGCTCACCCGTAGCTGAGTACACCGTGATATTCGCTAGGTTAACCAGAGGAAGCCATTCAAGACATTGTTGCCCAAGTAGTCTGCGCTGAGTCACCATGATACACTGGAAGACGGAACCGCACAGTAGGAACCCATCGACATGTAGCCGATTGATCTCCCATCGCCAGGAGAGGCGCTCAAAACTGACTACTAAGATGTTTAAAGCAGCAGCCATCTTCGCACAATGGAGGCCGTCGTCAGGACGTCCCATTACCGTGATAAGAAACTGCCTGGTCCTCCACATGGATCCGTGCTGGCGGTAGCCCCACAGTGACACCGGGCCATTGTTGGGCGTCAAATAGACAGGTTGCGCACGATGTGTGGGTTTCCGTGCCAGGAGAATATCCCCCACAACGTGGGCAGTCACTGAGCCAGCTGTAGCCCAGTGAGTGACCGCCACCGCCGCCATTGCCATTAGCTCGACCCTTAAATCTGGGATCGCTAGACCACCATCCGTCCGAGGTAGTGCCGCCAAGTCAGCGTCCAACCATGCGCGAGGTCCTACAATGCTCGCCACGAATACAGCGTGCCACACATAATTCTTGATACGCTTTGAGAAACGGGTGATTTGGGCCGTCTTTGGCCATGCATGCTGTCCGATGAATGTCAACTTAGGGATGATGATTGCTGCAGCGATCAGACTGCGCTGATCAACCGTAGCAGTCTTCTGACTAGCCATATGCAGGCGGACGCGTAGCTGATTTTCAGCCAGGTTCCAAGCGACATCTGGGTCTGGTCTGCTGCTCACCTGAATTCCGAGGTATCGGCCGTGTTAATTCGGTGCTTGAATTGCAGGGGGCAGGCAATGTTGCCTGTGGGGTGGGCCCACCGGAGTGGAGACATATAACCATCGTCTTCTCTTCGTTTAGCATTAGCCCCGATGCTCGGCCAAACATCGTTGTGACGGCTAATAGCAGCATCACAAATGCCCAAGAACGTAAGTACACCGCCGTGTCGTCGGCGTACCCCGCGACACGTAGCTCTACGCCACCGCCACTGGCAGTCAAGGACACTCCCACCAAGCGTTCGTCACTCTCGATGCGGCGATATAGTGGGTCTAATGCCAAGATGAGTAGTAACGGAGCCAACGGGCAGCCTTGCTGGATGCCACACTTGACATCCACCCATCGGGAGCGTGCTCCGTTGACCAGAAAGCGCACCTTGGTCCCATTGTGTAGCCTGAAAATTGCTCGTAAAAACTGTTTCGGATACCCTTGTCGCTTTAGGACCTTGATCATGTATCCTCAATCGAGAGAGTCGTACGCTTTTAGAAAGTCGAAAAGGAGGGCCAAAGCCTCTGTCTGAGTGGGGTCAGCCCTAATTATTCGCTGAGCCGCTTCGAATAACTGGAGAGTATCATGAATTGTCCGACCAGGGACGAAGCCATTTTGGTTTGGATGCACGATCTCCTCCAAGCTATTATTCATGCGCGTAGCTAGGATACGAGTCAGCAACTTGTAGTCAGTATTGAGGAGAGCGATAGGTCGAAAGTTCAGCGCGTTGCCCTGATCCCCGGACTTCTTGATGCAGAAGATGTCCGCCTCTAGAAAGGAGGAGGGAAAAACGCCGTCCTGGTACCAGGTATTCATCAAGATAGTCAACAATGGGGCGAGAAGCGTGGCGTATGCCCGATACCATCCGTTGCCGAGCCCGTCTGGACCAGCCGCCTTCCCGTCCTTGCAAGCCTTGAGAGCCGCTGACACTTCCGTCTCTGTGATCACCGCCGTCATTGCCTCCTGTGCAGCTGTGGGCTGATTTCGGCGTGTTTCCCAATCGATCGCATTGGCGACGTCGGCGGGCTGCGTGGCGCCTTGTTGGAAGATCGGGCACCACGCATCCGCGAACGTGTCAGCTTTCTCATGTACCCCGTGTTCGGGACAACGGGGGACCGGGTGTAGGCGGTGAACTGTGTTGTCAGAAAACTTACTCGACACACGCCGGAAGAAGTCCTTCGTGGTTTTACCCGGTGAAAGGTGGCTGACTGGAAGAGCCGCTTTTGGCTCAATAGTGATTGGGCTTTGTAGCAATCAGCGATGGCGTGACGAATCCGTGCTAGCGGCGAACGACCTGTCACCTCGCCCTGAGTGAGGTTATCCATCTGATCGGTGATAGAGTCAATTGTTGGCGGTAACCCAGCTACAGCGTCAATGACTCGCCGTTGTTGGCGAAATAACCGACGCAGTTTCTGCTTGTATGACGCGCGACGCCGGCGTCAAGCTGACCGTATCACGTTGAGCGTGCCCGTCTTCACAGCGACCTTGAACTCATCCCACCACTGCACAGTTTGGGAAGCTGTCACCCCTGCGGCTGTCACACGACCATGGAGCTCAGTGATTTTGGATGTAGTCATCTCAGCGACTGCGGCTGCGGTGAAGACTGGGACAGGGTAAATCTTGGTCGGCTTCCAGACGCGAATTGGGTCATGCGGGGAGCGGAGTCGCGTTACCGCCCCCATATCATCGCGTCTGGCATAAACTGATGAATGTGGTGGCTAGCCACCCACGGTCGCAGCTTGGCACTGACGTACCAACGGTCCAGTCTGAATGACGCTTCCCGAATCCCTTCACAGTGTAGTGAAAGGTGTGTGTTTCGGCATGGTGGCGCGCTAGCGTGTTGTCAGTCCACGTACGTGGTCTGGAAAGACGCTAGGGAGTCTTCCAGCCCCCAGTTAGCGAGTAGGCTGCGTAGTGCCGGCGAGTCATGTTCGTTGGCTCTGGTATAGTAACTGCGGTCACCGATGTTGTCGAGGGTGCAGTTGAAATCTCCGCCCATAGCCACGAGGTACCCTTCAGGAATGTCTATCTCAGCTAGACGGAGGTAAAAGGCTTCTCTCCGTGCCGGCTGATGGGGCGCGTAGATGTTAAGCAGGATAACAGATTCTCTCCCTATCACGCCCCTGACAGCCATAAAGTGCGGCGACCAGTTGCTTGTAAAGACCGGTTCTGCCTGCGTAAAGCCTCCGTACGGGTTTACGAGGATGGCCACCCCAGCCTTGCGGTCTTTAGCAGGGCACCAGAACGATCTCTCCGGGCAACCAACACCCGTCCGAAAACCCCACTGCGCCGCATAATGCGCCACCATGTGGTTGACCTCGGTCGCATCCACATGTGTTTCCTGAAGAAGAACTACATCGTGGTGTCCCTGTCGATCCGACCGCCGAAAAGATCTGGGCCAGTCTGTACAGGTCGAAGCGGTGGCGCCGAGGCCATTTACATTCTGGGTGACGCAGCCAAAGGTCTGATCGGCCGGGTGTCCCGCTGTCGTCTGCCCGACTGTGCTCGCTGCTTCACCCAGTTTCCTTTGTTTTCGCCTCGCTCGTTACTCCTTCCGGAAGTCGGAGCGAAGCTGACGGTGGTCGTCGGCAGTAGTTAAAACAGGAAAATAGTCCAGCATCGTAATTGGCCGTAGTCCCCGACCTCCGTGGAGATTGGGAGCCCTGGCTGACCACGGATGCGTGGTGTTTGCTGAATCCAGACTGCTGAAGCGTTCGTGCGGATTGAGAACACCATCAGGACATCCACTGGGCAGGTGTTGTGTGTGATCACACAACTGAGTCAGCGCCGTTGACACGGCCGGCACCAACTCGGAGTGGCCTGGCGGCCCTTAGTATTGATTGTGGGCGAGGCTGACGGCAACTATAATCGCCGAACGCTCGACCCACGTGATACCTGTTGGGATCTCGCCCACCCCGCTCCAGTCTGTTGCCGTCGACACCTACTCACATAATGTCCGAAGCACCTCGTGGTCGCGATACATTGTACTCAGTGGTATCCATGGAGCGCGCCCCATCGGTGATTCCTCCCAGGACCACACGATATACGGAAGCGCGTGGAGTATACGCCAGTAGTCGGTGGGGATGTCACTTGGGCAAGAGAGATCGGGTGTAGCAGGCAGGAGGTTGCCAAGTCTTCCCCATCGGGCTGAGTCAGCCGCAATCTTTAACTCCACTTGCTCCGGGGAAATGGAGGTACAGGAATGGAGGTACAGAAGCCGCCCACGCCCCACAAAATTTCTGGACGCTTCCCGACAAGTCGTCCCTGGCGGTATACGAGCGCAGGGCACCAACCTGGCGGTCATACGCCTCAAGCTCACCCCATCGTGAGAGCATCTTCAACGAAAGCGCCTTCGCTGCCAGCTCGGGATACGGCAGAAAGGAGAATAGCTGATGAAGAGCAGCTCGGTTCTCTAACAGCCACAGGAAAAGTTCTAGGAGTGAACTAGTGATTTTCGGGAGGCGACAGGGGGCGCTGCTCTGTTCACACCAACTGCGCACAGCGGTGCCATTCTCTTGTTGTAAGTGACGCATCTTCGCTCTATCCGTCAGCAGTTCCGGATCCATTCGTATCGCCTGAAGCAACCGAGCGTATACCTCCTGATCCACTCTCACCCGCGGGGATACTTGGTATCTCGAGCCTCCTAACTGCACAAGTCGACAAGCGGGCCAAACGCCCTCGGAGGCACAAGTCTCCGAGGGCGTTTGGCCCGCTTCATTTGCCATTTCTGCTTCCTTCATAACAAAACTTTCCGCTTCTTCCATGTGGCGAATCAGGTCGCCCTCGATATATTTTTTATCGTCCAGCTGCAGAAGATTATATCGGTCGTGGATGATGTTGAGCCTCTTCCTCATAAACAACCTAGGAATGATCGCAGCATTCACTTCAGCCGAATCCAACCTGGTGTCAAGCTGCATGTCAGACAACGCAGCGGGTTCACCGGCGGGAATGACATTGACGTCCATTAGCCACTCATGGTGAGCAACAATACTCGTTGCGTGAGGGATCCCCTCGGCGTTCCATCTCAAAAAAATATCATCGTGATGTCCCACGCCATAAAAGTGGTTTTCATCTCGTCTTAGAATCAACAGGGTGGGTAATACATGGAGCCGCCTGTAGTGAGCAAAAACAGCTTAGCTTCGTCGTCCGCGAGCGGGCCACCACATCCTGTCTCGTGCTCAGTACCGTCCGGCATAGTCCCGGATACTTTTGTTAAAATGCACGAATTTGATGCACCACGAGAAAGCATCGTGCATCAAAAGAATTTGATGCATGCATTTTAACCTAGAGGACTTGTACCTAACCGAATAAATGACCAACAAGAAATGGAGGCGAGTAACTTCACCATGAAAATGTAGTAAGGAACCGAATGGCTCGCCATGAAGGGGTAGAAAGAGAGTGTGAGAGACCTGCCAACGTCACCTACATGCCGTTAAACATGGATGCCACCATACTGGCCTCATAAGCAGCAAATTTAAGACGGGCCTCGCTGTCGCTCAAACGAAGGCAACCTCGACGATGCGTGCAAAGCCCGATGCATCTCCTCAGTGGACACCATAAACGTTGTAGCCTTCGTACTCCCAATCGCTGCCGTCTTCCATGTACCGTCGAGGTCCATGCCCTCCTGTTCCGAATTATCGCTTTGATTTGGTGCGATGTCGGTCATCTCGGAGTCGCTCTACGATTCCAGTGGGGATCCTGCTCTTGCGTCAAAATGAAATCAGCTACAGGAGCAGTAATTATTCGCGCATATTTTTTCGCCATAGCGATGATGAACTGCCGAAGAGAAAACTGTGAAGTGCCGAAGCAAGCTACATCTCGCGCTGCTAAATTGCGGAAGACAGCTCAAGTTTGGCGTGAAACCAGCTGACGCGGGAAAGTGAGAGTGGATACGCAAAACCAGATCGTGGGGGCGGTAAAGAGAGCGCGTTGGCGCGAAACGAGCTCGGGAAGTCGCGAAAGCCTGCCTGAAGCAACTTGGCGGGGCGACCTTCGACATGGGTACAGTAGCGAATATTTCCTACGGTACTCGCGTCCAGTGGTAAGCTACGTGGCATCTCTTTTCTGGGCGAATGGACTACACCGGACTCCGCCGGAGTCCGTGCATTTTAACAACAGTAGTCCCGGAAAGAGTAGCGCTGAACTTGCGTATCGTTACGGGCGTCGACATCCAGTACAAACAGCGGTTCTTGAAGGTGCTGGGCCATGGCGCGCAGCACCTCCGTACCAGCCCAGAAGGATGTCGGGACCGTTGCGTTTACTGAGCGCGTCCGCTCCTTTGCATAGTGGGCAAAGCGCGCCGCTGTTGCTGCCGCTTTTGAAGGGAAAGGCTTCTGCGTCGGATAGAGTCGATGCAGTTCACTTTGGGATCCATGATACCCGCTGCAACATCATGAGGGAGATTCGCCATGATGAGCGTGTATACCCGTCGTTTTAGAGCGTTGATTTCCTTCACTGTTTGTGCGGTAAATTGGAGCCGAGTGGCTGTGTAATTCGTCGTTGTTGCATAAAATGCCGCAAACGCATATGGCACTTCAATAAGTCGCGCTTGGAGTCCCTGCAGAAAGGTCGGAAGGTGTTGGGAAGGGTTGCCTCTTGAACCCACGTTCAAGAAGCCAATTCGTATTACCTCTTGGGGTAGTGCTCTGCCGTCACTCTGCTCCTCGGCCACCCATCGCTGCATGATCTCCCGAAAAATCGTCGCTTGGTCGCCATGCCGCGCGTCAACAGGTACAACCCCATCGCGTATCTTTTGAATGCTGTCTGGACAGCCCCCTCAATACGGCCGCCTTCTCTTATATCGTCCTTACTGGTACGCCGTTCGGGTGCACTCGCAGTCCGTTGTGCCTCCAGATTGTAGATATAGCCAATGCAAACGTTATCTACCACAGCTCATCCGCGACCGGGTATAGCTCCTCCCACGCCTCCGGTCGTTGCACTGTAGCCCAATACACTACCAGGCCGGCGTGTTACGCAGCTTGAGCCGAAAAACATCACCCAACCCACGTCCTCCTCGACGGTGTAGTTTTCAATATCTCAGCCATCAAGCACTATACTCCAGATTAGCTGTGCATCCAAACAGGATCAGACAAGATGCCCAGGTCCTCCGGATCGTTCACCTTGGCAGCTATCCGCCAGGCAGTGGAACTTCCGCTCCAGTTCGACCCAGAACTTTAGCTTGTCATGCTTCAGCCTCACAATGTTCAGGGTTTGGTACGCCGTTACTCCCACCATTCTCTGAATCCTTTTCCACAACAGCTCCTTACTATTAATAAATTATCTCTGTACCAGTGTCGTCATGTCTTGTATCACTTTAGCCGGTGTCTTCGCATCTTGCAGCTTCTTGTAGTGACGTCGCTTGACTCGCCATCGGCACCGCCCTACACACAGTGAATCAGTGCGGGTGGGCCACTGGTGTGGGCTGATTTAAACCTACGTAGCTGCTACATCTAAGATGGCCTTGATCAGCGATGCCACGGAGCCTCCATCGGCCCCTCGAGTGATCTCATTGGTGACCGAACCCAAGAGTTCTCGATCTTGCTGCCGTCCTCCTCCAGGATCCTAAATTCATGATGCGGGTCTTGGAGCCGATAGCTTACGTAAAGTGTATCTCTGTGTGGTGGCTGGTAGATCACATCTGGATACTCTGCCAGAAGCGAATTTCCTAGACTCCGTAGCAGGTGTGCCCCTTGCTGCTTGAAGGCAGCGTCTTGCCAACTGGGGCCAGCACCACTTCGCCTCCTTTCTGCAACTCGACCCTCATTACGTCTCGTAGTGTTTTAGCACTAGTTCTGATCCGTCACACAACAGCCCTGCACTTGGTCCCCACTTTCTACGTGGCTATGGGTAGTTCTCCGGCGCATGCCAAATGTAGATCGTCCCATGCCCACCGAATGGTCAGGCCACATTATAGTTTCATCGTATGCCGCAGATCTTGTTACCTCGAGCCGTCGCCATGTCCCCCATCTTTCATCGCCAATCGGGGATAGGCCCATGGCCGCCCTGTGACACACAGCGATTTCTTGATCTTTATTGTCGGAGGGGCGCGTCTCTGTACCAGATGGCCTGTCACCGCTCCATCCCGCTTCAGCAACAGCTCTACAACCAGTTGTTGATAGAAGTCTTCAGTAGTCGCCAACTGCCCGACCACGTCCGCGCTCATCGCGATCAGTTCCCGTGTAAGGTTGGACATGCCCAGACCCCGTGTAGCAGCTTTTGCTCCGCGAGCCTCGTTTTCATCCACCTCACTGTCCTGACCTGTGGCTTCGTGAAGCTTGCTCTCCAGACGTAGTGCCTGATGCGAGCTTTTAGCTTCTCTTCTTACGGTTCGGTTCGTGGACCACGTATGGCGAGCGACAAATCGGATTTTGGCACAATGATCGCCGCCGCGATCGCCGCTCGTTGTTGGACCGTCGTGGTCTTGACCTCAGTCAATGCCAGCCTGGTTTTGGTGGCTGCCGTAGCCGTCTTCCAAATTGCTGATGTCTCGTTCCGGGAGGTGACCACATTCTCTAGATAACGTGTCGCTGACACCTCCGCGATGCTTTGCCCATGCCTAGCCTCTGTCACACGGTTAGCCGCCTCTTCCATCGTCGTTGCGCTCTTCCGGAGCCGGATGACTTTTGATTGAGTCACATTTAGTTGCAAACCAGAAGCGGCTGAAAATCTGGACACCGAAGCAATCGCTGCACTCTGCATGTCCGCTCGTTCCAGGTAGAGCGCTGTGGCATCAGCGTAGCCGGTCACATTTAGCTGTAGACGTCTGTGTGGTGACGTACGATCGCAAAATCGCTGCCTACACCAACGCGCCTAGACACCGACTAACGGAGGCGGTACTCCGAAAACCGTGGGGTTGTTGAGTTCCTCACCTTGTGTACCCGTCGGCGGGCTGGCTTGCTCCTCTGGTGGCCTTGTGATGAAGTGCTTTGCGGTGGTACGACCGTTTACCTTAGTTGGTAACAGCGCGGATATCCTTCGCTCTGTCGCCGTGGGGGTAGGGTTTGCCAGCCTCGATCGATACTTCGAGATCAGGGTCTGGCGGGCCAGGATCCACTGAGCCCTGGAGCTCACTCTCGAGCGTGCTTGTCCTTTAGTCTTGTAAGCCGTCTCCTATGGCAGGGTCTTTGGGGATGAGAGTTGGACCCTCGCTAATAAATCCAGTAGCCCTAGCCGCGGTTCTACGCGCGATCTGGGTGGGCCAATATGCGTTCCCGCCCCAGATGTCCTTGGTCGCGTGCCGATACGGGCAAATTGAACTATGTTTGTGTTAGTCCTACCAACCACTACTCCTTCCTAGGCTCCTTAACACTACCCTTGCGTATCCCTTGATTTGCAATCATTCAGCGGCGTCCTTGACAGATAGTACCGTAGTCTAGGTGTTAAGTGTCCTGCGATGTTAAGTGTCACCACCTGATTCCGGCCAATCAAATTGTGTGGTTTCTCGCATCAGAAAAGGATTTGCACCGCTTTGTTAAGTGTCACCCCTATTAAACCTCGCGTCCACGAGCACCATCAATCACCAAAACGCCATCAGTTGCCCAGCAGCAGCACGATAATAGCAACACGCAATGCCCGGACGCACAACACAGCCAGGGGGTGGAATGAAGGAGAACCAGAACCAGAAAGTCATGGAGAATTTTGCATTCAAGTAGACCGCATGAGGTCGGCCTGGACAACATATTTGCGCCGAGTGTTCCAAGGTTTTGCTCGCCGTCGGAGAGAAGACACGAAAACTCCGTGCACCGGATCGAAAGATGGTGCTCAGATGGCTTCGTGATGCGTGGAATGGCCTCGGTGATAAAACTATAAAGAGCGGCTTTAAATGCATTGACCTCCTATTCGACGAGAGAGATGGCACTCCGTCCCCACCAGTTGATGCCGACGAGATTGACGTTGGTCTCGTCGATACCATGGACGAGCTATCGCTAGATTCTGATGTCGGCCAAGTGACCTGGGATGACGACATAGTTGACAGGCACATTTATCAGGAAGAAGCCTATGCTACAATCAATTAATTCATGCACAGTCACTCAAGGTTTTTCCTAGCATGAGGATTTGTGCGGGTTTGGGGTCACGTCGGTGGTGACACTTAACACCAAGAATACGGTACCCAAGATCTCACTTCTTCGTGGGTGCCCATCCCTTGATTACGCCTTCTGAAACCGTAAACACCAGCCGTTGTGTACCCATATGATCTGAGGTGATCGTATCGAATTGATCGATACATGTCGATCAGCGGGAAATGTCTCCCCAAAACATGTGACTTGTGACCGACAAGTGTTGGTGATCGCAATCGCGTATCGGAATGATGGTGCCACTGATCACGGTACCGGTATTACTGATCGTGGTCGGTCGATCGGTAGTTTTCTGGAATTCTCCTGGAATCTTCTGCGTGTCACAGCCATCAATCTCCTTTCCCGACTCTGGCTACCCCGCATTTCATGACATGCGCTTCTCCACAAAAACATTGATCAGCAAGACTGCTCGTCCTCGTAGCTCTCCCTTGATCATGACTAGGTTTTGGTTCCAGAGTTCTTTGCGCCAGGGCTCCTGATGCTGAAGCGCACCACATGGGTTGGCCAATAAGGCTACCCCAGCACTTCTCTGAGATCCAGAAGACGAAAAAGACAACGTGTCGGTTTCGGTAAGGCGGAACCCCAACAACGATGCATACTGCGCCGCCGCTTGCTCATGCTCTTTGTCATGTAGATGCGTTTCTTGTAGGAACGTCATATCTCTTACTCCGCGTCCGTACTTTTATTTCATGCCATGTAAATGGTTGACCAGTTTCATAAGATGAGTCGCCAGTCCCGGAATGTTGACTGTCTGCACCCCTATCGTGTTCATTTTTTTCCGTTTCTTTCTTGTTTATCTAGTCGTCTCCCATCTTTCCTCATATCGGCTCGAGTCGACTGTCGAAATTGCGTTTGCGTGTTTGGATCATAGAAGTGCAGCAGTGTCTACTACTACACCTTGCCCTCTCCGTTCCTATTTTTCCCTCTCCCGGTGACGTCGACGGCACCGTCCTACACTTGGCTCGGTCGAGCGGGCTTGCTCCCGGATCGGCCTTCGTTAGCGTAGCCCCATGCTCCGTGACTCGCGTCCCGCTCTGACGCTGTCCTTCTGCAGCTGGTTCTGACCGTCCCGCATCGGCCTCTGCATCCTTGTCCCCCAGGTTGGTACTGCTCGGTTCGGGTGGGTCATTCTTGTGGACTTGTTCTACATCCGCATCCAATTCGGCTGCCCTCACATCCTCGTCCGGATCTTCCGCCTCGTCCCCATTACCCCGATAAACCTTTTGACTGCGTGTGTGATCGCTCGCAGTTCGTTGGTAGCCGTGTTTGCGACCTTTTCCGCTTCGTAGGGGAATCTGTCCGGCAGTTCAATCCCATATTTTTTAAGTATGGTGGCCAGTGTGGCTTCGTAATAGGTCGGTTGCGTGGCAGTGTGGCGATGGCTGCACGTTGAACGTGCAGTCGACGAGTGATGACACGCAGGAAGCGACGGCGCATGTCGAGCAGCAGAGTGGTGCACATGAGGCAGCTGAGTACGACGGTTCGGGGTACGAGATCCGGAATTGTGCGGCGGATAGACGATCAACGGAGGGTCTCCATGAAGCTGCGGGCGATGGTCACGGAGGAGTGGACTGCTGCTAAGTGAGACCGCAGTCAATCGAGAATTTGCGCTGTCGGGAGCAGATGGAAGCAGGCCGGCAGCCACGAGGGCAGTCAGTCTAAGATTTGCTGCGTGACGAGCAGGCAGAGTCAGCAACATATTGAACGAGAACGAGAGCGAGCGCGAGGTAGACGTACCCGAAACTGCGACTGGACGGTGAACGGCTGGGGTTGTTCGTGAGTCGGTGTGGAGTGCGACTGAGGCGGAGGCTTACAGCATTGAGGCTCGGGTCATTGCAACAGTGCGACGGACCGGTAACAGAGGGCAGCCTACCGGCTGGTGAGCCGAGCATGAGCAGTAGGAGCGAACAAACGAGAAACGAGAACGAACGAAACAATATGTAGCTGACAGCAGCAGCCGCTTCTATTGAAGTCGAGTAATAAAGTTAAGTGCGAGCGACGGCAAACACTCCGGCGCAGGATCCACGTGGGTCCTGTCGGCCAGATCGAGTACAAGTTGGTACGAGGAAGAGTTGTAACAGACGGCAGCGGAGCTTACGACCCGCCAAATCAGCCAGGCGAGATAAGTGGCTAGTTACATGGTGGTCATACAGGGTCCTTAAGGGGATACGGCGTCCGGCATGGAAGAAGACACCCGAGGAATGGCGAGAACAAGTAGCGGCGCGGACGAACGAGAGCATGCGGCACCAGCGACCTCGCGAGAGCAGGTGATAACTGTGCGATCGACGACAGGAAGTGCGAGGAGGGTGCCAGAGCGCCAACGCGAGCAGGGAGAGGAGGACAACGGAGTAGACGTGGTGACGCAGCAGATGAGCACGAAAGCTACAGAGCAAGACAAGGCACGAGCGGCGATCTACGTGGCGACGGTGCGGCCCACAAAGGCAGCAGCATGGTACGTGCGCGTGGACAGCCACGAGAAGAACGAGGACGGTCGTGAGTCTGGAGAAGGCGACGGACTCAGAGCTGGAGAAGGCGCAGACACGGTTACCACGGACGAGTTGAAGGCGGTGGCCGAGGACGCGTAAAGAGACGAAGTGACGGTGATGATGAATGCAGAGAACGACGACGAGCCCATCGAAGAGTCGGAGGCGACGAACGAGGGCAAGCTCGATGCAGAGGTGGCTCGAGTGCGTCTGGTACTGCGAAAGGCGTGCAAGCACGAGAAACGGCAACGTGTCAAGCAGGCCCACGCCAAGAGGAAGAGCGCCGACCGTGAGGTGGAGACGGAAAGGCAGCGAGTTGCCGAAGCACGGCGTGAGGAGCGCATGCAGGCAGCAGATCGTGTCCTGTTAGCACTCGAAGACAAACGAGAGCGCGGTGACAGCAGGGAAGCAGATCGAGTCACAACGCGGTGGCGCGTGTGAGCCTGGTGAAGCACCAGTGTAACGGGGTGATGACCCGCGGCACGAAAAAGAAGAAGGAGAGACGCTTGGTGGGGTCCATTGGCGCAGATGATAAATTACCTGTAGCGGTGATGATGGTGGTCGGTGAGCGCAGAGAGGTCAAGTTGGACAGCGGTGCTCGATACCATAGCGGGCGCGGAGTGGATGCAGTTCGGCGACAGAATGGAAGTCGAGGTCCAGGTGGAGAACGTCGAGGGCGTCGGAGGTTTCTTGCTGGACATAGTGGGAGTGTGGCAATTCGAGATGCGCAGCGCGTACGACGAAGTGATACATGTCGACGCATGTGTGGTGGCGCGCGGCACGGACGAGTTCTTGTTGGGCGTGAATTTTATGACGAGCCACGGTGCGCACGCAACGAGGTGCGCTACCACGAAGCGAAGCGAGCGGTGGTGATTCCGTTTCCAACGGGCGTTGGCCGGAAGGAGCGAGGATAGCGGCGGCGCATGGTGCGGAAGACGAGTATCGAGGGAAGTGTGGTGACGCCGATTGAAGTGGCGGTGACTGCTAAAGACGGTGGCCGGGGCGTTTTCCTACCTACAAGACGAACGGGATCGGTAAAGTTGGCGGCCACTGTGACCAAAGTGCGGAACGGAAGAGCATTGGCCTCAGCGATCAATACCCACGGCAAGGAGGCAAAGCTACCGACGAAGAAGGAGCTTGGCACCTGGATCCCCTTGGACGAGGACGTGACAGTGCGGGACATGAACAGCGAGTAGCAACGAGACCGGATAAGTGAATCATTAGCGGAGTTGGGCGATGACGACGACACACCCTTGGAGGACGAAGGGGACTTGCACATCGGCACGGAAGGCGACGAGAGTATGCAGCTCATTGTGAAGTTGCTGAAGGCGTATCGGCAGCTGACAGCAAACACGGGCGATCGCCCGCCAGTCAAGGCGTTGAACATTGAGCATCACATTGATCCCGGCGATGCGGCACCGATCATGCTTAAGGAGAAGGCAAGCGCAGACGGACGATGCGGTGGCAAACTCCAACGTGAAGACAACGTTGGGTGCAGGCGTGATTAAGGAAGGACGTGGTGCGTGGGGATTTCCCGTAGTGTTGGTTCGAAAGAAGGACGGCGAGGTGCCGTTTTGCGTGGACTATCGAGCGCTGAATAATGTCACGCGCAAGGATGTGTACCCACTACCACGGATTGACGAGACCTTAGAAGCGGGGCGGTGCGTTGCTGTTCACTATGCTGGATCTAAAGGCGGGATACTGGCAGATTAAGATGGCGTTGGAAGATAGGGCGGATACGGCATTCACGACTAAGCAGGGGTTGTATGAGCTCGTGCGCATGCCCTTTGGCTTAACGAATGCAGCTTCAACCTTTCAACGGATGATGAACAATGTGTTGCAAGGTCTAACGTGGACTACGTGCTTTGTTTACTGGATGATATTGTGGTGTATACACGTGGGGGCATTGAACGGCACGTGTTGGAGTTGGTATGCGTGTTGGAGCGACTGGCGACAGCCGGGTTGACGTTGAAATTGAAGAAGTGCATGTTTGCGACAAAGCGCATGGAATATCTGGGTCACGAGTTGAGCAGCGAAGGAGTCAGGCCATTGCAGCTCTTAGTGACGGCGGTGCAGGACCTCCCAGACCTCAGGATACAGTCGAAGTCAAGCGATTCGTGCATCTCGCAGATTACTATAGGAGGTTTATCGAGGGCTTTGGGTCTATCATGGCGCCCATGACAAAATTGTTGCGTAACGAAGCTGAGTGGGAATGGTCGACGGCGCAGGAGGTGGCATTCGAGTATGTGAAGGCAAGGTTGACGACGAAGCTGGTGTTAATCTACACTAATTTTCAGTTGCCGTTCCAGCTAGTGACGGATGCAAGCAAGGCGGTCTGGGAGCGTGCTTGATGCAAGATCGCGGTGATGGATGGCGCCCGGTGGCGTACGTGAGCAAAGTGAAAAGTAAGACAGATGTGAATTACGACATCACGGTATTGGAGTGTCTGGCGGTAGTGTGGTCGATCAAGCTATTCCGGCCGTATCTTTATGGCAGGCAGTTTACGATCGTGACAAACCACTCAGTGTTAAAATGGTTGATGACAAGTCCGAATTTGACAGGCAAGTTGCATCGATGGACGCTTATCTTGCAGGAGTTTGATTTTAACGTGACGTACCGGCCCGGAAGCACGAACGTAGTAGGGACGAGCTTTCGCGAGCGCCAGTGGTAGCGAGAACGTTGACAACGATACGACGACGGTGGTGGTCGAAGCAGCGAGCAGCTGTGCTAGCAGCAGCCTCGGCAGCGAGTGCGACGACTGGGACGGACGATGATCAAGTGAGCATGCGACGGTAGCGACAGTGCCGACCAGAACGGCAGGATCCACGACGGCGACACGAGGAGCTACGGCGGCAGCCAACGAGACCAAGAACGAAGATAACGAGTCAGACGAATATGCCGAAACCACGCGCTACGGTAGATGCAGCGACAACGAGCCGGACGAGCCAGGCGGCGAGCGGTGCGCGAGTATCGTCGGTGGAGACGGACGATGTGAACAAGGCGACGGCGACGCGGAACAACACGGTTCGCGAGGTCGAGGCAGCCACGGCAGTGACAAAAACTGTGGCCAGTAGTTCAGCGAGCAGCGGGCTGTTGAGGCACGAGCTCGGCACAGTGAGAGAATTGCCCCTGAGGGACCAGAAGACGTACAGCGATGTGGCGGCGTCACGGCCATCGACGCGAGCAGCCAAACGATGAGCCGAAGAGGCGCAGCGGCAGGCAGCCGAAGCGTCGCATAACGCGAGAGTGACGGACGAAGCGGGGCGACTTAACGCCGAGAATGAGCCGGGGAGAATAAGCACGTCGAACAGAGCAAACGAGGTTGAGCGCAACGGCGTGGTGAACGATGCGTCGCTACGCGAGCCCGTAACCGAGGAAGAGTCCGCTGTGGTCAGCAATGTGACGGTGTCGGCGACCTGCACGTCACCAACGAGGGTGACGGCTGAGGCGGCGCAGGCGACGAGCTTGAGGCCACGACAACCACAACCAAGCCAACGAGTAAGCAGATGACTAAAGACAATGCGACGAAGAAGCAGGCAGTCAGCAAACCGCGTCGAGCCGAAGGACAACGTGAAGAGCACCAACCTGCAGCAGCCACGGGCGCAAGCAGAAACGGAGCAGTACGACACCACCGCGGACTGCAATGAGTGACATGACATCGAGTTAGAGTGACGGTACGACGTCACCACGTAAGACGAGAACGAGGGGCGCGACAGCGAAAGGAAAGGGGCCGGCGAAGCAGCACAACGATGTCCAAGGACAAGTGGGCCCGATACGAGGGCGAGACGAAGTGCAGCCGAGGACGTCGGTAGTGGTGAGCGGCGCGCGAAAGAAGAACGAGCGCGTGCGCAAGCATGTACGATGGGCGGACGAGCCGACATTGCAGGTGATGGATACTCAGATCCGTGAGGTGCAGACGAGAAATATCCTGGTGCAGTGACTGGCAGATGGAGGCGTGCATTGAGGCATGAAGATGGAGATGAGGAACGGACTCATCCTTATCCACACACCCCAGGGACGGAGAGTGATATTGCCACCAGAGCTGTGGTCGCGAGTGTTCAAGGAGAACCACGACTCGGTGTGGGCGGGACATCTGCGAGGACCGCATACCTATGCGAGGGTTTCGCAGCTCTGCACTCGGCAGGAGCGCACCGTGGAGTTCACTGCCCAAGTTGAACTGCTAGTGGTAAACTTCCCGCAATTCCTTGGCCGAGCCCAGATTAGTGCAGAAGTGAGATATCTGGCATCGCCGCGCGACCACCTGACGACGGCAGGCATACACGAAGACCCTACTCTGGCCTTGTAGTATCTACAGGGGTACATAGGTTAGTGTTCTACATTCCCGTCAGTTCTCAACCAGAATTAGCAGCGGCGCTGGAGGGGTCCTTACGTCCATGTCTGCAAGTTCACTGCGTCCACCCTCATCCAAGGATGTGCCGCATGGTAAGTCTGTGGGTTGGACAGCGCAGATGGTCTCAGTCGTGCCAACACTACAAGCAGTCGGTTGCTGCAGCTGCTAGACGCAAAGTGTTGGCTAAAGTAACATCAATCCAGACAAAATGGGCTGAAGCTAACGAGCAAAGTGGCGGTAGGCCTCGGTGGCTTGAGTCGAGACGTATTACACCATTGCACGGCGTTATTCACAAAATCAACAGTCAAATTCAAAAAGTGCGCACTGAAAATAAAAAAGCCAGCACAATCTTATCTCTGTGCTTAAAATCAGTTTATGGCGGGCATGCATGGTTGGCCTTCAGACACCGCAGGAATTTTGGCGCGAAGAAAGCAGCATGAATGGCTCATTCTCATAACGGACCATCGTGCCGGCTTTCTCGAGCTTGCCTCTGACCCCTTGTCTGCTGAAAGTATTACGGGTGATCTTTGCAACAGCGTATTCCTGCACTCTCTTCCGTTCCATCAGCGTGCTCTGAGCTAGGACATGACATTGGAGCATAAAACTCACAATCAAATGTTACAGTGCCAAAATCTTATGAAGGTACTCAATTTGGCTTTTTTATTTTCAGTGCGCACTTTTTGAATTGACCTGCTGCCTTTGTGAATAACGCCGTGCAATGGTGTAGACCTTTTTGGACTTGAACCGGGGGGCAAATTCTCCTACGCCTCATAACTCATGCATTCTCATTATTCGACAAGAAGTATGTACGAATTGAATATCCACACTGGGTGCGCGCGGCTAAGTACCATCGCTTCTGGAAGTGTCCGGCGGCGGTACGGCTACGACATGTTTTACTGCAACGCTGGACTTCGTTAGGATTAGCGATGGTGGAGCCAAAATATTCGTTTTTTTGCACTGCGATTGCCGAATATACCGCCGAAACTATGGGAGATTGCTGGACACACATTTCCGTTCCTCACGCGAAATGATCAAGACGGCCCCAAAGAGGATATGGTAAAATTGGCAGAATGCTGCTGGCGAATTAGAACGGCATTGTACTTCCATGCGGTTCGGAGGTGGCGAGGCGCGCACTTTGACCCGCTCCACAATGTGTCTTAACAACATGTCCGCAAACTTTTCAACTCGCGCTTAATACAAGGTTGCAATACGGTACATCGACACCTAACTGTCCATATCGCGCATCAAGCTACGAGTAGAGCGGTCACAGTCATGCGAAGGTGCTTGCAGCCACATGGACTGACGTCCAGCAGGTTCCGCGACGAGGCACGGTCCGTTATTGCTCTTCATCGACGGCGGCTCCCGTGGGAACCCGGGGCCCGGAGGACGGTCCGAGCGGGTTCCTCGCTAGCTGAGATAAAGTATGCTAAGCACTCCGTGTGTCATACGCTGCACGGAAGTCAAAAACAACATGGCATAGAACCAGGGGCGCCTTCATGGACTTAAAGCATGTTCAGCCACAAGATGGAGCCCCGTATACGTTGTCAGAGATAGTGCGATGACCATCCGACAACACTCCACTCGCACGCCTTCCAATGAAAGGCACGTCCGGTCACTCTACTGGCAATGCCAGCGATTGGCAGGCAACATCCGATTTTTGTCCTGGTCACACCACTTCCGAGAGCGTAACAAAACGGCAAACGCGCTTGCCAACATAGCAATGGATACTAAGAAATAGTTGCGCAACGAGCCCCGGCAGACTTAGCGGCCCACGATGAACGCTGGCGAGCAAACGTCAGCGGAGACGTTGGGCACTGGCTTACACAAAATACCAATGAGGACATTTCAGGGTTCGAGGCCGCCTCCGTGCACCGGAGAGAGCAGACTCTAGTAAGGCCTTTGACCACTGGAGCACAGACAACGGATGTTTAGAGACGTCGGTTGGATCGCACATTAGAAGTCGTTGGCATAAGTTAAGTGACATCAGTGTACCTCGCTGCAAAACGAAACGATGTAGTTGTTGCCGCGGTACATAATCGTGTCCACGACTTCGCAGTCATTTGTCATGGTGGCCGTCTCGCACTTGAGAGCTTCGGAGCCCTTCTCAGGAGGAACACCGTTGCGAACAAACTGTACCCAGCTATCCGTCAGTTTCTAACCCTCAATGAACTCGCGGATCGTATCGAGCTTGCGGGTATAGCGCGTGTTGGTGTCTCCCATGACAATCACAGCGTTGTCGGCCGAGTTGGCGGTGATGTAGTAAATGATCTGCGCCAAATTGGACGCCCGGGCCTTCTGGTCAGCTTCCGTGACACCTGCATCCGTGTGCAAGTTGTACACGTCGATGGTGACACCGTCGGCCAACTGCACCTCGACGAACGTGAAGCCCTTCGGTGTCATGCAGTCTGAACTGTCAAAATTTGAACACTCTTCCTTCGTGACGCGATCAAGATCCCTCATTGTCGTGAACGGAAGGCGGGAAAGTGTGTTCAGGCCACTTCAAACGGCACACCACCACTGGTAGGTGTGCGGTACTCGTGCGTGTTCTCTGAATAGAGCGCAGCGTGATAATTGAAATCTCATTGAATGTTGACAATGTCCCAGCCTCCGATGCGCTTGCCCATGTCGACGGTGTAAGTGGACGGGTCGCCGCTCGAAATTGCCGCTGGAAGGCCCGCCACGTTGTAGCACATGACGCTGAAGGTATTGACAGCGGCCATGATTTGTTGGTGCTGTTCGTCTTATTTCCAATGTCGCTCAGTTGTTTATAGGGACAACACTTGTGTTGATCCGCCGCAGCCATTCTGGAGGGCGTGGTGAGGCGGGTTTGCGCTACGAAGGAACTTTGAAAGGGAAGCCTTTCCAGCTACTCCTGCCTACTGCTGGTGGCTAGCTCTAAATATACCGTCGTTTTCTGTTTCTGGTCTGTGCGTGTGAGGTCCTGTGCGATGTGTGAAACCCCTCGAGGGAGCCTGCTGGGCGAGAACTACTATCGCGCATAAGGGAACCGCACATCCTGCGCATGTTCACCAAGTCCTGGGGTTCCCCCGACTTGCACACAAGAATGCAAATTTGAAAGTGACTGCGTGTATTGTGCGACGACAGTTGGGCATCAAAATATAGGCTACGGCATTCCAGACAAAGCAAGATGGGAAAATTTGACGCAGATCAGTTTCTGCTGTTCGTGATACCGCACTGTGAAATCCCTATAACGAGGCTTTTATAATAACGGTGAATTCCCTTTATACCGTTATTAGCTTAATAAAATTATGAAATGCACTTTTACAAAAGGTAAGGTAAGGTGAACTGTGGATCATACTGGAATTTGTATTAATGTATCGAAACGATAACAGCGTATCAAAGTATTGTGGGCTCAACTAAAAAAATCAGGGCCGATTGGTTGAATGCGCGACCAATCGACCGAGCCATACAAAAGTAAAATTAGCTGTGAGACGCACTTAGGCGAGTGGTTACTGTGCTACCCTATTGCTTGGGGCGATTCGCTAGATGACCTGGATTTGAATTGGATCGGTTTTGACTTCAGCTAGAATCGGCCCAGATCACCAATTTGGCCGGAATTCACAATACACAGCTCAAAGTCTTATCAGTATAGCTGCATTACAAGAAGCCGACGAGGGCCTGTTTGTTCCGTCAAAGATGGAGACATCCAGATATCAAGGTGGTAGACCTAAACCAAACTGAAGGAACTTTCGGCTCCGCAAAATTCTGCGACTTCAAACAATTGGTAACCTCGGTTCGACGAAGTGCGAACTATGTACCCTTCGCACTGGATAACGAAGAAGCCCTAGGAAATTTGCTAATGAAGATTAAGACCAAGACATGGTAGACTAGTACCAGACATAGTCTAGCTTTGTGGTGTCTGCAAGAGCATTAGGAGGAAAAGCAATAAGTGTGGAGTATTTGTCCAGACGACAGTGGCGACGGCGCCGCTGCACCGACACCAGTAACCTATTAATACACCCGGACGACTGCGCAAGCGCGCGTGCCGCGTCAACGCCGGAGCCAAAAACGTGAGGGCGAAACACAAGG
This sequence comes from Phytophthora constricta, assembly GCA_011947335.1. NCBI lineage: Eukaryota > Oomycota > Peronosporomycetes > Peronosporales > Peronosporaceae > Phytophthora > Phytophthora constricta. Next base: position 311,675 of record JAAVTI010000614.1, on the reverse strand, counting down.
CATAGATGAGCCCCTCATTAGTAATCCCCAGACTAGGAATACCCGCTCAACTGGAATAAAATGTCGGTTCCCGATGACCAACTGGCACGCGTGGTATCCAAAGCCAAGTAATTGTTACCTAATGCAGGATGAAGGGGCTGCTGAAAGTTAGAGTTTTTGACAGCAAAATGCTATCGTACCACCAAAATGGAAAACCCCTGCGATGGGAATACTCTGAAAATGGAAATAAATAATTTAGCCATTCCCGACGCTATGACAATTGACGGGGTCATCTGTTCTTACACAATGACTGGGCATCAAAGATAGGCTACGGTATTCGGAATACCGTTTTGCTATGTCTGGAATACCGTATTCCAGACACAGCAAGATGGGAAAATTTAACGCAGACCAGTTTCTGCTGTTCTTGATATCCCCAGCACGGCATAACCGCGCCTGTCAAATCCCTATACTGTAATCCCATTACTGGTAAGTTATGAAGTATTACCCCCATGTTTATGGCACGAGACTTGTGACACAAACTTCGTTGAGGATGCCAGCATGACAGATCGCATTCCGGGATATTTATCGCTAGACGCCACAACGAAGGAGGCTGAACGCCACAACGAACAAAATCCATTTTGATTGGCTAAAATACCCTGTTGGGAGGAGTCCACAGATTGCTGCTAAACCTGTCCTTGCTACCAAGCGTAGCGAAGCGAAAGCGAGCGAAGCGTGCTTAGGGTCGTGTCACTAGCGAGCGTAGCGAGCACCCCTTTAGGTTGGGTTATGGTGAGGTGATAGACTGCCAATGCCCTCCAACTCAAACCTGCAAGAAGTACTTTAGCCAATCAAAATGGATTTTGTTCGTTGTGGCGTCCAGCCTCCTTCGTTGTGGCGTCCAGCCTCCTTCGTTGTGGCGTCTAGCGATAAATATCCCGCATTCCGAGCTCGGGAGTAGGTGCAAGATGGGCAGAGCAGCATGTGATCGGTATAATAGCAGGTGTGATCTCTCCGTACCGGTATGCACAGGGCTACTTAAAAATAGGAAATCTGGCGAATTTCCTTCCTTATCTTTTTAAATCGCCAAATGACATCGGCAATTTTTCTTTTCAACGCAACCTCCCTGAACGAAACTACCCCTTCAAGTCCTTATTGTGAACATCGAGGCGTTCACAAGTATATCAGCGCCACTGTGAAGATGCTGTCAACCTGAGAAATTCCATTCCAGCATCGCTGGATGTCAACGCTCAGTTGCAAGATTGCTTGCTGGGCTTTTCATTAGTTTTACCAGAATTGTAGCTACTCGCACGTCACAAACACAGCAAATGCCGTAGATCTACCCCGGTTGCTTACCAACGTACTTGCAAACACACGCATAGCACCTTTTTGCGAGCTTATTGATAAGCATAAGCCGCGCCTTGAGCGTGCTGGATGGACACCAAAACAATTACAGCAAATTGAGATCGATCACCAGGCGTTTGTAGCATGCTATACGAAAATATGAAGTATTGAGCTCAGCTTCACAAAAGTGCACTAATGGAAAGACCCTACCAGCATCATCCTGGATGATGCTGATAGGTGAGCGCTTCAATACGCTTCAGCAGTTCTGTGGTACCCTCGTCACCGTGTTTCCGAACACTGCTGCGGTTGAATCAGACTTCTCTATTATCGGTTGGGAGCGGAACGATCAGCGGCAGTCACTCTCATCTTTTTCGTTAGAAGGAATCTTTCACGCTAAACAGCTTGATAGAATTTCGGCGGTGGCAAGCAAACACAAGTAGCGGTACAGTATGTACACGGTCTAAGCTCTGTATTTCAAGCATTTATAATATGAATGCTAGTATAAAGGTATTGGAATGATATTATTATTATTATTCCAATACATTTATACTGCTTTCACTATGCCGAGAAGATTTCCTCATTCCTTAGACTCATCCCTTGATTAGCTTAAAAAGGAAGACCTCGGGAAGTCCCCTTATTAAAGTGGCCTGGGTGTGCACACTGTGTCCCGCTGCATCGTGCAACAAACAGCCCATGGCACAATAAGTGTATTTATAGAGTGCAAATACCTTTATGGGAATGGTGGGTATACAGTATGACTGCATCAGACGGACCCAGCCGAACGACGCCCGCCCACACAGGCGATGATTTCGCTGCGGATGACTCCTCAGAGCAACTTCAACCATATTAATATAGTATATGCCACAACCTTTTTAGCCGGAAAACAAATTAAACAATCGCTATATGTACATGTACAGTATAACTATGTACTAGTAGTATTACTTAATACTTCTTATACTTGACAAAATATGCTTCGTAAGCTGTGTGCTTCTCTCACAGTGCGTGACAGATCATTGTAGTGGATAATATGGTGCCGCGGACCTGAGACATACATGCACATGTGTACAGTACATAGTTCAAATCCTAAATTAATGCCTTCATCCCATCAATGTTGCAGTATTGGATGTGTAGGCTACACTGTAGCAGCAAGCCAAGTTTGCGTGAAAGTCTTTCGTGGAGCTTGCCGGTATATATTCGACCGAAACACTGGCCTCACTTCGAAATTGGCAGTGCCCGCGATAAGCCCCCAGCTAAACAAGCAAGATGCGCCTGAGCCACTTTTTTGCGGTAACTGTTACTGTTGTTGCTAGCACAGATAGTCTCGTTGTCGCCCGGCAGCTCGACCGTTTCGACCAAGGGCACCGCCACTGCACCCGACGAAGTCTACGGAGCAGTTTTCGTATCAAGGATGGCAACGTCACGGACATTACGCTGGTAGACACGAACCAAAACTCAGGCTCGGGCTCGGACGGTGTCTACGATTTCCAGCAGTTGGACAAGTCTGAATCAACGGATGAGGAGCGAGCGGCCGTCTACCTTCCGTCCTTCATGACGAAAGGGCCAATTCATTGGACGGGAAAGAAACTGGGCAAGCTCTTGATGAGGATTCAAAGCAAAACAAAATGGGCTAACACCCGTCGATTGCGTATCGAGAACTAGATTGGTGAAAGGTGTCGGAATCCCGTGGTGGTCTTGATTTTGTAAATATTCAACAAGTTTGATTTATGTGAATTCAACAGCGTCCCAATGCGAGAAAAACACAGTTCAAAGTATTTTCAGCTAATACTATATAACTGCATTACAAGAAGCCGACGAGGGCCTGTTTGTTCCGTCAAAGATGGAGACATCCAGATATCAAGGTGGTAGACCTAAACCAAACTGAAGGAACTTTCGGCTCCGCAAAATTCTGCGACTTCAAACAATTGGTAACCTCGGTTCGACGAAGTGCGAACTATGTACCCTTCGCACTGGATAACGAAGAAGCCCTAGGAAATTTGCTAATGAAGATTAAGACCAAGACATGGTAGACTAGTACCAGATATAGTCTAGCTTTGTGGTGTCTGCAAGAGCATTAAGAGGAAAAGCAATAAGTGTGGAGTATTTGTCCAGACGACAGTGGCGACGGCGCCGCTGCACCGACACCAGTAACCTATTAATACACCCGGACGACTGCGCAAGCGCGCGTGCCGCGTCAACGCCGGAGTCAAAAGCGTGAGGGCGAAACACAAGGCATAGATGAGCCCCTCATTAGTAATCCCCAGACTAGGAATACCCGCTCAACTGGAATAAAATGTCGGTTCCCGATGACCAACTGGCACGCGTGGTGGGTGTACAAAGCAAAGTAATTGTTACTCAATCCTCTGGCGTAATATGAAATAAAAAAGCTACAAATATGCCTTCTTAAATATAGAAAAGTCGTGTTTGTCCAGGTCGATCTGTGCATTGACACCGGCATTTCCATCCTTGTGTAATCCAATTCCTCTCGGAATACTCGCTGATTTTCACGAAACCACCTCACAGATCCGTCTGTCACTCCTACAGTATTGGTACAAACTAAACATTTCCAATCCATTTAGAGAACATGTCATAGATGTCCACATAGTTAGGTTGAGTTTTCAGTGGATGCGGCATATACTGCTGACAAATGTACTGCTTTGAAGCGTTGCTAAGCAGTACTCGAGATGTTTGAGTTGGTTATGAGCTCCTTGCAACAATCTTTTATGCTGGTATGTGCTTTGCAGGATGAATGGCTGATGGAAGTTAGAGTTTTTGACAGCAAAAATTTACGGTACCACCAAAATGGTACACCCCTGAAATGGGAATACCTTGAAATTGGAATAATTTTCCGTTCCCGACGCTATGATAATTGAGGGGTTCATCTGTGCTGAGAGAATCGACACGTACACCGCTTTGTATAATTTATCCTAGGAAACTGACAATCACCACGACCATCGGCCGCCAGAGCTTTTTGGGAATCAGACCGAAGGATGATCCGTTCTCCGGTTAATCCCAAGCTGAGGCGAAAACGTCTACGTACAGTATCAGCAGGGGGATATGTAGACCTCTACCCAATCAACCTCGCCCTCATCGGGTTTCTTCTTTTTCGCAGCATGAGGCTCAACTACAGACCCAGGAAATAGCTTCTTAAACCGTTCCATCTCCTCTGGATCAACGTCTTCGAGCTTCACAGATACACTGACATCGCTCACAGCCCGTTGAGTCTGATTATCTGCAGATGCTGCACAAGCATCAACAGAAGACCCTTCTGTCTATCTGTCGAACTTTTCGATAGCTAGAATTGGTTCTTGTTTAACACGAACTTGATGTCGTGCAACCCACGTAGCAGTGACAGCTTTCGCAGTGGCGTCAGGTACATGTCCAGCCATACATCCAGCAAATTCAGACAACGGTCCTTTTTCCATCGTTTTGAATGCATCACCTCGATTATCCAATGTGTCAGTCGATTCTTCCAATAATCCATCAGACTCCTTATTTTCTGCATCTTTTTGGTAAATGTAAAATCGGCTGCTGTTCGAATCAATTCGATGACCAGGCCCCAGACCAGTGCCGCCCTGATTCACCATCTCGTCGTCCTTCTTCTGATGCTTGGCTGCTTCAATCCGTCTGTTGAGTACACTAGTTTCCAAGAACGCTGAAATCTGCGTGTGCGACTACGCCTCCGGGTTACCGGCAAGCGGGATGAACTGGTCCCTCACCTCCTGACGCCGATCACGCTGGATCCTTTGGATCATGTCATTTTGCAGGTGTGGCGGCAGTGAGAACACGGCGTGCAGGTCGATCTTGGACAGTCGCGACGTGTCCAGCTCAATGTCGTCCAGCGTCAGATGCTCGTCCTCGTCCTCCTCTTCAGCTGCAGCCTTCCACACGGAGTCCTCCTCCTTCTCCTCCTTCTTCACTTCAGCTTCTCCACTCTTCATCTCCTCATCAGCATCCTTCTGCTGCTGCTCTTCATCAAAGTATCTTGCTCTTCATTCTCAGCCCCAGCTAAAGTCACCCCTGGAGCAACTGCCGCTGGCGGCGCTCCTCCATTCTTCTTCATATATTGTACAAAAGAAAAAGACCCAAACGTCAATCCACTACTTTCCCCTCCCTCTTTCTGTCCTCCACCAACTACCTCCTGTCTGTGCTGCTTGAGTCGGTTGAGCAGAATGCGCTGCGCTGTGTGGCGCAGATTGGCCGTCTGCTGCTCCTGCCGCCTCCGTCTTCTGGCGGTTGTGCGCTTCTTGATCTCCGGCGTCTGGCCGTCGAACACGAAGACCGGCCGCACCCGTAGAAGAGCAACTTGGCCACGCGGTGCAGCGTGCCCAGCACGTGCGCGTTGCGGATCATGTTGCCCTCGTCGTCGCGCATGGCCTTGACGAACTGCGTCAGCCAGATGCTCGCGTCCACGGCCAGCACCTGCCCCGCCAGCGACTCGATCTCGATCTGCCGCCCCACCGGCGCCAGCAGCACCCACAAGTTCTGGACGCCCTTTGTAAATGAGGCGTTGGTGCGAGTAAGTTTTACATGTATTGTATGCGCAGTAAGTTTTATTGTTGTATGCGGCTCACTATTGCTTACTAAACTCAAGTCAAACATGCCGGACCAAAGTTTACCGCAGCGGACGAAATTTCACGCTAAAAACTCGAGCCAGAAGAAGAGACTAAATTTCGCTTGGGACTGACTTCTGATGTCGGTAGTCAGAGGAGAGAAGTTGGATTTTCTTAACCCAGTTACAGACTAAGACTGCTGCTGGGCGTTGCTCGCAACCCTGGTGAAAATGGCACCCAGGGCATCAATGTTATCACCTCCGCGGCCATGGAAACCAATCAGCTGGAATCCTTCCGGTGCATACACTGTCGAGCTGTCACCGCTTGCGGTACCGCCCTCAACCGACCGGCCATTGCTCGTGGAAAACTTCAGAAAAAATATGCGCGTGTGGCCGTCCTTCTTGTCCCACCAGGCCTCCATGGAAGTGATGTATTCACCCGATTCAAGTGCTAGGGTATTTGGTTCACCACCGGGGCCGCCATGAGAAAACGTGCTTGCTGTCGGGGCTGACACTTCCACCGCTACGCCGTCAACGCGCTCACCAGCACGGACCGTGACGGAACTTACAGTTTGTCCAGCTGCAGCCAAGGCGACATCCGTGAAGTATGTGCCGTGGGGACCGCCGACCATGTTGGTCAGCGACAGGTCCGGGTTCAGCGTCCAGTTAAAAGTGGCCGAGGTCGGCGGGTGGTCCGACAGAGCCTTGCCACCTTCGCCCAGGAAGGCATCGTTGTCGTTATTCCAGTTGTCAAGTGTCAGGGTGATGTAGTTGTTGCCGCGGTACATAATCTTGTCCACGACCTCGCAGTCATTTGTCATGGTGGCCGTCTCGCACTTGAGAGCTTCGGAGCCCTTCTCGGGAGGAACACCGTTGCGAACAAACTGCACCCAGCTATCCGTCAGTTTCTGACCCTCAATGAACTCGCGGATCGTATCGAGCTTGCGGGTATAGCGCGTGTTGGTGTCTCCCATGACAATCACAGCGTTGTCGGCCGAGTTGGCGGTGATGTAGTAACTGATCTGCGCCAAATTGGACGCCCGGGCCTTCTGGTCAGCTTCCGTGACACCTGCATCCGTGTGCAAGTTGTACACGTCGATGGTGACACCGTCGGCCAACTGCACCTCGACGAACGTGAAGCCCTTCGGTGTCATGCAGTCTGCATTGTCGTAGTTGGAACACTCATCCCACTTGACGCGATCAAAATCCCTCATTGTCGTGAACGGAAGGTGGGAAAGTGTGTTCAGGCCACTTCAAACGGCACACCACCACTGGTAGGCGTGCGGTACTCGTGCGTGTTCTCTGAATAGAGCGCGGCGTGGTAGTTGAAATCTTCTTGAACGTTGACAATGTCCCAGCCTCCGATGCGCTTGCCCATGTCGACGGTGTAAGTGGACGGGTCGCCGCTCGAAATTGCCGCTGGAAGGCCCGCCACGTTGTAGCACATGACGCTAAAAGTATTGGCTGCGGCCATGATTTGTTGGTGCTCTTCGTCTTAAGTCCTGGGGTTTCCGACGTGCACACAAGATGCAAGTTTGAAAGTGACTGCATGTATTGTGCGACGACGGTTGGGCATCAAAAATATAGGCAACAGCACTCCAGACACAGCAAGATGGGAAATTTTGACGCAGACCAGTTTCTGCTGTTCGTGATATCCCCAGCACTGCCGGCGGCACGGCATTACCGCGCCTGTGAAATCCTTATAAGTTATACAGACACTACCCACAAAAATTCCCCCCTTCAACGATTTACAATCTACAGGTACATGCGACAAGCCGACTAGTCATCTAGGTATTTGTATGGAAACTGCATATATCAGAAACATTAAAGCAAAGGTTACTATTTCTCAGGAGGGAAATTTTGTGTGTACTGTCTGTACCAGTAATTTACACACATGCTGCTCTGCCCATCTTGGACCAACTCCCGAGCTTGGAATGCGATCTGTCATCTATCCGACGGCTGGCGAGGAATTTCCATAAATCATCCTCATTCACTGCGATTTGAGAAAATAGTAAGCTACGTTACAATCACTGAGGTCAGTCATAGTAACGTATCATTACTACTCAGATTTGCTAAGAGCAGCAAGTATTGCAGTGCGTTTAGTGGTGCGGCTTAAGCAGCGTCAAGGATAATATACTGAACTGCTAGCACTTTCATTTTCTCTTCTATCTACTCAATAGCTCATGTTCTGCGTCGCATCTCCATGCGCACACCGGGACGCCACAACCCAAGACCTGCTGGAGGTGACATGTGACCTACAGCACTCGCACCAAGCTGGAGGCCACCCAACTAAATTGCAATCCATTAAGAAGCGGGTCGACAAGGTCAACGAGTGTATGAGAAGGAAGATATTCTGATACTAATTTTACTACTCTGCTTCCAAAAAGTAATATTACTATTCATCAACTGATTTGACCGGTGAAGACGCAATTATCACAATTTAAAAACCAAATCTCAGTGAATGAGGATGAATTATAGAAATTCCTCGACGGCTGGCATCCTCAAAGAAATTTGTGCCACAAGTCTCGTGCCATAAACATCGAGGGGTGGGACACTGCAGTGTATTAAAGGGGTTATAGGCAGGCCACTTTAATAGAGGACTTCCCGAGGTCTTCGGGTTCTTAAGCTAATCAAGGGATGAGTCTAAGAAATGAGGGAATCTTCTCGGCATAGTGAAAGCAGTATAAATGTATTGGAATGATAATAATATTATCATTCCAATACCTTATACTAGCATTCATATTATGAATGCTTGAAATACAGAGCTTAGACCGTGTACATACTGTACCGCTACTTGTGTTTGCTTGCCACCGCCGAGATTATATCAAGCTGTTTAGCGCGAAGATTCCTTCTAACGAAAAATATGAGAGTGACTGCCGCTGATCGTTCCGCTCCCAACCGATAATAGAGAAGTCTGATTCAACCGCAGCTGTGTTCGGAAACACGGTGGCGAGGGTGTCGCAGAATGCTGAAGCGTATTGAAGCGCTCACCTATCAGCATCATCCAGGATGATGCTGGTAGGGTTTTTCCATTAGTGCACTTTTGTGAAGCTGAGCTCAATACTTCATATTTTCGTATAGCATGCTACAAACGCCTGGTGATCGATCTCAATTTGCTGTAATTGTTCTGGTGTCCATCCAGCACGCTCGAGGCGCGGCTTGTGCTTACCAATAAGCTCACCCAATACAGCTATGCGTGTTTTTGCTAGTTTTAATACGTTGGTAAGCACTGGGTAGATCTACGGCATTATACTCACGAAAAGCCCAGCAAGCAATTATGTAACTGAACGTGACATCCAGCGATGCTGGAATGGGGTTCTCAGGTTGACAGCATCTTCACAGTGGCGCTGATAGACTTGTGAGCGCCTCGATGTCCACAATAAGGACTTGAAAGGGGGTGGTTACATTCAGGGAGGTTGCTTTGAGAAAAAAATTGCCGATGTTATTTGGCGATTTTAAAAAGGTAAGGTTAGGGAAGTTTGTCAGATTCCCCATAATTAAAGTGGCCTGTATGCAGTGTAATAAATAGCAGGTGTGTTCTCTCCGTATGCACACTGTTCTGGCACGTGTCCTGCTGCATCGTGCAACAAACAGCCCATGCACAATAAGTGTAGGTGCAGATACCTTTATTAAAATGGTAGGTATACAGTATGATTGCATCAGACGGACCCAGCTGAACGACGCTCACCCATGCAGGGACTCCTCAGAGCAACTTCAGGCATATTAATATAAAATAGTAAATGCCACAACCTTTTCAGGGTTAGTGACGGAAACAGATTAAATAAGCACTAAATGTACATATACAACGACAAAAAAGCAGGCATGACTGAATAACATCTATATGGCAAAAATGTCACATTGCCTTGCTAAAGCGACACGTGATTGGATAACAGTGGTCAAAAACCTTCATAAAACCTACAAAATGACACATGCTGTACGAAAACCGGCCAATTATTTCAAAAATGAGCCTACTTATCGGAAATACTTTTCAGTTTGTGCATAAAACCCAGAGTCGAATGCCCGCTTTTGCGTTGCCTGCTTTTATTGTCGTTGTCTGTATAACTACAGAATTCCCCGGCAAAGAGAGAAAGGTGGGACCAATAAGAACTGAGAGGTTACAAGCTACACGTGTACGCACAGAATCGCGGTTATAACAAAGAGGCTGCATTTTTGTACTATATGTGCGAGGTAAATCAGGGATTGCAATTCTCCCTTTGTCGGGGAATTCTGTATGTGCAACAGTACAAGATTCGACAAAATATGCGTGTGCTTCTCTCACCGTGCGTGACAGATCATTGCAGTGGGTAGTATAGTGACGCGGACCAGAGACATAGCACGGTATGATAGGAGTACCTGCACATGAAACATGCGTGAACTGTATACCTGCCCAACATCACTGATAAATCATCGCAAAGCATTCTGACTTCTCCCGAATGGTATTAGCGAAGCTCCCTGAATCTCGAGGGCAATTACTGTTCCGAGTCACCACCTGCGGGCGGCAACGAACGACGCCGGAGGCAACGGTAGTGGAGTTGCTCCCCCTATATTTTGGTCCAAATAGCCCCCAGCGCGTCAATCTCATCCCCGTCACGGCCGTGGAAGGCGCTGAGCTGGTAGCCGTCGGGTGCATACACCGTAGCGCTACCATCAGTCGTGGTTCCTCCTGAAAGTGTGTTACCCAGGCTGGTTGTAAACTTGATGTAGAAAATTCGAGTGTGGCTGTTGTACTTCCCCCAGTGAGCTTCCATCGACGTGATGTGCTCTCCAGATGAGAGTGTCAGTGTTTTTGCCGTACCGCCAGTGCCACCGTGAGAGAAGGTCGTAGCCGTGGGTGCTGAGACCGTCAGACTCACTGCGTCCACACGCGAGCCCGCGCGAATCGTGATGGACTTGACTGTCTGTCCTCCTGCAGCTGAGGCAACATCCGTGAATTGATCTCCATGCGGACCACCGACTGCGTTGCTCAAACGAATCTCCTCGTTTAATGTCCACGAGAAGATGGACGAAATGGGTGGGTGGTCTGACAGCATATCTCCATTGTCATCAAGAAAAGCAGCATTCTCGTTGTTCCAGTTCTCAAGCGTTAGCGTGATGTAGTTGTTGCCACGGAACATGATCTTGTCCACAACTTCGCACGCGTTGGTCATGCTGCTTTCGTCACACGCGATGGCATCAGCTCCCTTCGTAGGGTATACGCCGTTCCGGACATATTCAACCCAGCCGTCCGTGAGGCTCTGCCCCTCAACGAATTCGCGAATAGTGTCGAGTGAGCGAGTGTAGCGCGTGTTGGTGTCTCCCATCACAATCACAGCGTTGTCTGCCGAATTGGCGGTGATGTACGTACTGAGCTGCTCGAGATTCGACGCGCGTGCTTCCTCATCTGCATCAGTAACATCCGCATCAGCATGAAGATTGTAGAGGTCGAACGTGACCCCATCAGCGAGCTGGATCTCCAGGAACGTGAAACCCTTAGGAGTCAAACAATCCGCCCCGTTGAACGTACTACAGACACTCCACTTGGTACGAGTCAAGTCCGTGGTGTTGCTAAATGAGTAGTTCGACAGTGTGTTGAGACCGTCTCCGAACGGCACGCCTCCGCTGGTGGCTGTGCGGTACAGGTGCGTGTTCTCCGAATAGATGTAGGCGTGGTAGTTGAAGTCCTCCTGCACGTTGACGATGTCCCAATCACTAATGCGCTTGCCGATCTCGACGCTGTTCTCGGACGGGTTGCCACTCGATAGCACCTCCGGTAGTCCAGCCACATTGTAGCTCATGACACTGAACGTGTTTTCGGCCAGAGAGCGCAACATTGTCCACGATAAGGGCAAGGCGTGGCAGTTTGTCGTCCGGAATGTACTTGATCTGTAGCCCGCAAATTGGCGAATGGCTATCGCGAAAGGAAGCAACCTCGGGCACAGACACATCTTGATCAGCAGCAGCAGACAGAAGGAGTACAACCTGTAGAATGACAGCGTTGCACACGCCAAGCAGTTTCCTTTTAAACTAAAATGTCAGTCACGAGTCGTGAGCAGAATTTCATCACGCGACTAATTTAATCTGTCAGTCGCCGAATCCAAAAGCTGGTCCGAGATTCAAGCAGCAGCAGACAGCAAATGTCCCCACGCAGTATCGATGCTTAGAAATCCCGAAATCACGCCCCATACATTATAAGCACACGTTATGGAGCAGAGTGGGGACAAAATTGAACAAATGGCGCTGTCTGTGCTGCCGTGAGCCATGCCAGTATAGCATTTTCTTCACGGGGTCTATTGTATATTTGCTATCTTAAGGAGTTCTTCGTCTGGGGTGTGCCTTTGCTTCACTTTCATCTACTCTTCGCTATAGTTTGGAGGTGACTGATCACGGAATCATCTGAGGGGAAACTCCATTGCTTTGGTGGTGGTAGGAGTCGATCGCTTGTGCTTTCGTGTCTGCTCGAAGACATAGCTCTTGGGAGCCTCATCGCGACAGATTCAGGCACTGAGTCTGAAGCCATTGAAGCTGGTGGAATGTGTTTCGCACTACAGTCTACCATTATAGTTTGTATTCATTTGCTATAGTAGTTTAATTTTTCCGTTCCCGAAGTCTTGCTCTCGTCTACATTTTGATTTTTTAATGTACCAACATTTTGGTTTTAAATGTTAGCGATGTCAATTGTCCTCACTGGCTTTGCAATTAGTACCAGATTGACACCAGCCAATTTAAGGCCTCCCGTGAAAACCTGTGCGCGGCAGCATTTGAACCACCTCGACACGTATCTAGTCTTGCCAACTGCAACACAATGAAATTCGAATATGTTACTAATTGTGCGTGGTGCTCCGGCATATGCCACAGCCATATTCTAACATTGACCTCATTTGACCATTCTCTCGTCTGCATTTTACTTTATGTTCCTCACTGCAATACCAACCTTTCCGATTTTATGCCTCTCGTGACAACCTGTTCGTGAACGCATTTGACCACCTCGACACTTGCATTGTCTTGCCAACTGAATCACAAAGAAACGCTGATCTGTTAAAACTTGTCCGTGGCGCTCCGACATAGACCACAGGTGTATTGTTAAGGTGGCTGTATTTATCCTGCCAAGTCTCATAAGTACTTTAGCTAATCATAAGCTACAGACATAGACTTTAGCAGAAAAAAATACTTTTGCAATGTAGAATATTGATAGGGATGAAATGGCTGAAGTCATATCCACAAAGTTACTTGACGTGATTGCAACGAACGTGTTATCAGCCACCCACATTTATATTTTATACAAGTGTGTTTTCAGAACAACCGCTTGGCAGCGCAGCTTGTAATACAGCTAATTAGCTTGGTTACGATTACTCCGGCATTGCTGCAACTAGTATCTCTGAAAAATGCTTCAGTCGATTCTCTTCATTCAGGGCTTCTTGTTTGGGATGCGCCCACTCCACGATTTCGGGTGTAATTGACTCAAGCGTACTAAACGCATTTCGAGATGTCACGCGCGAAACTAACAGGCAACGCTGCTGTGGCTTGTTGTCTATCGCGACCTTGGACCGCCATTCCGTAACTACAATGTTATTCAACGTTTCCCCTTGGACTTTATAAATCGTAGAACCAACAGCACACACCATCGGGAATTGACTGGGTTTGACTGATACACTTCTTGCTTGCCCTGATGGAGCTCGAGAAAGAGATATTTCAGATTCTTTATAAGCCTGTGTATCGTAGAATAATGAAAACAAATCTGCGTCAATGTCGTTTGCAACAGCTTTTGCAGCAGGACCTCTTGGGATACGAACGATGACGACTTGAGGAGGTGCACTCGGAAGTTGAACCACCATGCCTGTGACACTATCCCGAACAAGCCGAAAGACTTTTCCGGGTTGGAAAATAATTTGTTCAAGGGATCCAAGAGTGCCGTTAGCAACAAGCTTTTCTGGTCGCACATTTTGGGTTATTTGAATTGGCATTCCTGGAACTAAATCCAAAAACGGTGCCATACGGCCGAATTTGTTATCCGGCAATCTCATGATCATTTCCACGTCAGACTCACTCAATTTGTTGAGTTTTCCTTTGAAGTCAGCAACACGAATTGGATATTGCCCCTCTGGTAGATTTTTGCTGTCGTTACAATAGAAATGTTTGTTAATCGCCTGGCGAGTTGCGTTTTCTGGCGTGACGTAAGTACAAGCACCACTCTGCTTACAAGAATTCGTCTCGCCCGTTTTGGAGACTACTCTGTAGTTGATGAGATCAACAAATTCAGGAGCTCATATACCTAAGCGAGCGAGACTGCAGTCATGTCCCCATTCAGGATCGCTCTTAAATCGGACCGACTCTTCTGGAACAACGACACTGGTAAAATTTCTCCATAGCTCATATCCCATGAGAGCCGCGACGGAGCATTTTGATCTGGACCACGGCTTTACATACAGTGGGTCTGCTCCTACAGGAGGTAATTGGAGAAAGTCACCGACAAGAATAATAACTACGCCTCCAAACGGGACTACTGGGTTGCGTGCCACTTTGCGCAGTAGTTTGTCTAACTCCACAAGCTGCGTTTTGTGCATCATTGACACTTCATTAATTACAATGATGTCAAGACCTAGTATCAAACTGCACTTGGAACTTTTCAAGGCAAGAAGAAAACTCGCCAGCGTTTTGCCTGCGATTAAGGTTGCTGCTTTGCTTATCAGGGCTGTTTTAAGCAAACAACCGCCCCGTTTCCAGCTCACACAAAGTTCCTTAACAGTACCGATGACACTGCCTGTTCCCGTACCTCCTTCTCCGCCAAGGTAAAAGAGAAGTTGGTCGTTACGCAGTTTTTCCTGAATGTCACCGTTGAATTAATCGGAATCCTCAGCATTTTTCCAGCGTTGCAAGAGAGCTGATCCAATCTTTCGAAATGCAACGTGTTGTAACTTGTTTAGCATAAATACACGAGAAACTTCTGTAATGGTTGGGAAGCGCTTTGTAGGTTCTGGTACCATTATATCTGGGTTCCATTGCATCGTAGATGATTCCGTTGCAGATTCGAAAAGTTGCAGCACTTCTGTATCGCGTGGTGCCTTCTCAACCGTTGAAGCGTCTTCTACGATGCAATTGTCGGTACTAGATCCCGAACCCATTTCTTCAAAAATTTTAGTGCAGGAACATCAGCGGAATCATCGCTATCTGCTGATAAAGCAGCTGTATGTGCCGCTATACCATCGAGCATTGCACATTGAGAAAACGTGGCAATAATAGTGTTAATAATAGTGTTGGTGTGTTCTTCATCAGTTGGGCAAGTAGGACAAGTTAGAGGGTTGAAATCACTCGTTTCAGCGATATCGTTGACATCCTCATTGATGTTCCACAACGGATGATCATCCAAAAAATGTTCATCTGAAGCCATATCACCATCGCCTAGGTCGTGACAGTCATCTAAACACAAATCAACGATCACATCATCACTTGATGTGGTAGATCCTACATCATCTGTATCGTTTGAGTAGCCAAAAGTGTGTCTTTGAGCTTCTGCAGCAGGTTTACTACGTCCCAAAGTAAAATCGTCCGTATTCCCCATGATTTCTTGAACAAAAGCACTACGTGTAGTTTCCCATGTTCTGTAGGCATCCAGCCAACTATTCGCGTTTGGGACATCTCCCAAGTCAGATCGCTGACCGTTCGAAACGGCTTAAACAATACCAGAGATCCAATCGCTCGTTTCAGCATATCTTCAACGGATATGTCGCTTGTGATGCTCAACTTCGTCTTCCACAATAGACGGGTAGCGGAATTTAACGATGGCGTCACGCTTCGCGTCCAACGTGCGCTGATTCAGCTGGAAGACACGAATCGCAAGCCTGACCAGTGCTCAGGGACGTACAAACACGTCCAACTTCGTCGCCTGTACTCAATGCGAATCTTAGGTGCGCGAAAGCTCGGGATTGTATCGTTGACAGCAGCTTTCTCTAGACTGGCCGGGGTTTCGGTCCTCGATGCCGAACGTCCGCGCACGGACACTACAAATGTCGTTGATAACCAGTATGTCCTTCTTCGATTTGATCAAGAAAATTGCCCCTCTGAGCTAATGGGAGTCACGAAAGTGAACATTGGTACTGAGCACGTGACAATCCATCATCATCTCCAGTACTCACGCACCCCTGCAAGCGTTGTTGCAGCCCTCGGCACACAACAGGGTACTGCAGAGTGCAGACGGACCGGCTTCCTGCGGCGCACAATTTGGCACCCGCACTTTTACTGGGCCGGTAGCGGCCTTTACTGTTGGCTCAGCAAAGGCCTACTGCCACTCGGATAGCGATAGCCTGAAAACGTCCTGGACACTCTGACGGCTGAGATACAGGAGCAAGAGGCGTCTCGAATATTGCATTGACCGCGACCGCCTTCGCCCGGCCAGACGAAGGGGCAACGGAAGTCGCGCTACAACGTCTGTTGCTGAGGCAACTCCATCACCAACGTCCAAGGTTGAGGGTAAAATAACTTTAATAACGAGGGATGACGGCTATACTGTGGTAACCAGTAAATCCGCTGAGCTTTTTCTTGAAGAGCTGGTTGGTCAAGCCGTGTCACAGATTCAAAAGGACGACCGCAGTCTGCGGCGCAAGCGGGTAAGACCCCAAAAGGCAACCGTCACAACGTCGGTGTCTTCAAAATCCGGGAATTCCAGGTCAGAGTTTGCAAACTCGGGAAAGCGCCATTCACGCGGCGCGCCGTCAATTTTTCGCTCTCAGCAGGAGCGAGCGAGGGGGCAGTTTGGAGTACTGCAGGATGATTATGATGACGAAGACGCGCGCAGCTCATGGAGCGATGACGAAACGCCCTATGCGTACCCTCATGAGAGTAAGTCCTTACCGCGGCCCACCTCGGAAGAGGGGGAGTCCCAACCTGAGGACTGCGACATAGGAGAGCAACCCCAGCAGCGTCCATCAGTGCATTCCTCTCGGAACATGGACGTTGAGGAGGAAACGGGGGCGACAGGCCCACCAACCCCTTTCCTCAATCCTGTCCAGCTACGTGGGATCATCGGCCCCACCTCCACGCAGCCATTGGCTTCTACACCAGGATCAGAAGCATTCCCGTATTCGCTAGCATCATCGGCAACACAGCCGAATGGATTGCCCGCTTTTCCGGCCCCTGACCAGTCATCACTTCTCTCATTTGTACTAGCGCAATCTAGCCCGGATGGAGAGTCCGACTCGTCAGGACATATCTCGACGCCAGCGTCCTCACAAGGTTTTACCATGGGCGCTACTGTGTATGGTGTTGCGCTTCCCAACAGTTGGACGCAGCGTTAGTGTTATCGCAAAGAGGGCCGAGGATGGCAAGTCAAGAGTGGCGTGGGCTGCGGGCGACGGCATGGGGTCTAAGAAGACGATAAATAATGAAGCTGGATTTGTGGGCTGGCGCAGGATGCTGGCTCAAGCGAACAGCAAAATTTGGAAAGGTATACACGTGGTGAGGGACAATGCGTTGATTCTCCGCATGATGACGAGCAGAAGGCATAAAATGTCAAGGGGCTGCAGCACTAGTATCAGCTGACGGGGACCTTGGCGGACAAGGTGCGCGTGGCCAGCTAGAAACGTCATTTTCGGCGGAATAATAAGACCGCCGACTGGCTTGCCAACATGGCAATGAACCAGAAACGAAGCCACGCGAGAGTCTTCGAATGGAATGGAGACGACTCGGACATGGGGTGTGGCGTTAGTGAGGCCATACAAAGAGACCTCGACGGAAGGAAGGCGACGGAAGCAAACTTTGGAGGAATAGGTACCAGCAGATATCACTACTCAGCGGTGAACAGTGGTGAGGAACCTCACTACTTAGAATAGAGAAGGAAGACCCAAGCCAGCGCACACGCATCATGGGAATGATTATTAGAATTCAGCGATACGTCGTAAGTAACACAGTATTCCTCAATACTTAGCTAGAACTGTTGATCCTGGTTGACTAGAGCATCCATCTGACTACGTCCATTCTTCACCTCTGCATATCCAGTGCAAGTTGCAGTTTGTACTGCAACCACATGTACTGGTTGCTTGCTGTAACCACGTCATCTCACGGTTCCGTGCGGCAACTACAACACTGTCAGCTTCTCTAAACCTCCACACGTTGCCTTCAAATCAACACTTCTCCCGAGGCGAGGAGTGGATGCCGCTCTTGCTCTCCAGTGATCGAAAATGAGACGAGGCAAGCGGGTTAGTCAGTAAATCGGCCAGCTGTTGCGAGGTCCGAATGTAGGCAGGATCGATGATGTCGTCATCCACCTTCTCTCGCACGTAATGTAAACGGATGTCGATGTGTATCGTTCGTTGGTTGTAGCCGATCTGCTCTGTAATGCTGATTGCTTCCTGGTTGTCCACATGAAATACCGTGGTGCCGTGGAGTGTCGCTCCCATTCCTTCGAGTATGTTGCGTGCCCAGATCGTTTCCAGGGTGTAAAAATGGACAGCGCAACGTATTCCACATCAATAGTGCAACGATGTAAACAATATCTGGCCGCATTCGCATGCTGATATAGAGAAGGCTGCCAATCAGCGAGCGGTATGGGTACTTGGTCGTGTCGAACGCATCGTCATCTTCTCCTCTCCGAAGTTTCGTAGCCCTTCAAATGGGTTCGCACTAGCTTTAGCGTGGGCCTGTGCATGGTCTTGCGCGTTCGGTCGCGATTTATCGCCATACTAACCACGCCACAAGCGGTACTTAGCCACATCAGTCGGAACTCTTCCTCTAGACTTGCGATGCTTTCTTTACAATCTGCTTCGTCGGTGCTGCGATAAGCAGGTGATCGACATAGAGGGCCACGTAGACGAAGTCTTCTTTGCCGATAGGTCGTATGAAGATGCATGGAGAGGTTTGAAACCCCTCTTCAAAAATGTTGTACGGATTCGCTTGTGCCACGCCACCGCCGGCTGCTTCAGTCTGTAAAGTGAGTTATTCAGTTCGCAGGAGAGTCCATTGATGTCGTCGACTTCGAGACCTTCTGGGATATCCATATAGAGAACCTCTTCCACCCTTCCGCAGAGAAAAGCAGTGTCAATATCACATTGCTCCATCTCGTAGTCGAGCTCTGTCCTGCGCGCCACGAAAATCATTATGACGATCCATTCGCCACAGGAGCGTAAGTAAAATTGTAGTCACGACCCAGGGCTTGCGAGTACCCTTTGCTACGAATCTGGCTTTGTAGCAGACAATTGCGCCATTCTCGTCGCGCTTAAGACTGAAGATCCACCTTGATCCAATGATCTTGGCATCTGCTGGTGGAGGCCAGGTGTTTCATGTCGCGTTGTTCCGATGAACTTCGCACTCTGCTTAAACGGCTTTTCGCCATTCCGCGACCTGCACAGACTCTCGTACGACAGAGGGATCAAAAGATACTCTCCCCGTCGAACACATTTAAGGCGTACGCTTGTAGGTCCTCGTCATGGTGTGGATCCTTGTGACGGGAAACCGTACTGTCTCGGATAACAATTTGTAGATGGTTGGGGGCAAAGACATGTCCGGAAGCACGCGGAGGTGTTGGTGCTGTCGGGTTCGGATCGGGACAAGTTCACTCTCATCACATCCATGCTGGACAATCTCACGTCCATTGATACGTAGAACCATGTCATTCATATCTGGAGGAGATGTGGTGACTCGGGACTAGTCATATCTGGAGTGTCTGCCATGATTTGCTAGGGAAAAATGCATCTTCCATGATATGGTCCTCTTGCTCGTTAGCGACGCTCTCCATGTCGATATCGCGAGCAATTGTAGGTTCTTCGACATGCAATGCCTATCATTAGTCATCTGAGATGCAGTCATTTTGCACACGGGGTCGATCTACCTCCGCGTCGGCATCCGCTCGATAGTGAGTCGACACTCGTTCGTCAAGGGCTGGTGAGTGAGAGACTACCAGTCGACTGAGATCAGGATCGCCCCCATCCAGCGTTCAAAATGTGTCTCTTTATGCGCTGCAGTAGTATAACGGGGCGAGAGCAGCCGTTACTATCGTACACTATAGGTTAAGAAGAAGCTCACTATAATGAACTCGTCTTATGTTTGGGGCAAATTTAACTCTGCTTTATAGTAGGCCCAGGCGGGAGCCCTGGCCTCATGTGAGCCACTCAAATGCAAACTCCTGATTGGCAGAAGTAACACTCTTCAGCCAATCAGAGAGTGAGTGACAACACAGCACGCGCTAGCCGCGTGCTCTTGTACCTACTTTTGTAACTAATGTTATCTACTTATGTAACTAGGGTGAGGCCCACTACATCACCCCCTCTAAGTTGCGGTTACAGTGCCGTAGCGCACACGCATAAAACACCAAAGAACACAACCGTAGATCCGCAGGTCCGCAGTCAAAGGCACTCGGCAGCGCGCAGCCGAGCAATCACAACGCAAGCGACGCCTCGTAATCGCAGACTGCATCCGAGATATCTCCCATTATGCGACTGCGAGGCTCCCACGTGATTTCGCTGGCGTAAATCCCAGCCCGCGGACTTAGTAGCGCCCGATTATTCTTCATTGGAGTACCAGTATCACGGCGTTCACGCGTGTCGTGATCAACGATACGCTTGCGGACCATCTCGGCGAAAGGTCCGACCTTGGGGTCGTAGGATCGATTCAGAGGGATCGCTCTGGATGGTCGCCGGTTTAGTCGGTTTCATTGGTTTTACCGATTGTCGAGATGCCAGGTGGCTCTGTGGCGACGCCTTCCCCGGGACGCCGAGCACCGAAGCCAAATCGGCGGGCAGTGTGGGAGGCGCAGCGGACATGCCACAGGTGCATTATCTAGTGGCTCAAGCTGCGTTCTCACGAGCGCGGCAAAGGCGCAATCTCAGCGAACTCGGTACATGAACGTGCTATCGCGCGAGTAGATGGGTGTTGGACCAACGCACCATCAGCAGCGTCAGGTCGGGATGTCGTAGGACGTGCCTTGTCACGATCGCGCGAAGATATATCGGAGAGATCCGCAGGGCAGCACAGCTAAGGCGCCCGACGTAGAACGTCGGGTGTAGGGGCATCGCCGTTGGTATGTCTAGCGTTTAGGCATCTCAATGAACTTCCATAACGTTGAACGGACCAATGAATATCAATGCAAGCTTGTTTGCACCTAAGTTCGTCACGGCCGATGATTGGATGCCGTCGGTCGAGATGAGGACTCTGTCGCCTCTTCGGAAGACAGCCGTGTTCTTCCGACCCCGTTTTTCTGCATTTCCCTTCTGTTTGTCCACGACTGCTTGACCGCATCACGTACGAACCTCGTGACGGCTTGGCGATGCAATACAAACTCCGACACTGCGGCGGAGCTGATCGACGAAGTAGTTTCCTTTGGACCATAGTTAGCGACGGGAGACGCGACGCGTCAGGCAGCGAATAAGGCAAGTCCGTGCTTGGTTTTGTGGTACTCGTAGTGTGCGAGCGCGTCCCTGAAGTAATTGCGTTGGCAACTTCAAAATCCTCCGATGTACGGCACCAGGTACCGGTAGTGATGGTATCAAATGATATATACCGTCAGTCTCGTTACTCTCAGTGCTCGTGCGCACACCAGCTTCACTCGACACCAGCGCAGGTGTTACTCGGCACTCCTTCGGTTCCTCCCTTACCAAGAATGGAGCCGACGCTCCCAAGTGCCGGACGCAATGCGAGCACCTCAGGAACACGCGGATGTCACGCGTTGTTCACTTAGAGCGGCGTCAACCCCGTTGAAGCATGAACGCCGTTATTGAGTGCAAACCTAGCGAGTGGCAGGAAATCACTCCATGGGGCAAAGGATATGGTGTAGCTTTGGAGAACGTTCTTGAGCCCATGATTGACCCTCTACGTGTCACCATCCGTCTCCGGATGGGCCGCCGTCGACATTAACAGGCGTGTACCAAGCAATTCAAAGAGCCGATCCCAGAACGCGGACGTGAATCGCGGGTCACGATTGGAAACGATAGATTCCGGCAGGCCAATATGTCGGAATACAAGATCAAGAAAGAGACGTGCCGTGTCTTCCGCTGTGACTTTGGTTGAGACAGGGGTAAGATGCACCATCTTGCTGAAGCGATCGACGAGGACCAGGAGGCCTGTGCGCCCCTGGTCGTCCCACGGCAACCCAAAATGAAGTCCATACTGACAGATCGCCACGCCTTCGTAGCAATGGGCAACGGATGAAGCGAAATCTGTGACGAAGCGGAAGGCTTGACGCGCTGATAGATCTCGCAGGAACGGACCCATTTTTGTATTAACTTGTACATGCGAGGACAGTATAAGTCACGAGAAAGCGCACCGAACGTCTTCTCGCGACCGAGATGACTGCCGACGGATGCATCGTTGTATTCGTGGACCAAGCGAGCACGAAGGTCGTCATCAGCTGGTATGACGACACGCGGTGAGTCGAATCGATCCATCGTTTAAATCAACAGCGGGCCATCGAGTGTATATCGGTCGATGTGGGCGTGGGTTGGATGCATCAACTGCTTCAACGACGACCTGGTATGAGTGCGGAGATGCGTGAAGATGGCCGTGTAGAACGGGTCGTTTCCGTACGCCTCAGCAATCTGCTGACGCAGTGGTAACACAGGAGCTGAAATCGTCGAGTTGATACCAAGTGCAATGCAGCAGGCAAAGTCTTCGTCATCGTCGTCGTCAGGTATGTGACGACCCATTTTGCGTCTTGGATCGTAAGCAGGGCGTCGTGAAAGCGCAAAAAGAATGTTATTCTTGCCGGGCTTTTAATGAACAACGAAGTTATACTCTGCGAAAAAGGACAACCAACGTGCTATACGCTGTGACTGGTGCGGGCTCTTGATCGCGGTTGGCAGCGACGCGTGGTCCTTGTAAACGGCAAACATCTGCTCGCCGAGCAGATACACTCTGAATTTAATCAGAGCGTAGCACATTGCGAGAAGCTCCTTGTCATGGACAGGGTAATTCTTTTCGGCTGGTTTCAGCTGTCGTGACTGGTAGCTCTCGACTCGTGCGTGGACCTCATCCTCAAATTACATGAGCGCGCACCCGATGGCAAAGTCCGTGGCATCGCAGACAACGTGAAATAGCCTCGAGTCATCTGGAATCGGGGCCTCGTGACGCTTCTTCACCGAATCGAAAGCATCTTGGTGCTGAGAACGCCATGACCACGTGGCGTCTTTCTTCAACAGCGACACCAGCGGCTGGATCAAGCCGGCGTAGTTCTTCGTGTACTTGTGGGGATAATTCGCCAACCACAGCCATTGATGTAGCTCCGTGGGGTTCTTGGGTGTCGGATAAGAACAGATCGACGTGAGTTTCTCTTGATCGGCACGGACACATTCTTGCTGACATAGCACAAAAGGACAGGATATTCCGGTGTACAGGAGACACACTTCTTCCAGTTTGCGTAGCGTTTGTTTTTGCGCATTACTTGGAAGACCTGCCTCAAGTAACGTTAGTGGGCCTCGACAGCGCTGGGATCTCCCTCAGCGCGGCTGTGAACGAAAATGTCGTCGAAGTAGCTCGGCGCAAAGTCGCGGAGCGGCCGCAGCACGTGATACACCATTCGATTAAACGTAGGAGGCGCATTCTTCGACCCTGCAGTATCACGAGCCACTCCCAGAGCATGTCACCGGAGTGCTGACAGCAGCGAAAGGAATATCGCTCTCTCTCATGAGGATCTGGTAGAAGCCATCCGTAAGATCGATTGCGCTGTAGATCACGCTGCCTGACACGGATCCAAAATCATGCTCTTCCGTGGGTTCGGCGTTTGTGCAGGAATGATGGCATCATTCAACTTGTTAAAGGCATGAACAATGCGCCGTCCGCCAATGGGTTCTTCACACAGAAGATCAGACTCGAGTGCAACGAGTTACTCGCGCGCATGCCCAGCCTTGCGACGAGCCTCGAAGAACTCGGCAATTGTTTTGACTTATCTCGCGGCAGCGGCCACTGCCGCGTTACGCCGTACTTCTGCTCAGGGCACGAGGTCGATCTCGTGTCGAACTTCTCGATCAGCGGGCAGCTCAACCTGTATCTTCTCGGGAAATACGTCAGCATATTCGCAGGCGAGCTCGTACACGGGATTTCCGGACTGCTTCAGTGCCGCCCACGATTGTGCTACGAAGTGCGCGCGCCGACTTCGGTCGGCACCTTGGGGATGTTATCGTCGCTGATAGCGTTAAATTCGTGAGTTGACTAGGCAGCTTCGGTAACCAGACACACCTGCTCAATATCACCGGCCTTCAGATCACGCAGACTCGTGATCGACTTGACGTAGCGAGGAGGACTCGGGACCTCGACAACACGAATCCGACGTGGGCTGCCTTCTACTTGAGTGTGCATACAGACTCCATCTCCTGAGGTCTGTTCGCCGTGAAGTCACGCAGTGGATTCTGTCGCCGGCGCTTCGACTTCGTCTTTCACTCGATCCTCTGCTCGAAGCAGATACGACGCTGTCGCTGGACCACGAATCACCCTCCTCTAGGCGAGGGAGCCTGATCTCAACCGCGCCGGTCACACGCGGGAGAAGCTCCTGTTCGCCGCCTCGGTTCGCGAGAGTCCTCTGCGCTCGACCGCCTCGTTGTTCTGCTGGAGCCGCTGTCGCTCGACCGCCTCGTCGACATCAACCATCGACACGACGCATGCCATACAGAGAGAGTCATCGCTCACTCTGTGCAGGGCTTGGGACGTGAAGGACTTATCCACAATCAGACATGCGGCCAGTCCGACGGAGCGACCAGCAGGTGTGTAAACACTTCGCTCACATCGAAGTCACTTCGACGCTTGACTGATCGGGTCAGCCAGTCGATCTCCGTCTGATACCGTGAGAGCCACGGTATCCCCAGGATACAGTCAAATGCGTAATTCATATCGATCACCAGGAAATCGTCGTTGCTCTGGAAGCCGTCGAACGGGTACGGCAACGCAATATCACGCCACAAGACGCGGTGTGGCTTACCATCAGCCAGCTTGACGACGATCCTGACTGGACCCTCCCGAACGGAGATCCCCAGTGGGGAGTAACGACAGGCACCATACACGGAAGAAGTAGTTCGTCGCTTTGAAATCCTGAAGTGCGTGGAGAGGACGCCGCGCGCCAGCGACGTGAAGACTGACGATGATCAGCCTCGAGTCGCCGCTGGTTGTGGTGGCATTAAACTGTGCGTGCAGGACAGGGGGCTAGGAAGTCGGGTTGTCATCGGGGACCCGGACCTACATTCCAGACAATAGAGCGCCCTGCGCCTACTGGTCCCGGCCGTTTTTGACTGGGCCGCCTAGATCGCGTCATAACCCTCGACGGTCCCGGCCGTTTTTGACTGGGCCGCCTAGATCGCGTAAAACCCTCGACGCATCGACACGTGCGAACACCGGAGTAGCGCGCGACACTTTGCCGCGCAGTGACTCAGCTTGTGGCAGCGATAGCAACTCAGCTGACCGGCCCCACGGCTGCCGCGGTTGAATGACCGACCGCATAGTCTCGATGGCGTCGATCTCCATAGGCTCCGATCGGAAACCCGAGCTTTAGCCGAAATAGCTCGAGAGTACGAAGCCGTCACTGTATAGTCCTCGCGAAGCGCGAGAGCAAACGCCTCCTCCAGTGTCGTCGGTTCGGCGCGCGTGACACAATAGCGCGCCATACCTTCGCGCATTCCAAACACAAAGACGTGGCCTTGCGACGCCATATCGATGGGACTCGTGATGATGCACGAAGCCAGGTGTCGTGTCTTCTGCACGTAGTCGTGCATGAAAGATTGCCTTGCTTGAGCGCAAAGAACTCGGCTCTCATTCGAGACTCGTCTTGTGGGGCTCGAACGCAAGTCGGAGATCACTCTGGATGATCTCCAGGGTGGGGAACGCGGGTTGGTTACTGATGAGCTTGCCGAGGGCCCATTCCTTGACATTCCTAGACAAGCGGGACAGCAGGATCGCCGTTGGAGTTTCGATCAGCCTCGAAGCGATCGCGATGTCAATCTCACGGAACCAGCGGTTAAGTGGCAATCGGTCTTGACCGACGCCGGAGTACACCGATGTCTCCATCTTCACCGCGTCGTTCCGCGTGGAATGTGAGGGAGCTAACACTTGCCGCTTGACTCCGGCGAGCTCGCGTTCTATGAACTCTTGGGCCGCCTGACGCTGGTGCTCAGCAGTCACTGCGCTCAGCAGCGATGTGACGACGGACTCGCCAGAAATAGCAGCCAGACGATGGAGCGCTTCCCACTCGATTCGCGTGAGGTGAGGTAAGTTCTCGTGTTCTAGGGTCATACCGGACCCTCATGACATCGGGGCTTGTTCATTGTAGACTTGTTGTTGGGAGGACCTCAAAGTGCTACCAGGTATAACGGGGCGACAGCAACCGTTACTATCGTACACTATAGAGAAAGATCACTATAATGAACTGAAGTCTTATGTTTGGGGCAAATTCAACTTTGATTTAGATTAGGCTCAGGGCGGGAGCCCTGGCCTCATGTGAGCCACTCAAATGCAGGTCAACTCCTGATTGGCAGAAGTAACACTCTTCAATCAATCAGAGAGTGAGCAACACAGCACGCGCTAGCCGCGTGCTCTTGTACCTACTTTTGTAACTAATGCTGCCTACTTATGAAACTAATGTGAGGCCCATCACAAGTAGGAAGTCGGTTCACAAAATAGGCAGCGCAATTTATGGCTTCGGCCCACCACTTCGGCTCCAGGGTGTTATAGTGAAACATGGATCTTGCCTTCTCGACCAACGTGCGGTTCATACGCTTTTCGAGTCCGTTCTGTTGCGGGGATTACGGGACACTAGGTTGGCGTTCGATTCCTTCCCGACGTAAAACCGGGTGAATGTGTTGCCGCAGTACTCTCCCCATTATCGGTCCGCAAAATGCGTATCGAGGTCGAGTGCTATTTTTTTCCGCCACCTCCGCCTTGAACGTTTTAGACTTCTCTAGCACTTCGCTCTGCTTCCGCATGAAGTAGACGTACACGAACCAAGAAAACCATCAACAAATGTGATGATGTATCGTCGTCCTGCTGGGGTCGGTGTCTTCGACGACCCTGCCACATTGCTGTGGATCAGCTGCAATTTCGCATTTGACTTCGCCTTGTTGGTAGTAATGCTTCGAGGGAACGAAAACACTGTCATTTTCCGTTGAGGGCAACCCTCGCAAAGCTCGTTGGGGTCATGCGCCTTACATGCCGCCGATGGGACACCGCTTGAGATCTTCTGGATCGTACCGATTGATGCAAACGACGGGTGGCCGAGGTGAGCATGCCACAGCTGCACGAGCGTCGATTGATCGGAAACGATTGGTTCAGCTGCCATCTCATTTCGCTGGATGCGAACCGGTCTAACTGAATGAAATTCATGGCTTCCCTTGTGCAGTGTCATGAACGTTGCGCCTTGCTTCGACAGTTCACAAACGTCTCCGACAAAGGACATTTGGATCCCACGCTCCATACGCTCGATACGTTTGGACACTGCGCGAGCAGCTTGTCCAACACTGGGATGCACAGCACGCCACAAACTAGGGGCCTGCTGCCATCGCCCAGTAGCATCTCCACGGTGCCAACGACTCGAGCTGACAGCACCGTGCCAGAGCCAATGATATTTGTGTCGTCCGTGGCCGCGGTCACGTCCTTCAGGTCCGACTCGTCGCTGGTCATATGTGCGCTGGCATCACTGTCTAGCTGCCATTCTGTGCGCGCCACACTTGTGACCGCAACCAAGTACTCTTTATTTTTCTTCTTGGTGGAGCTACAGTCCGCCTTCTTCTGACCTACTTTGTCAGTTGAAGCACCTACCTCGGAACGGGTACGGTTGCTTCGTGTTCTTACTCGCAGTCGCGTCGGCTGGAAAACCGCTTGGTTTCTTCTTGACCACTCTCAGCGTACTCGCGCTTCAGCATCTCGGCTGCCTGTAGCATCGTGACTCCGCAATGTTTTCGATGATCTTGACCGTGAAATGGTACTCCTTCTGGAGGCTACCTAGCAGAATGACGAGTTGTCGTTGCTCATGCAACGGGTCACTGGCGGTGGCTAGCGCTGGGCTCAGCTCCTTGAATCATGTGAGGTGGTCGCACCGGTTTCCACCACTGGCTAGCTTGAACTCGTTCATCTTCTGGTTCAGTGCCACTCGGTTGTGCATCGTCTGGCAAATTGAAGACCAAAAAAAAAAAAACACACACACACACACCGGGACCTCCCAGGCACCTCGTGCTGATGTCTCGTCTTGAGATCATCGCATGATAGTTCACGTTGATCGACTTTGCAATTTTCGCCAACGCCTTCATGTCAGCCGTCCTCCATGCGGAGCTTTCCCGGCTGACTGGTTCTCCGTATTCGTGGTCAACGTGCTCTAGGAGACCTTTCTTTGCCAGGGTCATCCGTACATTGTATTCCCAATGGAAATAGTTATTGTCGGCGAGTAGATCGTCGGGGTTAGCGGTTCTTGTGCTCATAACCTGAAGCTTGTTGACGGTCTCGCGTGCTCCCTCTTAGAAGGCGACTTGATAGGAAGGAAGGAAATTCGAAAGTGGATAATACTTAACTAAAACTGTTGATCCTGGTTGACTAGAGCGTCTATCTGACTACGTCCATTCTTCACCTCTGCATATCCAGTGCAAGTTGCAGTTTGTACTGCAACCACATGTACTGGTTGCCTGCTGTAACCACGTCATCTTAAGGTTCCGTGCGGCAACTACAACACTGCCAGTTGCACTAAACCTCCACACATTGCCTTCAAATCAACAACATTTTAGTCTCTTACCGAGGTTCCTCCCTCTACAACCGACAGCACACATCCGAACTATTATCCTAAGCAAGATATGAAGAACTCCGCAACGGTACTTCCAAGTATAAATTGCGCAGTAATCACGACAGAAAAGGGATATCAAAAATCGCTAGCCGACGAAGTTGTGTGTTTCTGCGTGTCTGTCGCCCAAAACGGGACGCAAATACGAACTTTTCATTGGTAGAAAATCTAAAACCTAACATACTGAGATTTGTAAGCTGTGCGATTTGCTTTTCACAAAGCACAGCGTGGCGGAGCGAGGACCCGCAGGAGGTGCGGCGTGTGTAGTGTTTTGTATGGAGTGTGTGCGTGTGCGTTTGCGTTTGCATGTGTGTGCAAGTGTGAGAGTGCTATATTTGGAGACATTCGCCAATCACCGATACGCCGAGGCCCCTGGTGCAGAGTTAGAGTGATGCTATCGCCTAGCGCAGGGGTAGGATCTCCTGCGCTAGGGGTGCCGTGCTAAGCTCCTGCCCACCGCACACTCTGAGCGAGAGTACGCTGGCGTCAGGCCATTGGTCATATTCACCCGAAGCTCCAAACCAGTGGGAGCCGAGCTTTTCCTAAACACAAAAAGATTGACCCAAAATTTGGACATGGTACATAATTTGGGTGGATCCTGCAAAGGATATCGCACAAAGGCCCTCAGTACTGACCTGGCGTTCTAAGCCTGACTTACCGGCTGCATCATGTTTGGTGCAACAAAAAACACCCGAGCCCTCGTAGGCAGGATATGTGTGCAGTTTATTTCGATGGGAGCTGGCATGTCGGGCAGTACGAAGATGTCAAACCATACTACTTTGAGTGAGGTCTGCAAGACACTGCGTGAGTCCTGAGCGGGACCTCGGCGATTCGGGCGCCATGCTCATGCTGCCAGCATTTCGTAAGGGTTGGACGGTATCGGGCGACGACGAAACCGACATACCAGTAACGCATTCGGTCTTAGGACCGCGGTGGCGGCTTGACGCAAGTGGGCAGAAACAGGATACGTCTGTCTGCCCACGGCCCGGAAAGTTCAACATGGAATCCCGGGGAGGGGATGGAACCTGTGCTATTGATTGGGCCCAGTGGCACCGGGGAGCTTTAGACTCTGGGCAAAACATCCTGAGAACGAGTGTTTATTATTTGGCGTCTGAAACAAAGCTGAAAAATCCATCATTGTGCTGGGGTGTGAGTTGTCTCCGAGTAGTTTGTACTCCGAGGAACCAGGACAGAAGTGTAGGGAGTGAGAGTATACGCAGGTCGCACTGTGGTCGGTACTGAAAAGGAAACCCCAGGGTGTTGTCGGTTTGCAGATGCGTGTTTCGTTGTTGTGAATGCTACGTTTGACTCTGATTGAGAATGAATTTTCTGTGCACTTAGACTTCTGTCTAACGCGTTGTCCTGTGGACTGTTCGTTTGTTTAACAGTGAGTTCAAGTAGCTTTGCCCAACCATGGGTCGTAAAACTTGGGACCAAGCGTGTCAGGTAAGCGTTATAAACGTGCGTATGCTGTGTAATCCTATGCTAATCGTTTCTGTTCAGGGACGCGAGGCGATATGTACTGCAAGAGCGGCTGGATCGAACGCTAGAGAAGAATACAACAACACCCGACTACGAGGATCCAGCTGCCAAAAAGAGAAGGCTGGCTAGAATACGCAAGGCTCGCATGCGCGAGAGAGATGCTAAAAGAACGCTGGATTTATTGAGTCTCAAAGAGCAGAAAACCAGTGAGCAGCAGGATACCGATAATCACGTAATTCATTGATTTTACACGGGTTGGGCCTGCCGCCGTGGTTGCATCCCGTAATTGCTGCGACGACATACAAGGGGTAAACAATAACAGGATGACCCGCTGGAAAACGAACGCAGATATCAGGAAGCGGAGAATGAATCTGCTCAGCGAACTCGCAGGGCAGCTCGAGAAAAGCAGAGGTGGGCAAACATGACTCCTTCCCAGAAGGAACGCGAACGAGCCAAGCGAAGAAATAGACAGTGCGTCAATCGGGTTAATGTTCCATCGCCTGAGGCACAGTAAACTCGGGTTTATCACGCTTCTGGAGAAAGAGCCAGGATAGCACGCCTGGAGGCTGTTGAACATGGCCATCTTCGACAAAACATGCGTCTCTCTCAGCACGAGCGGCGTGACAACCAAGACAAAGAAACACGAGCGCGTGTTAGAAACGCGCTCGTGTTTGTCTTGGTAAAAAAATGACTACGACTGGCTGCAATGTGCGTTGAGCAAATTGAGGAAGAACACCGAGCGACACGAGAAAATGAACGCCTTCGACGCAAGACAACACGATACCGCGATGCGTGGGCTAACCACGAAGATTTCAACGTATCAATGCTCTCGGGTGACAATGTTGTGGACGGCAGATACAAGCTGCTGGACCGGATCGAGTGTGTTTCCTGTCACGCCTTGAAGTGGCCTGATGAATCACCGTTCGCCTGTTGTCACGATGGCAGAGTTCAATTGCCACTTTTGAAAAGGGCCCCCGCAATCCGGGTGCATTATTACGAAACGGATGAGGAATTCCGGGATAAGATCAGGGCTTACAATCAGGTGTTCGCATTTACCTCCATTTGGAGCTTCTCGAACTGATACTAAGGTTGTGCAGAGGTTCAAGAGGATAGAGAGGTGCAAGGTGTACAGTTATCGGATTCATGGCGCGATGGGACACTAATTGAGATCATTGCTTCCATGCACTGATCACAGGACCGATGAACTGACGGCGCCTAAGTTCGCACAAATCTACATCGTAGACCCGGACATGCAGCAACGGGCATTGCGGGGCAGAGCGTTTCTCCGATATAAGTCGCGTAGCTCTTTAGGACATCGAGACCATAATGGCGTCCTTCACTCTGTTCGCTCAGCAGTATCTGAGCTTCGGGAAACACATTAATGAGGCC
Source organism: Phytophthora constricta (assembly GCA_011947335.1). Taxonomy (NCBI): domain Eukaryota; phylum Oomycota; class Peronosporomycetes; order Peronosporales; family Peronosporaceae; genus Phytophthora; species Phytophthora constricta. The sequence goes on along the minus strand of JAAVTI010000614.1, from coordinate 280,233 downwards.
CGAGCGGCTAGGGAAGATGTGGTTGACACCATGTTTATGCTACACGATAAACCTTCGCGGTCCGGGACATACAATCTACCTAGGGGCTCTGAGGTCGCGGCCACATTGGTAGAGGATGGGAATCTCGATAAACCGCGAGACCTGCAATTATTCACACGTGATCATGCCCTTTTCCGTCTGTTTGAGACTGATGCTATGTACGACCCCTCCAGTACCTTCTGCTATTACCCAACGGAGAACTTGGGTAGACGTACTGTGATCAATATGTCAATGGTCAAATGTTCCACAAGAAAACAAGAATGAGCATGCGAGAGCACGTGGCTTATCGCCTGTACGAATAGCCTGTCGACGGATACGTGCTCCACCTAGGTGGGAAACTGTTTCAGCAATACTGTGTTGACCAAAGAGCCAAGGTAGAGCAAGACCAGCTTCGCTACGTGGCGACGCATCAGAAAGAGTTTCGAGTGGACTTATACGTTGGACTTGCAGACGCGTATCGGAGTGAACAGCCCGTGCTGCAAGATGGCGAAACACGTATTTTGGAATACGACCGAAACACTAGGCAGCTGGTGAATCCGGCTTTTTCCGACTGATGTCACTTTTTAGACGCGACTGGGTGGCGGGTCATTCTCCCTCCTTCACATTCAGGAAGCACACGTTATATGTACCAGTCTAACCAGGATGCGATGGCGATTGTGAGTGAATTCGGGAAGCCAAACATCTTCTTGACTATGACGTACAAACCGGAATGGGACGAGATCAGGAGAGCTTTCGTGATATTCAAAATGCACAATATCGTCCCAACGTCATGGCGAGGGTTTGGCAACGAAAACTTCGAGCGCTGTTGAAAGACTTGGACGATGGCGTCCTGGGTCGAGTTGTTGCAAGAATCTAAGTGGTCGAGTTCCAAAAGCGTGGTCTACCTCACGCTCACATTTTGATTATGTGGCCGATCAGGACAAGCCTCTAAACAGGGATCGGATCGATCAGATGGTGTCAGCGGAGCTTCTAGATCGCATGATGCATGGTCCGTGTGGCGCACAAATCCAAATAGCCCTTGCAGGAGGGACGGCAAGTGCTCCAAAGGATTCCCTAAACCTATGGATGAGACAACAAGAGCGAATCAAGATGCGTATCCTATATACAGCCAACGTCGTCGCTCATAAGGTATTGTTCAGATCAAAAGCCGCGAGCACGACAACGCCACCGTTAATCAATGGGTGGTCCCTTACAACCCTTACTTTTCGCAAAAGTACGACTGTCACATCAATTTGGATGTATACACGAACCTTTCGGCAGTCCAGTATCTCTACAAGTACGTGTTCAAGGGACCTGACAAGATTATGCTGACTGTAGAAGCTGTACGGAATGGAAAACACACTCCAAGAACCTACGCGAAGAGCCAAACGAAATTCTGTGGTACGTGGAGACGCGCTACATTTCCCTGGTCGAAGCCTGCGTTGAACTGTTTGGGTTTCCCATCCAAGCCAAGACTCACGCCGTGATCAAGCTTAATGTCCACCTTGAAGGATGCCTATGTGCTTTTCCAATCGGATGACGATCAGGAAGAGGTGCTTCAGCATGGAGGTCATACGACTTGACTCGCTATTTTGAGCTTTGTGCAAGCGACGTGCTAGAGAATCAGGTGGCTAAGACCATGCTGTATCAAGACATTCCGAAGGAGTTCGCGTGGAAGGCAAAATGCTGGGATCGGCGTAAGCGGTACCAAGCTGTAATAAGCCGCGTGGTGCATGTGTCACCTCGAGATGTAGAACGGTTCTACATTCGTTTTATGTTGTGTCATCGTAGGGGTGCGACTTCCTTCGAAGACTTGAGAACTGTCGATGGACACGTGTGTGCAACATTCCGCGATGCAGCGTTACAGGCTGGATATCTGGAGCATGATGGCGAATGGGTCTCTTGTATGACATAGGCTTCCGCTATCGAGATGCCTTACCAGCATCGACAGCTTTTCGAGACGATTTTGGTTTACTCTATGCCCACAAACGTCTAGGGGCTATGGGGCCAATTTTATGGTGATCTCTCCGGAGACCATGAGTACCAATGCCACGAATTGGAAGTTGAACAAAAGGAAAACATGGTAAAGTTTCAGACGCTCAAGAGTCTCCAAGAATTCTTAGAGGCGAATGGAAGCGGTGTCCACCAGTTCAGTGGTCTTCCGCAGCTTTCGGAGTTTCCAAATCTATTGCTCGATCCACTTCGACGCAATAGTCTCCTCGATCGAGAACAGCATGGATACGACGAGGGTTTCCTGACGGAGACCGTTGCTAAGGAGGACCAGCTCAACCAAGGCCAAAAGGTTCTCTATGACACTGTCGTTGATGTGGTAGACAACCCCGAACCAGGGAACAAGTTGTTTTTTATCGACGGGCCAGGTGGGACTGGAAAATCTACGCTTTTCCGCCACATCCTTGCCAAGGTGCGACTGTCGGGTAAGATCACTATTGCTGTGACTTCCAGCGGGATTGCTTCGCTGCTTCTCATGGGTGGCTGCACTACGCACTCCATGTTCAAGATTTCCTTAAACGTTGATGAACACTCGACATGCGGCATCAAGAAGCGGATGCACCTGCAAGAGTTGCTTAAAGAAGCCAGCTTCATATCTGGGATGAACCTCCAGTGACGCACAGACATGCATTTGAAGCGGTCGACCGGACACTGCAAGACATCCTGAACAGCTCCGAGCGGTTTAGCGGGAAGGTTGTCCTTTTCTCACGAGATTTCAGGCAAATCATTCCTCAGGTACACCTGCCGAGACAATCAATGCCTGCCTGAAGTCGTCCGTGATGTGGAGGGAATTTATACAACTCAAGCTTAAGGAAAACATGCGCGTTAAGCCAGCTGAAAACGAGACAGACGCCGCAGAGCTGAAAGAGTTCGCCAACTTCCTACTTCTGGTTGGCGAAGGCCGACATGAGGTCAACCCTGTATTGGGGCAAGACTACATGAAGATTCCCTAGGTTGTGTCCGGTAAGCTTTCTACCACGGCTTCGTTGATTCAGTTCACCATCGCGTTAGTCGTCTTCAGAATTGTACGGTTTGCGAAGTACTCGCCGTCGCAATTTCAGGGTCGTTGATATCAGCGTACATCTAGTCAATGATCCGCGTAACATCGTTTGGAATCGCACCAGGTAAGAATTCATCATTTGCTTCGCCAGCAGCATCGGGTGGATTTTTCATAACCATGTCGGGCGAGCGTCAAGGCCAGGACGTGCTGATTCCAAGGATTCTGTTTATCAGTGATCGAGATTTCCCGTTCCAGTGCGTCGCAAACAGTTTCCAGTTCAACCTGCGTTTGCTATGACGATTAACAAGGCTCAAGGACAGACTCTACCCATTTGGGACTGTATTTCGGTACGCCGTGCTTTCCGCAAGGACAGCTATACGTGGCGTTGTCCAGAGTCACCCAAAGATCGAAGTTCAAGGCCCTGATAGAGTATCCCGACCTCGAAGAGGACGGTGGTACGTATACTGCCAACATCGTCTATACACATATTTTCATGTAAGCTCAGTTGGACGGTTGATATGCGTAAGCATCAACATTTGATAAGTTCTCAATACATATAACGTTTAAGAAAACATTCTGCCGAGCAAAGCGAGGCGTTTACTAAGTAAACGTAGCACGCAAATCTCGGTACCTGCCGAGCGCAGCGAAGGTGGGCCTTGGCGGGTAGTGGAGAGATCTGCGAAGCGAGCGCAACGGGTTGCATCAAACAGTATACCTGCGCCGACTAGTCTTATCTACTTTGCGAGCTCAATCAATTATTTTCGACAGCCGTCGGCAAAGAACATCGTGGAGAAATCCGGCGCGCTCGGTCGCTTGCTTGTAATTAAGTATGAGGAATCGTCAGGCATATTGATAAGTGAGTCAACTAACCTAAGCTTACCTGCTCCATGTCCTTGGAGTCCGTCCTGCCTGTCCAGTGCTTCGCTAATCTCGGGAGTGGAGGCCGAACCGGTTCTACGAAACGCGGTCCTTGGTGTGGTCCACGTGGGCCACAGCGTACTTCAAACACTCCTCCTCGGCCGTCGCCTACTACAAGTTGGCGATCTGGCGCAACTCCGCCATCCTGGGCGCCGGGGAAGCCTTCGTCAGGAGGTCCGCCTTCATCAGGCGTGACGCCAAGTACTTGGTCTTCACGATGCCCTTGTGAGCGAAATCGCAGTTAAACTTAATCCTGATGTCCACATGCTTGGAGCTCGCCATGCTGCCCTCTGACTTCAACGGCTTGATGGCGGCTTGGTTGTCCATGTGCATGGGCATGGGCTGAGTGATGTTGAACTGCAGCTCGCGCGCGAGCTCCCGCAGCCCAAGCAGTTCCCGCCCGACGTGAAAAGGCGAGGCGAACTCGGCCTCCATGATGGAGAGCGACACGCCGGTCTGCTTCTTGCAAATCCACTGGACAATGGCTCCGTCTACGGTTACCACGCCACCGGTCACCGACTTTCTGTCGCCCTTGTCGGCCGCGAAGACCGCGTCGCTCCAGCTCTCGATCTGAATACGTGGCCCGCCGGCCGCATCGACGTCCATGCGGAGCTTGAGGGTCTTCGTGCCCTTTAGAAACCGCGCGATTCCCTTCGCGAGCTTCAAGTCGCTCATCATCGGCTAGTTCGTGTGCCTCGTGGCCTTGTGCCCAGGAAGCTGATGTCGGGCCTGGTGCATCTGGTGATCCAGAGCAGGCTTCCGACTAGCTACTGGAATCCCCGAATCGTGGGATCTCCGTGAGCTCAGGTGCTCGGCAGCAGCTGCTGCTCTTGAGGGTCGGTGTTGTTTTCCTTCCTCCCCGATGGGAGACTTGACGCTGTTCGCATACACAAGCTCAAACTGCCCCAGAAGATCCTCGATGGCGGCTTGCTGGTCGAGGCTGTAGCCGGCCGCCTCGTCGAGTTGCACGCGCATCCCGAGGAACTTCCTCACCTTGCCCAAGCCCTTGATGGACAGAACGCTCCTTGCCGCGAAGAACTTCTCGACCAGGTGCGGCGCGGACTTAGTGACCAGCAGGTTGTCTACGTACACGCCCACAATTACCATGTCGGTACCATTGCGCTTGTAGTAGAGACACATGTTTTTCACGCAGGACGCGGAGCAGCCGACTCCACATTCTTTCCGCCTGTTTCAGGCCGTTGAGCGACTTCTCCAGCCGCAACGCCAGCTTGGTGCAGCTGCTCACACCGCAGGCACGCAGTACTTCCTCTGGCACGATCATTCCCTTGGGGATCACCAGGTAGATCTCCCGGTGCTTCTCCTTCTCAGCCTTGACGTACGCGTTGGGAGTGTCTCCGTGCCTCGCGGGCACGCGCCAGCGCCGTACGAACGCCAGACCCAGCTTCACGGTGCTCAACTCCATGATCGCAGCGAACGTAAGACTGCAGTCGATGCCGCACAGCTGCTCGTTACCAGACGAGCTTTGAAGCGCTCGGTGGCGCCGTCAGCATCGGTCTTGGTCTTAAAGACCCACTTCGTATGCAGCACGTGGCTGCCGGCGTAAGCACCACAGTCCACGCACCATTCTCTTCGAGCGCCATGAGCTCCTCGAACATCGCCGTGGTCCCCTTGCCCTTGAGTGTGCTTTTCATGGCCTCCCCGTAGTTCTTCGGGTCTCCCGCACGCTATCACCACGTCGGGGGCCGTTACACCTTCGCTGTCGCCGGCGTTCGCCCGCCTCGCCGTTATGGCTGCCTTCCGAGAGGCCGATCGCGTCTGGTGCTTCTCGCGGAGCCAACGGATTATCGTTCGGCGCTTGGTCGTGGACTCCGTGGCCACCGGCGAGCACTGTGAGCCCACACTGGCCTGTTCTTCCTTCGCCTCCTCCGACTCCTGGAGGTGTACGCACTTGAGCTGCTCGTTCTGCTCGTTCTGCTCGTTCGTGAGTGTCTCCACGTTCCTGACGTGTTGAGTCACGACCACCACTCTGTCCTTCGGAAGGTACACTCTGTACCCCTTCATCTCATCGCGCTTGCCGATGATCATGGCCGGTTGGCGGCGCTCGCCCAGTGACTTGTTCTTTGCGTCGCGGTGCACCGTGCACGGCGAGCCGAAAGCCACGATGTCGCTGAGGTCGGGCGTGCTCTTCGTGGCGACTTGGACCCTGGGTTTGCCTTGCTCGGGAACCGGTTCAGGATGTACGCCGCGTACTCCAGTGCGTCGCCCCAGAAGCTGAGTGGCAGCCCGCTTGCGAACACTATGCTCCGAACCATGTTCATAATGGTGCGGTGCATTCGCTCGGCCTTGCTGTTGCTCGCCAGGCTCCTTGGCGCGCTGATTTGGCGCGCAATGCCAGTCTCCTTGCAGAACAGGTCCAGCGTCTTGTACTCTCCTCCGCCGTCCGTGCGAAGCACGTGGATGCGGCAGTTGAACTTCTTCTCGAAGAAGCCCATGAAGTGCTTAAAATTCTGCGCCGCGACGTCCTTGGTCTTGGCCAAGAAGATCCTCCAGTAGTTGGTCTGGTGATCAACGACGTTGACCATGTACCAGTTTCCCAGCCGGTCCTCGGTGTTATGGGCCCCTTCAGGTCCGAGCAGATGACGCCGCCGAAACGTTGATGGGCGAGTTGTCGCCCGTGTCCTTGCGCGACTGCTTGTTCTTGGTATGCTTGCCTTGCGCGCAGGCCAAGCAATTTGCGCGTTTATAGTCCGTCAGCGAGATCCCCGAAGCTGGTCTCTCGCCATCTTCAGGACGGTGTCGTAATTTAGGTGCCCAAGCCTGCGGTGGAAATGCATCAGCGTGCCAGCCTGCACGTCCGACCCGACCTCTGCCTGGCTGTCCACCAGTATGGCCATCAGCATGTCTCCAGCGCTTTGTGCGTTTCCTTGTATTTCGGTGCCCACCGCCAACACGTTGTTGCGCCTGTGCACGTCGAACACCGCGGGTCCTTCGTCCGTCATCGCGGCTATCACGCGTCCTGAAGCCCTTTCTCCAGCATCACGCTTCCACGCTTCGTCACTTTCAGATTTCCACCGTCCGCGGTGACACATTGGCTCTCGAAGTCCTCTGGGTCCTCAAGCAGGCTCGCGTCGTTCACGAGGTGCCTGCTCGACCCGGTGTCCAGAATCCAGAGCCCCTTGTCTATCGTGTCGTGACCCACAGCGAGCACGTAGTCCGCGTCGCCGCCTTGGTTCCACTCCTTCCACTTCGACTGGTACGCGGCCTTCAAGTGGCCCTGTTCACCGCATCCGAAGCACTTGCGTGTGTCCGACCACCACTCGTGGACGTCGTTCACGACGTCGGGGTCGATCTGCTTCGTGCGGGGCTCAATCTCGGTCGACTGCGCAAAATGCGCCAACTCCTCTGCCTGGCGAAACCAGTCCGTGCGGCTGAGGTTCAGCAGCGACAGCATGGACGAGCGCATCGTGGATTCGGCGTAGTGGACGATGTTGTCCAGCACGAGTTTTATCGGCGCCTCTGCAAGCTTCGCTGACTGCCACCAGGTACAGGTAGTTCTCGGCCCAGCTGCGCTTGGCGTTCTTGGGGACCGTGCATCTTCATGCTCTGCGATTGGGTGATCGTGGTGGTGAACATGTGGAGCAGCCGCTGCATCGCGTGCTCTAGAGTTGGGCTCTCACCCTACCAGCCGTAGTACCTATCGGACATGCCGGTGGGGTGGTGACCGAGGATGTCGACCTTAATCTCCTCCGACCACTGGAAACCGCTCGCGCGCTCTGCGAACATGATCTACCGCACGAAGTGCTTCCCCTGGACAGGAAGCCGCTTTAAAGGCCCTGGTATAGCTCCATGCCGTCAAAATGGCGGATGGCGAGCTTGCCCTGGCGCGTGTCCGGCACACACGGAACCCCATTCACGGACGCCTGCGGCATGACCGGTGGCTGCATGGGCTACCCGTAAGATCTTGGCGGCACGAAATGCTGTGGCAAGGCCGGCTGCGGCGCCTGGGCCATCTACACGTTCGCGGCCGCTTCGTAGCCGTACCCACGCTGCTTCACGCCGAAGTATGTGGGCGAGCCGCGTGGTTGTGGTGTCCGGTCCAGCGCGCGTCGATCTATGGACCTTCCGAGCCCGATGGCCGACTCGAAGACGCTGGTCTCGCGCGTGGAGAGCCTGTCGTTCTCCTCCTGTCGCAACTGGGGTGCCTCCCGGTGCTACATGCACTCCGCGAGACCCGTGAGGAGCCCCGGAAGCTTCTCCTGCGGGTCCTCCAGTTTGGGCGGGTCCTTGCCTTCGTCAACACCCCCGTACTGGACATCGTTGCCCTTCATGGCGACCTTGGCTTCCGGGGTTACAGGAGCTTCGCTCCCGTCGACGTTATGTACTGTTGAGCTCATAATCTGTAATTCAGTTTGAGGTATCGTCGGGTATATTGAGAAGTGAGTCAATTAGCCTAAGCTTACCTGCTCCGTGTCCTTGGCGTTCGTCCCGTCTGTCCAGTGCTTCGCCAATCTCGGGAGTGGCGGCCGAACCGGTTCTACGAAACGCGGTCCTTGGTGTGGTCCACGAGCAGGAACCCGAAAAAATATATTTTAAAAATATATTTTGTATGACTCTAAAAATGCCGTATTTATATATATTGATTTGAAGATATTTATTTTAGAATTTGAGAAGGCAATGCAATTTTTGTATTTGTGGGTGTGAGTGCTCACCAGGGATATTTGTTCGCTTGGCCCCACTATCTCATTCTCAAACTACCTTTGAAACACCACCCGACCCTCTCAAGTACCATGTTTGAACCCTCTGTCGTTGGAGATGATCCCGTTTCTGAAGGTGAACAAGCAGTACTGGTATGTGACGACTGTGGGCTAGTGCATCTAGGTTAGGGTGACTGTTGTAGCGGCAGCTACAGCGTACGTCCGTTGTAGGGTTTTTGGTTGCCCCGCAACGCCCACACTAACCGACGAGGTTTCGCAACTGCTGCGAGCACAGAAACGGATAGCATGGTAGAACCCCGGAAACCCACATAAGGAGCTAGAGCTAAGCTAAAATCTATTCACTTCTACATTTCCATCGGAAGCGACACAACAAAAATTCTTTAGCTGGGAAGTCGCGCCCAGCATGGAAGAACCGGACGAAGCGATGGTGCCTGTCTCCGCTGGTGGGATGCCCATTGCTGTCTACCCGCCGCTGCCGCCACTGACGGAACACGATCTACGACTGACGCAGGAAACAACCAGAAGAACGGCAGTAATTCAAGGAAGTGAGACGAGACGTCAAGTAGAAGCCCTGGCGCAACACTCGGCTGCTGCATATCAACGGAATGCAGAGCAGATTGGCCAGGTCCAGAGTCAGCAAGAACGACTTGCTGCAACTACTTCAGCGTACCTGCAAGCGCAGAACGATCGACAATCGGCACTGCTTGAACAGCAGCAGGAAATTAAACGTCAAATGGACGAGCAACGACAATGTCTGGAGGAACAGTACAAGATACTGAGAGCAGCTGAAGAAGCGGTTGGACTTCAAGGCCAGCGTCTCGAAAACTTGGCAGATGCTGTTCAGCCACATTTGCAGGCCCGATGGGGCGCGTTTTCTCAAGGTGCGGCACCAGCTGTGGAACGCCCACCGGAAGCCGCTGCTGTCACTGTGGCAGCAGGGACGAACCTACCAGTGCCGCCTATATACAGAGGTAGCTCGAAAAAGGAGAAAAGAGACTTCGTGGACAGCTATGCTATCTATACGAGACGCATTAAAGCTGTGAATCAAGGGACACAAGCTAAGTTCTTCGTAATGCCATTGAGTGCATGCATCGAGCAAGGCACGATGGTTCGAATTTGTGGGTTTGAGCTCTTCAAGGAGGAGAAGGACGTCACCGAGGCTGAGTGGAGAGATTATTTTCTGTCCGCGCGTGTACCTGATAATACAGCCTACAAGACGCTGGATAAAGAGGTGAAGGCTCTTTGCATGGACATTGAGCTGCAAGATGCTGAGTCCCGACTATCTCGCCTCATGGCCGAGTTTTATGAGGTCATTGACCGACTCAACATGGAAGACGTCGTGCATACAGAGCCCAAGAAAGTGGTGGGGTATTTAGTGGAGGCACTTCGGCCTCAACCGTTTAAGGCGTCCGTGAAGGACCAGCTGAGCCGACAGTGTCACAAGGCAATGAAATCAAACCTCGCCACGTTCCTGAAATGGCTCCGCTACGAGTTAGAAGGGTTCATGAAATTCGAGGCCCATATTTCAGCCCCGGCTCAATCGAAAGGTGCCAAGTCTGCTCTGCAGCAAAACCAACCCAAGCGAGAATTTGGTGCATCTCAGGGTGTAGGCAAGGCACAGAGTGGTTACACCCGCCAACATACTAAGAGTAGTGACAAGCCAAAGCAGAAGAAACTCTAGTGACCGACGCCGAAGAAATGCTTCAAGTGCGGCGACCAGACCCACGGCGTGTTTCAGTGCCCTGATATCGCAAGCCCATCAGAGGCCAAGGAGATATACGAGGCCGCAACTGGCAAAAAGTTTTAAAGCCCGTACTAGCTGTGACTCAATCAAGGAGTAAAGTTTCGATGTCGTCGTCAGCTATCCCGTGTTCTGTCATGGACACGGTGGAAACTGAGATCACACCTGATAGTGCAGCAGAGGTTTCGATGGTGACGTCGAAATTGCTGAAGCTGCTGACGGCTAAGGGTGCATGGATTCAGCAGCAAGAGAATACAGAGCAACTCGCGATCACTGGAGTGGGAGATGAACCTGTTCCTGTGAAGAGCAAAGTGAAGCTCGATCTGAGGTTTTCGAGACCTGGAGGTCCCTTGGTACTCCGAAATGTGATCTGTTGGGTAACAGAAGGTAACTTACCGCCGGGAGTAGGAGATTTACTCTTGTCACGTTGGAACATGGAGCGGTTAGGCTAGGCCCCCACGGGCCCCCATCTTCAAGACCTATACGCGCAGTGTCGGGGGTCGCGGACAGAATTGATGTCCGATCATGGACGCACCATCTGCGAGCTTTTAACAAGGCTGCTGACCTGTTGGCAAATATTGCCATGGATGACTGCAAAGTCGTCAAATATTCCCGACGGATCGACCGGGGACTTCCTCGATGGTCTGATGTGCTGGGTCTCCTTCATGGGGACATAGAGCATTGGCGTGATGCTCATTGGATTGACGGGGTTAGCCACCCTACAGCAGAGGCCATATAGAGCTCCTGCATCGGAGGCTCCCTCTTAACAGGTAGAGCCCCAGCCACCTGATGATGAGTTAGGCATCTGTTGGTTCGGACATCTTTGTCGTTAGGAAAACTAAATGACAATAATGTACCTCACTTCAAAATTAAAAAAAAATTAAAAGTTGAAGTATTAAAGACTGAGCCTTATACCTTACAACCCTCATCGAGTCTTCTCCAACAAATCGACGGCCAGCTATCGTCAACCGACAGCAGCAAGTACAAAGAGAAGCACCATAAAATTCTCCTCATTCACGACTGACGTTTCTTGGTCGTCCTTGTACTCATCATCGACGTTATCACTCCGAGTGAGCAGGTAGCGCCCCACGACAAAAGCTCCAGCAAAGACGTAGAAGTCCGAAAATGGCATCGCCATGTCCAAATGGATAGTGTGAGCGGCGTAGGGAAAATTGGCGAATGTCATGATTTGTGCGTTGAGACCAAGGTGCTGGTGCAATCAAAGGGTGTATTGAGCCAACTCTTCACATTTCAATTAGCGACATCTACAAACACACACGATCAGAGCACGATGGCCACCTAATGATTTGCACGAACCAGCATCCACCGCTACAGGGAAAACCCCGGTAGCAGGAGCTGCAGTGGTAACTTCCGGGGTGCTCTGCGTTTCCTGCGGCGCTGTGGTGGTTGCCTCCGGAGTATCTGCTGCGTTGTGTCACTTTTAGAAGAAGCTTCGTCCGCAACGTTATCACAAGCTAAGGCCTCGCCCCCGAGGCCTTGGCTTCTTGATAGGCACGCATTGCTCGTAAATCTGCCATCGCGGCTCGTGGAGAGCGAACAGGCAGTCACCCTCGCATCCGTGGGGATCTTGGCCGGGTACGTCGGGAACTCGCGACACAATCGTCGTAGTGGAAAACCATGGAGTTGTCAATCTAGCCTTCACATGGACCCTGAGCAAACGAGTTAAGAAAATAGTTAGCGAACTCATCTAACGCATTCAAGAAATGAATATCTACGTACTTGGTGAGAATTCAGGAAAACCTCCTTGTACTCGTCGTTCTGCCACCACATCTTACTTTGCTTGGAAACGTCCACAGGCTCCGCCGAGTCAATCGAGTACCTGTAGTCCGGAGCGAGGGACTTGTAGCTCGTCGCCTTCCAGTGTTCCATGAACGACTGGACATTCTGGTTAGGGCTCCAGTTGTAGTGTCCCCGTTTTAACCCCGGTTGACGCTGGCGTCGGTGAGACTATTGCAAGGTGGAAATCGTGTCAGGCTTGTACGATGCCGGCAGCTTCGAGATGTAGCTGTGGGCGTGAACACAAGCTACCAATGCTGATAGCGTGATGGCGCTCGAAGGAGAGAAAATCGATTTCATGCTTTTGGTGTTTCAGTGTCGGTGGGTTCTCGAGAAACGATCAATTGAAAAGAGATTCGCTCGACGCCCCACAATCAGACAGAGTGCGTACAAGCTTTACGAAATTAAAGTAGGAATCACATCGCGATGTGCCATTGCAGTGCCCCATCCAAGGCAAAAATAAAGGATTGGGTCCCTAGGCACTGTAGCCGCACGGTAGAAGCGGAGAAACAAGGACTCCTTGTCAAGAAGCAGATGCCATCATCAACCTCAATAGTATCATGTGCAGCGAGGTACTTCGTACTACTGTAGTACGAAATATCGGGCGCAGCTCTTCCGCGGATCATACTGGTACCGCCACAACACCAGATGCTATCGCGGTTTGGATCTCCCAAACGGCAAAAAGTGCTTCAAGCGACTAGACTTTACATAGCATGGCAATAAGAAAGGGTTCAATAATGTTTGAGTCTTGAAGGTGTATTGAATACAAAAGCAAATCAAAACTGGCTGTGCACCAGGAGTACTGAGTTAAAGTGACAGATCGCAGTTATTAAGTACGTTTATTCGCTTGGATTAAGAAGATCGGCGTCCAACTTGTCCACAAACAACTTAGCGTGCCTCCAGTACCGCTTAATGTCTGCTGCAGGCATGTCCTCCCATGCATCGCACATCCACTCCAGCGCGTCAGAAGAAGCTACGTCATTAGATGTTGAGCCTTTCTTATTGCCGCTACTCCCTGTAATTTGTTATCACGCGAATCGCTTCGGAACAAGCTGACATCTACACGCACACACAGGTTTATCCAGTCATTTTGTTTCACCAGCCTTCACTTTCTTGATAAAATGGCGACAGGTCTTTAGTGACGGCGACGAATGCACTTGCCGGAATCCATCGCAGCCTCCGTGGCAGTAGGTTCTGCGGTAGTGACCGCTGGGGCCTCTGTTGTAGTCTCAGTCTCGGTAGTGGTCTCCGATGCAGCGGTAGTAGCCTCTGATGCCTCCGTCGGGGTTTCAGTCGCTAGGGTCGCGGTAGTGGTAACTTCAGGAGTAGCTGTAGTGGACACAGGAGCAGTGGTTGTGGTCTGCGACGTATCGGACGTCCCATCCTCCGCGAGAGCAGCACTCTCATCAGCGTTTGAAGCTTGAGTCTGCGTGGATCCGCTGTTAGTGATCGGCACACACTGCTTGTAGATTTGCCAGTCTGACGAATGCAGGGCCAACCAGTAAAATACGAACAGGCAGTCGCCCTTGCACGACGAGTAATCCGTGGGGACCTTGGCGGGGTACGAAGTGTACTCTGCAGCGCAGTTATCGTGGTGGAAAATCTTGGTATCGTCGATCCAGGCTTCGCACGGACCTTCGTGGGACGCGATGAATCCCTCCTTGTACTCGTCGTTCTGCCACCACATCTCCGTGTAGCCAGACACATCAATCGGGTCTGCTGTCTCTAGTGAGTAGCCGTAATCCGGTTCAATGGGGTCCAGCATATCACGAAGCGACTTGTATCCCGTGGCATTCCAATGATCCGTAAATGCCTGAGCATTTTGCGTCGGGCTCCAGTTGTAATGACCACCATCGAAGCCTGAATTGATGCTGGCGTTCGTAAGTCCATTGTACGTGGTGTAGACCGTGTTCGGCTGGTACGTCGCAGCGGGCTTCGATATGTAGCCGTGGGCCTCAACGCTGGCAGTCAGCGCTGCAACGACGACAATACTCGACGGAAAAATGGCCTTCATGATGAACCGCTACGGACTGCGATGGGGAGATGCCAGCGACTTCGGTCTTAGACACGCGATTGGGAAATGACAACATGTATTGAATTCCAGCGGGCAGGACAGCACCCTATAACACCAACGGTAGCAGTACGATGGCTAAAGGAGCTGCTTTTTCCGCTGCTCCAGCTGTCCGGATCAGCTCAATAGGCTCCATTAATCAACTTGGATGGTCAAGCCTGCAACGACTCGTTGCCAACGAACCTTGCCAGCGATGTGCCGTGGCGAAGACAAAAACGTCGCGTCCGTCGACACAGTCTTACTTAATAACACGCGATGTTTCAATTCAGCCGGTGGTGGGGATGACAGCTGGAAGGCAGCGAAATTTGTTCTGGCGCAACTATCAAAAATCCTTATCACCTCACAGGTGATGAATCAGGCCAGGGACCTACTTTTTTAAGCTACCGTAATCAAGTGACGAGATACCCTCTTAGAAAAGGTAAGGTGAGGGAATCTTTTCAGCATAGTGAAACCAGTGTAAATGTACTGAAATGATATACTTAATCACTTCAAAACATTTCAAGCATCCACAATATGAATGCAGAGCTTGGACCGTGCACATGCCGCTACAGTACTTGTGTTTGCTTGCCACCGCTGCGATTTTATCGAGCTGTTTAGCGTGAAGGTTACTTTTAATAAAAAATATGAGAGTGACTGCCGCTGATCGTTCCGCTCCCAACCGATAATAGAGAAGTCTGATTCAACCGCGGTAGTGTTCGGACACACGGTGGCGAGGGTACCACAGAACTGTTGAAGCGTATTGAAGCGCCCACCTACCAGCATCCAGGATGATGCTGGTAGGGTCTTTCCATCAGTACACTTTTGTGAAGCTGAGCGCAATACTTCATCTTTCTGAATAGCAGCTACAAACGCCTGGTGATCGGACTCAATATGCTGTTTTTGCTCTGGTGTCCATCCAGCACGCTCGAGGCGCGGCTTGTGTTTACCAATAAGTTCACACAATGGAGCTATGCGTGCTTTTGCAAGTACGGTGGTAATCAATGGGGAAGATCTACGGCATTTGCTGTGTTTGTGACGTGCGAGTAGCTACAATTCTGGTTATACTAACGAAAAGCCTAGCAAGCAATCCTGCAACTGAACGTTGACATCCAGCGATGCTGGAATGGAGTTCTCAGGTTGGCGGCATATTCACAGCGGCACTGATAGACTTGTGAGCGCCTCGATGTCCACAATAAGAACTTGGCGATTTAAAAAAGGTAAGGTTGGGAAATTGACCAGACTTCCCTTTTTTAAGTGGCCTGGTGATGATTGAACGTCTATCCTGCCCAGTAATTATGATACAAACAGCTGAATAGCAGACCAGAAGATATTCTACTGTACATACATACCTACGGAGCCTTTCTTGAACTCCTAGTGAATAAGAAAACGATCCGAGTTCACCGTCCACAGAATTCTGAGGTCTCACCCCTGATGCTGTTGTTTTTACGCATTCTAGCCGCCATGGCATTAGCCATAACGGCTCATGTAGGCGGCACAGCCACCTTTTCATTCCCGGCTGCATTCACTAGCCAAGGCACCTCAGATTCCAAATTGGCGATGAACGTTAGTTCGAGCACTGTTCAACCGTGTGTGAACGCAGCCTTTGCTGACCTCGACTGGAAGCGAGACGCGTGCAACAATGTTGACACTTTTGCGGAGGCATTTGGGTTGACCGGATTTGCTTCGCTGCGGCAACTGATTGACGAAAGCACAACCAGCACTTCTGCCATAGAAAATGTTGACGCCGGACCAATTGACGTGCAATCAAGGCTGCAAGAGGTTTACTGGAACGACGATGCAGCAGCCGAAGGAGGCTTTCAACATGTAAGAACAGTTAAAAAATGATTTGCGGGAGAACGCAAGAAACTGACGTGTTGGTAAATGTAAAGGGCCCGTGCGAGTTGTGGTTGGACGAAGTTGTAGTTTTCCAAGCAAACAACTGTGCAGTTGCGTTTCCAACAAGTCCTGCAACGTGTGCTGTGGACTATTCAATCTGCGATGGCGTCTGCGAGCTGCGCTTCTACGCTTTGGCGCTCACAGGAGTTGAATGGCAAGCCTTTAGTACGTACTCGGCAAGCGAAATTGCCCTTGAAATAAATCTGCCACTGACACAATTGCTGTATGTCATATTGCACTATTAGAGCACGCTGTAGAAGTCCAAAATGTTCTTGCGGACAGCAATAGCGGCTCTTATTGCGACGGCGGCAGTTGTGAATCCAGCGGTAACGAGATTTCTTCTGCTAACTCTTTAACCGGTGCTAGTTGCAACTCAGGCTGCAGTCCGAAAAAGGTGTTGATCCTGATGGTGATAGCTACCGAGAGTGCAGTACAGACAGCACGATTAGCACCAGCATTTTTGACGGGCTCTATTTGAGCACGATTACCCAGGCTGGGAATTTACGTTGGCACGTACAAACGTTGGCCGACGTAACCAAGCTGGATCTCGGTGCAACCTCTGCTTCGGTTGGCTTACGTGGATCAGTTCTGCGTTCTGAAGCCTTGGAAGTGCAATTCGGTTTGAAATTGCACAATTCCTGCCACTCGAAACCTGCAGGAAAATTATTGAGATCGAGCAACACCATGCCGAATCAAGTCATTACGCCTGAGCCAACTCATTAATTACTGCCCAGTACCCAGATGCTTGGGAAACAAAAGCAGGAAATTCGCGTCTCAACGAAGACGCAGACTTAGCACGAGCACAGCACAACAATAACAACAAGAAAATATCGCCAGCTCGTCACGTATTCATTTTGTAAACGGTCGTAGGGTAACGGGCATATACTCTCCACGCAAACCTTGCACAGGGTGAGGCCTCTTTTTTCTTCTTAGTCGTTCCTTTGATACGGTGACATCACACTCAACCCCCGTCAACTGTGAATTGCATGTCAAACCCATTCGGTCAGTATGAGATGCATCTGACAATTCCCTACACGAGAAACCTACCGAAAATGGTTTGTCCTGTAATGGACGCAGCAAGATCACTTGCTAGGAAAGCAGCCAGAGATCCGACGTCATCGCTCGAACTGTTTCGCCGCAGGGGAGCATGCTCCTGGGCATACTTCCTCATTTTCTGACACAAAAAATCATATCAGCAAACCATCGTTAACCACCTTCATTGCTTAACGGAAAAAATGCGAAAAAACACAGCAACTTACAGAAATGCCAGGGATTCCACGCGCTGAGACCGTATTCATAGGGCCAGGGCTCAAACAGTTGACACGGATGCCTTCAGGACCCAGTTCGAACGCGAGTTGTCTCGCCGTCGCCTCGAGCGCAGCCTTCGCCGGCCCCATCACGTTGTAGTTCGGCACCACCTGCCTCCAAAACACCAGTCAGCAGAGCACTCAGCAACTTGTCCACCTGAAAAGTGTCCTCCCACCTTTGTCGACCCGGCGTAGGTGAGTGCCAACACACTGCGATCTCGAGTGTCCTCCTCTCCGTCCCCGCAATCAGCAGAGGTCTGGCCGCCCTCGTCAGTGCCACCAAACTGTAGGCACTAATGTCCATCGCTTGTGTCCACACACTCTTCGGAGTGTCCACCAGTCCAGACGTGAAGGCTGCTCGGGGTGCAAACGCCACGGAATGCACGAGAATGTCCAACTGTCCACCGAACAGTTGTCCGCACCGTTTCACGAGTGTCTCGATGGACGTTTCGTCCTCCACGTCACATGGTTCGAAATGTAACGTCGGAGTGGGGTGGTCCACATCGTGGGGCACTCGGAAATCGCAATTCTTCATGTGCGTTTCGCTTAAAGGCGATTTGGACGACACCACGACGCTGGCGCCGTGGGACAGCAGCGCCTGGGTGACCCCCGCCGCCAACGAGTGTTTGTTCATGAGCCCCACCACGAGGGCGCGCTTGCCGTGCAGCAACATGGACATCTTGTCTCCCACCCACTACCGGCCGCTAACGGAGGAATGACTGGATTAGAAGAAAGTTTTAGCCAATTGGAAAATCGTACAAGTTGAAGAATGCGTAAATTTGATGAGCAAATGATGTGGACTTCGAAAAACAAGCAATGCTGCAGTGGGGCAACTACGGACGCGGAAGCTTTTTCGGCGATGCGTTGGGATGGAATTTGAAGCCAAATCTACTTCAAACCCGAGTCGAGTGAGCACCGAAAAGATGAGCTGGCAATGCCTCCGAAAGGAGCTGGTCATGCTCAGAGTGGTAAAAGCCCTTGTTTTCATGAAACCCGCAGTGACCGCCACGTCGGCGCTACAAAGGGACACGTAAATAATTTCAATCGCGACGTAGGCGGACGCTTTGCTGCAAAGTCGGTCTCCACGCTTTGAAAGAAGATAGAGGCGTGATTCAACGACTAGATCTCCGCGAAACAAACGCAGCATCGCATTATGAACCACTGGAAGAAGGCAGCGCCGAAGCTAAAGAAGCTGGAGTCGAATGAACCGTCCATAACGGGCAACCACATTGCAGAAATTGAAGGTCAAGGCAACTTCAAGAAGGACAAGTGGGGGCAGGAAAAGCGTATATTGTCGATAGGAGGTAGTTCTGACGACTACTGTCCGGTAGGACTGGCTTGAGGTGTGGAGGTTGTGACTTGGTGCAGTCCTGGTGCGGAGAGCTGGCAGGCTGCGTGGTCGTGGTCGGAAGCGAGCAAACCGACATTGGGCTCACGAGCAGCTTGCATGGGACCTACGAATACTTGAGTCCTCCCCGGGGAGTTGGGGTTGCTAGCTGGTTGCACGGGTGGGAGTGAAGTGTCCGAGGGAGTCTTGTGGGCTGCAGATTCACTGAGGTTGCCATCCTCCTGGCGGTGTGGAGGCTGAATGGGGCTAGTGTCTTCACGGCAGTGGCAGAAGGAAAAATAACCTCTTCTTTGGTGGATGATGGATCAGACAACAAGTGTGTATCTAGAGGAAGCTGCTGTGTTAGCACCTTTGGATCGTCAGCCGATTGGCTGGCTCGGCGGTGAAGAGCTGGCATTCGCTTTCCAAGTGACGCTTTCCGTGGTGGACTATCCGCGGCTTTCGAAATGATTTCTTCAGACATTTCACCACTAGGTATTCGAAAAGTCCTGGCTCCGACTTTGATGGTGATACATCTGCTGCACTTGGATTGCTTGGGGTAGTCACTGCACTCGTGTTTTCGTTGTGACCACTCGAAGATGACGCACTGGTTGCGAAGTCAGTAACGCAAATGCTATTTGCCCGAGGTGACGCCTCCGCCTTTGTTGGCGAAGTCATATCTGTGGTATTGGTCAGTTCTATAGCAGGCAGGCGCCACTTAATTTTGCTCGTACGTACGTCAAGCCAAGACTGATGTCCATTCTTAAAGCGAACAAGCACCGTTGGGTCGCTGGTGGAGACTCCTCGCCTTTCACAGCGATAATTTTGCCGCGTAAGACACTCTTACCGACGCGATCGTACACATCCACTCTTTGACCAACAAGCATTGAACAGTATTCCTCCCAGTGATCTGACTGTAGCTGCAGTCGAGTGCGAAGCCTGGAGAGCGTACTAATGATGCATTTTCCTTTCTGGCTAGCCAAATTTGTATCAGGACATTCCAGAGGCTCAAACATGTAAGCCTCTCGTGACCAATTGTTTTGACCAACGACATTGTACTTGAGGTACTGCTTCGAAACATCATCATACAGCTCAATGCGTTGGCCTTCACACAGACGTGGGTACCGCAAATCTTGGCTGTGACGTGAATCGTGGCCATGGCCATGTTGCGGTAAATGTTGCCGAGGAGACCCCTGACTTGGACTTGTCGAATTTCCTGCTGCATGAGCATCGCGGACTTTTCTTTCTTCATGATCGTCCAGATGATCAAAAGCGTCCGTGATATGCGGGATGAACACCAACTTGAAGGTTTGCGAGCTTAAGTCGACCCATTCGACAGATTTATTCGTTGCAAAACGAATGGGAGTCAAGCGTCCAGCTGTCGCAGCACTAAGAACGGCCCCGCTGCGGAAGTCTCCGATCATCGGCGAATACACGTCGATCGCCTGTCCCATAGGTAGTGTTTTTAGGCTTCGCAGACCATGAAGCACAACCTTGAAGGCTTGTACAGAGCAAGCAATCTCGAAAAATCCTCGATGCTCATTGTATAGTTGAAGATGAGAACGAGTTTTGGAGCACACGGTAGCACCCTCGATGAAATGTCTATCTGTATCGCAGAGTTCAACGTGAGTACCCTCAGACTGCCAGTCGATTTGGTCAGGCCCAACTCGAGGTAAATTCAATGGTAAGACAAGCAACGATGCCTCACGGGGAAAAACCATTGCTGACGGTGGCGGTTAAAGTCTCGTCGTCTGTGTTGTGTCTTTTGGTATCTGGGGCAATGGCATAGAGCTACGGAGGATCGACAAATCTACTACACCATTTTCCCCGGTGTAAGCGACATTATTCTTGTTGCCTCGAGGACTTTGGTGCCCAGGAAATTTTACTCGAAAGAACGACAAATCAAGCCACTCCTTCCGCCCAGTGCCGAATAACACCAAAGCACAGTTGATGTCACAATCTACTTGCTCGATGGTACCGCACTCCAAGCGCTTAGTATCCACGGTTTCTAGCTCGACCTCCAAGCCTAACATTTTCGCCGAGAGTGACCGTAACTTGCCGGCCTCGAACACAACCTAACAAAAATAAAAAGAGGGAGATCCACTAAGGCGTGTGCATTCTAGCGGAACAATTGCAAAAGTGCAATACCTTGTAAAACGTTCGCTTCAGGTCTAGCGTTTGTAGAGGGTCGTCAGGTGATACCTGCACCGTGCATCCACCGTCACCTCCTTCGTTCTCAGGACACACCTCCACAACTCGTCCTATAGTAAGCGTTCTTCCCTCACTTTTATTTGGGCGACAGCTTCCGCCTCCACCCTTCGGTGTCGCTGGTAGCGGGTCGAATTCGATCACGTCGCCAACCTTCACCGGTAACATCGTGTTCTTCTTTAAAAGTTCTTAGATAGCGACGTGAGAAAATAGCTGTGTGAACGAGCGTCAACGGCTGCCTTGTGGACCCGCACAATGTCAAAAAAATAAAACACCTTCGCCCTTTCAGCGCTGACGAAAACAAGTTTGTCCTGACCAGGTGTAAAGGCTATTCACAGCTAACGGCATTGTCCTTTGTTTGGACAGCGTTCTTGTCGCCGTCTTGCCACGAATTAAAATCGTCATCACTTTCCGTTTGCTTCACGCTTAGCACATTTTCAGGCCGTACATTTCAACGAGCAGATTGTTTACAAATACTACACAACCGTATTTGCCCTGCCTGGGCTATCTCCATTTAGGACCCCACTCAACTGGAACCCTTCGGACACACTGTCGCGCTTTCATCTGTCGGTGTGCCTTTTTCAGCTGATCGATCCTTACGCGTTCCAATCTACTGATAAAATATGCGTGCGCTCTTGCTCTAGTGGGCTCCATGGACGTAAATTAGATGGCGTGGCGTAATGTATTCGCCACAGCGTTACCACATTATCAATACGATCGCTTGCAAGGATCATGATAGAGGTCACGGTTCGTAAAGTGTAATTCCGAAAGGCACACTGCCGCTAGAAGTGCGATACTCGTGCATGCTTTTCGAGTGTAGTTAAAATCTTCATGATTTTCTTAAACGTCGATGACCCGTGGTCGCAGTCGCTGGCCTTGCCCGTTCCACGCTGTTGGACGCCGGGCCACCGATCGACAAAATTTCCGGAAGCCCGGTCACATTGTACTGCGTGGTCTCAGACAACAAACGCAACATCGCTGGCCTCTGCGGTAAAAGCTCTGGAAATGACAGCTTACCATAGCAATGTTAGAAGTACGCTGTGGTCCTCTTGGACAGGGATCCCGACAATATCATTTATATCGATTTCCGGAAGCAAGGAAAATACGAAACGTTGTCGCATCTGGCAACAAGAGAAATAAATAACCACGCATCGATGGTCATCCAAGTACATTATCAGTAAATTAGCTAGCAGCTAAATTCATATACCACCACCGTCACTGTTGTGCCGCTTCCGATGGAAATGTAGAAGTGAATAGATTTTAGCTTAGCTCTAGCTCCTTATGTGGGTTTCCGGGGTTCTACCATTGCTATCCGTTTCTGTGCTCGCAGCAGTTGCGAAACCTCGTCGGTTAGTGCGGGCGTTGCGGGGCAAATAAAAACCCTACAACGGACGCACGCTGTAGCTGCCGCTACAACACTCCCCCAGGAATGGCCTCGACACGAAAATGGCAGCGGCATACCTATGGGCCGCGTGTGTCGTTTTGACGGGCGTCCTACTGAATGTTGAACGCCTTGCGCAGAGCTTTCACGGGAGCCAGCCGGCTATGGACTCGGACGAACGCTTTGACAGCCACTGGAACATCCTGCAGCAAGCTATCCGCTGGTTCCCAGGAATCCTCTAGTTCATCCAAACCGCGCCAACGCACTTTGATCTCGTGGCGCTTCTCCTCTCGATTGTACCGTGCCTCAAGTAAGGAACCCACCACGTGACCCTCACTGTTATGGGCAATGTGGAGAAGTAAGTCCTCAGACACGTTGAGCGAACTGTCGGCGTAAAATTTAAGTCGACTAGCGTGAGCCTCCTTGCATTGCCCTGTTATCAGGTTTTTTATCTCGAAAATCCAATTCGACACGGTTCCTACCACTTGTGCCGGACCGCACCACTTCACACTCAACTTGCTGCGAGTATGCTGCCACACATCGGCATACAGCACGTAGTCCCCGATATCAAATTGAGCCATGTCGGTGCCAAGCTTTTATCTCGGTTTCTTCGCCCGGTTGCCCTTTTAGAGGCGTTTTGTGTAGTGCTTCGTTTGTGCATCAATTCTAGCGCGTTCTGCAGCCGCACAACATGTTCACGCTGAGCGGTTTGAATCGCGTCGAGTGTGTAGCCATTTCAACAGGTCCTGGAATCGCTATATGGTCCCCCGGGCTCATCGCCTGCAATCCGGTCATGGCGGTCACTGGCGCTACTCCTCCTAGTGACGGCGACGGCGTGTGGTTCAGAACCATCTGAACTATCTTGATCACTCGCGGCCATTCACGTGACTGCAACCTCCATTCAGACAAGAGGGCTCGGCAGCAGCGTAATGTCTCGCGCATAACCACTTCAACAGTACCATTTGCCCAAGGGCATCTAGCAGTTGTAAAGTGGTGGTGCGCTCCAAGTGCATGTTGGAGCGCTTCAATTACTTTGTTCTTAAAATGTGTGCCTTGGTCGCTAACCCAAGTACGACACACTCCAAATGACGCGAACCAGTCCAGTAGAGCTGCAAAAGTTGTATCTGCGTCCGCTGTCTTACTCGGTAGAAGCCAGACAAACTTGGACGCGTCATCCTTAATCACCAGAACATACTCGAGCTCAGTATCACTCGCGCCCATAAACAAGTAATCCCAGTGGATTAACTCGTTCGGCTTCTCGGCGTGCATTGCCTCACCCAGTAGGCGCGGCTGCGGTGGGCCACCGAGAGTGCTCGCGCAGTGCAGGCAACGCTGTACGAAAAACTCGACATCCTCCACCATGGTATTCCAAATGAACCTTTCACTTATTTGTTGCAGAGTTACTTTGGTACCTCGATGACCAGCGATACCGAAATGACCCACGACACACACACGCATTTGCATGTCGGTAGCCTCATCTGGAATCCAAATCCGATCGTGTTCATCTCTCCAGAGTAAGTCCTCAGGAGACTTCTCGACCCCCGCAGGAGGCGAGGCGGTGCCCTGCACGGCGGCAATATCCTTCATTGTAGGCCATGTAAAGTTGTCCTCGAGCTGCGGTGAGAGGGGCATCGGTACTTGGCGAATAGCGCATACCATTCTAAATGTTGAACCCCATCGCGACAGTAAGTCCGCCCATGCGTTATCCTCACCAGGAATATCGTGAATGTCATACTTGTATCCCATGAGCAACAGGGACCACCGATGCAATTTGTCCGCTGTGTACTTCGGAACGGAACTGGAAACACTGTGCGGGTCGAATATGTAACGCAGATTCCTGTGATCTGTGTAAAGTGCAAAGCCATCCGGTCGATGCAGCAGATAGTCTGCTCGCCGACACGTTTCCACAATTGCATAGGCTTCTTTTTACAATGGCCCACCGTTTAGCTGCCCCTGAGAAAGAGCCACTCAACATCATCAATGGTTGGTGTTCTTGCTCACTCAAAGGGCGCACGGCGTGATCTCGGGGACCTGTGTAATTGCCGCACCCCAGTGCTCGTCACTGGCATCTGTAAATACCGCCAGACGCTTATCAGGATCGGGGTGTGCTAGTTGCAGAGAATTCTGCAAGGCGTCCTTGCATCGGGCCAAACAGGCATCTTCAATCTCACCCCATCCCACTTCGCAAAGCTTGACGGTCCGCACTTGGTTTTTCTTACGACCACCAGCACGCTCGTATACCTTTTCCATCATCTTCATTAACGGATCAATCAATTTATTGAATGCGGGAAGAGAAGTCCTCATCCAATTCAGGGCGCAAACAAACTGCTGTACTTCCTGTCCTGTTGTCGGTGCTGGAAGGTTTGACAGAGCCGATATTCGCGCCGGGTCATGACGGACCCCATTGCCTGACACGACTCGTACACACCACAATGCTTCTCGTAGGTAGAAGCTGCACTTCTTAGGGTTCAACTTGAGACCCTTATTCGCACAAATGGTTAGCACCTTCTTGAGCAATGCAAGCAATCCTTCGTCGCTATCTTCATACCCGAGCAAGTCATCAATCCAGATCATCAGTCCCTTATTGAAAACCTCCGCGAACATTTGCTGGACAGTAGATTGCACGTACGCCACGCTGTTGGTTTCCCACTCGAGTCGGTGTAATCACCCCTTCCTCAGTTAGGATAGAGTAGATCTCTTGGCAGAGCGCAGCCATTGCAAATTGCCAGAATCCCTTGAAAAAGTCCAGCGAAAAGTATCGCGATGATCCACGTAGTTGCTCAAATACTGCTTCTAGTATCGGCATGGGCCACACAAGTGACTCTACGCATGTGTTTGGGCCACGAACATCTACCGTCATACGAAAGGCTCCAGGCTCTGGCTTATTCACAATGTGGGGCGGCGAACACCACTTGCTTTTCGGGTTCCGATAACACAAACCAGCGCTAATCAGCACGTCAACGTGCCGCTTCAAGAATTCACGGTGCAGCGGCGAGTATCGGCGAGCTTTGCACTTGGTAGGTTCTGCTCCCTCTTTCAAAGTCACCTCCATAGGTGGCATATCCACAGGAGGATCTCGCCCAATGAGTATCCGAAAAACATCTATGAACTGCACTACTATCGACTCCAGTTCTGCACAGAATTCAGCTGTCGCCCCGAATCGGCAAGCATCGTCCACCTTTTCAAGGAGAATTGCTCTAATTTCTTCTCGTTCTGCATTGATATCACTCTCGAACTCAGGAAAACAGGCACGATCTTCATCCTCCTCCATTGCACACTCTTCCTCAGCGACGTCCGTCCCATTGACTCCAGAATATGCAAGAACACTCGCTACACCACTGGTTGGAGTGTCATCAACGTCACTCATATCCCACTCAGCACTCACTTGCTGTGCAGCGGCAAGCAGCGTTTTAGGGCTGTACGTAGTTTAAGCTGTGTAATAATCATCGCGCTGTCGCCAATCACGCGGATGCTACGGAGTTGCAGAGCTGCAGCTCTGCGCAATCCCGCCAGAAGGCCGCGGTATTCCGCGATATTATTAGTCGTCCGGGAGGATCCATGTGAGATGCTTGCCATCCAAGTCATCTGATGGGACGCTGCTCCCGCCGATATAGAGGTCAGCACGGCCCCAGAGCCCCAAGCACCTGGGTTGCCTCTGGAACCGCCGTCGAAAAACAACAGTGTGAGAGTGGGACCCACCACTATCGGCGATGGTGAGCGTGCAATCGTGGAATCGCCGAGGAGCGCCATGCAGACCAACTGCGTCGCTGCAGAGTTCCCTGGTGTGGTGCTGTACCCTATGAGAAGCCTCATGTTGAGGTAAGTTTGTCCGAGTCTGCCTTGAAGCATCGCCGTCGCGGTGTAAATGGATGCATCGCGGTTGGAGTCAAAATAAGCCGCTCGCCGTGACCATATTGCTTGTAAGGTCACAACGATTCCTAGTTTCCAAGCGGCCTCTGCTACAGGGTACACGTGCCGTTGCATAGCGTCCCTCTTCGGTTGCGACTTAGCACCATATATTGAGTCCAACATAGTCCACACCTTAGGTGGAACTGACCGTAGATCCATGCCGATGACGTGTTTAATCTGGAACGCAGAAGCCGGCGCCCCCAACGCTTTCCAGTGAGCAAAGAACGTCTGCCAGAGTGTATGAGCTCCGGGACATTGCCAAAACATGTGCGCCATGCCACCGTTATGTACATTACACTCTTCCACCGCGCACTCGAGGTTGTTGGTCGCCGGATTCCACAACGTAAATGATCGCAGCTTCAGACGATGTAGGACCTGTTCTCCCCAGGCAGAGGTGCCCGTAACACGCCGGATATCTGTCCATGACAATGTCTGCAGAGCCTCGCCTATAGAGCGCGACTTACAAAACCAAGCGGTCTTACGACCGTGCACGTCCTGCAGCCCACGGCGGTGTGAGGCTGCACGAACATCCTGGCGATATCCCCTTCGGGATTTTTCCAGCGGCGCCTACCAGCCCACAGGCAGTCCATACGGCTCAGGTGCGGGTGAGGGTGGACCGAGGCTATTCGTACTTCGCAACCAGCGTGTACTTGTGATGCTTGGCAAGCATCCTCAATGGAAGTGACCTTGCAGAAAACAGCCTGCCCCAGCGGAGACGATCTCACTTCGAGGACTTCGGGACATGCAGATGCGTGAGTACAACTCTTGCTGTGAGAGGGTGATCGCTTGGGCTGGCCGTGACCCGTAGTTCGTCAGCGCCGTGCGGGCGATATATTAACTCGGGGAAATTGGCGAGAATGGGGATAATCAGTCGTCGGAGGTGTGCAACAGCGACTCCTATAGGAAAAAAATCCATCACTCCTGTGGTCAGGTGGCACCATTGAAGTAAGTCTTCGAGCAAGCCCGTTCCAGAGGCTTTGGCCGTGCGAATCCAATCAGCGCCATCTGCCTCTAGCGCTCCGGGCAATCTGGCCAATACCTGGACCGACAGGTATGGTAACCATTCGTGGCACAGTTCACCATAGTGACTGCGGAAATGCCGTCGACAACTTGCTGAGTTAGCTCCAACGAGAGCCCGACAGTCAAGATGTACGCGGTTGTCTACCCACTGCAATTCGGAGGGTAGGGCTCGATCAACTTGGGTTAGGTATGACCGGACGATATCCTGGTGTTCCTGACCAAGTTGACGTGCGCCTGTCCGCGAGATCATTGATGCACCTACACAACGGAGCGATTGTCCCTCCCGCAAACCACTAATTGGTCGAGCGTCGTGTCCTGGAGATAGGTATTGCTTGGGGCATACGCCGTCGGAGTTCGAGTAAATAAATATCACCAACCATGCGCTGCAGGCAGTTGCTGTCTGTAGCCCATTTGTCGACAGCCACCGCAGCCATTGCAATTAGCTCTGCATTGATGTCTGGCAGGCCGAGTCCTCCTTCCGAGCGAGGTAGGCTGGCCACATCATCGTTTAACCACGCTCGGCGGCCATTCACCCGACCCTCGAATCTGCCGTACCAGACAAAGTTGTGGATGCATCTAGCCAAGTGATGTACCGTTTCGGTTCGGGGTCACTCGTGCCGTCCAATGTACAGCAGTCTGGGAATAATAATAGCAGAGGCAATTTGTGATCGCTGTTCAATAGTGAGAGTGCGGTGGCAGGCCAACCGGAGCCGTAGGCGTAATCTGCGTTCCGCTAGACTCCAAGTCACTCCTGTCGCATCAGAGCTGCTCACCTGCAAACCGAGATACCTGGCGGAGTCGTCTGTAGGCAAAATTTATAATGGCATCGGTAGGTCTGTGACCGGGGCTGGTCCGTCCGGATGGAGTGCCATGACAACTGTCTTCGTTGGGTTAATTCGTAGCCCAGGCGCATCACCAAAATGTTCACTGATGAGTAAGAGATCAGGCACGTATGACGAGTCCTTCAGATAGACTGCTGTGTCGTCCGCGTAGCCTGCTACGCGCAGTTCCCTGGTAGCCCCCGCAGTCTGAAGTGTAACTCCTTCAATTAACGTCGAATTATCCAACTTTTGATATAATGGCTCCAATGCTAAAATGAAGAGCAATGGCGCGAGAGGACACCCTTGACGAATTCCGCGCGTCACGGGAACGTCACGGGACGCCTGCCCATTAGCCAGGAATTGGACGGTGGTGCCTGTGTGGAGTTGCCAAACCACCTTGATGAAGTGCACCGGGTATCCGTGACGAGCGAGTATTGCGTACAAGTAGTCGCGGTCGAGTGAGTCATAAGCCTTTGAGAAGTCCAGGAGTAGGACAAGCGCGTCCCGCATTTCGGGCAGCGTAGCGGCCATACGCTGGGCCGCTGCATAGAGATCCAGAGTATCGTAAATTTGCCGTCCCGGTACGAAACCATTCTGATTGAAGTGAATTCTAGAAGGTAGTGTGCAGCTGACCTTGGTTGCAAGTATCCTGGTGAACAGCTTGTAGTCCGTGTTCAAAAGTGCCAATGGCCTGTAATTGAGTGGGTTAGCCCCATCACCTTTCTTTTTAAACTGAAGATGTTAGCCTCCATAAAGGACTTCGGAAAACATTCTTCTGCGTATCAAACACGATATAGTTTGGTATGGAGCGGAATGAGGATACCGGCAAAGGCATGATACCAGTCATTTCCCAGCCTGTCTGGACCGCACGCCTTACCACTGCGGCATTCTTTCAAAGCGGCAGCCACCTCCCCTTCCGTGATAAATTTGTTATCAGCCAGCAGTTGAGTGGCTTCGTCACCAGGTCGTTCATCCATCCATTCCACAACGTTGTCTACGTCAGCTGGGGACGAGCGGGTCCCTTGCAGTATTGGAGTCGATGCGTCCGCGAGGGTGTCCGCTTTCTCATCGGAGCTTCGTAGTGGACAACCTTCGTTCGGACGCAATGCTGGGATGACATTGTCGCCAAATTTACATGAAACGCGTTTGAAAAATTCTTTTGTTGTTTTGCCAGGTACCCACGCATGAGATCGATAACGCTTACGTTGTCGAGAGCGAGCACGCTGTCTTTTACATTCGGTGATAGCTGCACATACTCGAACATAAGTGGCACTAGCGGGACCAGAATGGCCTGCGCTCGTATTATCATCCCATTCATCACGGCGAGCGGCGTTCAGCGCCCGTTGTCGCTGACGCTCCAGCCTGCGAATTTTTTGGCGATAGGTGTTTGTCAGTTGTCGTCTTGACCGACGGGTCTGATTCAGTATTCCACTCACCATTGATAACTTCATCTCGTCCTACCACTGCGCTGCCTCAACGGCGGAAGGTTGCTTAGACTCTACTTTCTGCATCAGGTCAGTGAGCACCTTCTCCACGTGATCGTAGACCATAGTCTCAGCATAGGATGGAGGAGGGAAGACACGCCGCTGTTTCCTAGTCTTACACGGGTTGTTAGTAGAGCGCACGTGGAGTAAGACTCCGTGATGATCAGCGTTATTTACTCCTGATTGCTCCAGTGCCGTTTTAGCCACCCAAAGCCTAGCGAGATCGTTGACATACCACCGATCGAGACGGCTAGAGACCAACCTCGTGCCATCGACCTTGTAGTAGAAAGTATGGTGGTCATCACAAAACCGTCCCAGGTCGTTCTGCTCTTCGAGCGACGGGAAATGGTTGACTAGGATATCCGATAAATCCCATGACCCGGAGGAGTTTGCGGAGTGCCGGCGAATTGTGATCGCGAGCCGTCGGAGCGTGAGACCTGTCAATTCTCCCCAGTAGAGTGCAATTAAAATCTCCACCCACGAAAAGTTTTGTATCGCGAGGTATTTGAATCTCTGCGCGCTTCGTAAAAAACGTTCTCTGGCAATGTGGTTAGTAGGCACGTAGCAGTTGAGAATACACGCGTATTCGCCATCGAGCTGTCCCCTTACTGCCATGAAGTGCGGTGTCCAATGCTCAGTAAAGATAGCTTCAGTGTCAGTAAATCGGCTCTGTGGGTGGAAGAGCATCCCAACCCCGCTGCAGAGCCGTTAGAAAACGGTGACCAGTAAGATAATGTAGGGCAGTCGGGATCGGCACGATACCCCCATTGTCGGGCATGCGCATGCGTCGCGAGTGAAATCTCGGGGGCTGTCACATGTGTCTCTTGTAGTAATACCACATCGAATACACCATTGGTGCTGTGTCGCCGAAAAGTAGCAAACCAATCATCTCGGTCAGAATTTACTTCGAAGTAAAGGCGAGCATCTTACGACAATTTGGGGCTTGATACCTGCATGCATGCTTACTACAGCAAAGAAAGACAGAACGCATGGGATCAAGGCTGTCAGCCGCCCAAATGTGGTACTGACTCAGCATCTAAGCGCCGACGTCAAGTCCTGCAACTCGTGCTTGCTGGGACGATATTGTATGTTGGTGTATCTTATGACCCAGACCACAGTTGACCCGATAAAAAGCTACCGCATCATAACGCTTATCATGAGCACCGGGGTGGAGTCTCCGAAGCGTTATTATCGCTGATTTCGCCATACTTATTACAATTACAATAGCTGGACTGCCGGAGCCATCACGGTTTACAATGGGAACGCACTGCTTGTAAGCTTGCCACTTTGGTTCATGCACTGCCATCCAGTAGACGGTAAAAGGTGCTGGCGCCATTGCAAACATCGAAGTTAAGCAAAATCCCCGCCGGGTAGCCTGCGTATTCGTGGCGACAGTCGTCAGATTGAAACACGCGTGTCTTGTTACCGTCGCCCCCATCGATCGAGGCTTCGCATAGACTGTGGTGCTATTCAATGGAGCCTTTCACCTCTTGATCATTTTTCCACTTCATCGATATCGTAGCACTCATGGCAACTGGCTTACCAGTGATTAAAGCGTTGCCGCATGTCGGAGCGACAGCATCTTAGTAGATCCTGAGCGTGTTGTACTTCGAGTTTGGAAAAACTCTTGTAAACGTAGTAGTGTGGGTCTCTGGGCTATCGATCAACTTGAGTCTTGGCAAAAGCTGGGTCGGAGTTTTCTGTGAATATCCCGTCATAGCTCTTGCTAATAGGACTTGAGATTGCGAACGGAGCTTGGTAGTGAAGTGAGGTGATGAATGGAAATCCGAAAGTGAGTTCAATTGAGTTAGATCTGTTTGCCTACTTGTCATCTCCTACACATGCATTTCCCCAAGAGAATCCCCTATGATTGTCCTTGATGAAACGCAAACGGTCTGTGCAACGGAAACGGTGTGTGAAACGGAAACGGTGTGTCAAACGGAAAACGGTCAAATCACCAGTTGTAATCTCGCCCAATCAGATCCGTCCGATCCCAAAAGATCATCCAATCGTATCGCTCCATTGGTCACACTTCAACTGCTGACCTCACAGGCCACACGCCCGGCACGCGCAGGACGCATGCCTAGCGGTAGGGACCCACACAGAGAGACGACGAAGTGCAAAGCCTCAACACCCCCACTCAATTCGATGTCTCGATGAACTTGGGGCGGATGTTGCAGCGTTCCACCAAGAAACCTAGCGTCTTGGACGAAAGTGCCTTCGTCAGGAAGTCACAAGTTGATACTTGGACTCCACATACTTGAGAACCACCACACCGCTCGACAACTTCTCACGAATAAAGTGGTAGCAGATATCGATGTGCTTGATGCGGGCTTGGTATCCAACGTTCTTGGCCAGCGCCATTGCTCCTTGTTGTCCTCGTAAATCACCGTAGGCCTGTCTTGTTCTGCACCAATGTCCTTGAGCAAAAGCCGCATCCACATGCACTCCTTGACACACTCACTAAGTGCCATGTACTCAGCCTCGGTCGAGCTCAGAGCGACTGTCTTTTGAAACGTTGAGCGCCACACAACTGGCGCACCGCACAACAGCAGGACTATGCCGCTAACTGAGCGACGGTCATCCCGATCACCTGCCCAGTCAGCATCCGAGTAGGCTTCCAGTTGCAACCCATTGATACCATCGAAAGTCATCCCCAAGTCCTTGGTCTTCAACAGGTACTTGATCACTTTGTATCCCAGCATCCCAGTGCTTTTGGCTAGGATTCTCGAGGAAACGGCTCAGCTTCGTGACGGCAGTCGAAATGTCAGGTCTGGTGCCGCAGGCGAGGTACATCAAACATCCAACTAGAGAACGGTATGGCTTTGATCCATTCAGAGCCGTATCCTCTTCAGCATGTTCCCGCATCAGGTGCAGGCTTGGGTCGAGTGGCACTAGACTTGGATTGGCGTTTTCTTGACCGAAACGTCTGATGATCGACTCCGTGTAGGCTTGCTGACTGATACTCAGTAGCTTGCGATCCATATCATAGTCGATTGCGATGCCCAAAATGAAGTGAGCTTGTCCTAGTTCCTTGATCTTGAACGTTGCAGCAATATCTGCCTTCACTGAGGCAATGACATTCGTGTCACATGATGCAATCAACATGTCGTCGACGTAGAGACACACGATGCACTCTTCGTCACCACTGCCTTTGATGTAAACGCAGGGATCGGCATCCGACGGTGTAAATCCAATCGCCTTGAGGTGTGTGTCGATAGTTTCATTCCACACACGCGACGCCTGCTTGAGTCCGTACAAGCTTTTCTGCAACTTGCTCACAAGTTCACCACCTTCTTCAACGTCCGAGGCTAGCTCAATGAGACCCTCAGGCAACATCATGTAGATCTCTTCTTCGAGATCACCATATAGGAAAGCTGTGTCGACGTCCCACTGCTCGATCACCTTTCCATCAGCGCAGAACTTCGCCAGGTTCGCACGAATCGAATTCAGGTATACCACAGGGGAGTAGGTCTCTTCGTAGTCGATTCCGTGCCGCTGTGAGTAACCTTTCGCTACGAGACGAGCCTTGTACCGAACGATACGTCCCTTCTCATCCTTCTTCAGCGCAAATACCCAGCGGCAACCAATCGGTCGCTGGTGTTCAGGCTTGGGTACTAACTTCCACGTGTTGTTAGCCATGAGCGACTTGAGTTCACTTGCAATTGCCTTCTTCCATTCGTCGTGGTCATCACTTGTAGTCACATCCTTGTACGTCTTCGGTACTTCTGTCGCAGCCATGAGCTGCCCACCTTCGATGGCCAACTGGTCGCCATTTGACTTGGATCGACCCTGCATCAGCTTTTGGCGCTTCGTACCAGACGACGCAGTTGCATTCACGACCTGCTTCTTGTGAGCACCGCCATCTTCAGGTTCTTCGGTTTCTTCAATGTGGCGTGCTCTGGATCGAGTGACCATCGAATGAGACGAGACATAGGGAACCATTGCAGTGTCTCTCTCACCATCAACTTCAACTTGATCTTGAAGTTGGATAACGTCACTGTGATCTTTGAAGACCGTAACGTCCTTCGTCATGAGGTGCTTCGTAGCCATGTCCTCCTCATCATCAGAGTTGATCTGCGTTACGAAATCACTCGTACTTGTCGTCTCCATGAACTTCACCGTACGTACGACGTTAACCTTGCCAGTCACTACGTTCAGCACACGGTAACCCTTTACGCCGTCTTCGTAACCCATAAAGCGGCACTTGAACGCCTTCGGGTCGAGCTTGCGACGCTTCTCACCAGGGATGTGGGCGTAGCCGAGTGCACCAAACACCTTCAGGTTTTAAGTTGAGGCTTCGAACGGTACACCGTCTCGTAGGGTGTCTTGGTAGTCGCTGCATTAGGGATCATGTTGATGATCCACGCAGCGGTGTTGACCGCTTTAGCCCACCATTTCATCTCGATGCCCTCATGATAGAGCATGCAGCGAGCCATTTCCACTAGGCTCCGGTTCATGCGCTCAGCCAGACCATTCTGCTGAGGCGTGTAAGGCACCGTCTTCTCGTGTTTAATGCCTTCTTGGTTCAGATACGCCTTGAATTGTCGACCGGTGTATTCACCACCATTGTCCGAGCGGAGGAGCTTAATCTTGGACCCCGTTGCGTTCTCGATCGCAGCCTTGAAGATCTTGAACTTCTGCAGAACTTCTGACTTCTGCTTCATGAAGTACACAGTCACATGACGCGAGTAGTCGTCGATGAATGTCACTGCATACGCGCAACCACCCGGTGTCTTCGTCTGCATCGGTCCCATGACGTCAGTGTGCACCAAATCAAGCACACCGGCACTCTTGACGAGTTTCGTTGACTTCCGGGGAAATCTTCAGCACGCATTTTGCCCATGCAACAGCCAGCACAAACAGCGTTGCTATCGGTCGTTTCCTCAACACGAGGTAGGCCATCTGCCATGGTGAACAACTCCTTGTATCGCTTGAACGGGATGTGACCAAGACGAGCGTGGACCACAGACCACGGCTCCGCACGAGTAGCCGCAACACGGCACTCTTCATCCCCCACTGTTTTCAGCTTGTAGACATTTCCGTAGCGCTTTGCCTCCATCACGACACTGTCCCCATATTTGAAGACACACTTGTCCTTGCAGAATCGCGCTTCCACATTCTTCTGCGCGAGCTTTGAAACCGAGATAAGGCTTCCTTCAAGTTCCGGGATGTAGAGTACATCCGACAACTTGACAGACGTCCCGTCCATCAGCTTGATACCGACGGTGCCCTTTGCAACTGCGTCAATCTTCGTGCCATCCGCAATCACGATGCGTAGTGGCGGCTTCAGTTCCTTCATGGACATGAACTTGTCCTTGACGCTGGTCATGTGCGAACTTGCACCCGAGTCAACCAGCCATTCCGACTTGTCCAAAGCCGTAGTAGCGGTGAAAGCAAAGTCCGATGCTTCTTCTTGAGCACTCTGTCCCCGCCCCTCATCGGCCTTCTTCTTACGGCACTCGAACTCCTTGTGCCCTTGCTTCTTACAGTAGAAGCATTTCCCGTTGAACCGATGCTTGGTAAACTCTTTCTTCTTTGTTGCGAACGCGCGCTCTTGAGCCGATGACGATTCATCCGAGGTCTCAACGCCTGACAGCGCTTCCAGTGCGTTGGCGAGGCTTAGGTCGGGCGTATTCTCGAGTACGCTGACGATCAGCCGATACTCCTCAGTCAGGCTGCCTAGTAGCAACACCACCTGACGAACTTCATCAAGAGGCTCACCGATCGCATCCATCTTCATGACGATTTCCTTAAACTTGTCAACATGCTCCGAGAACCGCGTGGCAGGCTCCATCTTGAAGTTATGCAACTTCTTGGTAATGACGAGACGGTTCTTGAGCGTGTTTCGGTTGAACTGCGCTTGCAGCGAGTTCCAGGCTTCCAAAGCCATTTGCGCACCACGCATGTAGACTTGGTACGTGATGCTGACATCTCCAGCTATCACACCAAGGGCTTTCAGGTCGTCCATTGTCCATTCAACGGTGGTGCGGTCGTTCACTCGGTCGGACTCTGGCTTGATGATATGGGCCAGCAGTCCCTTGCGCGATAGCTTCATCCGCATGTTGAACTCCCAGTGGAAGTAGTTATCTTCCACGAGTTTGACGATGGTGTCAGCGTAGCTTGCGCTCATAACCACTTGAGATTGCGAACGGAGCTTGGTAGTGAAGTGAGGTGATGAATGGAAATCCGAAAGTGAGTTCAATTGAGTTAGATCTGTTTGCCTGCTTGTCATCTCCTACACGTGCATTTCCCCAAGAGAATCCCCTATGATTGTCCATTTTTTTATGAAACGCAAACGGTCTGTGCAACGGAAACGGTGTGTCAAACGGAAAACGGTCAAATCACCAGTTGTAATCTCGCCCAATCAGATCCGTCCGATCTCAAAAGATCATCTAATCGTATCGCTCCATTGGTCACACTTCAACTGCTAACCTCACAGGCCACACGCCCGGCACGCGCAGGACGCATGCCTAGCGGTAGGGCCCCACACAGAGAGACGACGAAGTGCAAAACCTCAACAATAGGGTCACCCTGAAACCTTTCAACGGACTGAGGTAGACAGCCGTGAGTATTTACATGATAGCCACAAGACCTGGCGATGCGAACAGAGCAACCTTGTCATCTTAGCACGGGCTTAATTGAAGAAATTGTTGTCTTGAGGTCGGTAAAAATGGCGGAAAGCGGTTGTTCTTGCGGCTTGGTCAGCAGTAGCGATCCTTGTTGTGCCTGTGTGCGTTCAAATGTCGAACCATGCACGAACCAGTTGGAGCATCAATATACGCTGGAGCATCAATATACGTTGGAGCGTTGGGTCAGGAATATTCAGCTCGCGCTGGTCCATGGATTTGGTAATCTTTAGCACTATCGCGACGGCATTGGGGAATGTGGAACGTTTTTGTTTGAAACATTAACGCATCGATTTTGCCAAGCAAAATGCTAGAGACGTTGAATCGAGCTTTGGGTCAACACGGCTGCATAATCGTTTGAGTCACTGCACCGACGTTGTCCAGTGATCTTCGGAACGTTTACTGTTCGAAAAGGACACAACGAAAAAGACTCGCATGAAGTGTTTCAGAAGTAGACGGAGCACGTCAGCGGATGGCATGCCAACCCCAGCTGGTCAAATCAACTTGATGATCGGACACTGCTAACCGTTGAGCAGATAAACCTTTTCGCTTTTGATTCGAATGCTCGCGGCACGCTCTCGACAGCACCCTCAGACCAACTCCATTACCCCGAATGTTGTTGGTGTGTCAAATGCTATCGCGGGCATCTTTGTATGGGGACTCGTTGGCTCACCCAAGTACTACCCTCAAATTGTACGTCTTCAGTCCAGAGTGCTGCTCGAAGTGTGCAATGGTGTCAGACGAAAAAGAGATCAAACACCTTCATTGAAAACACATGCAGGCAAGCTGCACACAGATGGCGACGAGTTGCTACTTTGGTGCCGGTTGTCGCCGCTACAGCCGCTCGATTCGTAGCTCGTCGCCTCCTTTGTTCTTCCTCGTAGCATTCCGACTTGTGTCAGCGACACTCAGGTCATCGCTGGAGCACGCGTTGCCTCCACCAGGTTGGCACCTCCAGATGAAAACGCAGTTCTATCGGGCTATGACATCATGCACGATGCTCCACCTGGTTGGGTGCGGGGCTCCGCTCCATACGCTTTAGACGCTATCACGCCATTTCGTTAGTTTTTCTGTTTGTACACGATCCTGCGAGAGTCGGATGGTGATCTTCATTACATTAATCTTTTTCAGGCAGCTGTTTCTCAGCACCGAAAGTCGCCGCAAATATGGTGATAACCACCGGACCGTGCTGCCAACTCAACTTGGTAATCGTGGGCTGTCGCCTCGGCATCCGTGGCGGTCATACCTACTCCATCTGAAACTGGTGACAGCGGCAGCAACTCCATCTGCTCGTGCCGTCGGTTGTATATCTGAAATGCACAAGAGCACAGGGGCATGCAGTGCGGGACCGCCAGCAACGTCTGCACGAGAAGCGCTGCACTGGTTTCTCATTCCAACATTTGCCTCTTTGGTCCCAGGCCAATCAACTTTCCCGTGCAAGTTTTCAGCAATGAAGTTCATCGTCGCCACCACTGCTCTCGCGTATCTGGCCAACCAGGTCAACGCCCACGGTTACCTTGCTCAGCCTGCCGCCTACTTCCCCAACGGCATCGAGACCAAGTACAATGCCCTTCTGACTGCCGACTGCGACCCGGCGTTCGCGGGACTCAAATGGGATGATAGCCCGGAGAAAAATACCGCCACGTTCACCAGCTCGTTCCCGAACTCACCGTACAATACACTGCGAGCTCTCATGGACACGGTCGCCACGGACTGCGGCAACACCGCGCTCACGGGCACATCAGTGGACGTGAGCTCTCTGAGCTCCATGAAATGGCAGAACGACCAGGAGCAGATGGGCTTCATCGACTCGCACCACGGCCCCTGCGAGGCCTGGATCGACGACACGCGCGTGTTTCAGTCCGACGACTGCCGCGCCGACTACACGGCGTACCCGGCCGAAATCCCCATCGACTACTCATCTTGCAGCGGTGACTGCACGTTCACGTTCTACTGGATGGCTCTGCACGAACCCAACTGGCAGGTTTACAAGCAGTGTGCACCAATCGTGAATGGCAGTGGCGGCGGCCAGTCGATGGACGCCCCTGCTGCGACGAAGGCTTCGACCACTGCCACAGATGCCCCAACTCAGACATCAACTCCCTCGACGACGGCTCCTGCCACGGAATCAACTGCGCAGACGTCGGATCCTGCAACGGACGCTCCTGCTAGCGAGTACAACGAGAACGACTCGACTCCCAACACCACGTCTCCGACTGTGTCGACGACCGCTCCGACATCGACTAATGAGGAGTCCATGACTGCGCCGACGATGGAAAACCCAACATCGACCTCCACCTCGAGTTGCAAGAGTCGCCGTCGCCGTCGTATGACTGCGAACCTGCGGTCCGAGAAGTACATGTAGCAATGCTTTGACAAGCATTTGTTGGTGTAGTTTTCGCGTTGTAGCCATCTTTGAGCAATAGAGTGCGTGGCATCTTCAACTGGTGGCGCGAGTACACAGTCTGTATCAATATCGTCTCGTTTATCTCACATGTGACGATTGCAATGTTCACCGTTTACGAAATTCAAGTACACATATGTGTCGGTTGAAGCAAGCCGAAAATCATTCTCTACTGCCACAACACCACAACATTTATAGAGAAAACCTTCATCCACACATAGCCTGCTTAGCTCAGTCACATCATATATCATCTTTACACTTCATCTCCTTCTATAAAAACCTCTATCTGTCTATTGCAATTCCAGTGTTTTCGGTGCGGCGGTGCAGAGGGTGCCAGCATCCACCCGGCGTGTGTCATTCCAGAATCTGCCCGTGATCGAGATGTCCTCGCCCGTGAAGACCACCCAAACCACCGTCAAGAAGACGCTCGTGCACTCGGAGCCCAGCAATGCGCAGACGACCGTGACGAAGACCACGACGAGCTCTTCCAGCAGCTCCGACGGTCTGCAAAAGACCGTCAAAAGACTTACGTGCACACCACCGAGACGGGCGAGGAGGTCGTGGTGGACCTCAAGGACGCCAACGCCGCGCGGCCCCACGCCCGCAAAGTCGCTGGCTCAGTGCTGACGTCCGAGTTCACGGCCAGCACTTCGGTGTTCGTGTTCGAGTACTCTGCCGAGAGCTCCCAGTCCGAACCCACCGAGATCTTCGTGCCCTACGTGCACTACCCCGGCGGCTACCGCGTGACGGCCTCGGACGGCCACTGCGCCATCGAGAAGCACGAGGGCTACGACATCGTCAAGCACGAGCACGACAGCCACGCGCACACGCACCGCGTGGTGGTACAGCGCTCGATGAAGCACGAGCCCAAGCCGTCGCGGTTCGCGTGGGCCACACACTCCAACCTGCCAGTCTACATCGCCCTGGGCATCGCCATGGCCACGCCATACATCACGTGGTAGACACGCTGCCCAGCTCTCAGTACACGTCGCACACGTACGTCACACTTTTCATCACAACACATTGTTAGCCCCTTTTAGGCATATACAGGGAGTCTAAAAACAAGTCTCAAATACTTGGGACTCCGATTTACGGTCTTCTCACCCTGAATTCCACCCGACCACTTCAACCAGCTAGCTGTCTGCTGCCACAAGTCCTCCCCTCCCACGACCACACACTCGAATCCGCTCAGTCCCCACAATCGTCAAGTCATGGCAACCCCACCCCCAATCACGAAAAGGACGTTCTGTCCATCAACGACGGTCACTTCGTGGACCAACATGGACGTGTCGTCCTCCTCCGTGGCGTCAACCTGGGAGGGTCCTCCAAGCTGCCTGTCGGCTACGGCCACACGGACACCGCCGACTGGCGGCTTCTTCGACAACGCCGCCTCCGTGTCCTTCGTGGGTCGCCCGTTCCCGCTGGAGGACGCTGAGCTGCATCTGTCGCGGCTGGAGCGCTGGGGGCTCACGTTCCTGCGCTTCATCGTGACGTGGGGAGGAGCACGCCGGGCCAGGTCAGCTGGACCACAGTACCTGCAGTACATCCGCGCCGTGGTGGAGAAGGCGGCCGAGTACAACCTACAGGTGTACGTGGACCCGCACCAGGACGTCTGGTCCAGGTGGACAGGAGGAGACGGTGCACCCATGTGGACACTCGAGTGCATTGGTCTAGAACCGCGGAACTTCGAGCAGACCAAGGCCGCGCTGTGTCTCGAGACGTGCGGACTGCCGGCGTCCCAGTTCCCCAAGATGATCTGGCCCACGAACTACGGCAAGTTGGCGTGCGCGACCATGTTCACGCTCTTCTGGGGCGGCAAGAAGTTCG
Organism: Phytophthora constricta; assembly: GCA_011947335.1. NCBI lineage: Eukaryota > Oomycota > Peronosporomycetes > Peronosporales > Peronosporaceae > Phytophthora > Phytophthora constricta. Next base: position 239,810 of record JAAVTI010000614.1, on the reverse strand, counting down.
CGCCCAAGTGCTACGTGGACGGCGTGCAGATCCAGGAGTACCTGCAGTCGCACTACCTGAACGCGTTGACTGCGTTGGCGAAGGTGTTGAAAGATCTGCCGAATGTGGTCGGCTTTGGCACGATGAACGAACCGTCGAGTGGGTTTATCGGGATTAAGGACCTGTCGAATAGTATGGGCATGTTCCATAATGAATATGCGCCGACTGCGCTCAGGGGATGGCGCTGGGTGAGGGTGTTGCGCAGGATGTTGATTTCTGGAACTCTGGTATCTTGACGTTGATGCGAGGAAAGCCGTCGTGTGTTAAGCATGTTGACCCGGAGGGTGTGAGAGCTTGGAAGGAAGGATTTGGTTGTGTGTGGAAAGAGGCTGGTGTTTGGGGCTTTGACGCGGGGGAAGCCTCAGTTGCTCAAGCCTGACTACTTTGACGGAGTTGATTTCGGCAAGGATTTCTACCTCCCGTTTGCCAAGAAATTCACTCAAAGACTGCAGGAAATCATTCCGACCAGCATGATTTTTGTTGAGATGCCTCCTGTGGACTTTGGTGCGACGGAGTTCCCGCAGATCTCGAGCGAGGACATCCCGAACGCTGTGAATGCGATGCACTGGTATGATGCTGTTACGCTGCTTACCACGACATGGCGCTCGTATTTTACGGTGGACTATACTACAGGCAAGCCTGCGTTCGGTGACAAGGCGGTTCGTAAGACACACCGACAGCAGTTGGCTCACGTTGCTAGCTTTGGCCGCAAAGAGATGGGCAATGCTCCCACGCTTATTGGCGAAACAGGCATTCCGTACAACATGAATGATGCGCGAGCTTACATTAGCGGTGACTACTCCGCGCAAATCGAAGCCATGGACAACACGATCTCGAACTTGGAATCGCAGTTGCTGTCGTTTACACTGTGGAACTATACGGCTGATAACTCGCATGAGTTCGGCGACCTATGGAACTTAGAGGATTTGAGTATCAGCAGCCCAGACTCGGAGGCGTTGGCAGTTCGTCTTGCTGGAGGAAACACCCGACGTCGTGACGACTCAGCGCGTGGCCTCCGGGGCTTTGCGCGTCCTCATGCCCGGAAGATTGCTGGTGTGCCTCTGAAGTCGGAGTTCAAGATGAACACGGCCGAATATGTGCTGGAGTACGTGTCGGTGAACACGGAGCCGACTGCACCCACTGAGATCTATGTGCCGTACGTGCATTACCCTGGTGGCTACCGTGTGACGGCCTCGGACGGTCACTGCACGATTCAAAAACATGAGAACTACGACATTGTGAAGTACGCTCATGACATCAAGGCGCACAAGCATCGCATGATCGTTGCACCGACGAAACCTATTGGTGGTGATCCCAAGCGTGCGAACGCGCCGCTATACCTCGCGCTGGCTGTCACTGCCATCGCAATCCCGCTGTTCATCCTCAAGCGTAGATAAGTGAGAATTCTGTGAAGCCGATGGGACTGGTTCTAGTGTGCTGCTGAACAGTGTTGACAGAAATCCACGTCGATCTTGGTGAATTGGATTGTGCTGGAGTGTGTTTATGAAGCAACAAAAAATGCTTGTAATAAATGTACGCAAAGTCTCGCACCAAATGCATCATGCAGGTAAAACGCGACCACCCTGGCTATCAGCACGGTTCTTCAACGGTATCGCAGGATGGTGGCATCAGCTACTCTTCGACTACCATGTCCTCGGCTGTATCAGTCTTTTCACCTTCAGTTGCCATGGTGTCCTCGTCTTGCTGCACAGCAGTCTGGCTCTTCGTTTTAATATTTTCCAGCATATATGCTGCGAAGTCGTCTAGCAGCACAGGCCAAGCGCCGTTGTCGTCGAAGTTGCTCAGATCCGGTTTAATCTGGTGCCCGAAGTCGAGCACCTGGAGCCACAAGTCCTTAGCCACGACGCTGCGCGAATTCTTGCGGACAAACTGGATCCAGTGACGGAGCCAATGGAAGTGTCCGGGAAGCAGCAACTCCCATAGTCCGATAGCCAAGTCTAGCGCGAGGCTCTTCTGCGTCGGATCTTTCGCAAAGCCAAACGTAAACTGCGTCACCAGCCAGCGAGCATCAGTTCAAGCTCCAAGGAACACACAACCACGTGCTATCATCTCAACACACCACGCACCGAATAAATAGTGGTGAACTGCGTTCGGTCGCGCAGTTGGTTCCGCAGCACTGGCACTTTGCTCCGCAGGTCCTCCAACGTGCGGCAATGGAGCTTGGTCATGCCACGATGGAACTCCGTCCTCGTGAAGACACACATGCTCTCGGCCTCCATCGCGCAGCTCAGCGCCAGCATCACTGGGTCTTGTGCGTCGACGCTCAGCGCATCACACAGCGCCAGAATGCCATCGTCCGTGATCGATGCCTCGTCCGCCTCTGGGTCTAACACACCAAAACAACAACAAACCCACACCAGTCACCAACTGAATCTCCCCATCACTCCATCTCAGCCTGTTCTGCACACCTCTAAAGCGTTCGAACACGCCATCAATGGCGGTTTTGTCCTGCAGCTTCTCCCCCTTCTGCTTCTTGTTGCTGCCTCCGATCTGCAGCAGCAGCAGAAGCTCTTCCGTCAGTTCTCAGCTGGCTACTTAACTGCAACTGGGCTCCTCTCACGTTGTGAGTCGCTCCGCGCTTGCACCCGCGGCCACTGGAGACGCCCATCTTGGCCATGCCGGCGATGTCCGCCTGGTACGTGGCGTCCGCCTGTATTCGTGCCACGAGCTCCGCCTTGCGGCCGCTGGTGCGCAGGCCTGGCGTCCATTGGCGTTTCCTCCATCAGCCACAACCCCAGAAAAGCAACAATACCAGATTCGAGTCCGTTGGAGACGCACCGAACTTGCGGCAGATCTCGGCCAGGTCCTTCACGCGCAAGCCGTTGAGATCCATCGCTTAAATCTCGCACGCCGTCAAGTCCAAGTGCTCCAAACTCGATTCGACAGTGTTGTACCTCTCTTCTGGTACGCCACGGGTGTTCCCTTTGCCTGGGACATTCGGATGTACCAGTGTTCTGGTACATCCGCTTGTACCAGTTTTCTGGTGACCCCTGACGTCGATCATTTCGAGAAGAGCAATCAGCGAGGAAGGATCGATCGGACGTTCCGATTGCTTCATGGCCACGACCCCGAGCGACCAGGCCATGCGCACCGCCACCTCCACCCCAGAGAGCGGCAACGTGTTCGTGCGCGTGTCCCCGTCTCACGGCGTACGTCGCCGCCGCGAGGACACTGTGGAGATTGAGGAATGGACTCGCGCACCATGCGCCAGGCCTCGTACAACTACTTCCAGCACCACGGCGTGGGCGCCACGCCGGCGCTACTGCGCACGTCCACGTTCCGGTCGTCGCTGGGCCGCAGTCCGGCGTCGCGCAAGCGCCAGCGCACGCTGGCGGAGCAGCTGGACGAATTGTGTCTGCAGGGCAGTCGCGGCCGCGTGTCGACGACTGGGAGCAGGAGCAGGAGCAGGAGCAGAAGCCAGCGGCGACTGGTCAGGGACGGCCGCGTCGTGGAGCTGGACGAGCTCGGCAGAGAGAAGCCGCTTAGTGTGGACGGGAGCGGGAGCGGGAGCGACAGCGACGGGATGATGGACACGACAGGCGTCACAGTCTGTGGGGACGTGGAGGGTGTTGGGCTCCGGAGCTTCTTCGCTGATGGGGCGGCTGAGAGACACCGCCCCATGGACAGGATGTATCGCCATTATGTGGCTGTAGCTCAAGCGGCCGTGACGACACCGTCGCAGGGGAACGAGCTGGTGGTGTTTCGCTCCCCGGCGCCCGTGGTGAACCCTAAAACGTCGTTTGCGGGTGACCTGCCGGCGTATTTGTCGCTGACCCCGCACGAGTTTGAGAAGCTCACGATGGCGGAGAAGAGGCAGTGGTACCAGGCGCACAGTAAATACATGCGGGAATTGGACCAAGCTGCGGCGGAGCAGAAGAACGAGCATGAGACGGAGTGTCAGGTGGAAGCGAAATTTACGGAACCGTCAGGGACGTTTGAGAAGGCGAGACGACGCAGCTCGAGCGCGAGCTCGAGTCGATCGTACCAAGTGCTGGGCGTGCCAAGTACCGACGAAGAGGACGATGGAGTATTTGGCGACTACGGAGATGACGTGGAAATGATGGAAGACGATGAAGATGCCGCTGCGCCGAAGCGTCCACATGCTGCAGGGGCGCTTACGCACACGGAGTGGTTTACAGATGATGAGTTATAAGGTGATGAAAGGATGCATGAAGCAATAAAGGGTCCAGACTTAGTTTTTGTCGACAAGTACGTGATGCTCTTCGTGTACATGTATCAGACAATTTGTACGTCCAAAACTGCAGGATAACTTCCACCTCAGTGACACTTACGCGCGTAGGCCTCCAGGTACGGGCTAAGCAGTGCAACACCAAGAGTGAGATACACGGGCAGGTTCGAGTGTGCCGAGCGCATAGGCTTGGTAGGGGACACCCCACACGGTGCGTGTGCTGGTGACTGTCGTGCTCGTGCTTCACCACGTCGTAACCCTCGTGTTTCTCGATCGTGAAGCGGCCGTCAGAAGCAGTGACACGGTATCCATCAGGGTAGTGCACGTACGGCACGAACATCTCCGTGATATTGGAGGACATCGACTTCTCCTGAGTACTCCAGCACGTATTCGGCAGTCGCCAAATCAAACAGCGACTTGGTCGGGATGCCTGCAATCTTGCGAGCATGCGGGCGAGCAAAAGCACGGAGACCACGTGCAGAATCGTCTCGCCGGCGCACACCGTTAATGCGACGCACCAATGCCTCGGAGTCAGGGCTGCTGATGCTTAAGTCCTCCAAGTTCCACAAGTCGCCAAACTCGTGCGAATTATCAGCCGTGTAGTTCCACAGCGTAAACGACAGTAGCTGCGACTCGAGATTGTAGATCGTGTTGTCCAGCGCCTCCACTTGCGCAGAGAAATCGCCAGTCACGTAGGCCTGTGCGCTGTTCATATTGTACGGAATACCTGTCTCACCGATAAGTGTGGGAGCGTTCGCCATCTTTTCGCGGCCGAAGCTGGCCGTGTGTGCCAGTTGCTGCTGGTGCAGCTTACGCAGAGCGGCATTGCCAAACGCAGGCTTACCCGTGGTAAAGTCTAGCGTGAAGTACGAACGCCACCTCGTGGTGAAAAGTGTGATAAGGTCGTACCAGTGCATCGCATTCACCGCGAGCGGAATATCCTCGTTGGAGATCTGCGGAACTCCAGGCCACCTCCACCCTCTGTAGGCGGCATTTCAGCAAAGATCATGGCCTTCGGAGAAATACTTTGAATGCGCTTCGTGAATTCCCGTGCAAATGGCAGGAAGCACTCGGTGCCGAAATCGACTCCGTCAAAGTAATCCGACTTGAGCAACTGAGGCTTGCCCTCAGCGTCGAAGTCCCACACACCAGCCTCCTTCCAGATACACTTCGAGCCCTCTTTCCAGGCTCGGACACCCTTCGGATCAACGTGCTCGACCCGCGCCGGCTTTCCACGCATCATGTCGATGAGACCAGCGTCCAAGCCTCGACATCTTGAGCAATACCCTCACCAAGCACCATAGCTTGGAACGGTGTAGGAGCATAACCATTTCGGAAGCCTCCCGACATTTGTAAATCCTTCATACCGATGAGACCATTGCTCGGCTCGTTCATCGTGCCATAGCCCGCAACATTCGACAGTCCTTTGAGTGCTTCCGCCAATGCAGTCAACGCGTTCAGGTAGTGCGACTGCAGGTACTCCTGGATCTGCACGCCGTCCACATAGCACTTGGGCGCGAACTTCTTGCCGCCCCAGAAGAGCGTGAACATGGTCGCGCACGCCAACTTGCCGTAGTTCGTGGGCCAGATCATCTTGGGGAACTGGGACGCCGGCAGTCCGCACGTCTCGAGACACAGCGCGGCCTTGGTCTGCTCGAAGTTCCGCGGTTCTAGACCAATGCACTCGAGTGTCCACATGGGTGCACCGTCTCCTCCTGTCCACCTGGACCAGACGTCCTGGTGCGGGTCCACGTACACCTGTAGGCTGTACTCGGCCGCCTTCTCCACCACGGCGCGGATGTACTGCAGGTACTCGTGGTCCAGCTGACCTGGCCCGGCGTGCTCGATGGCCTCCCACGTCACGATGAAGCGCAGGAACGTGAGCCCCCAGCGCTCCAGCCGCGACAGATGCAGCTCAGCGTCCTCCAGCGGGAACGGGCGACCCACGAAGGACACGGAGGCGGCGCCGTCGAAGAAGCCGCCGAAGTCGGCGGTGTCCGTGTGGCCGTAGCCGACAGGCAGCTTGGAGGACCCTCCCAGGTTGACGCCACGGAGGAGGACGACTCGTCCATGTTGGTCCACGAAGTGGCCGTCCTTCATGGTCAGATGCGTCTCCTCTCTCGGTTCGCGCTCGTGCGTCGCCATTGTCGCGTTGATATGTGGAGGCTACTTGGAGGTCTCGAGGCTTGTGCGCGTAGACGACAATTGACGAATGAGACCATGGATGATGAAGGATCAGCAAGTTGAAGCGTCCACGTATCATTGATGGCCATGTTGACAAGCGACACAATACCTGAACCCGAGATCGGGCAAGAAGACTTCGTCCGAATACTTGCATATTGGTCGAATTGGGTCTACCAGCTTAGCTATTGTTGTTGTGCTACACGATTGCTGCGGTCACGAGCAGCACAAGTATGATGGCGACTATCTTGGCTGTGGACTCGATGCCAGGATACGCATCTGTGTGTGAATGTCGAGTTGATGAAACGAGTAAAAAAGATGTTAGAGGATAGCGGTGGGCGGATTGACGAAGCAAGTGAATGTAATCTGCGTACGAGAGCAGAATGTGGTGTTGGCAAACGCGTGCTGATTGTAGGCACACGAACACATGAGGTCCAGACCACCGATACCATCGTTTGTGCACTCTTTCTGCGTGTCGTCCATGGCAGTCACACTGGCTGCGGTGCCTAATAGCATGTATTGGCGATAGCTCTGGAAGCAGCAGCCCAGTTTGGAGACGATATCGCTGCAGATGTCGAAGGTTGTGCCTGCCTCGTCCACAAGGGCTCCTAGCAATGGAACTAATATCATGGCAGGTCAGTTACGAGCGTCAGCTTCAGAGAACAACATATTCGACGAAGGCATCAAGAACGTACTGCAATATTTGCCATCAGAATTGGTTTGGCACGCAAGCTGGTACGCGGCAGCTTGAGCTTGGCGCTGGCCTCTTCGTCGACGTCGTCGCTTGCAAAGCAATCGTTATCCAGCAAAATCTTGTATTTTGCATTGATGTTTGAGTAGCACGAATTGCCACAGAGGGATTTCTGCTCTTTATCACTGTGGAGGTTCATCACGTTCGCTTCTACCAGCTCTTTGCAGTCGTTTGTCACAAGTACGTTGCCCTCCACCCCGTCTTGCTCCTGGTCCTGGTTGACTAGCAGATCTTGAAGTTCGGCTATGGTTTGAGTGCATACATCCGAGGTCTGTCCTGTCGACAACAGCATTCGCAAGCCATATCACCAACTATTTCATGAGTCAATAATTTCTAGCATGCGACTATTCCAGGTTTGTCACCGTGGTTCCTCCAAGACCGCCCAACGCAGCAGCTCCCTTAATTGTCCATACGGCAGCCAGCGCGAATGCTGAGCTAAGCGATCTCATCGTGTACTTGTTGATAATCGAAGCAATGCCTGTCTTCAAGTTGGTTGCCAAGTTTGTCGGGGTGCTCACGACAGCTATTTATATAAATGGGTCTTTGGAAGTCGGCGTCTTGAATAAACGGAGGAGACTTCTTCGTTCATTGTCACCAGCATGGAGACCTCGCACATCTACTATCCATCGACTTCATGTGTTCCATCCATTTCAAAAGCTTCTGGAATATCGTACAAGCAATCCGCTCGAGCACAGGCTCGCGCTCGTGCAGCTCGACGAGGTGTTAATTTAGTGGCGATGCCACCTTCACCACGAAAACAAGTGAATGTTCATCCTGCTCGTCGACATAGTGATAATTTATCTCCAGAAACATTTCGATCTCCTCGTGTGCTGGAGGAGGTAGCTCAAGTGGAGAAAAAGCACTACGCCAATGCGCAGCAACGCGAACAGCGGATGACGCCCGCGGAAGCGTTCAGCAAGCTTCAACAAGCTATTTTGACTGGTACGCATAGTAAAGAAGGAAAAGCGTTCGTGGTCCAAGCTCAGAAAATGTTAGTTGGGCTAGAAGCGGCATGTTGGCAACCGTTTACACCCGGACGCACCTATGAGGACGATGGCCATACCAAATGCCCGAACCACACATCTGATGGTCATGGTGATGAAGCAACTCAATCGCCAAAAGTTCTCTATTCACAAGTGCTGCGTGGAATGGAGGAGATACTTCGTGAAGAGCAAACAGCTTGTCAAGATCTCCGAGATAAAATTCAGCGACTGGGGAGCGCAATAACGAGCTGCCTCACCTGATCCAAGAGTGTCAGACTGCTGTGGCTCGCGCGATGGAGTCGGCTGTCCACGGGGCAACGGCACTCGAGCGAAGAAACAGTAGTTCACGGGTCACCGATGAGACTGACGTTAATGCCACAACTGAGTCAATACGTGAGGAGATCGCCGAAATACGACGCCGGAGGGAGCTGCGTACGTGGGCTTGCAATGAACTACGTACCGGGTTAAATGACCTCATGACACGTCGCAGCGAGCTGAAGCAGTTGGTGTCGGTTGCAACGGGTGACGTGAAGAGAGAAGAGCAGGCTAATAAGTTGAGAGCCAAGCGGTTGGAAGATCTGCGGACTTTGTCAATGTCAGCATCTCTGCTGCCCACAGGTCGTGTTGGCTCGAAAACCTCGACACAGCAGCAACTCGCGCGACTTACCATGGCACTAGCAAAAACCATGTTCTCCAGGAGACAGAGAGAGAGCGCAAGGCTTTCGCGAAAGCGCGGACTGAAGCCATATTTGATGTGCGCAACCAGCTGCGCGAATTGAATGACCAGCGCGCCGCAGTGCAGAAGGCACTGAACGATGTCCAAGAGGAGGCTGTGTACTTACAGCGTGCATATACGCCACGACCAGACTGGAGCGAGTTGCATGACGCCACGGTAGTCACTACGGCTGTGGATCGTGCCGATCCGACGGCTCGAATGCGCATGGGAGCCAACCGTAGCAAGTTGACAGGCACAAAGGGGGTCGACATCGACGAAGACCGGGCCAGCGAACAGCGTCTAATGCAGATTCTGTCCAGCAGTTGGAGTACTGTAACAAAAGTGAGTGCAATGGCGACAGAGCTGGCACGGATTCGGTCGCGGGACCACGCGGGGGACACGATCTTAGCTGAGCAAAAGAAACTCAAGCACCTGCACAAGGAAATTGCGCGTATAGTGCAGCAACTGGAGGCGATAAAGGTGCAATCAGCAGCGTGAATGATTAACTGTTAATTCACGAGGACAACACGCTGGTTAAACTGTTTCTGCCAAAACAAATATGATAACGAGAGGAACTCACACAGTGACACGGTACCACAAACGTCTGCAACACGGCATGCACGTGCTCCACCAGTTCGTTCGAAGAGACTGGAAGGGCCTTGTCAATCTGCACAACTTCACTGTTGATTCAGTGTCGGGTTGTATGTCATGTGGTTTGAAAGCGTTGAGTCGTCCCAGCCAAGTAATCCGGGCTCCGTGAGCATCGCTAAGTCATCCACAAGGTCATGATCACTCCACTGCGAGCAGTCCGGCATGCATAAGCGCTTGGGCTCTTCCCCAGTGATCCAGCAGCTTGGGGCTCCGAAGTCGATGAGCAACCGTGAAGATCTGCGCGTCATCGACAGTCCTGTGGAGTTTTGCTGGTCTCCGAGATGCACAGACAACTGCACGGCGTCTTCACGAATTGAGTAGCAGCTTTCGCCGACGTGGGTCACGGTCTGCATGTCGTTCCACTGCGTAGTGAAGCTGCGACTAGGTGTCAGGAGCCAGTCGCCCAGAATCGCCGAGTCGCCAAAGCAGGATTGGGCCGCCGCCGCCGCAGGACTTGCTGCAACCGTGGCAGGGTTCAACGAAATTGCCGCAGCATTTGGTGGAATTATTGCAGGGCTTAACGTCGTCGTGGCAGGACCTGCTGTGATCGGTGCTGGCGTTAACGTGGCAGTTAATGAAGTGATCGGAGCTGGAGTTAACGTGGAGACTGCTGTGATTGGCGCTGGAGCTAGTGTGGTGGCCGATATGATCGTGGCGGCAACGAAATCCGCTGTCACGGGACTCAATGGGATCGGTGAAGGAGTTAACATTCCCGCTGTCGGGCTCGATGCGATCGTCGCTATGGCCAACGCTGCCTCTGAGCTCCTGTCCGCACAACTCACCTGCATCTCCTCGTCCGGCTGCTGTTTTGGCTCCTCCTTCCCTTCCCTGTTCGTCCTGTGTCTCTTGCTGCGCTCCACCTCCTTCCTTATCTCGCTAATGGACTCGACCGGCGCTCGCTTCTTCACCTCTTTCAGCCGCTCGTTCCTGGCGATCTCGGGCGTGGGCACGAGCGCCAGCACCCGCTCGTACCAGTCTCGAAATCCTGTAGTCACAACCCCGCGACGTCGCGCCGAGCGAGTTCCTCCTTGGCCCAGGCCTGCAGGAACTCGATCCGCAGCGCTGCGAGCTCGAGACTGAGCTGCTCGTACCGCTGCTGGTCCAGCCGCTCTACTTTGGCCGCATTGCGGCGGAACTTGCTCTTGCCCTCGAAGCTGCGGCCGTGCAGCTGCTTCTTGGAGATCCGCATGGGGCAGCACTGCAGCATGTGCGCGAGCCACGCGCGCAGCGACGTCTTGGGCGGCACGGCGGCCAGCAGGCCCTGCTGGAAGAGCGTTACGAGCCGTCCCAGATACGCGTCCTCGGCCGCGCTCCACTTGCCGAAGCGCACGGGCTCGTCGCGGTCGCGCGCGCTCTGTAGGAAGGTCAAGACGCGGTCAGTGGGGGCGCGAGGCGGTTTGGCAGCAGGCGAGAGGCTGCTCACGACCGGCGTCCGGGAAGATCGGGTGCGGTATGGGCTTTTGGCTCGGCTTTTGGCTGGGGCTTTGGCTTTCCGCACGGGCGGCGACAAGGGACCATCACTCTCACTCATGCTGCTTGACGACGAGCGCGCAAATTGAAGAGTGAGTGCGGAATGGCAATAGGCAGGAAGTGAATGCAAGGCAAAGCTGACCAAGTGACTGCCCCCTGTCGCTCCGAGCGCCCAGAAAGACGGTTTGGTGAATGGGATCTGGTGGCGGCTGCGTGGCGCTCGCGTTAGACGCGGTTGACTTGGCTGGAGGCTGTGTTGCCTTTTGGTGTGGCGGTTGCCGTTTCGGTGGCCGCAAAAGTGATTGTCGAGACGAGACCACTTCAACTTGGCTCGACCAATGAGAGACCCGGACGTATCTGAGGATCTGATGCAAAAGGTGTTTGAACCGATCTTCGAGTGCTCGACGCCAGCGGAGCCGCAACCATTCTCAATTCCCGAGGATTTCTCTGGCGAGGGAGTCTCGTAGACATGGATTTTGCCTGGTCGTTAGCTGCGAGTATGCAATGGAGAGACGGAAGTAGTTAAACAGGTGTCCTCGTCGTTTGTGGTGGTGGGGTCCTCTGGATTCACGCGCGCTGTGATGGAAGAACGAGTCATGGTTAACGTCGCGAATGAAGAGCGATAGAGCCGGGCTACCGATGCCACTGCTGACGAGGACGAAGGCGAGTCTAGCAAGCTTCGTGCAGCTGCAGCGTCCGCTGAACGCGTTCGTATCAATTGCAGGACGCTAGAAAAAGTTCGTCCCAAGACCAACCCGATTCTGGTAGTGTGACGCTGCCAGAGTCACACGACTGCTTCGCCTACCGCCACACGATGTCTTGCACCTAAAACGCTAACGGCAACTAAGGCAAAGTAGCCGGTTTCTGTTTAACGCTTCGCGCCCTTTCGCGTCGTACCTAGCCAAGCTGATACAGTACATTTTGCGGAGACCACTAACTAACGGGCGATAATTTCGGCAAAGCCGCCTCGTTAGGCGCTGAGACCATGGCGAGACGTCGCGAGACCGAGGTGCTGCTGACGCTGGCGGGCGTCCGCCGGGCATTCGAGCAGCAGACGCCGCTGGCCGTGAAGGACGCACTGGGCGTGATCCACGAGGCGCAATATTTGATGAACCAGGAGCCCAATGTGGTGGCCATCCGCAGCGCGCTTCAACTTATGGTTAGCGATAAAAAGTATTTACTTTAGAGAATAGGATGCTCCTTTTCTGGGCTAAAATGACTGCGTTTGAAGTGTTTGGAGACGTCCACGGTCAGTTCTTCGATTTGATGCAACTGATGGACGCCGCAGGAGTGGCGGAGCTGGCCGGTGAGACGTGACGAACTTCATGTTCAATGAACTTAAAACAGTAGACTAAGCTCCGTCTGGTCAGAGCGCGACGTGCAGCTGCTGTTTTTAGGAGACTATGTGGACAGAGGAGCCTTCTCGTGCGAAGTAATGCTTTACTTGCTGCTGCTGAAAATTCGGGTACGCACAACGAACTAAGTGGTGAGATTCGCTTTTTTGGGGTATATTAACTAACCGAGTGCATAATATTTCCAGTTTTGCGACAAGGTGGTGCTACTCCGTGGCAATCACGAGTGCGAGTCCATCTCGTCGTTCTACGGCTTTCGCAACGAATGTAATAGTTGCCTCATTTTAGTTTATCTTTTGTATGAAAACTCATCACGTTTTGTTTTTGTTGCCAATATTTAACTTAGGCCGAGTAAAGTATGGCATTTCGGTGTACTACCACTTTTTATCGTGCTTCCAGTCCATGCCAGTGGCTGGGCTACTATCGACTTCTCGCGGGAAAATCCTCTGCGTGCATGGAGGACTCTCCCCAGAACTAAAAAGTATCCAAGATATTCAAGACATTGACCGGCGTCGAGAGGTCCCCACGACTGGGCCACTGTGTGACTTGTTGTGGGCGGATCCAAAGACGACTTGTGAAGAGGACGAGGAGATGGACGCTCAAGCGTCATGGGAACCTAACCAGGTAGACGGGCAATTGAAAACGTCCATCAATTTTGGATGATATCATCTCGCGTTTTTTAAATTGTGTGACGTGGATTTTCGACTGGTAAAATGGATGATTACAGGCCAGGGGTTGTTCGTATTACTTCAACGCGCACGCAGTATTCGAGTTCTTGCAGAGCAACAAGTTGATCTCGCTAATCAGAGCACACGAGTATGAGGATGAAGGCTATATGTTCCACTTCAATTCAGTGGAGTGCCAAAAACTGGATAAGAGGAAGGACAAGTCGCTGCCTCCACTGATTACGGTATTTTCGGCTCCTAATTATTGCGATAGCTACGGCAACACGGTGCGTACCAGTAAAAATACTGAGCTTACGGTGTTGTGATATACTCATATTTGTTGCTATATCGACCAGGCTGCCTACCTTTTCTTCCGAAATGAACCGTTTACGTGGGAAGTGCAGCAGGTCGACACCGTAGGACATCCAGCGCCTCCGATTGCAAGCATCGAGCGAGGCTCAGACATGTGGCGCCTGTTCAACCAAACACTGCCGTTCCTTCCTGCAAGCAAAGAGTTTTTCGAAGAAGTGTTGTGGCTTTCTGATGGCAAGAGGGTTATGAGGAGCGTAGCGAGTGCAGCACATGTTGATGATGTTGCTCACACGGATTCCATCGATGCGAGTACAACGGTCGGAGCAGATCATGAAAGCCCTGCAGGTAAAAATGTTTGAGCAAGAGAATGATAGCATTGTAGCGTCAAAGCTAACTGCGGTGTTTTGTCTAGAGCGGAAGCGACGCATGACCAGCGAAATGCACCCGCAAGCGATCCGCAAGGTGTTGGACGATGAAGTACACAAGTGGGAACAAGTTGAAGACAACTCTTCACTGGTTTCAGAAGAAGAGGCATCTCCCATTCAACGCAGACACTCGATACCTAAACTGGAGGATGCACAAATCGAAGATCGCACACATGTAAGTCAGTATGGATAAATTTCCTTGATAGTAGTAAAAAAAAGAAGAAGTGTGATAATCTTGTGGCACTATTATGACAGCTGCTCACACCGCAAGAGCTTGACACGACCAAGCTAATGTTTTCGCTGATGGACACGGACGGAAGCATGGTGCTGAGCTCGCCCAAGATTTCGCAATTCGTCCTAAATATTCTTGGTACGTGATTTGTCTCCGGTGTACTTCGAACAACCAAAAGATAATAAGCGAATTTTTGTACTAATTTGATTGTCTTTAGGCGAACGGATTAGCACTGCAGACGCTGACAAATACCTTGACGCTCTAGATTTTGACCAAAATGGTGTCGTGGATTTCCACGATATCCTTTCCTGGGTAGCAGTCATGAAAGTGAATCACCACAATCGTGAATCGAGCAACATGATGAGCTGGACAGGTCTGCAGAATGGCGTGCGCATGCTAGCGCGAGTGATTGACTTGCGGAAAATTTTATTGTGGCTTGCATTTGGATGCCTATTGCGTGATATCATCGTGCCAAAGCATCGAAAGGTTATCAAGTCGTCGTCTATCCGGTTGCTCGGTTCAGCTTCGCTGGCTATTTACATGGTGGACCTACTGTTTGGAGGAGAGGCTGGTCAAAATGTCATTTATTCACAGCTTTCTTTGCTGCAGCACGCTGTCGCTGCTATCAGAAAACTATTTGTTTCGAAATAGTGCTACCAGCAAGCGAGAAGAGAAAGTAACTAAGTAGGACTGTGTCAGCAGTTAGTGAACGAGCTCACATTACGAATTTCATTCGTCGTCTTCTTCCAGCTCAAATTCAAGTTCTTCCTCTAACTCAATATCCGGGATACTACTGAAGTCGATGGTAATGCTCAGCTTTTCTACACAGTCCGTGAGGTATTTGAGCGTCACATTTCGGTCACGCTCCTTATGTTGTTCTTGATGCTTCCGGTTTTCATGCATGCAGTACTTGCACAGTGTCGGGTTTTCCTTGTTCGGCTGGAAGCCTGGACAGATGAGGCCTGTCGTGCATATTGAGCATTTCGGGAAGTGTTGGTTCAGGTGCGCGATTATAGTAGCGTGTTTGCCCTGTCGAATCCGGTCCAGCTGATCCCGCTTCTCGTCCTTGACGACATCACTTTGTCGAATAATACTCTCCACTTGCTGAACCTGTTCCTGCTTTCTCCGATCCACCTCTTCTCTGCTTGGACCGATGTACGGTTTAGTGGCGATCAATGTGAATTCACGACCGCAAGCAACTGGGGCAACGATGCAAATCACACACATCTTAGTGCAAATTTTTATAGCATGTAGCAAAGATTGCAGGTACGAACTTGAACATGCCCGGCCTACTAAGTCTTGCATGCCTTCAACACGACCTGGGACAACGCAGAAATTTTCCTCAAGGTCTCCAAGTTCTTCAGGTCTACCAAGACAACCGTTGCTGTTACTGCCCCACGTGAAAACCTAAAACGACAGAAGACGTCAGCTACTCAATAGCTTTCACTTTTCACAATAGTTTGTGCAGGATGGACCTCATCATCAACGGACAGAGCTACATTGTGATACATTCCAGCGCAAACTTTCTTGATAAGCGCATGAGTTGTCAGGAAATCAGTCACCAACCCTGGCGTCGCTGAAATCTGTTTCCCTCCTTGCGCAAGCTAACTCAGTCGATGAAGTCACGCTTATTAGAATTGCTAACCGAATAGAGCTGTTGAAATATAATGTAAAGACAATTTACCTGTCCAAGGCGGCCAGTCCCCCATGTGTAGACCTGAAAAACAGGGAACAGATTGGTGAGGTCTACTCAAATGCTTCAACTAGTACACCGGTATGGAATCACGCACCACTCCGCCTTTCAATAGTGGTGGAATAAGAACAACAGCCACTGTGTGCCAGCACGCACACGCGAGCTCCACAATGATGTCTGTTTTCAGTGCTTCAACTAGTTTTGGATTGACATAAGATGTGATGTCCCCATGTCCAAGGCGTCTAGACCATTGCATGTAACAGAACCAAGCAACGTCATTCCAAGCTATGAGTTGAACTTGATCAGGAGAAAGTATTCAACAATCACAACTAGTCTTACCCACCATCCCCGCTTCCCCACGTATATACCTGTCCGTCGATGGTGACAAGCCCAGCATGCATGGCCCCACAAGAGATCTGAAATCAAAAGTACATGAAAAAGTGCTCAACCACTGAGCATCTCAGCTTATACGCCATAACGATAAATCCTGACCTGGCTGACTTGCAGTTTTGCAATGTCTCGCGCAAAGCTGGAATGCTCACTTGTATTGTACGTGGCACCAAATGCTAGCATCTCACCTTTTGATGTGACAGCAAAGGTGTGGTTGGTGCCCACGTCGACCGCGGAAATGACACATGCCTCAGACACTGTTCGTTCCCAAAGCTGGGGCTCCACGCAATCGACGCCATAGCGGACTCGAGCTTTCTTAGTCTTCGTCTCAGATAAATTGTGAACGAGTTCCGTGCCTAGTTGACAGTGATCATTCTGCCCCCACGTAAATACATCGCCGTCCTTGGTAAGCGCACAGCAATGCACACGTCCTACAGCAATATGGCTGAGACCTTCACCGCAAAGCGAAAGTAGCTTTACAGGATGCACAAAGTCTTCGTCACCGCCCTCTTCATCGTCATCACCACTCTCATACGGTTCTTCGTCCGCTTCCAGGGCATCTCGTTCTTCTATAGTACCCTCTCCATTCTTTTCACGTAGTTCTACTCCTTCACCTTCTTCGTTATCACTAGGATCCAAGTCGCTGTCATATTCGTAGGTTTGTTTCATGAGTGCTTTCAGTGAGGAACCTGTGGGCAAACCCGTAGGTCCCATTCTTTTACCCCATACGTATACGTCTCCAGTCCGACTGACAGCGAAAGCTACATCCGAGTCGAAACCCTGTTGCAAAATCTCCTCACCTCGTGAACGATTTGAGCTCAATAGCAGCACTAAAGCAATCATCTTACCGCGTAGACATGGGCAATGCTGCGCCCTCGAAGCTTTTGATAATTCTCGGTGTTGGTGATGATTCCAAATCTCCATGACCTAACTGCCCTGCAAAACCAGAACCAAAGGACCAAACACCGCCCAGCATGTCTAATTGACGCTGGTATTCTTCCTCTTCCTCTTGTCGGCGTCGAATTTCTAGTTCATTCAACACTGGATTAGCAAAGAGTAGAGATCCCGAGTATTTCATTGTGCTAAGTTTTACCTGCTGCCTTCTGCTCGGTCAATGAAGCTGTTAGACGTTGTACCAATGTGCGTTTGCCTCCTTTCTTCGGTAGACCTCGAGCAATACATGATGCTCGCAGCATTTTTGTCTTCATGAGCGTCAGGCATCGCAGATCCAGCTGCAAAAATCAATAAAAAGCAAACAAAGTTCATTCGTGTCTTCACTACGATGTGTACTCGAGGTTTGCTCACCCGTTCCCATGCTTGGTTCGTGAGCAAGTCCTCAGTGTCATTGGTGGGCAAGAACAGTACTTTGCGAAAGTTCACGGCATCTTTGCCTGTAGGTAAGCGGATATTAGGCTTCTTGCGGCGAAGGAACGCCATGGCTGCTCAAAAGCAGCGGACGCGAAGCGACACGTTCAAAACTGTGGTAAACTGCCAAAATGGTCTCCTTGAAGCTGACCAGCACCGATACTAGGGGTGCATTGCTGTTTTCAAAACAAGGAATGGGGAGCTTTACTTGTGCACGGTGCGAAGTCCGGTATATTACAGACCACTGCGGTGACAATTCAAGCAAGACCTTGTACGCGGATACTTTCGCTTTCTTTGGTTATTCTAATGATGTGCTGTTTTGTTGGTCGGAGGTTCAGGACGCGGGACGACGGATGTAGTGAGATCCGTGGACCCCATTGCATCAACTCGTGACGAATCCCAGACTTTATTGTGCAGTCTCACGCGCCGCAATATATGCACCGGATTTGACGTGTCGAAGTTTTCCTCGTTGCTAAGCAAAACAAAATCATCATAGTTGTCATTCTTCGTGTTCACGACAAAACCACTCGAATCATAACATACCATTTGTAGGCGATGACGGGGAGCAAGCAGGCAACGGTGGAGAGAGCGAAGCCCAGCCAGAAGCCTGGAGTAACTACAACAGTTCTCCAGGTCCCTTCTACGACTCCGGTAAATCGATCGTAGACAGCAATAGATAGGAAAAATACAACAAGTGATGTTGCATAGGTGACCACAACCAACCAGGACCAATTCCACGTCTCCCAGAAAATCTGAAGATGAACGATGGGGACGATGTAGAAGAAGGAGGCGACACCGGCACCCCAGAAATCGCCCCCGTCGCCTAGATTGCCGTGGCGGATCAACATGAGAGGCACTACTGTGGTCACAATAGCGTGAAAAGTGGCCAGTCCCGCAGATTTGGCAAATGTGCGAGGGGAGAAAAACATGTCGGAGGCCCCAAACTGATACAGCTCAGGAAACTTAGCAGCAATAGCCTCAAGCAGATCCGTCTCCATAATAGCTCGTGCGATTACTGGCAGGGATGTGAAGACGATGTTGTAAGCCGTGATGTAGATATCGCAGTAGAAAGTCTGACACACCACGTAAAAATCATATTAGTGCGGTGGAAGCATCGAATTCTAACATAATGGCAAGACTTACCTGAGCCGAAAAAGATGAGGCAGCGCCGAAAATGAACTGTGGCACCGTGAAGACAATGTTTTTGTAGAAAAAATAGTCGATGCACTGAGTTGTGCGAAAGTACGATAGCCGACCTAATCCAATGGCAAACACGAGCACTATGAGTTAAAACAAATAATTCGATGCAAAGGCTCAATACCAGCTTACCATGGAATAGCAGAAGCCGCCCTAGGTGGCTGAATTGCTGGACAGCATAGTCAGCACTTCGAACAGCTTGCATGCCTTCTTGACCCATAACACCAACACCAACATGTGCCGCTCGAATCATACTCACATCGTTGGCCCCATCACCACTGCATTTCATTAACACAAAAATATGTGGTCGTTTTGTCACTTCATCGTCATAAGCATGAAGGCTTGAACGACATGAAATCTTACACTGCAAGGGTGACGTCGGGAACACCTGATTTGACGAGCTCTACGACCAAAGCTTTTGAATCGGAGAAGCACGACACACGATGACTGTAGCAGACTGCAACGCTAACTTTAAGAAGTTATCACAGTTGGTAGGCAGCAATGCCAGTGTGAGGGCACTGCCATCGATCAATACAGCTTGACTTTCCTGCAATTGCAAATCGGAAAATGTAAGACATTGAGGTGGGTAAAGCAGTAATGAACCTCGTTTATGGAAACTCTACCTTGGAGTTTTCGAGAGCTTTCTTTAGTTGCTGGGTCATCTCGTTGCGAGTATTTCCTCGTATAATCACTTCTTGCATTTTTGGAGTGACAACTCGGCAAAGCTTCCCCATTTCGAGAGATGTTTCAAGTTTGTCACCTGTCAATACCCAGATCTACGATTGAACAGTACGTTAGAATGAAAAAATGGTACCTTCTTGACTTAAAACAAGACGTACCTTGATACCAGCCTTTTGAAACAAAGATATAGTCTCTGAACTCCAACTTGTAATTTGTCTTCAACGGCTTAAGTAGAACATAATATCATGGTATGTTATATACGTACACAGCAAAAAGGAGATACTCATATCACTTACCACTTGCTCCGATCAGAGTGAAATTCTGCTCTAGCTCGTCGACTAGTGCCCCTGTCTTGGATTCCTTAGCATGAATATCTAGCTCAGCTTCACCGAAGCGAGCTTCCCATGCTTTAAAGTAACTTTCGTCCTGAACAGATTCGAGCAAGTGAATATTAGTGCATTGAAGAAGATGCATGGAAATCAAAAGCCTACAAACCAGCTCTCGCTCAGCAAACAGTAAAATTCGATAGCCTTCTTCGGCAAACTGAGTCACATGGGCAATCATCTCATCTTTATCAGACAAGAAATGCTGGCAGCGCTCCAAGATGACGCTATCTGCGCCTTTGCAGAATATTTTGATCTCTCCATTTTCACCACGAACAACAATGGACATGCGCTTTCTATCACTTGAAAAGTGCAGCACGCGCAGAATCTGGAACGTCGTTGTGTATGTGACGGTCTTGACATGCGAGCCATGACGGTCCTCCTCCGTCACTGCAACGTAAAGTTTTTGTCCGCACCGCTCGAACAACCTTACACCCATAGCTTCAGCGCCACGCACAAGTGCGCATTCATCAGGAGAGTCCGAATTGTACGATAATGCTCCGGTGGCTCGATCATACTCGCACACGACAGTGTGGCAAATAGCCATTGCCAACGCAAAGTGGCTTTCTCGGCTTTCAAGGTTCTTCAACAAACGTCGAAAATGTGAGACGGTTAATTGCTCAGTGGTCGGCTGCAGGCCGTCGCTGTAAAATGTGGGAGGTGAAGCCCCGCCACTAAGTGCATCCAGTGAAGAGATAGAGACTCCACTCAGAAGAGGCCGCTTTTGTGTTGCGCTGTAGACAGTCCCACCAACACTACACTTGCGAAAGAGCATTTGGTTCTGGGTAAGTGTTCCGGTCTTATCCGTGAAAATGTACTTGACTTGTCCTAGCTCGTCTGTAAGAGATGTTGTGTTGGCCAGAGCTCCATCACCACTGCTGCTGCGCATCTTGTTATCCCAAGTTATGAACTTGGCGTGAATCGTTTTAATGATTTCGACGGTGACCACCAACGAGATCGGGATGAGCGTGTTCAGGAGTACGACAAATGAAAGGAAGAGCATGACGGATTCAAGCGCAGCAGTGTGCTCTGTGTCTCCTCTTGACTGTCAAATTGGAAGTGACGCACACAAGCGGCGATTGCACAGAGAAGCACCTGAGTGAAGAACACGAACACCACCGTACGACTCATTCGAATTTCAAGGTGGCTCAGCTTGTGGTGTGCAGCACGAGCATTCTTCATAATCTTGGTGTCGTGACCTGAACAATCAGCAAACAGGTCTGGTCAGTCATAGGCATAAAGGACGAAGCCGGCTATACCGTGCAAATGCACCTGTGTACACTACGAGCATCATAATCCACTTGGTGTTCATAACTGTAGAACCACGCAGCAAAAACTGCTTCTCACTGAGGCTGTACATCTTGGAGTCAAGTGAGAGGTTTCCCGCAAAGCGATACAAATCTTGGTCTGGTTGTTCGCACTTGATGAAGTATTTAGTCTTTTCACGGGAAGCACTGTCAAACGTGAGGTTTAGTGTCGCACGGAGTGCTTCTCGAGACTTTAGATTGGCTTCACCATCCAAGTTGCTGGTGTCAATATAGCATGAGCCTGCAGTACCCATCGATGAACGTTTGTTAGCTCAATGTGCCTACCACCGCTTAGAAAAGTGCCTAAACAATGTATTACCATTCTCCTCACTGCTGGCAAGAATGATGCCATCTGCTGGAATAGGCTCTCGCTCATGTATTCGGATGAGGTCACCAACCTTGCCGATTAAAAAAAGGTCGATGAGTGCGATCAGGTCAATGAAATGACGAACTGGTCTCATGTCGTACTGCTTACCTGAATGCATTCCCAGACAATGTGCTGCTCTTTAAAATTCCTCCAGACGGACACTGGCTTGGCGTTCATGATTGCATCGGAATTGCGTTTTTCTAGTGTGAATCAATACAAACTGAGCCGCAAAACCCATCAAATTAGAAGCAAGTATATCTACCTACCCGCTCTTCGATAGCTTCACGCAGAAGACTGACGCTGACAACCATCACGAGCGGTGCGATGGCTGTTACTGGCGTTAATGGCGAGATTTCCTTAATCGACTGCAAGATTGCAATCACCAGGAAGTATAAATTCGCCGACTATCGAGGCATACAGCAAGACAAAACAACAAAACATTTGCAAAAAGTTAGCTTGTAAAAGACCAGATGATAGCACTCCAAACGAAACTTTAAGACCATACCCGCCGGAATTCTTGTAGTAAGCACAGCGGTAGGAAGTTGACTAGCGTGTACTTGGATGTGTGGATAGCATTGGAAATGTACGTGGGTTTCTCGTGCGTGTGTTCATCCCGTTCAATCTGAAAAGCGTCGACGAGGCGGTACGGCTGGTCGAGTGAACTGCCGCGTCGCTCCATCTCGCGGGTGGAGCGTTGGCGTCGTCCCCAGGACGAGCGTGGCTTGACTGCGATCGTCAACTTTCTCGGGCCGTGCGTTCCGGAGCTACAACCCTCAGAGCGCGTCCTTGGTGATGCACCTCCCCCACCTGGCTCGCTCTCGTACGCAACCGATGCCCCCGTCAGTGTTCCTGTGCTGTAGGTGTCGCGTTCTTATGGTGATGCAAAGCCAAGCCTCATGCAGAGGAAGATGCAAAGGGAGGTCTACAGCACAAGGCTGGACTTAACTTGCGCAGGGGTTTCGATTCCAAGACCTCGCAGGCCACGCAGGCTTAATATGGACGCTGCCGTTACCAGCTCGAGACTCGTGAGCTCTTGGCCGCCCACACCCTGTTGCGTCAGGAGGCGCGCTATGACACAGACAGGTATTTATACGAATTGATGTCACCCGCATCTGGTAGAAGAACTTCTATCTGGTCGCAAGCACAATACTCACCCAACGCTGAAACCGAAGCGAAAGTGATGACACTCGAGGCTAAAAGACGTTGACCAAGCACAATTCCCGACGGATGTGAACAAGTTGGGAACGGTGTTGGTGCTCGCCCACGTTACAAGGTCGTGCCTTGAAGATAGAATGGGATCACTACAGTTAGCAGTTAGCACCTCCGACCGACTACGGATATTTTCAACCGCTAACGATCGATGTCAACTATAGACCTACCTGAGCACGTACAAATACCTTTGCTGGTCGTGCAACCTCCATATTCAATGCAAGATAATCCCATCTAGTCTCGATTTATGCGGTTCAAAGTGTTGTCAAAGCAAGTTGAAGGCAACTTCAACTACATACAGTACAGTGCTCACCCCAATACAGTTCCCCCTCTTTATGCTGATAAACCATCAATACCGAGTCATTGTGCAGACCGATACAGTCAGTCGTCATGGTACTGAAGGGGGACGTCATGTGGCTGCTGCCTATGCGGCCATTGCATTGACACTCTGTGCTTGTTATGCATTTCTGTAGGCGAATCAGGCAGCCAAGAAGGCTCAGCGAGCCAGCGCGTCGCTCAGCACGCGGCTGCAGCAGTGGATTGTGCCCATTAACGGGCTGTACTTTGTGTACAACATTTTGTGGCACTACGACTCGGTGACCACGTGGACACTCGTGGGTTACGTCTTCCTGTTGTTGTCCACCTATCTGAGCTACTCGTGGGTGGTCGGGGCAGCTGAAGAAGGCGGCAGTAGCGAGTACGTGTGCTGGCCAGTGATTCCTCCCTCTGATAACTGATATTATTGCCTATGAGAGATTAACATGATGGACACTTTTGGCGTCGCTTATTGTCCACTTTAGATATGCGATGGACGTTTTGGTCATCACGCTGTTCGTGCAGGCGGGGCTCATGATCTCGAGCTACTTCTGGCTCGTGTACCTCGTAATTCCAGGCTACCTGCTCTACCACGGCGGCAGGATGCTGCTGAACTACGTGTTTGCCCCGGACACTTCGGACGAGGAAGACCCCAATGCCATTAAGAAAAAGGAGAAGGCGGAGCGCAAGGCTGCGCGTCCCAAATTCCGTCAAGGTCGCCGATAGATGGCCATTGACACGGCTGCTCAAGCAAAACAATGCTAGGCCAAGGACAAATTCTGGGACATCGACGACAAGGTGATCAATTTCGAGTACTATTCATGTAGCGCAACAACTAACTCACAGGGCAGCTGAAAACCTTGCCCAGACTTGTTGCTTTTTTGGTTGTCCTTGAGTCGTGCGCTTTGTCTTCCATCCTGATGGCGACGGAACGGTCGTGGGCGTGGAGTCACACTGGAGTTCGTGTTGCCAGTGGTTTGTACCATGCACATCGCATGCGCTTCTAGACTGGGCGTGATTTGTCTAATTCCTTAATTCAAACACGTTCAACTCGACGCCCTCACAGCTTCCATGAAGCACACTACTAGCGCAAGGATTCTCTTGGAAGCTTCCAGTATTGACGTGAGGAAGAACCTCGTGACTGCATCGGCGTGTGGCACGCGAGGGCGGGTCGTGGCGTCTAGCCAAAACAAAAGAACTTCCTCACAAACCTTCATAACTTCCACGGTGGTCGCGTGGGCCCCAGCGTGGTTTCCGTCCGCGAGGATGTCGAACGTGGTGTAGTTGGTCTGAGCCTAGCGCCGCGGGTTCCACCAAGATTGTCCTTCGTCAGAGACCCTTCAGATGAGGGGGAGCATGGAGTCTTGATAGACTTGCTCGCTTGCTGATCTTGTAGCTTTCGGATTTGGGCCACGATTGCTGAAATGGTCTCGGGGTGGTAGGGTAAACTTGTCGGTACATCTGGGTTTGCGAATGGGTGCCGAGCGATTTCGTGCAGCAGGTCGTCAGGCAAACGGTGCAGGAGCTGCAATGACAAGCAGAGATACGGTTAGTTTGTTCCACTTACTTGTCAGAATATTGTGGTACGCTACTAGAGGTATCTATCTACCTGCAAGGCGACTGAAATAAGAAGGTCCGATTGCAGAGGTGGTGCGCATCGCAGACTCAGGACCTTCATCAAGTCCATGTCTCTGCAAATTGATAGATGAAAACAGTTAGCTTGGTCACACTGACACTGTCGAACACAATGAGAGCGCAAATAACCACTTTGCACGTACAACTGCAGCAGTTGCTCGCGAAGCAGCACAGTATGAGCGACCGCTAACACCACCACAAAGTGAACGCCTACTGCAAAAAGCTGCAGAAAAACATGTCAGCCTAATTCAAAAGAGCGATAAACTGCGAAAACGAAGCCGCGTACCACATCCCAAACTCGGAGGAGCTCGTGCAGCGGCGGAACGCAAGCAAACAAACTCAGAATGAGCGGCAACGCATATATCCTGGCCGTAATGCCTCGCGTAGACAAATGCCGGTACAGATCCGGGTCCAACTAGTATGCACACATATTTCCCGTTAGCTCGTGTGTGCAGCAAGGCATCGTACCAAAACAATTCTGCAACTCAGCAGCAACAATTGCTTACTGTTTGCAAACATTTATCCACCAGAGCGCAGCCTTTTTCGACGCCCTTGAGCTGTGGAGCCATGTAATGCGGACAATGCCGCACAATCAGCTGACAGAACGTGTGGTACGCATCCGGCTCCGGCAGCACATACAGTAGCGGCGCACACAACACATTCATGCCTTGCACATATCTGCAGCAAACACAACATCAACATTAGTCCTCTAAAAACAATTTAAATCTCGTTCAGCAAAAGAAATCCACCTAATCGACGGCAAGTTGCCATCTCGAGCCACTCCTTCCTCCTCCTTCTCCCCCGGATCCGAGCCCTACACACAAAATAAAAAAAGGATAAGTTCCCCCTTTAACTATTTTTTCCACAAAAATAACAATACTTTTTCTTACTAATTCGTTGATAAACACATTGAGCAGTCGCACCAATTTCTCCTCCGGCACGCGTTGAGCAAACTCCGAGTCTCCGCGAAAGGTCCGAAACGTGTCGTTCCGAATGTCTCCGTCGCAGTGCGAGGCCCCCGACCCACCAGCGCCGCGTATTTGGTCATGTCCACGTCCCTCTCCACCCCTAAAAACATTTCCAGAGCCGCCCGCGGAGCTCGTTCTGACTGGCCGAACCCTCGGCGTCTCTTGGAAGGCCCAAGACGAGCACGAGGCGCTTGAGCTCCCGCCAGCGCTCGTAGTCCGAGGTGACGTCTTAGAAATTGACATTGGGAAATTGACGATAGGTTAGAAACCAGGAGGTGGTGGTATGAATCTGATGCAATCGCTCGCACCTCCGTCCAAGAGCTCCCAGTAGTGGCGGCGCAGCTGACGGAGCACAAGCAGAGGGGGTGAGTGAGCAGGTTAGACACACACGCAGGAGGGAGAGATGACGTACGAGCTCGTCCGACGTGCAGGGCGCGTCCATTGCAGGGTTGGCGTAATTTAACGTGGTAGCCTTTATTTTCAAAAAAGTTAAATAATGTGCACAAAGAACATTTCGTTTCGCACTTAAGCGAGTAGTTGTTGTGCTATGGTGTGTATAGCCGGACAATTTGTATACAATCTGTATGTTTTATATTTTTTCCAAGTTCAACCCGTGACGGGTTAGGGGTTTCGCAAACTGTTAGAATTTAAGAGCGAAATACCTCAGTATACACGGTATAGTTGGCCATGCGTGAAAGGCTGGTTAGGGAGATAGAAGCCGACAGTGTCCAGCGTTTGACCTTGCGATTTGTTGATGGTCATCGCAAAGGCCACTCGCACAGGAAATTGCAGGCGCTTGAAACGAAAAGGAAGCTTGGTTTGTGAAGGATAGAGTGCAATTCGTGGCAGGAGATGAGTATCACCGTAGAAAGTTCCTTGACTGATCACCGTCACTTGAAGCATCATAGGGAAGAAAGCGTTAGCCCGGAGCCGCGTGCCGTTACAAGACCCTCTCGTCGTCTTCAGATTGCGCAGCAAAATAACCACTCATCCGACCTTGAGTCGAAGCGCATGAAGCGGCATGGAGGCGTCGTCAATTGTGTTGAGAAACTCGGTCGGATACAATGACTCGTTCTCAACTTCGCCTGGAGACATGGCGTCCGCACTCCGGTACTCCATAACATCTCCGGGAAATGCGCCCAGGACCAAGTTGTTGACTCGAATGACATCAGCATTTAGAGGGGTGAGGATGGTCTTGGTAGTAAAAGAATTCGAATCAGTGAAGTCTCCATAAACGGCTTGAGTAAACTCGGACAACGCTGGATCTCTGATGGGAGCAAGACATCAGCGTGAACGTGTCCTTCACCGACATCAAGCAGTATTCACTCCAAGTATGCAGGGGAGGGACCGCCGGGAGCACTGCTCATTTGAACTTCAGCACTGCGGATTCGGCCTTCAGCACTGCGAAAACGGCCTTTATCACCGAGTCGACATCACGCCCGGTTCGACTTCAGCACCGGAAAAGCGGGCTTTATCACCGATAATTTAACCTCCTTTGTATTGACTATGGTGCAGAGCTACCACACTTCTGCACACGGCAGAATTACCATTCATCTGCACGTTGCAGGTTTTGGCATGGCTCTTCGTGGGGAGCTTAAGACGCAGCTATCTATAGCTAGTGCCTTGGGAAGCCAACCAGAGGCGACCGAACTGAGGTGCAGTCGCCCATAACCTGAGGGTGGTGCACACCAAACACGGTGCTGAAGTCCAAATCGACGGTGTTCCTTGCCCAGTGATTCGGTGACACCTGGGCAGTGTTGAAGCCTGTTTTCCAGTGCTGAAGTCTAATTCGACGGTGCTTCCCACCGGTACTCGTATGCAGGGTAGGTGACGCGAGTAGGTTCGCTGCGAGCTTGAAGACTTTCGTCACACGCCACAGGAAACTCCGGTTTAACGATGCACTCACAACAACCGATCGCGGAGCTTTGGGAATTACAGGCAGCATTTGTCGAAAAGCTCCACCCCATGACGACATCCTTACCACCAAAAGGAACTTGATCATGACGGTCGTCATTTTCTTCATCACATCCCGCATTGTGCGATCAAGCGCTTCGTAAATGTGTCGATGCATCATCGGAGTTTCATCAACAATGATCAAACTGGAAGACTGAATCTGGCGAGCAATTTTCGACTCCGTAGCAAAGTGGCAAGTGGAGTTATGCATGACCGGAATTGGGATTTTGAACGTTGACTGAAGCGGGCGAACTCCTTCTAGTAGCAGAGCGGTGATCCCACTTGTGGAGGTTACGATGACATGCCTTCGAGATGCCTTGAGATGGACGATGATAGCGGAGTACACGAATGTTTTGCCTGATCCTCTAGGGCCATCAATGAAGAACACTTTCGGTGCAATCAGACCTGCATCCGTGTCGAGCGACGCAACAGCCGCCACAACAGAGTCAAAGAGCCCTCTGCTCTGTGTTCAGCATGCGCTCGAGTCTTTCAGCCTCAAAGAGCCCTGGAAGCACGTCGCAGAATTGGCTGACTCCCATTCCATGTCTGTCAGCGGCACGTGATGTCTTGAGGGAGCGAGGAAAAGTTTGCCAAATATGGCCCAATATGAAACAGGATAGACTCAATGGCACTTAAAACATGTTGTTGCGCGTCCGCAGTGAGCGTGTCGATTCCGCGCGTATGCATGAAATCTTCCGCAAGCGCAGTCATGTACTTGTCAAAGAGTACTTCCGGTTCGAGCACCTCGCAGAATAGGAGCACCATAGCAAACAGTTCACGGACTTGGCAAGGTGATGTAGATCCGGCAGCCAGAGCAAGATCGTTGTCGAACTCCTGATCTGACTCTAACAGTCTTATCGCGCGTCAAGATAGCGCATCGGTTCATCTCGAACTGTTTCGTTGTCTGCACTTAAACCAACGCGAGCCTGAATGCGATCGTGGCCTTTGTAAACGTACTTGTAGAGGTACTTCACGGATTGAATCGATGAGCAGATCTCAACGATATAAAACAGCCGAACACTTGCACAGGTAAGGATTGTAGGGAACGACCCAGCGATTATCAAGCACGTGCGACCCCTTGACCACGACACGACCGTCGTTTCGCCGCCGATAGAGAGGATACCTATCGCTTGTGATCTGGGTCTCCTCAATAAATTCCTTTGGAAATTTCTTGGAGCAAAGGCATCCTTCATACATGGTGCGTTGGGTCTTGCACTACCGCAGAGGCCATGAATCATGTTGCTTGTAACACAGTCAAACAGCTCCTTGTCTGAAGGGTCAGGCAACTCGGCGCACACAAATCGATCAATGCCTTTTTTTTTTACAGTCTCTGGCTTGTAATCGTCATGGAGAATCCACAACATGTGTGCATGAGCCAAACCACGCTTCTGGAACCCGATGACGTACATCTGACCTTTGATGTCTCCGAAGATCTTCTTCTCGATGATTAGCTGTAGCAACGCCTTCAACTTTAGTCGGAATACCCGACAACACAGGTCAAAGCGGTCTCGTGATTTTTGACCTGGAAGCAATGCGCTCGTAATCTATTTCCACTTAGGGTTGCAAGTCATTGTAATGGATCTGGTTTGCCAAACTTGCGCACAATAGCCATCGCATCTTGGTAGAGACTTTGCATGTATCTAGGTCCTCCAGTGAACGAAGGTGGGAGGATCACCATGCGCCCAGCCGGGATGACATCATCTCTACCCACTTGATCGAGAAGACCCTGATAGAGATTAGCGCGGAGCTTCTGTTGATTGAGTCGAACCCACATCAAACGGGACTCTTCGATTTTTGCGTACGCATCAACAGTGTACTCCCGGGTAAGACTTCCCGACAAATGCAGCACTTGCGTCTCGCGACTGATCATGAAATGAAAGCCTTAGAATTGGTTCATCGTAACACCTGTTGACTGCTTGAGTTGTTCACTCCAACCGCGGTGACCAAACGGGAAGAGGAGAACGAAGTGGAGCAGATCGTATCTTGGATCAAGCTGGCTTACGATCTGGACCCCACCACCACGTTTGTGAATGACGATGTTTCTTAGTCCGTCTCCCTCGTCTTCTTCTCCAACAATCGCCACAGCAAATTCGGATCCAACAGGCTGGTCGTACTGACGGTTTTGTTGTGCCTGCTCCCCGACGATCAACTCGAAGCATTATGTTGGTGCGTTCCGAACTACGATTCTTTGTTGGCTTCGAACTGCCGCACAAAAGGGTTCAACTCTTGAAGTAGCTCCTGGATCAGCTTGAGGACGGAATGGTCGAGGTGCAGGAAGATGCTATTGCGACGGTGGATCTGGTAGTCAGTGTCGTAAATATAGATCTGCGCAAAGCGTGGCTCCTGGTTGTCGTCCGGAAGTAACCCCTTGGAGATGAGATGGTTTGCACTCTGTACGTATACACCCCAGCGCGGTTGCTAGCGAGCGTACGGTCGAAGCTCGCACCACTTGAAGTGAAGTCGAAGACTGAGTTGAAAGCACGAATGTTGTCGCGGTAATGTACAGCTAGTGCGGAGTCCCCTTGAAGCAAATCTAGCAGTCATTGCGGTGGGTTGGTAAACGCACGCTCCCATTCTTGCAACAAAGCTCGAGCACAGGGTTGCGCTTGCTCGACGTAGGCTATCTTTCTTCGACCCACGTAAGCGCTCCACACGCCGTGCACTTTTTCGTCTATTTCACCAAGCACATTAACCTGGACATTCCCATCGTATCGCGTCCCAGCCGAAAATGACCTTGGGGCTGTTGTTCCATCAGTACGGCGAATGACACGCCTATGTGTGCGCTTCGATGGCGTATCAGCATGACGGTAGGACAGACCACCAGACGGAGGAGCAACAGGCTCTTGGACTTGACCGTGCGGTTTTTGACGTGGGAGGCTCCCTTCTAGGTAAGCAAGTACGCGATTCATGCAAGGCAACCCGTGCATCGATAAATGCAGCAGCTTGATGGTACTGTGCAACGACGGCAGCAATCTCGCTCTCCTTGTGCTCCTCTCCAAACCACCAATGTCGTGCGTCAAAGGCAGCGGAGGTGTCGCCACCATCAGCAGTGTCCATAACGTAAATAGGGATGAGTGGTTCGGTCGACCGAAAGCTAAATGACGGAGTGGATTGTCTCACAAATAAGAGACAAGGTCGGCGTAGCAACTTCGGCACTTGCCAACCAACATGGGTTCAGTATCAGACCGCATTTTACTGCTAGTAAATTTCTCGTGTAAAAACAGTTCGATAATACAAATCTCAAGGGGTTGTTACGCACGCATGAAATGGGTGCAACTCTCACTGTCCCATAATGGGATCGTCCAAGAAATGTCGAGGTTTTTATGGAGAGGAAACGGATGCGATTCATTGACATACTTTCAGGCAATTTAAAACTAAACATGTTAGGTGACTTCCCCTGCTGTGGGCTTGAGGCGCACACGGTCTAGATGTGAACAAAGTCACGCAAGAAGGGGGAGTGAGCATGGCATTGCTGAACACGATGGCCTCCCCAAGTGCCCTCCACTCCACTAGCCTCATCTCCCGGTTCTTCAACCCTGACTCGTCCCGCAACGCCTTCTCCCGCCACGACCTCTGTCCTCGCAGCTCCAGATGATGTTCGTCTGGAGACCCGGATTTAACTAGGTCACCGTAGATGCTCAGCTAAGTTAATCCGCCACTCGAGTACTGTACTAAGCCGCCGCTTAGTACTGTAAGCACAAAGCGCATTTGAATACACTGTAAACCTACACGTTGCACACTCCGTTGTCGGATGCGGTACCGTCACATCGCCGGATTGGCCAATGAAATCGCCAGGAGGGGCCACCAATTGCTATTATTAGTAGTAGAAATTTTGGACTGGCGGTGACCCGAGCCACCGCAACAACCAAGGTCCGATTTTGAACTTAATCCCTTTTTTGCATGGGGTGGGGTTGGAGGCTCAACGCAAACGAGACCAGCAAGACACGGGCAAAGCAAACACTGCAGCGACCGTATATCACCCTAGGCGAAACCACTGTCAAGCAGCTCCAGGTAACATATCGCGCTCTTGATTCGAAATGGAAGGGAACGGAACACGACCAAACAGAGGGTCTGGTGTTGGGTCTGCTTTGCCAGGGTGTCCCTGGCGCTCAAACCCGATCGATTTTTGGAGTTGGTGGCTCGATGATAGCTCGGCTGAAAGCGGTTCTGGAGAGTGGATTGCAAAGCTTGTACACTAGGCGGACGCGCGTTCAGCGGTCACACGCTTTTCGTATGATGACATTGACATATTTTGCAGACCTGCCGTGAATGAAATTTATGGGATGGCTTTCCCTGTTCCCCCGGGGCCCTCGCCAATATTTGGTCGAGCCGAATATCGGGTGGAAGGTGTTGTGGGATAGCTAAACGCTAAAGACCAACGCAATACAGCGGCGAGCCATGTAATCTGACTTAGTGATTTTCAGCACGTTGACTGGCAAGATGACTTTGCCTAGAGGCCGCGAATTACGCGCGTCGCAGCCCTTCTGCATACTGCTGATAAACACGGTATGGCGCTCGATTCAGTTCTCGTCGGGCGGTGGGGAGGGGGCTCTGTCCGCGTCTGCGAACGTGTGCACCCGCGCACAAAGCAGAGGTCAGTAGACAACTACTAGGCGCTGGCAAGCGCGATGCCACGTTTTCTTTGTTGCTGGGCATAGCGGTCGCTGGGGTCGTGTCGCCTTAAAAGTGAGGGACAGTACCAATCGTTGACCTACATCATTAAATATGTCAGTATACAGGATTTGTGAGAGCCGGGGTTTTGTGGTTGCCCGGCCACCGCCAGTCTTTTCACATTTTGCATTCGTCAGATCCTGGCTTCAACAATATCTTTCGTGAATCACGTTGAGTGACGCTTACGCTAGTCATGCCACACGCGCGTCAAGATTGCAATGACGCGCTAGCGTTCAGGCTGAAAGCGACGCGGACTTGCTGCTGAGCGCAGACCTGCTGCTTCTGCTGGCCGCCGACTTATGAATCAGTGGATGCTATCCGTCTGTCAATAGTAGAAGTGTAACACGCTGTTTGTTGCTGCCCGAATTTTAGTTCGCTTTGTTTTGTCGGGCCGTATGCCCCCGTCTTTGTGATTTGGCGATGATCTGAATATATTTGGTTGTGTCCCAAAAGCGTTTGCTATCCACCCGGTATCGCTGCCAGCACACTGATACACACGTGCGTCGCGGTGAGTCACAAAGAGACATTGCTGTCATCCTCTCCTTGTCCCTTTCCTGTACATCTTACTTACACAGTCTTCGCACCGCTTGGCGAGATCGTCTGCTACGGCAAGTACTAAAAACACTGCTGTCTGATCAGCGTTATGGACGCGATCAACACCACGCTCCTACATCAGCTCCAAAATTTTGTCGCGAAACTACTGCGCTGTCTCGCTGTCAGCAGGCTGGTTTGACCTTGGCACGTGTGGCAGCGTAAACACGGCTAGTGACGGCGTAGAATCTCTATCAGAAAGACCACGTTGGGTTGAAGTTATCAATTTCTACACCATGTCCTGCAGCGAACTCTAGTGCAGCATATAAGCTGGAACAGGAGTGCCTTCACAGCGCAAATCGACTGTCCACCGAACAATCTCTTCTCAGCAGAAGGGGACTGCACTGTCACTATCCCGAAATCTCTTGACCATTTCTTCTTAGCCCCTTTAGTCGTCGCGCATAGAGAGCATTAAGTCTGAACAAAAAAGCTGTTATCTGAACTAACAGCGGTGACACGAACCTATGTGCCTATCATTTTTTGCGAGAGCATAGAGAATTAACTGTTCGCAGCGATTTAGGGGTACATTGAGCGCTACTCGCTGAACACTTAGGGAATTAGTTTGGGAGATATTATGGTGAATTGATAAAAATAACTTCAGAGTGCAGTGCCAAGATAGAAACGATTCGCCCGGTCCCGGAACTAGTTATACCGAATAACCTTAGTTATAGCGGTCACGACTTATTAACGGTCGGAGGGATTTGGCCAATGGGAGGCGTTCAATACTGTTGCCGTCCCCACTATTTATAGCGGTCGGTCGTTATATTCCAAATATATTCCAACAATAAATTACCGGGCTGCCTCCACCACGAATTTGCCGCTTTATTTGGCATTCTTCTAGCAAACTAAAGCACAGATGTCGAAGGGCAGGTCGTGTCACTCCTACATACTCGCGAAGCGAGCCCAATAGCTTCATGAGACCCTATTTTCCTTAAAAAACGGCTATTCGTAGTCGCATCAGCCTTTTTTGGACATCCAAACCTCTTACTGACCGCGTGTTGTTTGCCGCTCGATCGACATGTAGAAGTGAATGTATTGAGACCTTACTTCGTGCTCCTAGCTAGTTATGCATGACCTTCTGGATTTGTCAGTTTCGCTACCGCTTGTACTCGCTCCCGTGGCCGTTGCAAAACCCTTCCCTTCTCATTAGTGATGCTGTTGCTGGGCTCAACCCCAGCAACTGCAGCACGCTGTAGCTTCAGCTACAACACCGCGGCAGAGCTGGCCTCAGCTGTGAGAGTATTTGTGGACCACACCGTGTAGTTTATCGGATAAATTCGCTTGTGATCTCACTGGTCTATGCATACACATCCCAAATCAATCCAGTTGTCACCGACCGCTATAACTAAGATCATTCGGTATCGTCGTTGCGTTTGCTTTCTCCCTGTCGAACTACGCCCACAAAGCACAGAAGTATATTTCGGAGGCACATTTGAATATGAATGAAATTGTATAGATCATGGAGTTGGAGCTGAGACTGCTGAAGATCGCATCGATGAAATGCACACATTAAACGTGTACACTACCCAACAAAAACGCGGCACCAGGTGCCCGATATACAATGAATCTCACAAAATGGAATATAAAATTTGGTTTTGTGCTTCTTCGACATGCCGAGGCGGTGCTGGAGGTTCTTTAACATGTCCTTACTGGTTGCAGCTCTTGCGGTGCAATTCTACGGATGAGTTTTCATATTCTGATCTTGGGTGGCACAACAATTTGGTGGGATCACCTTGCGATAGACCGTACACGTTGGTCATGAAGAGAGCAGCACGGGGAATGGTAGCTGAGTCCATGAAACCTGCGCGTCTAAGGAACAATTTGATCGACAAATTTAATTTGGATCGACAGACTGTGACAGAGCTGAAGACGATTAATTTTTTGGCTACAACTACAAAAAGACCTCCCTTAACTGCACTAATTTCGTCAATGATGTCGTCGACCTTGCGTTAAATTCCCGCTACAGCCCAGATAGTAGCGATCTCACTCCGTTTTCATTTGGTTACAAAACCGATAATGACGGGACTCCGGTCTTGGGTGGTGGAAGCAATGAAAACCCCTTCATAATAGCAGTTTCTACCTAACACATGATGAAAAACTTGGATCGTGACCCAAGGGCGTTTATTTTCTGCATGGATGCGAATTTTAAACTAACCAAGAAAGGTTTTCCGCTCTTCGTTTGTCGAGTTTCGGATGTTGGTCGCTCGTTTTCCCTGTGGCATTGTTCATTACATTACAACAAACGCACGACCAGTATGCCTCGGCACTACTTTCAATTTCCCAACAGTTTCTGGAGATTGTTAGTCATCAAATGCGCATTGACTATTTTATGGGAGATGCTGAAGACGCTCAGCTAAATGGATTTATTGAGAGTATCGGGCCAATAACTACATGTTCGCCTCTTATGTGCTTTTTTACGTGGTATCAAATGTGAAGAAGCATTTGACTAATGTTTCAGAAATGTCGACGCATATGGTTTTTAGACACATCTACGAAATGCACTATGCCGGAGATAAGATGGAATACGAGCATGTAAAAGATATTGCTTTTGAGAAATGGCGAGGACTCTGATTTGCACATTTTGTCTTAAGTCTGAGTGCAGCGCTCCGCGTTAGGCGATTTAAGGATCCTTTTAACC
Organism: Phytophthora constricta; assembly: GCA_011947335.1. Classification (NCBI taxonomy): domain Eukaryota; phylum Oomycota; class Peronosporomycetes; order Peronosporales; family Peronosporaceae; genus Phytophthora; species Phytophthora constricta. The sequence goes on along the minus strand of JAAVTI010000614.1, from coordinate 204,461 downwards.
CAAATAGCAAGCTAGCCGCTCATACTGAAAATGTATCAAACAGGTTGTAAAGCAGTAGTGGCGATTTCTCGGAGGAGGACATGGGCGAGGATAAGTCGGAAAAGTGGAGCAGGGAGAGACTACGATATAAAATATGCGGTTGAAGCCAACGTCCAGAAAACAAGAGACGAGGATGGAAAATTGATGAAGTCTCGGGTGGGCGTGCGGAATTAAGTCTAAGCTCGTTGCAAGTGCGGTTATCCAAGACCCCTCCCCCAACATATGAGGCTGTCACTTGTTCCAAAGCTTTCGGACCTTTCAATTAGCACAAAAACCAATGATCTTCGCACGCATGCTGAAAGAGGTGGAGCCAACTCAGTACTGCAATCAGATCGTGTCACTCTAATTCTGTCATGGGCAGTCATTAGAAGATGTGACGCACAAGTGACTACATTGCACAGAAGACAAAAAAACTGCCTGAAAAGGACGTAGGGTTAGACATCAGTGGTATTGGAAGGATCACAACGGGAACTATTGGTATTATGAAGCGGTGGCATACAGCGATGAAGGCTTTTGAAGCCGTCACGAAAGATCTAGAATTCGTTGCCCACGTCGACTTATCGACTCCAGTTGACCCTGAATTTCTTGTATCTACCAATCCTCCTCTGGAAGATGGCGTGAGGGCGCTGCCAATTTTCTCTCCTCAGGTAAGCGTCACTCAAGTGCTGTTAGCTAGAGTTTTAATTATACTAACGTGCGATTCATGCTTTTAAACTAGATTGATCTCCTTGATATTGCTGGTAAGCGCCCTCTTGGTGATACAACCGTTGATGTGTTCATGAATTATTTGTTCGGGACCCGAAGTGATGTCGTTTACATCGACCCGACAAGCCTCTCCATTGTTGTCGACGGGACAATCAGTGTTGCGACTAAAAACCTAGCGAAACTTTCCTACGGGCTATCAACCGAGATGATTTTGGTTCCAATCAACTACACTGGTGCAGCCTCATCATAAACCCCACCCAGGCCGATGTGCGTATTTACGACCCAATGTGCTCGAGTTTCGCTGACGACGTCCGAGCTGTTGCTCAGACGATATTGCCTCTGCTGCCACCTCCGCCAAAGGACAAGACTAGATATCATGTTCTAGCGTATGCGTCGGCCCTTGCCACTTAGGTGGGCTCTTACAACTGTGGTCTCTACATTTTGGTGGCTGTTAAAATGTTTTGCCCCCGGTAAAGCGAACCGAGACCTTGTTCCGCACTTGCCCTAAAGATACCAATGTATGTGCTTTTAGGAACCTACAATGCTCGTGGTAGTAATTGTAGACGTTAAAGACTATAATGCATTTACGTGCTTCTCGGCGAGACACCATTTACGAAGCCACTTGTAGATGTGTCTAGCGTGATTAATTTCTTGCTCAGCAGAACTGTCTGCTTTACCACCCTACACACACTGCCCTCCTCGCTACTAGATGGAAAGAAACCTAGCCCAAGAGCAGCACTCATTGTTGCCGAGCTAAAGTAGGCTGATCATGTTTTGCGCTCGATTATTCACCTCTCCCGAGACTGCTTCTCCTTTTTCAATACGTTTTCATCTTCCCCCTCTTGTTACACAGTTATAACAGCGTACAGTTCACCACTCGTCTTGGACCGGAAGGGTCGTGGTTGGGTCGATGCATGATGCAGCAATTTCCTCGACAGCAAGCACTACGTCATTAGTGCTCGCCGCCAACTTCGCCCCCCTCTTTGTTATCCTGGCTCTTGGGACCTCACTGGCAGTGGGGCGCAGCATCGTACAAAAAACTTTCAAAGCCGTCATGTCTTCCTTCTGCTCCGTGGACTGAAACACAAATCGTCGGACTCGTTCGGTGGTCGACAGCGAGGGTCCCCCAGCTCCACCAGGTATTGGACCGTGACGAGCGGCGCCAGTGTCGGGATCAACGCGACAACATCAGCAACATGCCCCTCTGCAGCTTTACCCGCTAGCCGCACCTTATGGGCTTCATGCAGCATAAGAATGTCCTTCACCACAGCCGGTGCACCTCAATCGACCCGATCAGAACGCGAGGCTCTGCGCCACGTCCCACTCATGACTGGACCTGCCGCACAGCGCTGTAGGATGACACACAAGTGGTCTCATCACCTCCTCTTTCTGTTTTCTGTTTTGATTTGCGTTCCAGCACTCAATTGAGTTCTCTGTAAATGTTGCCTCCATCTTGAGGCAATGACTATTACGATTCCCGCTCCTATAATTCAAATACTGTAACAACAACTATGTTAAAACTGAGTGCAACATGCTTTATAGAAGTACAGACCGGGCTCCTTTATCGCTCTCCCAAGCCTATCTTTGTCCTAAGCCATCCATGTCTTACCAGCAACATGATTTACGTTGCAATAGGACTCATCCAAAAATACTCCCGGGTAACAAGGATTCGAAATAGCGCTTCTTTCGACTGGTGCAAAACTCCAACCTAGCATATAGCATAGAGGCCTCAGAGAGACCGTTTGCAACCGAAGCGTAGCGGGGGCTGCAATGGTCGGTGCGTGGGCCGGAGTAGGTGCGTGAACTAGAGTCATATTTATTTACCGCCGCCTTGCCCGCCATGGACGGAGCGTAGCAGAGCGGAATTGGCGGTGCAAACGAGGCGCTCAACTTCCCGATTGAGTACGATTCGAATTAAATCAAACGGGTTTGACTGACTGTCGCACCAGTGGGAGAAGTGCCTTTCTTTTTATGAACACGGCTCGATAATTATTTGTGTATCGGAATGCAGCATTCGCTGGTTTATCTGCACACAAGCTCCTTTTTCAACAACAGATCCATTTCTTGGAGCAGTCGTTGCATTCCTCGGAGCTGCAGCGTCACGCTGGTCCGTGCAGTCACTTCATCTATGATCATTTGAGCATTTACCAGTCGTATCAACCTGTTTTGTTCGTCGATATAAACTCAGATCACAGGTGCAACAACATCGGGATCATAGGATCGTGTTGTGCCACGAGAAGACGGCTTTGTCTGTATATCAGAATATGGAGGCAAAGTCGGTAACGACAACTTCATATCAAAAGCAGGGATCACCTCCGAGTGTGTCCCCTCTTCGGAGCTGTATTCATATTTGGCGCGTTTGGCCATGGTGTGGGCGATGTTAAGCCACTGAGCTACAATGTACTGTGTTCGCCGGCCTCGAACATCCCTGTAGCCTTCACAGTGTTGACAAATATGTAGCACCTCACCACGACTTGTACTGATCATGAGAGAGTTCTTCTCGGCTAGCCATCATGGTTTGCAGTAAAAAGCGCTAATGAGCCGCTTTGCAGAGACCCCTCGTATTCACGAGGCTATTTTTATCTGTCACGGTCTGTTCAGGTAAGAATTGATCAAGCTACATCTCAATATGTGCCGTGTTAAATTGTTTGGTCCTACTGTATCATGTCTGTAGATTACAATCGTAAATTACCGCAGCGCAGTAGACATGGTACATACCCTCTATAGGATTATACATACACGAGTAACGGCCCAAACTTAACAACTCAAGGTAGTCTCTGGCTCCCCGTCTGAGAATGAGCCGGCGTGTCCTACTAGATCACAATTGTCTTTCCAGAAAGGTGAAAGCGATAGATGTCGAGGGACTTGACAGCGGTGTAGACGTCGTCGACGAGCTCGGCATTGAATTCCATCTTGATGCTGCCTCGGTGATTGGCAGAGTGCAACTAGCCAATATCAGGGAAAATGGCACAATGTAGCTGCAGAACCCTTTAAAGGCGGTAGCTTTACAACTGCTTGCTGCCGGAGAGGAGAGTGTCCCTGTGTGCGCCTAGAAAATAGATTGACATTTATTTTGTTGTAGTACACGATCAAGGCGCCTTACGCCTCATTTTTAACAGCATTTCGTCGAGCACCCTTCGATTTCTATGTTCTGCGGGTTGTGGCACTTTTCGGCTCAAGACAGGCCTGTTAATATCACACAACAGGCTTAGTTCAGTATTTCTACAAGTCTTCGCTTTTCCTAATCTTAGCAAGCGTACCTGCTTTACAGTATAAAGCTTATTGCGCAGCTTTTGCTGATTAGCTACGTGCTAATGAAAACGCCAAAGTCTAAATGCAGCATCTTACGCAACTGCCTGAAGGTGTACTGACAGTTGTCTTCTAAGGACTCAACTAGTGCGTCCTCCATCTCCCGGATGTATTTCGCACGAGATCCGCCTCGCTTCTTAACGCCGGTCATCCCACGCTAGATGATGCGGCGGCGGGGATAGAAATATTCATGATCAGGTACTACGCTGGTCATGTCAAACAATGACCAAGAGATTGACCATCCAGCATGGTGATCCTATATGCTAAAAATATGGAAGCCTTTGTAGCTAACGTAAAATACCGAATAAAACGCCCGCAGCGAATAGAACGCCCTTCGAATAAACGCTCTCTGAAAAGGCGTTATATAAAAATAGAACGCTCTTGCTAAGCCAGTCATTTTGTTGTTGATTTCCAACGCAAACGAATGGTTCTAAGCCACCAAGCGTTTAACGAAGCTACTAAGCGGCTATCTCACTCTAAAAGTTCCCATGCCGGCCAGAAGGAAGAGCGTCGAAATCAGCATCAAGCAGCAAGCGATTGAGTGGATCGCGACTGAAGGAGGAGGGGTGCCTTCACGCGCCGAAGCTCACTTCCGACGACGCGGATGGCGTATCACAGCGTCATGCTTTCGTCAATGGTGGCGAGACCGCGAGCAGATCATGGCAGAGCACGGTGCTCGCCGACGCGTCGTCGGAGGAGGGAGACGACCTCTGCTCGGTGCTGTCGAAGATGAAATCGTCGACATGATCTACGAGAAGCGCATTAGGAAGGAGAAGGTGTCATGGACCTGGATTGCATCGACTGCCTTGGAACTCTTTCACCAGAGCCGTACCGAAGAAGAGCACGAAGAAGACCCTATCCGATTCGTGGCAACTGATCCCTGGATCAACAACTTTATGGCCCGGAACAGTCTAACGCTCCGCAAGCGCACCAATCTGACGACATTAACGGACGAGGTCTTAGTCGAGCGTGCTGTGGCATACATGGAGTTTTTGAAGGAGCATAAGCCGCAGATGAATCGCGATCGCACGATCCTAATGGATGAGACTGCAGTATACTTTGAAGATGCTCGTGACTACACGGTTGACGATGTTGGCGCTCGTCATGTGGTGATTCGCTCCACTGGTTTTGCTTCCATGCGAATCACTGTCATGCTGGCCGTAACGGCAACTGGTAAAATCTACCTCCATGCCTGATCTGGAAACGGAAGACCCGCGGCTCTATTGAGCGACTGGGGGATGCTACGTTGCCCACCAACCTCGTGCGTGGGTGGACCAAGATCTGCTGCTGAATTGGCTGGATTGGTACTATCCTACCGTCCTACAATCTACGGGTCAGTACACCGTGTGGGACTCGATGCGCGCCCACATTGGAAAGCGCGTCAAGCAGCGTTGCAGTGAAAAAGCTATCAAGATGGCTGTTGTGCCAGGTGGGCTTACCCCAATCTTGCAAGCTGGAGATGTGGGCATTTACAAGTCCTTCAAGGACAACATCTCCAAGCTGATCGACGAGTGGAAGTGCTCAGACAAGGTGACGTACACGAAGGGTGGAAATCCACGAGCGCCAGAGCTGTCTTTGGTTTCATCATGGGTTGCCCGAGCCTGGAAGCAGACTCCGGACGATGTCGTCGTGAAAAGTGTGCAGGCCTGCGGTTTCAATGATGATTCCACCTCCTGGCACATTGCCAAACATGATGTGTATGGCGCCAAGTTCAGATCGGCGTGGCAGCTTCGCGAAGGAGCCGACCATGATAGCGATGACGAGGGAGCCGTGAGCGAAATCATGGAAACGTTTGACGAGATCTTCATAGAGGATTAATCCTGACTAGCTAGCACAAAAGAGTTAGTTGAGATGCTTCTTAAGGCCAATACAAGGAGCTTTTAGAAAACTTACCATTTCACAGTGCGGAGAATTAACGGACTCGATGGGACTCGAACCCGCGACAACCCTGCTCCCATACGGGCCCTCAATAAACTCAAGCGGCTTAACCGGTTGAGCTGTCAGCACTGGTTGGAGACCATTTTAGCCGAAATCGAATATAACGCTTACTTTGCACGAGAGGGCGCACTGATCCGTATTATATGTTAGCAATTGTGTTGGGGTCGGCCGAGGACGAGATCAGAACACTTTTCAATTCACCGCCTCCTCGACCAAGCCCCACAACGAGTGACCAAGCACACCTCCAGCATCGCCACACCGAGCTCTACAATGACGCAGCCACGCCCAATCGGACTGCCTCACAAAACGCGACCCCGTGAGCAGAGAATTTAAAAAGGGTACGATGCTATTATTTTTACTGTGGAATGAATGTGTGTAGCCCTAAATTACTGTCGGTTGTTGTGTGTGTTCTATATACTTATAGTAAATGTATAATCGCTTTGAAGTTCACATCACGAATTTTGTTGCTTACGTTTACACTGTGCTATGACATGTATTTCATTGTATTATCTTGTATTTCCGGATTGAGTAGAAGTGAAGGCGTGATGTGTTAGCTGGGCCGTACCAGGTAAATACGCTAGCTGTAGCCTACATGGCGTGCTGTGCTTAACTGCAATATGAATGGCGCGCTGCGTTAGCTGGAGCCTTACTGGCGTGCTGCGTCAGCTAGAGCCAAACTGGCGTGCTGTGTTAGCTAGGGCATCGTCACCGTTCAGACGAGCCAACTCATGAATAAAGCAAAATGCAAAAGAAGACAAGAGAGTTGTGATGACAATCTTGTATTATTCGTCTGATAAGCCATCATATGAACTAAAACCACATTGATGCGTCTAGCACAAGACGCGTCTGACCTATCGCTGGGCGCGCAGCTCGTTCTTCAAGGGCGCGAAATCGGCATGCTCCAGGTTGCTTACGGGCCCCCACGTTGGTTCCCTATCAACTTGCATCTAGAGAACACCGTCGCGACTTAGCAGTGTCCGGAAAGGTTCTCGATCGACGATGAGCTATTTCTTGACCTGCACGGGACGGAGGCGATGGCTTCGGTGTCGTGGGTTCGTCACATAGAGGTGGCGACTGTGTTAGCATTTGATGGTGTATGTCTTAGGCGGATGTGGTGGTAGCTCTGGTGTAGCTATCACGACTCCCGATCCCGTTTCTTGATCACGCGCGTGCCCTACAAAACCCGAGATGTCATGAGCGCTCGAATCGCGACTTTGACGATGCGATAGACGGCAATCTCACTCAGCACATTGCGAGTTGCTGCCAGGAGCGCATGGTTTGACTTCGAGATTGTCGAAGTCAAACCGATGCAAACGCATCGCCGAGCAGTTAGGAGCGAAGGTACCGGCAAGCGTCACCTTCGATGTACCTCGGAGACCCCGGGAAACAATTATTCAATATTCAATACAAGGGATTGAGCTGCCCCAATATATTTATCTTGGAAATTACCAAAATGTGGTATTGTTCACCGGTCGAACCTATCATTTTATTTTCCCTCAAACCGAAACGTCCCGCTTGCACACTTTTCCCTGAAGACTGAGCGGTGATGTCCATTCATTCCTGTTATGTCAACAGCACCAACCGTTCACAAGTATCCGTTTAGCCTAGCTCAAGCTCATTGTCCATTTCCTATGGCCCCCAGCAAGCAGCGTCCGTGTACTTCTTCGCCCTCGAGGCACTTGGCCTCTGCAAGTGCCGCTACTGCAGCAAAATTCGCAAGCAAGCAGTAAGAAACGGCTTCTCCAACCTGATAGGTCACCTCGCAGACAAGCACCCACCGCACGAGGAAGACTACAGGGTTTACGAACAAGGTGGATGCAAGATCTTGGACACTTTCGGGTTCGTCACGGACTACGCATGCACTGTGTAGCGCTGGATTCGCTAGGTCGGTGAGCGGAACATTGCCATTGAAGAGGTAGAACAAGCCCATCCGCGATATATCACGTTGGGCTTCCGTCTCGTCTCAGACGCTCAAAAATACATGGCTCTAGTTGAGCGCAAGGTAGAGGTGGACATAGCCCAAGAAATGTCTGACAGCATCGGCATCACGTTCGACGGCTGGAGCGCCGGCTCTACGTACTACATGGGTGTTTATGCAATCTACGTTGTTAAAGACTCGCCGCGTCGCGTATTGTTGGCATTGGCGCCACTTCTCGAGGAGAACGACTTTGGCACTGACCCTAATATCGCGTTCATCACCGAGACGCTGGTCATTTTTGGCAAGCAGCCTGGCTGCGTTCGCTTTATCGTTCGTGACAGCTGCATCACCAACCAGTCCATAGCCACGCGGATGGGCCTGCCTCTTGTTGGCTGTGCCAGCCACCGAATCAACTTGGCAATTTGACAACACGTGGTGGAGCACGAGGCCCTTATCGCGTAAGTCAACGAACTGATGTGCCAGCTACGAAACATAATAATGCGACGCTTGTGCAACTACACGGAGCTGCGACCTGTACATGTCACTCGCAGGAGCTCTACCTTCAAGATGGTGGAGATATTTTTGCAGATCAAGGATGCTGTCAAGCATGTGGAGGCAGTAGAGGAGCTTGTCCCTCATGCTCGTGATTGCAGGAAGCTCGAGAAGCTGTAGGATGACCTGCAAGCCCTGGATATCATATGTCAGACGTTTCAGTCCAGCAGAACGACGGTTGCCGACGGCCGCGTTTTTATTTGACGGGGTCGTGAAGCGATACCCAGAAACGGAGAACTATCCGGCAAAGGATGCAAGAATTGTACATTTGAAACCGCGGTCGTCAAGGGAAGGCTGTTTCAGTCCACTTTTGTCATTTGTAAACTAACGCTCTCTATGCCCGTGAAGGTAATGTGTGGCGAGGAGCTCTGGCGTGCGCAGAGGCTGCATCAATTGCCTCATTTCGAGTTGGTGAGATCGTCATTATGAGTCCGAGCCGGACATTCCCTCCACCTTCGCTGCAGCGCTGCTGGACGCTGGGAGCAAGCGAAGCCGTGCCTCCGCCAACGCGGCTACTTACAAGAAGCTATTGTTTAACATCCCCCAACGAGCAACGACTGCGAGCGAATCTTCTCAAGGCGAAGGCAGTTTGACGCCTCAGCGAAGCTCCATGCTTCCTATTAACTTTAAGATGATCCGGTTTTGAAGGAAAACGGGTCCTACTGGAGCCGTCGCCATGTTGCCCTGGTGCAGCAGAGCTCGGTCGACATGGACGTGAACTAGGACAACTAGCCGCTTCAGCGGTAAGGCACAATAATACATTGGCATTGCCCAATATATTATAATTGTGAACGCTCTAACCAATCTACTATTATGCTTTGCGCTGGCTTTCCCTACAATAACAATATGTATTTCCCAGGCCCTGGGAAATACAGGTTATTGTAGGGAATGCTGGTACTACCTTCCTTGTCTGCGCATGAGCTGCGTCCAATAGGCCTGATATGTTGAGCGGACGATCACGCGGACCATCCTAGGTCAGAAGTTAACAGAAAGTAGACGAATGAGTGGTACGAACAGCAAAACGCGACCACAGTATAGAGTACGTTATGATTAAAGTTATTATGCAGTCCCGTTAACTTGATTAAAGAGTACTTTAGCGGCAGATACAAACACTTGTTGTATGCTGCTTCGGAATATACACACTTGCTTTTATTATCCTGCAATTCCGCCATCGGCAAAATTTGCGGATAGCAAACTTATCCCACGGGCCCATCTGCCTAATCTCCTGCTACGAAAAACACTTACAATTTTGGACGAGCAAACTGGCGAATGCTCATGCTAACGCCGGACCAAACGACACCCGCTAGAATGCACGCGGCGATGACATGGCAACGGAGTGCGTGTTTTTCGATTGTGCACATGCCAACAGTTTGTCTGCATGCAGCGCGCACTTACAGAACATATAGAGCTCGCAACTAGTTTTTTCTTGGCAGCTGAGACGCAACGGACCTTGGTTACTCTGTACAAATGCGTTTCTACATATCTAACCGATGCAACAAAAGGTGTACACAAGTCGATATAACTTCATCATCCGCTCCGATGCAGTGAGGTAAACGTAGTCTTTATGATTAAAAAGGCCAGCCGCGCCCATTCCAGATTTTTATCAGCTCGCAGGGGATAGCTGGGCAACTTGGAAATTGGATTTTAACCAGTCGATGGTACTGCTATGGGGGATAGTTTATGGCCGCATACCCACTTGGTGTTCACAATGCTTGCCACCGCGATCATCGCTGAGAATTAACCCACATTTTTTGTTATGTGATTCGTTAGATTTTCTCTGAAGCACCGACACTAAATTTCTCCACTTTGCTAGCACATGCTCTTTAAAAATAGGAAGTAATCGCATAGTGCATGTCACACAAATCAGTAAAAGCAGCTCGTGTGTCCACTTCACTCACACGAGTTGCTTGCGTGTGCTTTCACACATTCTTTGTTACGAGAAACTGGCGCATTAATACAGTCGTGCGAGGAAGTACAGTGTCACAATCAGTGAACTGAGCCTTGTCCGCATCCGTCATCACAAAATCGGGCTCAAAATGGAATCCGCACGCACCAAAATAGACGTGCTTTATGTACCGAATGCACCATCCAATATCGATTGCTCGTTTCTGCGATGTACAATAATACAAAATCGGGAAAAACTGACGCAGCGATCCGAACACCCGAAAACATAAACCACATATCCGTTGATCTTCATGCTAGGGGTACTGTTATTCTAGGTTCTACTCGAAACTGCATTGGGCGATTGGTTGAATCGCCGGAGCCGAATCGCCAGGCAATCGCCCAAGGTATACAAAGGCATATTTATTCGTTTAAGTACGATGTGTGGGTCTTCCAGCAGGATCATGCACTTTCCATGATAGCCGGCGATTGCCAAATGACTTGAGTTTGTACAGAGCAATAGTGCAAATAGCCCATAATCGTCAAACTTGGCTGAAATGCACTATAACGAGCAGCATTGTCGCGCAATCTAAACCAGTTCTGCACCACCATGTAATTGCGGATAAGACGTACACAGGTCATTCCAACTCGAAAAGTTTTGGATCCATCAGCGAGGTGGGAGACGCATCCTTTCTTCGGCGCCAGATGCCGGTTGGGAATCGCCAAAAATCACCATTTCTATATCCGGTAGAATCTCAAGATTTTGTTGAGCATAGCGGTGGCTCTCACAGAGAGCTACCGTCGGTACTATAGAGTCCTTATGATTTTTACGCCCCCCTCCTTTTTACGTAGTCAGTCACTGGATGTTCTTCGGGGTCGGGCCAGACATCGCGTTGAAACATCCACTAGCATGTGCAGCAGAGTGTAGAGCCTTGCTGTTAGAGTTCTTTCGCCAGATGTAAGACTATTAATGGTGTAAACATCACTTTCTCGTTTCAATTTGCGTTTAACTGGTGTGGGTGGGTGGGGGGTCGTTTATTTCAACAACGTGCTCACCACCTCACATTTACTAGACGAGAGGCAAAACTTAAACTTACAACGACACGGACAGGGCACAGCCGGTGCAAATTCAACGTCGCTGATGCATTCTTGATGGTCCTTCAAGCGTATGGAACGGCAGGGAACTAATTGGTGCCTCATACCACGACCACTACTATACACAGCGTAGTTTTTTCGATTAAATGATTAACAGTACATCCAACTTGGTTCGTTTTGTTAGTAGACTTGAGCGGTAAACTGCTAAAGTGACGGGCGCTGTTGATCGATAAATACGAGTCCAGGGAGATGCGTGCAAGTCCTTGATCCTTTTTTAAATCATATGCAAGATGATATGATATCCTTGTAGTCCAGTTCCTTGTGTTATTCCGCGTCTTGCCCTATTCAGGGAAGTCACTGGGAGTAGAAGTTCATCGTCGTTTGCTTGGTTCGCGTACTATAATAACAGTTGGGGTACATCTTCATTCATGGTCTTCAAGGGTTCCCATGAGTCCTCGATGGTCTCAAGACCCAGTCATTTGACTTTTACCTAGTAGGCTTGCATGACAGGGTTCACCCTGTGCTCCACAATCGTCTCAACAGCCATCAGTGTCCCTTGCGATGCAATATGGTCGAGCAGCTCTTCGTTCACATTGAGTGAGTCGTCTGCATAGAGTTTTAGGCGAGATAGGTGCACATCCATTGTCTTTCCGTTGACCAGATGTTCGATCGTAAATAGTAGTCTGCGCTGCAACCACTCGGTACGGGTCGACCTACGTCATCCGCAGCTTGTCTGCATGAAGTTTCTCGTCGACACGTGAACGGAGTACGTAGCCGCCGACCATGAAATTCACTTGCTGGTGGTAATGGTTCCGTGCCCGGTACCTCTTGGCTTGACGCTTCCGCTCTGCCTTAACAGGCTTGTGCATTTCCAGGACGTTAGCCCGCAGCTTAGCTAGATGTTGTTCCATGCTAGGTCGTGGCTGGTTCAGAGTGGGTACACTCCCGGCAAGAATGTGGAATCGAGAGCATTAGGGCATGGTATCGCGTGAACAACTCGATCGGCGCTCGGTTGGCTAGCGACGCAACTGGTGAGTGGTCGATGCTCGACTGCACGAGCGGTAGGAGGTACGGCCAGTCGTGCATGCTCACCTTCAGTTCCAATGCCAATGCCTTTAGTGCTTGCATGATGTCACGGTTAGCTCGCTCGACCGAACCATTCTTCCACGGAGAGTATGCTAGGATGAACTCTTGGCGACCTTTCAGGCGTCGACACACTTCGGCGGTCACCTTACTCTTGAAGTGTGACCCCAAATCGCTAACCCATACAGTAGATACCCCGAAACGACTGTTCCAGTCTAGTATAACAGTAGCTGCAACCTCTGATGTAGGTCTGTCGCATTCTGCCAGCTCGACGAAATGCGTGGCTTCGTCTTTCAATACTAAACAAAGCGTGATGTTCCAAAAACTTCACCGAGTGTCAAGAAGCCCCAATGACACGTGTGGTTGCGCTCATGGGTATGATGTGTTTCGCTGAAGGGCTGTGGAATCACCAGCCGCCCTTCACGTGCAGGCAGAGGACGCACTTCGAAGTCGCGCACTATTCCGCTCAGTCCACCAATATTGAACAACCGGCGTATGTGGTTTGCCATCACATGCATGCCGCGGTGTCCGTTATGTTCACAGTGAGCGATGATGAGTGGTCTTTGAATCAACTCAGTCGCTTCGCTTGGTATCCAGATCAAACCGTTGACTCGCCACAAATCGTCACTTCCATGCACAGCACCGTTCAGCGCAACATGTAATGCCTGTACGCTACCGATCTCATCGGTAGTGGGCCACACAAACCCGCCCTGGCCAAGTGGACGAAGTGGCGTCATGTTAGTCGTAGCCGTTACAGCACTCTCGACATGTTTCCGTTTTGACCGGGTAAAGCGTTGGAGTGGATCCTCGCTGCTGGCTGCGGCTTACCTCCCCATCTCGAAATTAGATCCGCCCACACGTTGGTTGTGGATGTCCTCAATGTGTTCGATTGAGTAGCGGTATTCTAGAAGCTTCGTAGACCAGCGGAGTCGCTTGCCGCGGACATGCCGTTTGAGCTCCTTGCTCAGTGAGAACAAGTAGATTATGTTCCTGTGATCACAATATAACCGGAAGCCTTGTGGTCGTTCGGGTATGATTCTTTCTCGATCACGCTCCAGTTAAGCGCCAATACAGTAAAGCCGTGCAGATAAGAAGAAGTTCATTGTCTTGTCCTGGATAGGTACATCAGGCTGCCACTGTCCAACTTGTGAGACAACGAGTCCGCATCCACTGTCCGAAGCATCAGAGAGCAAACACAACTGCTGGGCAGGTTTTGGATAGGCCAGCGTGGCCGAATTGCCAAGAAGTTCTTGCACAGCTTCGAAAGCTTTGTGCTTTTCAGATGTCAACACTATCTGAATGCAAGCGGCAGCTCTCTTCGGCTTCCGTGTGCCTCCCAGAGCAGCGTCGAGTCACTCCTGCAGTGGTCGAGCAACGCGGGCATAGTCAAAAAGTCCGGCTCGCATCCAGTTACTTGCTCACAGAAACGGTTGGAGTTCTGCTGCAGTGGACGGAGTCCGTATCTCACGTAGTGTACGAATTCGCTCAGGGTCGTGGCCGATACCATATATGTTGATGATTGGCCCGCACCAGCGAACTTCCGTGAGAAATAGTTCACTCTTCTTGGGGTTGAGAATAAAACCGTGTTCATCGAGCCTTTCCAAAACAGCCGCGATTGCCTCCTCCAACTCCTCTTGTGTGTTAGCGAATACCAGCAGGTCGTCAATCCACATAATGACACATTTGTTGACGAGATCCCCCAATACCATCTGCACTGTCGATTGGAAATGCAGTGCCGCGTCACTGCTCCATTGCGGTACTCTGGTCGGGGTAGAGATGCCCTTGTCCGTCATGAAGGAGAGTAATTCCTGGCTGCTCCTATGAAGAGGGAGCTGCCAGAACCCATTTAGGAAATCGAGCATGGCGTAGTACATCATACTCTTGCAATGCTCAAGGACAACCTCAAGTCTTGACATCACGCCAGCGATAGGCTCCGTCATTGCGTTGAGTGGCCTGCTGACAGTTGTCTGTGAACTCGTTGGTGCTTGGCTTTCGGACTGGCAAGTTGGGCAGCACCAACGACTCTCACGGTTCTCAAACACCCAACCCAGCTCAACTAGGCGCTTGTTAAATGTTTCGAGGAAAGCAGACTTGTCTGGGCTGTACTGCCGTACTTTGCATCGGTACGGTGAAACATTCTGCTTCAATCTTATTTTTAGCGGCGGCACCTCTGCAGGCGGGTCGTCGCCCAACTCAAGTCGCCATCCGCTGTACTTTCGCATTACCTCGTACAGCCGCGTCGTGGTGTAGTCATCAACTACACCACGGTCAATGGCGTCGCGTTCAAGAGCATTGACCACGTTCTGCACAACCTCGACTTCGTTCCATTTGCATGGCGGAATACCAGTCGGTTCATCGAAAGAGTCATCATCATCCGTTCGACGAGACGCAAGATACAATACTTGCTGATCAATGTCAATCCCCAGTTCTGTGAGCAAAACTTTGCCTACCAGCAATTCTTCTTCCTCAGGCTCGACGATCAAACATCGTTTGGGGTCTTGGTATCTCACTGGACCCGCAGCGGTGTTGATCGTTAACCTCACGTCGATTGCATGTGCTGGGGTCAAAGTTGCACCTCCAACCTGCGAATGCACGGGCCCATCCAGTTCGACTAGCTGGACTGTCGAATCTTGAGCTCGCAGCGGTTCAACGTGTTTCCGAGAGATCATGTTCAAGTCACATCCGCTATCCGCACAATGGGGTCCTTCAAGCGTGTTGTTCAGTAAAACCGTTGCGCGATAGTCATTGACTGTGGCAGTGGCTTGTTCTAGTTGTTTGGCTCGATAACGCTTCGATCCACTTACATTACCATTTTCTTGTTCTTCCAGCAGCGTCTCCTTGGTTGCCTCATCGAGGTCAGGACACTGGTTTAGCCAGTGATCTTTGCCACAGTGAAAACAACCCGCTCTCGGTTTGCTTTCAGCTGATGGCCGCGTTCTTTCATTGTGCTTGGCTTCGCCACCATTAAATGCGGTTTCGCATCGCTGCGTTGCCCTTCGACTGCGGGACATTGGGTGCTGTTCGGCTTCTGAGCCCTGTCACTATTCCCCTCAGTCCTCGCACGATCATCAAAATGCCATGATTGCTGGTGGTTGCGCTTGGAAAGTAGCTTAAACACCTTTTCTTGTTCGAGCGCATTCTCCTTGACGAGACAATACAGTTTAGTCTCGTCCGTTTTGCTGGACGGGTCGACGAGGCGATGGAGCGTGTCAATAGCATCCCGCAGTGCCAGGGCGCAAGGTGACTCTTAAGTATCTTGCACTTTTCCTTAATACCAGCGGTGGTCGAAAAGTGCTTATGTGCCTTGTGAATTTCTTTACAGAGAAGCCCAATCAGTCGACATTGTGAAGCGTGAGAATATTTTCAGGAGGTGCTCGTTGTGCCATCGCTGCGGCCTCAGCAGTGACTGTGGCTGCAGTGGCCAGGTGGTTGGTTGGTGGGTGATGGTGTGCCAGTCCGTCAGTGGACAATGAAATAAAACAGGTGATGAGCCTGTGACCAATCAGATCGCTGTATTTTTGCAACAAAACTGCGAAAAATAAACGCACAGAATAGGCCCCATTTCAACAAAAAACATTTTGTTTGAGGGTCGCACTTAGGCGAGCAGTTGTTGTGCTATCCGTCTGAGATGGGCTGGTTGTGTTGCGACAGTGAAGCGGACGGACGTGAACGAGTGAACTGGAGTGTCTAACCGCGTGGCCGAAGAGGTTAGACTAACCTTAACCAACCCGTTTAGATAAACTGCCATGGAGGGGGATGAGATCCACTTCGACGTGGTTGAGGGCGCGCACGTGCTTGTGCACGGCAAGTACGCGGGGGTGCGTGACTGTCTCTTTATCTCTTTTTTGAGAATTATCTAAACGCTTTAGGCTACTGTGCTAACGAGTCTCTATCCGTTTAGATAATCCGCCACGTGCCGGAGCGACGCACCGCCCTGGTGGGCGTGGAGTTGGTTCGAGCCCGGGGAGACACCGACGGCACGAACGAGGAGGGCAGGCAACTGTTTAAGTGCAAGCCGAACCATGGGCTCTATGTGCGCGAAGAGCAACTGGGGGTGAGTTGCATTGGGTGGTTAGATTCACTTAACCAGTTAGGTGAACCTAACGATGCAAGTTCTAAACGGGGGAAATTTTTCTGGTTAGGCGTTTTCGGAGGAAGATTGCGCGGCGTGCTTTTTGCAAAGTGTGTGGCGGCGATACTGTGCGTCGCAGAAGGTGGGGGTTAGCACAAGTTTTTGTTTTTGTTTTGCAAAAAAGTGTCTAAAAAATGTGTGTTTTTAGTTCCGGCATTTGGTGTACTCGCACGCGTGGAACCTTTTAGATAACACGCAGGAGCAACTGAATCTAAAGCGGTCGGAGAAATTCAAGTCTGCCGAACACACTTTGGCACAGTTGACTAAAAACAGGTTTGTCAAAAGCTTAAACTTATGTTTGTCTTTTAAAAAAGTATCTAACCGTCATTGCATTAAATTTTAGTCTCTTCCCCGTACAGTATCCGACCTCGCCGTGAGTGAAATTGTTGTAGAACCAGAGTACGCAGGGCCACATCTGACGTGGCCGTTAGAACTCGCGAACGTGTTGGAGATTCTGGACTCGTTCAAAACGACCCAAATTCTGCATCACAAATATGTGCTGGAAGTGCTCAAGGAGGGCGTGAAATCGTTGGCTCCTCTGCCAACGTTGCAAGAAATCACTCTGGTCGAGGGTGAGAAGATTACCGTGATTGGCGACTTGCACGGCCAGCTGCAAGACCTGTTTTCCATTTTCTCCATCAACGGACTCCCGACTCGCACCAACAAATACCTTTTCAACGGCGACTTTGTTGATCGAGGGATGTACGGCACCGAAGTGGTGATGACGATCTTGTTGTTCCGACTGCTGTACCCGACCGGCGTGTTCCTCAACAGAGGGAATCACGAATCTCGTAACCAAAACTCCTGGATGGGCTTCGAAGATGAAGTCTGGGCCAAATACTCAGGAGCAGAGGTTGACGATTTGGATCGCCCAGCACGCGTCTTTGAGGCCTTCCAGAGTCTCTTCGAGTCGATCCCACTGTGTGCTGTGCTCCAGCAGAAGATCTTTGTGGTTCATGGCGGACTATTCTCGCGGGACAATGTTGCATTGGCGCATTTGCGGGGAATTGCACGGAAGCGTGAACCACCCCTTCATCAGACGAACTTTGAGGACAAGATTTTCGAGGATATGCTCTGGAGTGACCCGCGTCCCATTCAGTCCCGTCAGCCGTCGGAGCGTGGCGCCGGTGTCGAATTTGGTGTGAACGTGACGAACAATTTTTGTCTCGTGAACAAGATCGCGCTGATTATTCGCTCTCACGAATGTGTGATTGAAGGTTTTGAGATTCTGCATGGTGGACGACTCATCACGCTTTTCTCGGCTTCGCGATACTGCGGCACGCAGATGAACAAGGGCGCCTTCCTCACATTGGGCCCAGATCTGCAGCCTGAGATTCAGCAGTTCTACGCGCACTCCATCAACGAAACCACGTTTAAGGCGCCTGAACAAGCGCACATGCAGGGTGTGCTGGAGGGGGACACGCTACGCATGATTGCCGAACGCATTTGTGACCACAAGGCATCACTGTACTGGTACTTTACTCAGCACGACGATGAGCACAACGGCACTGTCTCGCGCTTGATCTGGGCGGAGGCGCTGCGCTCCGTGTTACAGCTAGACCTGCCCTTCCTCACGTACCAGCCCAAGCTGGCAGCACTCGTCGATGAAACCTCTGGTCGCATCAACTACTCGCAGTTCTTGGCGCGCTACCGAATCGAGAATGATGCAATGGACAACAGCGGCTGGCAGGAGAGCATCATCGCGCTTATCTGCAAGAAGCTGTATCGTGCTGTGGGTGCTGGCGACATGCAGCAAGCATTTAAAGTCTTTGATGCCGACTCAAATGGTTTCATCGAGTATGAAGAGTTCTTGAGCACCCTTAAGAAGATGGATACTGGACTATCGGACCAGCAGGTATTTGCGCTCATGCGCACTGCCGATACGAACGATGACGGACGGATCGATTTCAACGAGTTCGCACAACGCTTTGAAGTTATCTTCACGGACAGCTCACGCGAACGAGAAGAGCCCACCAGTTCATCGGAGGAGGCAGCAGCAGAGCCTCCTCCGAGCCCAACGGAACTGGATTCAGAATCCCCTCCGCAGGCGAAAAGGGCGAGCCAGTGCCAATCTTTGCGCGTCGGGTGTCTTCAGGAGACGAGCAGTCGACATTCACCCCCAACCCGCAGAAAATGTCGACGTGGAGACCATGCAGGCACTGCTGAAGGTTGGCAAGTCGCTGTTTGCTCGTCGTGGCTCGTTGCAATACCATTTCTACCACTTTGACAAGAATGAGGACGGTGTGTTGTCGCGGAACGAGTTTGACAACGCGATCAAGCAGTTAGGTTTTGACTTCTCACCGGATCTAATGGATCGGGTCATGGCTGCTGTGGACAGTGACGGTGGTCACTCAATCGATTACAAGGAGTTCGTGAGGGCCTTCAGTGTCCAGGACCTGAAGGAGCAGCAGGCGCTCGAGTCGGGTGATCTCACGTGGCAGAACTCGGTGTTGCAGCAGGTCTCCAACGTGTTCTACCAGCATCGTATTCACATTCGCAACGCCTTCCGCATGTTTGATGCGACGAACAGTGGTGTCATTAGCCGTGATAACTTCCGCACAGGCATCCAGTCGTTCAACGTGGTGTTGGACTCTCCGCTCTCGGACGACCAGATCGAGGAGCTGTTATCATATCTCGACAGCAACAAGGACGGCGTCATCAGTTACAAGGAGTTCTTCGACGGCTTCCGTGTGGTTGATGTGCGCGTGGACGATGACAAGTCCTCCGAGGAGATGGAGTCCAAAGGGAACTGAAGTTTTGGCGTTAGCCAGCACGCTTTACATTCGATAAATAGTTGATGGTGGTTGATGTTGCTTAAATGAATTCAAGCGGCCACATTCGTCTCGAGAGCCCTGCGAACGTATTTTGCTGTCGCCGCCACTGCAGTCGAGTTGGTGTTAGTGCTGTGAAGTCGGAGCTTGTGAAGACTGCCACACTCCAGCTCAAGAAAAGTCGAGTCCTCTTGACTGTCGTACGCGCATGCCGTCACTGTGTACGTGAACAGAGCACGCTTGCCTTCCTTGTTAACACTGAAGCAGCTCACGGTAGTGGACGAGAACACAAAGTACCGTCTCATCTGCTGCCGTCTGAACAGGAGCTTCCGCCACCACGGCGCCTTCGTGTAAAGCCACACCGTATGCGTCTTCTCCGGGTCTTCCTCGTCCACCACGACAGCAGGTAGCAGCTCTCCTTGCGACCTGTCCGACGTCGTCCAACTCGCTGCTCCAAATATCGTCGGCGCGGTCAACGCTCGAAGTCTCTGCTCGTCCTCCGATGTTCGTCGCCTCAAAACCCCATTCGTCGTCCTCGGTGTCGTCGTCGTCGCACGGCGATTGGCAGTGCCGCGCGACTTGGCAACTTGCGTCTTCTTGACAATGGCCGCGAACGTGCCGTACCAGAGCTCAAAGTCCGCGCCCATGGCCGTGTGCAGCAGCACCGTCCTGTCCTCGTAGTCCGTGAACGCAAACGTCTTGTTGCGGGAGTGGACTCGTCGGACCGAGATGATCACGTGCCGGTTCACGGGTCGACTGCGCTGCGCAGCGTCCTGCTCCTCTTGAGCGTAAAACTTGCACACGAGCTCCTCGAGGCGACAGAAGCGCTTGACGAAGCTCACGCCTGCTCCGGAAGTGGCGACGTGCACCCAACCAGAGTAGACCCCGGAGCGAGGATTGCGCGTCAACGCGCCGTCCGCTGCCAGCGCCTCCATGTCGAGCTCGTCCAGGTCGGTACAGCGATCGGTGGACGTGGTGGAGCCTAAGGACAGCGCCTTCTTCCATCGAGGACGTGGCGGCGGAGCGATGCGCATACCGACGGAACTCTCGACTGCAGAGCTCTCTGCTGTTGACGACATTGCAGTGGCTTGACGAAGCAGGTTTTGACAGTGCAAAGGAGTGATGTAGTAGCCGTGGAATTTCGCTCGCGTGTAGGACACTCACGGCTTAACGGCCAGCCGGCGCCATCTCGCAGCACAAGTGGCTCGTAACGGCGACCATCTGCCATGTGGCGACGAGGAAGCTGTTGGTGGCGCGACGGTGACGGAGCGCACGCCCGATTGGCTGCGACTGAACTGACTCGTGCTGACTAGTCGGCTGCTGCCACAAGTTGGGTGATGCTGACGTCAGAGCGAGTCGAAGCAGACTGATCTCGAATGGTGACGTTAGTTGTGGCGCATGGCTCTGAGCACATCGAGGGTGTTGGTTACCACTGCTGCCGTGAGCCGCGGGCTCCAGTAATGGTTGTCTGTCAAACACTGCACGGCTACAATTAAAGGCAGATATTGTGAGCATATTGCTACGCAATAATACCTCATCGACGGCGAGTCAGTGCCCTCCACCTTCCGTATCGTGAAATGCAACCGATGGGTGAAGCGTCACAATAAATGCAATTTGCCTCTTGAATTCACCACGCGAAGCCGTCGCCATCACCAACACCATCACTACGAGTTTTCATTGATACACACCCAACATTCAACATCGACTCGACTCGTTTGCATGGCAGTTCGATCCGCATTGAATGCCGATCTGTAGTTAAAAGCATCTCGCATGTGAGAGCCAATGCTTGAATCCCTAAAGGCACTTCCAGAACGTTTAAGGACACCATCCATGTGTGGTCTATGCTTTCCACAAGCACAAAACGTGTTGTTTTTTCTTGTTCAAGTGGCGTGCTCATGCTAACGATTTTCGTTTGTCGGCTGCAACTCCACACTTTTCCAACACGTCCAGCATCGTTGTCAAGAATATCCAAAAGCAGTACAAAATCCCAACATCCCTCCTAATCAACCACTATCAGATCTAAACCAACGCTTCTTACAGCCCCTCCAGTTTTCAAATCTCGAACGGGTGACCAATGCGAGAGGCGCTGGAGTCGGTGGGCGAGTTCCTGAGTCGCTACGGCGCGCTGGAAGGCGCCAACGGTGCGTCTCTTCTTGTGCATGTCGTCCTCCACTCTCTTGCGCTACTTTTGACGCCCTTTGCACGCTCCACCTCGCTCTGGTTCCTTCGCAGCGGTCGTCGACATGCTGCACAAGCTCGGCGTGCAGCTGCCCGAGTCCAGTCCGCTGCGCTGGAGGGCGCTACTGGCCGCAATCCGCCAGGAGTTGGACGCCGAGCCAATGGACGTCGTGTTCCTGTTCGAGCGGCTGCTGCAGCTGGACGCTGCGATGGTAAATGAGCCCAGCCACGCCCTATTTGGGTCGCCACTGTTCCTCCATGTATGTTTTAAAATGTACTGATTTAGGAGAATTTGCAGCTGATGACGGTTAATTTGTGTGATAGTTGGTGGTGCAGAGATTCGCGCAGGCGTTTGAAGGTCTGGACGCAGAGCTGTTCAAACTGGAGAGCGACGAGCTGTGTCATGCCGAAGGGATTTATGAAACGTGTGTGCTGATCCGAGACAAGATTGAGGCGTACGGAGCTCTTGGTTAGAGCTTTGGAGATGGGATTGGGTACTGATGCTGATGATGTGTGTGGTGGATGGCAGCAATAGACCAGAGTCCGAGCTGACCAAGTTCCTGGCGGGTTTTGTGAAGATCTTTGAGCAAGACGAACCGAAGGTTCGCTGGTGAACTGGTGGCATTAGTTTTCTCTTGAAACTAATTGTTGTCTTTGCGTTGGTAGGAGTGTTGGGACGCCTTTTATGAGATGTATCGTCTTGAGGACGTATGCTTTCGACGCGATATGAAACGCGCGCTGTGTCAGATTGAGGAGACCACACTTGGTCCGACGAAAATTGAGCTTGCCTTCCCTACCAAACAGCAGGCTGGTTCAAAGTACGTATCGGATAGGATGTTTAATTTATCGCGATCTGGTTGCAGATGTGCCTGCTAAACGTACGTGTTTGGCGTGCATGCGACTGTAGGAAAATTGTGCCACGCGCGTTGCTCGAGAAACGGTACGGCGGAACTCGTCAAGAATGGCGAGACCTGTCAGAGGTCAACTCCATTACCGGAGCTGATCATATTCGAGCCGCAAATGCTGAGCGTGAACAAGAGCAACAGCCACAAACTGCAGGCGGTGGTGATACCGTAGTCGAGCCTCAGTTTGCCGAGTCTACTGGACCCTTCGAAGCTGCTGGGCCGTCCGAGGCTACTGAGCCATCCGAACGCACTGGGCCCTCCGAGTCTGCTGGGGCCTCCGAGCCTACTGGGACCTCCGAATCTGCGGAATGGGTTTGGTCCACGCGCGTTCCGTTTCCTCGTACGTTGCCCCGATACATGGTTACGGCTTGTACTGTTGTGAGAGCGATTCGTGCATGTACCGGTAGCTCATCATTTTTTTTCAGTGGACGGTGAAGCCACAGCTTCGTCAATCTCCGAAGATTTGGACGAGCCTGTAGTAGCTGAGCCTCCAGCGTCATCAAGGCCACCTCGGGCTGCTACAACGGCTAGGGCCGCCCGTCAAGAAATGCGCCGATTAGTCCAGCATCCAACAGTAAGTGTCTGCTTCGCGGCAGTAGAGGTTAGCGTGCTAATTAATTATTCATATTATGATTTTGCAGCCGACTGAAAACGTTGACACAGCCAACAACGAGGCAAGTCCTGCTATGAGCAGCAGACGGAGACCCAGGAGGCGCTGGTCGGAGGAAGAAGAGGCGGCACTCTTGGAGGGGCACAGGCTCTTCGGGTCGTACAAGAATGTGTGGATGCTCATCAAGACAAGGTTTGCTGACGTACTTCAGACCAGGTCGAATGTCGACCTCAAGGACAAGTATCGCAACATGCTGAAGTACGGCAAGATCCCGCAACCTGGTGCCGACTCGGTACCAAGCACTGCCGACGCCACTACCAACGCGTAAATGTATCACATTTGAGTCTCAACCAGCCATGTATTCGGATAAGCAGTAAGGGAGACCTGCGTCGAAAACAGCGTTTGATTTTTCAATTTTGAGTCATTTGTTTACACACTAAAAACAATCAGACGGAGAAGGGTGAACAGCACGCAAGAATTATTTGGTGCCGCTGTTCTCACGTCACCGCTGAAAATCCAAACAAACGCACTCGCCTCTCCTTCCACCAGCTCGCCCGTATCGCATCGCGATTCCCTTGTCTTGTATGTATGTGCAGAGCTCTTCCTTTCGAGCTCTTCACGATGCCGCAGCTTGCATGGCGTATGTTCTTCACTTCCTATGGGCATTATCCGCTCTCCTCCTTTTGCTCGCTCCATTGCATTTTTGTGACTTCCTCCATCCAGCAGCCACACCACACACAGCCACTCGTGCAAGTTTTCATGAGCACACGAGTGGAGCTAACGAGCACAACTGGGAAAACTTGACGCGACAGACTTAACCCCGGCCGACAGAGCCGCTCATGGACAAGTCGTTCGGCGTGTTGTACGTGAATCCCTGGAAGGTCATGGACGGACGCGAGGCGTCCGACACACGAAGACTACCAAGCTGTGAGTTTTCCACGCTGTTGATCTGCATTTTGGTAAACTCAGCCTCGAAGTTCTTTGTCTCCTCAACGTTGCCAGCAGTGGCACACGGATTGAACGGGGCGGGATCTTGCGGTAGTACAAGTCCTCCCAGTTCATGCCGCTAAAGTACGGGTGGTTCTTCACCTCGTCGGCGCTCTTGCTACCCAGGCGCGTGTTCGGGTCACGTCGAAGCAGACCACCGATGAAATCACGAGCAACCGAGTCAACATCATCTGGGAACGTTAGCGGAGCGTTGCGCACACGGTCGAACAATTTCTGACGGTTGCGCGTGTACCATGGCGGCAGTCCCGTAAGCATCTCGTACAACACCATGCCCATAGCCCACCAGTCAACGGCCGTGCCGTGACCAACGCGGTCTAGGATCTCAGGGGAGGTACTCTGGCGTCCCGCACATCGAGTTAGTACCCTCAGCACCATCGGTGATGCCCTCCTTTGCTAGTCCAAAGTCAGCTGTAATCCAAAACACATGTTATCGTTAGCAACCTCGCCAATGTAGCGCAATTGACGCAGCGTAAAGTGTTCCTGCCAAGACTCGAGACTTACCGAGCAGGACGTGGCCGACAGAGTCAAACAGAATGTTCTCCGGCTTCAGATCACTGTAACAGCGACAACAAAAGTGGACTCTACACGTAAGTTTCCTGTAATCCAGCATCAAACGCCATACCCTTGACAACAACATACCGGTAGACGACACCCAGTTCGTGTAGGTGCTCCAGGGCAAGCGTGATCTCAGCCGTGTAGAATTTAGCCATACTAGGCTCAAACTTCTCCATCCGCGAAAGGTGGAAGAAGAGCTCGCCACCAGGACAGTAGTCCAGCACGAAGTACAGCTTCTGCGACGTCTGGAAAGCGTAGTGCAGGTGCACTTCACACAAAAACAAAACAATAAAAAAACAATGTCAACTATCCCATCTCTTCTACTTCTGGAGCCACGATTACAAACTCACCGATGAACGGGTGTTTGGCACGGCCCAGCACACGGCGCTCCGTGCGCGTGTGCTCCACCTGATTGCGGCGCTTGACGTTGGATTTGTTCAGGGACTTCATGGCGAACAGACGCTTGCTGTCCTTCTTGCGCACCAGCGTCACCTTGCCGTACGAGCCCTTGCCAATGACTTTGAGCAGCTCAAAGTCGTCCAGCGACGTCTTGGGCGTGTTGTAGAAGCTCGTCTCGTCGCCATTGTCCGAGGATTGCGAGGTCGGCGGCGTGGCGTCGTACGAGATGGCCTTGGCGCCCTGGTACTTCTCCAGAGG
Organism: Phytophthora constricta; assembly: GCA_011947335.1. Classification (NCBI taxonomy): domain Eukaryota; phylum Oomycota; class Peronosporomycetes; order Peronosporales; family Peronosporaceae; genus Phytophthora; species Phytophthora constricta. The sequence continues at coordinate 179,125 of JAAVTI010000614.1, read as the reverse complement.
CTCTTTCTGCCATAAATAAGAGCCCAAGAGGCGCCCATAAAATCAGTGCCTGCCATAAATAACTTTGGGGGAAATGATGACGTACGTTAGTCAGCATGAACTCTTTGAAGAGCTCCGAGGTGCGCGGGTCAGGCTTGCCCGACGCCGGGTCGAAGGTGCACAGCAAGTGCAGCCAGTTGGCCAGCTCCTGCTGGCGCTTCTCGATGAACTCCTTGTTGAACGAGCCCAGGAACTTCTTGGGGGCAGCGCTGGACAGCGGTAGCCCTCGCCCGAGAGCTGATGCCATAAAAACAAATGGCGACCATCAAGAAAACGTGAGATTACGAATCCATCGCAGCTTCGGCTTCGTGCGACCTTCGCGCCACCTTACCTTGTCGTAAAAGTCCTTGAACTCGTGGTAGCGGTGCTTGACGATGAACATGCCCTCGGGCACCTGCACCTGCACGAAGTAGACCGTGGTCTTGCTGCCGTTGTGGCTCACGTTGTCGTGGCCCATGATGCCCACGAACTTGGGCCCCCGGTAGCTGCCGTCCTCGGCCATGGCTATCGCGTGTGTCAAAAGCGGGTCTGACGAGGAGAGAGCGACGTCGACGAGAGAAGGCGACTGAGGCCTCTGGGGCGCTCTTTGCCTCTTTGCCTGCTGTTCGATTGTGTCGTGGCAGCCTCGCCCCGCCTCTCTTCCGCTCTGGCGGCTGCTCGATGGACCGCGTGTGCCAGAGACCAGGCGGGGTAGAGATTGGAATGATTATGGCGCATTGGCACTGATTAGTATGCAGATATGACGCAATCATTACAGAACAGAGGCCCTATACTGGGGATAAGAGCTTGGCGACTGAATGGTGCCGTTGTGAGGACACGACGCGACGGGCGACTCGACGTAAAGCTTGCGCGAATATGCTTGGCAGTCGTTAGTTGCGCCGCTGTACGCAATGCGCTGCATATTGTACAATACTCGCAGCACGTCGTGACTCGCTCGACGCATTGGACGGGTCATCTCCGAGCGGAGGCCGTCGGCACCATCGGGATTGATCGTCCGATGGGCATCGCTAACAGTTGCTGCGATCTGCTCGAGCTGCGGCGTGTTCAGGCTGCGGCGCAGATCGCTTCGGCAAGTAAAAGAGTCCTGGCCACATTTTTTAGTCCCATCCCGGCAGCAGCTTGGTGGCGGACCATGAGCGTTGGGCGTTGGGCGTTGGTCCCACTCGGACTACTAGTATTGCAATTTGCGTCTGCAACGCCGCTCGTCGAGAGTGCAGATCCAGTCGGTCGCCAGGCTGACTGATGTCGGGGAAGTTGCCCCGTTAGGCTGGCGCTGCACTGTCTCGACGACACGAACGTCGAGAGCGACCGAGGGCTGCACCGAAAATCGCCCCCACGAGAACTTCGTCGGCATGAGCGAGCGACGCCAGATCGAGCGATCGAGTCTGGCCGAGTTCGGACGTCGTCCGGCGGTGGACGTCTCGACGCGAAAGTTGGTGGTCAATTGCTTGCAGTGACGTCAAAGGTGCTGCTGCTGTCACGTGGTAGTTGCCCAAACTCGACGGTGCAGAACAATAAGTATCTTGTAGTCAATCGGTGCAATATCCCGCCCGCTTTGTCGATCTGCTGCATGCCACACTGCAGTTCATGGACGAACGTAAGACACCCTCACAGCCGTCTGCAGTGCGAAAGTGCTCTTCCAGACTTCAGCTCCTCTATCTAAACGCACCGGACTTGGTGTCTTGACTCGCTCTAAGCGATCGCTCTCCCCAACCTCAACCTGTGCTGCCTTGCAACCCGGCGGCTTCACTTCAACTTCATGGTCATGTTTCACCCCAAAGCCAACGGCTTCGAGGTCCTCTCCGCGAGCATCATCAACGATGATTCCTTCCCTTCCCCTTCACCATTGGCCGACTCGAGCATCCGTTTCGATTAGGCGACTCAGAACCTCTTCGACTGTCCAGCGCACTTGATGGCGTCTTCGGCTTCCGTCGGCATCCGCAATGGGAACTTCGTCGACGCGCAAGGCCGCGTCCGCCTCCTCCGCGGCGTCAACTTAGGCGGCTCGTCCAAACTGCCCACAGGCTACCAGCACACCGACCGTCACTTAACCGCCGCGTTTTTCGACGGGGCCCGCTCCGTCTCGTTCGTGGACCGGCCGTTCCCATTGAGCGAGGCGCCCACACACTTCGCCAGACTGCGGCGCTGGGGGCTGACGCTGCTGCGGTTCATCGTGACTTGGGAAGCCATTGAGCACGCAGGTCCAGGGGTGTACGACGTGGCCTATCTGCAGTATCTCCGAGAGATCGTGACGCTGGCGGAGGAGTTCGGGTTAAGTGTCTACGTGGACCCTCACCAGGACGTCTGGTCCAGATGGACAGGAGGAGACGGTGCACCCATGTGGACACTTGAAGTGGTCGGGCTGGAACCGCGACACTTTGAGGCGACCAAAGCTGCGCTGTGCATTGAGACCTGCGGACTGGAAGTGGCCAAGTTCCCCAAGATGATCTGGCCGACCAACTACTTCAAGATGGCGAGCGCGACCATGTTCGCGCTCTTCTGGGGGCTCTCGCTGTGCCCCGTCGTGTCGCGTGGACGGCGTGCCCGTGCAGGAGTTTCTGCAGTCGCACTACTTGGACGCCATGGCGATGGTAGCGGAAGCTCTCAAGGGATTGCCCAACGTGCTGGGCTTTGGCACGATGAACGAGCCGTCGTCCGGGTACTTGGGACTGGAGGATCTGGCCAAGCACTTTCATGAGGGAGAACTGAAGTACGACTTGGCGCCCACGCCGTTCCAAGGCATGTGTCTGGCGGACGGCTACCCGCAGACCATCGAACGCTGGTCGAATGGACTGAACCAGCACGTGCTGGGACGGCCAGATGAGAAGATCCGGGTGGATCCCAAGGGAGTGCGGGCTTGGCAACAAGGACGACACTGTGTGTGGAGAGATGAAGGCGTGTGGGGTGTGGATGGTGCCACGGGAGAACCCATGCTATTGCGTCCAGACCACTTTGCAGGTATCATGTTCGGGCGGGAGTGCTACGTGCCCTTTGCAGCGGTAGGTTACCGTGAATGAAGGCGGAGCGCTGGTTTTGGTATGGTAGCCTAGCCTTTTCTTACGATGTGTTTGTTGTTTGATGTACAGCGCTTTTCGGAACGTATTCGCAGCATTTTGCCCCACACCGTGCTGTTCGTAGAGCTACCGCCACTGGAGTTTAGTCGCGAGGAGTTCCCAGAGATTGATGACACGCTCATTCCGCGCGCGGTCAACGCAACACACTGGTACGATGGCGTCACCCTGTTCCTGCGTGCCTGGCGCCCGTACTTCTCGGTGGACCCGACCTCCAGACGACCTGCTTTTGGTCCCAGCGCTGTGCGGAAGATGCATCGGCGGCAGCTAGAGGATATTAAAGTCTATGGTCGCGAGCAGATGAAGAACGCGCCGACTTTGATTGGCGAGACCGGCATCCCGTTCAACATGCACGGTGCCAAGGCATTCCAAAACGGCGATTTCAGCAAGCAGGTGGGCGCCCTAGACAACACAATTTCGTGCCTCGAAGCCTCTTTGGTCTCCTTCACGCTCTGGTGCTACACGTCGGACAATTGCAACGAATACGGCGATCAGTGGAACTTGGAGGATTTAAGCCTGATCAGCACGGATAAGCCCACTCGGTCTGGAGCGCAGGTATCGGTTCCCGAGAGAGACGCCTGTGCGCGAGCGGTGCAGGCATTTGCTCGTCCATACGCCACACGTATTTGCGGTATTCCGTCCAAGTCCGAGTTCATACTTGATCGTGTTCGCTACGAATTGGAGTATTCGTCTGACCCCACCAAATCGATCGAGGCTGCGATGCACGCCACAGAGGTGTTCGTGCCTCAGTTGCAGTACCCCAAGGGCTACAACGTGGAGACCTCTGATGGTCATTACACTGTCGAATCGCATGATGGTTGGGACGTGGTGAGTTATCTGCACGACTCGGCCAAGGACATTCACTGGTTCGTGATCACGTCGAAGGACGCCGAGGTCGAGAAGCGCCGTCGATCCCGCATCATTCGGAGGAGGATGCTCACGCCTCCGCTCTTGGCCATTTGTGCTTACATATTGTATCTCATTTTCGGGTAAATGTAGTATATCATGTAGCGGCTAGTGAACGCATAAGTAAGAAAGCACTGAGTAGTGTGCATGACGACGCCATTCTCGATCGGTTGTATACATCGATGTATACGCGTTGTATACACTCAAATTGACTCAGCATCAGTCGCGAATTGAATTGTGGGGCAATGATCGACCGCCGCTATCACCGCTCGCTGCAGGTGTTCTCGTGGGCTGCCTGCGCCGCTATGACGGCCAAGCTGGTGCTGTTCACTGACTACAGCTCGCAGAGGAGCATAGGCGAGCACGAGCACGTCTTCACAGGGGTGAGTCGCTGCGTAGTTTACCTGTCAGCGGAGACCATACTTGTCAATCGTCCTAACGCTGTGAATATTGTGCGGCTATAGATTCAGAGGTGGACGGACACGCAGCTGGACAAGTTCTTCGGTGTGGAGGATATCAAGAAGCAGGCCGCGCCCGAGTCCGAGCAGTCCGTTGCAAAGTCTGATAGGAAGGAATAGACAGTCAGTCGGCCTGGATAGGAGAGCATTGGACGCAGAGATGCAAACGTGCACGGCATGTATCTAAATGCAAGAGCTGCTTACTGGGTTGGCTGCCTGGAGCGCAACTGGGTATGGCATCATTGGCCTATTTGCACAGCCTATCGTGCATAGCTCTTATCGTCATTTGTTCATCAGGTTGGTTTACTCGCTCGGCTGGTCCGGAGCCGCAGCACTAGGCTTGAACACAGCAAACTGAGGACGCGGCGGTTTGCGCTGCGCGGTCGAACAACCACGGCGAGAACCACCGCTGAAGCCTGTGCGTGCAGGAGGCGCCATCATGGCAGCCAACGGGTCCTTCTTCATCAGCATGTGCGATGGAGGTGGCGCCATGAGAGCGGCCAACGGATCGTTACTGGGCGCAGGACCGCTGCTAATCGATCCAGGGGCGGAGTTGGTGCCCACGGGAGGCGCACCTGTGGCAGTGGACCCAGGCGCGCTGCCTGGCATCGGTCCAGTAGGCGGTGCGCTGGGCATGGACGGCTCCTCAGAAGCTGTCTCACCAGGGAAAACCCAACGCTTCGTCTTCTCATCATAGTATGCCTCCAAGTGCTCACCAAGCTTAGCAACCTTGGCCTCTGGGTTCATCTTGGTAGCGATGAATGACGAAAGTCCGGACAACCATCCAGAGGTCTTGGAACTGCTGCTAGGAGGAGGCGTCTTGGAACGCGCAGGCTTTTTTACTCTGGGGCTGGACTTGCCCTTGTCACTTGCAGGACCGCTGTTCATTGCGGCATCCACAGGCGTCAGTGGAAGCGCGGCAGAAGCCTCCGCAGCATTTCGAGGTCCAGTAGCTTTTGGCTGACTCGACATCCCCGGGTTGCTGCCATTGTCCGATACATCCACCGGGGTGGCTTCTGGAATGCAGGCGCCGCGGCATGGGCCCACTGAGCGTCCTGTGAGTGCTGCGATGTCTGGGATGACGGGGGCTGCTGCTGCTGCTGGTAGAACGATCCACTACGCATAGGAGCCGATGGTGGCATGTTGCCACTGCTGGTGCTGTGGTTACTGTGGATACTACGGTTGCTCCCAGGCGGCTCCATGGAATGCTGCGAGTGCAATGGGGGCACAGCGGTGCGGCCTTGAGACGGCGGGCCACTTGCTGGGTATGGGCCTGGACTAGTGGTCTTGCCATTACTAGAGAACGGACCTGATGATTGCTGGTGCTGAAGTCCAGGCCGACCATTACCAGAGAATGGTCCCGACGGAGGGATACCACTAGCCCCAGGCATCGTGAAGGGTGTAGCTGAAGGCGCTGCAGAAGCTCTGTTGTATCCATTAGATGAGCCCGGAGCACTTCCCTGTGACATTGGCGGCGTGGCATGACCATACGAGCCTGTAGGCACGGGAGATGGCCCATGGGAACTGTGTCCATGAGAGCTAGTTGGCGGGGTTTGCTGAGCGTGTTGCTGTGAATGCGGCAAACTTGGTGATTGGGACGGGGCAGTCACTGTTGGAGTACTTGGATAACTTGCCGCCGGTGGAGTAGCTTCATTTGCATACAAGCCACCCGGTGTCGCTGCGTTTGGTGCAGGGGAGCAGCGGTGCTGGAGTCGCCACCTTCCACCACACGGTTCACAATTTTCCCCATGATACTGAGGGCACTGCCAAGGCCCCACTTGCCGCCTTGCTTGCGACCTCCGCCACGGCTGGTTGAGGCGGCCACCGAGGCCACACGGTCTTGCCCAAGATGTTGTCGTAACCGGTCATCTAGAACGGTGAGTTGGTTCTTCATTCCTTCCAAGTACATGGAAGTACCAGGCTTCATCGTCGCCGTCACTGCCTTGATGACTGTGAGCATTGACGTCACATACTTAAATGCCGTCTCCAACTTTCCGTGGTCGGCCAGTAGCATAGCATAGATAAGCTTGTAGCCTTGGAATGGAATCATGAGGTTGGCCGATGCGCCCTTCGAGTGTTTCTGGGCCCATTCGTAGACCTCAGTGCGCTGTACTGCCGCAGGCGACACGTAAAACCGTGCCTCCGTAGGGGTGCGATGATCCCCACCAAGCAACGCAATTTTTGAGCTTGGCATCGGTGCCTCCACTTGGATGCCTGCAAGCAGGTAGCAAACGTGCGCCGCAGCAACAGCGTTACGTTCGTTCCACAATCGGTCGCCTAATTCAGTTAGAATCTTGTTGGTGTCCGCTGTCCGATTGGCGACAAGTACTTGAGCATGAGAGACCCAGTTCGACAGGATCAGCGACGCTGCAGGCTGCTGGTCGAGAGTCTGCAATAATCGCTTTGGCTCCTGGATGCTTTTTCCTGCTGATCTGCAAACGACATGAACAGTGCGCGGCACGGATCCCCTGTCGCGTAATGCTCGTCCAGGTACGTACGAAGTACTCGCTACACAAAATGGACAACGAAAGTCATGTCAGAATAAACAAACCAACAACACTACTTGTCATGCAACTTACTCTATACTCGTCCTTGTCAGTGAACGAAGCAATGAGCATGGCTTCGGGCCACATGTGCGCGTTCATGGCGGTAGAAACTGCACCCTTACGATCACCAGCCAGCAGTAATTCACGAAGAGCATTTGCATGCTTCGCAGCCAGGTCAGGGTGCTGAGAGAAGAGAAAAAATGTTAGTTTTGAAGTCACAAAAGAGCGAGAGGAATTAAACAAAACTTACCGTCACAGATTGGGTCTTCCGTGTTGGGAACACCGCTGGCTGATTTCCATTGCGCCGCTTGCTGCTTTCACTCAACAACGCGACCAATTGAGCTTCAGGTGCGTCAGGGTCTCTCGGGTTTGCAGTTCCTGGGTCTGAACGCAGCTTTCCATTGCACTTAACCAAGACCCGCAGCACTCCAAGCAGCAAACGTTCGTTCTCATCCTCAACCTCGTCAGGGCTTTCATGCGTTTCGCTTCGCTTTAATCGCTCATCGATGTATTCCAAAATCGCCTCATCAGACGCGTCCTCCGTCAGTGGGCCAGGGAAAACGTCCATCTGGTCAAATTCCTTGTCATTCGGGTGCAGCTGGTCCATGCGATACACATTCACCGGTCCCTTTCGCAATTCATCGTTGCCATTGCCGTCAAATGATTGAGTTGGCCTGTACATAGCATAATTAATCAAGATCAGAAAAAGCCACCGCTACACATGATTCTGTAGCGCCATCTTCGCCATCAATACGTACACTGGTGCACCTCGAGGGCTGTTGCGGAAGCTGCTTCCTGCGATGTTCAACCGCAGTTTCCTCTTCGGGAACATAGTCACTACGTTACCACCAAAGCCGAACGACGCAAGACATGATGGCGGGGCCACGCATGGGTCTTTGTACTTGTTGCTGGTCTTCACATCATGAGTTGCCGAGGGGTAAATGCTTTGATCCACGCTACTGGCTCCATAACCATATCCAGTCGCAGAGGTAGCTCCGTATGTTTGTTGAGCAGCAGCATGATATTCTGTTGCATGTGGCTGAGCACGATACCCGTGGCTGCCATGCTGTTGGTATTGCTGCTGCTGCTGTTGCGGTTGTTGTTGTTGCTGATACTGCTGAGAATAAGCACCAGGGCTCGCTGGAGTATCAACTCCACGTCCACCCGATTCAAAATAGTTACCACCACTCGTCACACTACTCGAGTGTTGATAAGACGAAGGTGCTTCAACGTACTGCTGAGAGCTACTTAAGGTATTTTGTGCTTGTTGTTGAGGTTGCTCTTGCATTTCATGCCCGTATCCTCCCGCTGATGAGAAGAAATCCGATGGTGCATGGTCACTAGTCGTACCAGCAGAATGACCAAACCCATTGAAACTTTGAGGGAGATCAGCATTCGATTTGCTCGTGAAATGAGACGCTGCCTTTTCATGAGCGTCACCAGGGGCTGTGGCGGCGAAATCGTTGGAAATCGATGAAGATCCAGCAACACTGACGTATCCATACTGTACGCGATTAGAATCTGGTACAACCGGTGTTTCAATAGGTGGATCCGCCTTGGTCTTTGGTTCTGTTTCTTCTGCCAACACTGGCGGTGCAGGCGCACTAGCTTGAAAGTGTTCGTTTCCATACCCAGAGTGGTTAGATTCATCCACTGATTGCTCTTGGTATTCGTAGTGTTTTGATGCCTCCACTAACTGCTCTTGTTCCTGCTGCTGCTGCTGTTGGGACGACGGGAACTGCGATATCGTATGGGATTTTGAAGCACTGAAGTCGTGTGGCTCATGGGGATGTGATACCTGAGTCTCCGAGTAGTGTCCAGAAGTTCCACTGCCGAAGAACGAAGAAGCTGTCACACCACTCGTCGATGCAGACGCCTGCCCGAAAAGGGCACTTGCAGCAGCCTTAGGGGGTACCAAGTTGCTCCTCTCGTGCTGCTGCGGGTACTTTTGCGGATGACCAGCGGCTTTGCTTTCATATTGGCTAATTGAAGAGCTGGCCCCATGCCGTGAAAAACTGGTACCCTCAACTGAACCACTTGCGGTACTTGAACCCTGTACCCAACCAAAACCTTGTGAAGATTGTTTGGGAGTCATGTTTGCCACTTGATGGCCATCATACTGCGCCGAGTATGATGACGAATTGCTCCGCTCCGCGAAAATGATGGCTGGGCATGATGTTGCTGTGGTGCCTGATGGTCAGCGGATGGAGGAAGAGCGAGCTCTCCGCCAAAGTGAGATGCTGCTGAGCCTCCACTAGTCATAGATGATCGTCCAAAGTACGCATCTGCCGATGCGCTAGATGATGACCGCATGTGGTCGCCGTATCCTCCATTTGCAGCATCGGTGGTGTTTTGCCCGTAGTTGTAACTCTGCTCACTACTAAACGATGGCTGGGCCGGGCTGCCACGAGCAAATGCGTCCGCAGTTGACTGTCGGTTATAGTTATCCGGCGTCCTAGGAGCCGATGTCTGCCCAAATTGCTGATTGTTGTATCGACTCTGCCCGGCAAATCCGCTGAGCTCGCGCTGAGCAGAGCTGCTAGTAAAACTACTTGCAGATGATTGCCGACTGAAATGGTCGGATGCACGAGAATTTGTTCCTGTTGCGATACTGCTGCCTTGGTCGTAGCCATTCCCACTGAATGTGTTGGCGGCATTCTGGGCAGGGCTTCCACTGCTTACAACAGCACTCTGTCCAAACTGGTTATTGCTCTGATCCCCTCTGTATGAAGCATTAAATGCTCCCGCCGTCGACTGTTGTCCAAAATGGTCCGACACCACAGTTGTGTCCCTCCGCGCACCAAACACATCGTCAGCGGACACTTGGCTACCACCCCCAAACTGAGAAGAGGCATTCACATGGGAACTATTGCCGTACCCCCACTACTGAATGCGCTATCAGCAGATGGGGCTTGGCTTCCAAGCCCATGTTGAGCGCCACTTCTTGCAGCAAAAGGATCAGCACCGTTGTAACTGTTAGAGCTCTGGGTTTCGAAGGGACTGGCGTTGGAAGGCTCTGCCGCTGGCCGATCAAGAGGGCTTGAAGAGCTGAATTGAGCTTGTGCAGATTCATAAGTAGATGCATGGCCTCCCGAGCAGTCTCCTTGGTTAGCTTGGTTATATGTCTTATAAAAACAAACACATATGATGCAAACACATTAGTCAATGAAACGAGCAACCCAGAAAAATGATCTTGCGATACCACAACAGGGCGCAACGTACCTGGTCATGCGTCTGATAGCTAGAGCTGTACGCATTGTGCGTCGGCTGATCGAACGAGTTGCTAAAACCGCTTGAAGGAGGGCCCGATCCGAAAAGGTCGCCAGCATCTGAAGTAGGCAACTCATGTTCGACAACAGGAGGAGCTACTTCAGCGGTACGTACAACGGGCGGCGCCCCGAACGAGCTGAACGGGTTCGGTACGTCAGCACCAGCCGTAGCACCGAATAGCGAAGACGCAGTCGGGATTGCCTCTTCCTCGACTGCACTGGTTAATTGAGAAAAGCTCGCAGCTGTTGGGGCAGCTGGAGACGGTGCGATGGTCGTACTCTGAGGAGGGAAGGCACTATCCATAGGAGAATTTTCAAACGGATTTGCATCAGCTGAAGAATCATCGCCTCCAAACGTGGTTGCTGGTGCTGAACCAGTGAAAGCTGCAGCCGCGTCAGACGATGTTGCAGACGCCGCAAAGCGCTCCTGGGTATCTCGTTGCTCAACACTTTCCGTCACGTAGTGGCCGCTTGAAGGGTGAAACTCCGACACGAACCGCGGGTTTGTGCTTACGGACTCGCACATGCTGGTCGTCTCGGACGCGTTGTCATCGGAAAAACCTCCATCGCTCGCATTGTCCGACCCACCAATTGTCGTTCCAGGCGCTGAGAACTGTCCCTCACTCACAGACGGGAAATCGGTGCCAAATGCAGTGCTAGCGTTCGAGGAGTCTACCAAACTGGGGGTCTCAGAGACTGTCCCGTCCGAAAATGCGCCGCCCTCGCTTACGCGCTCCGATCCTCCAAATGTAGCACCTGCTGAAGACACTCCGAAAGAAGCTATTGAGCTGCCATCATGGTCTGTACTCGCTGTCGACGACTGGTACATACGATGGCTCGCAAAAGACGACTGAGAGCCTCCATACAACGAAGAAGGCCGACCAGCAGATGGGAAAAATGAGTTGCTACCCGAAAAAGACACAATAGAATCCCGCTCTTCTTCGTCACTCTGACCCTGGTGAGTATGAGTAGCATGCTGAGCTTCGTCATCGTGCTGCCTTCTCGTGTCATCAGAAGACCCGCGATGGTGGTCACTTGGATGCATTGATCCCATATCCCACCTTACGCTCGATTCCGTGCCCAACTCCGACGTTTGCGACTGCTCACGCCCATCAGATGCCATCGTATTGATGGGCGTTTGCTGAGCAGCATGAGGACTCGCTGCATCAGCGCCTGAGAACCCATCATGAGAAGTTGAGTCTCCATTTCCCTGTGGAGACGGCACACGTCCAAATGGTCCCCCCGTACCAGTCGGAGTGTGTAGGAAACGTACGCTTGGTGGCGCATCAGGAAATACATTAGGATCTTCATCGTGACTCGGGGATGCAGCAATAGTGCTAGAAAATGGAGAGCTTTCTGTATCGAACGTCGGTGCAGGCTTTGTCTCTTGGCTACCGTGCTCAGTGTACGACGCCGACGATGCTTCCTGCTCTTCAAAAACCGATGGTGCAGGTGCTGTAGTATCTTGACTGACCTCGGATGATAGGCCATGCAACTCCTCCATGTTGGCTGCCTGGGACGTTTCTGGATATGATGGCACTGAATTAGCGTACACTTGATCCGTCTCTCCCGGTACTAACGATGGTTCTTCCTCCCTGACTTGTGCTTCTACAGCAGCAACAATAGGTGGTTGTGGCGGGGAAGACGTGGCAAATGATGCATCCTGTCTCAACAAAGATGTCATTGAGGATTCCTCATGACCCTTGTCACTCGTATCCAACGACAGCTTCTCGACGGATACTCCTTGCTCCTTTATAGTCTCGTCCCAATCCTCATCTGCGTGATCATCGTGATCAAATAGCGCTTCATCGTCGCCTTCGCCCCAGAATTCGCCAGCAGCGGCACCGGGGCTTGTGAGTTTCACAGGAGGAGCCCCAGGCGTGTCAATTGGAGTTGTTGCTGCTGTTGAGCTAGCAACTGTGTTGGGTGCAGCCGACTCATTCGTTGCATTTGACTCCCCAACGTTTGCGTTACCATTTGTTAAATGGTGCTGATCCCAATTCCCACCCCATTGCTGCGAGAGTTGAGATTGCTGGTAAGTAGAAGGTGACGGTGCTGCCTCTGGATGCGCTTGCGTTAACGCGGGCAATTCAGTCGAGGTTGCAACCTCGTTCACCGTTGATGTCACGTGTGATTGCGACTGATGAGAAGGCGCTGCATAGTTAGTAACAGATGACGCAAACGTATCGTCGCCATCCGCCCAAGCAAATTCCTCCAGCGGTGGCGAAGGTGTTAATCCGACCTTAGTATCAAGTGCATCGACGTTTGACGCTTCAGTTGTAGGCTTGAAGTCAGCAGCTGTATCTGAAGTTGCCGCGACGTTCTGTTCGGGCAATCGAGCAGGTGGATCTGCAACAGGAGATGCAAACGCATCGTCGTCATCAGCCCAAGCGAATTCTGCAGGTGATGGCGAAGGTGTTGCCTCAACCTTTGTCTCGAATGAACTGGCAGTAGAAGCAGTTGCAAATGTAGATACCTCGATCGTATTCGCTGCGGTGATTGGCTGCGGCGCCTCAGTAGGTGCCGCCGTCTTCGCAACGGGCGATGCAAATGCTTCATCATCGTCGGCCCACGCAAATTCTGCAGTGGGCGGCAGTTTTGACTCAACTTTCGTCGTCGCCTCAAACGCACTGGCACTGGAAACTGCAGTTGCATGTGCATGTGCGAACGTCGCCTGCGCATTTACATTTGCTGCGGTGCTCGTTTGCAGCGGCTGGGCTGGTGCATTCGCGACAGAAGAAGCAAACGCTTCGTCGTCATCCACCCACGCAAACTCGTCCTTTTCCGCACTCTTCGTCGCAGTCGTCTCTGTCTGTTTCGTCGCCGCACCTTCCGCCTCTTCCATTGGATTCGAAAGCACCGTCGAGGGCGAGTCACAGTCCCATCCATCATCACTGTACAGCTCCTCAGCATCATCCATCGAGAATAACTGCGTTGGCTTCGCCGTCGCCGTCCCCATCCCCGTCAACGCGGTCGCTCTTCCAGCAGTAGCAGCACCAGTGGTCGTCGTCTTAACACTGCTTGTACTGGTCACACTCAGTCCGCCGATGCTCTTTGTACTTGACACACTCGACGCCACTTGTCTCGTTGTCAAACTCATCCCCACGGGCTGCGTCGTCGCAGTCGACGAGAACGTCATGGACGACGCCGAGGACGGTCTGTGAAGGCCTCCTGGCGTCAGCGTCATGGACGGCGTCGGTCTCTGCGCGCCTCCCAGCGTCATGGACGCCGACGTCGGTCTCTGGCCGCTACCCAGTCCGCCGACGGCGCCCACGCCCGCTCTCCATCCGCCAATCTGCGGCGATGGACCCGCAGCTAACGAGGATGTTGCTGCTGGCGGTGGCGGTGCGGGCGGCGCACTGCGCATCGTGACGTTGCTGAAGCTGCGGTTGCTGCTGCTGCTGGCGCTGCTGCCTGTGCGCGTGCGTGACGTCTGCGCGTCGATGCCTAGCGAGGCGAAGAAGTCCTGGCTGGCGGCCGGCGGCTTCTGGCGCAGCTGCGTGTTGGCGCTCACGGGGCGCGTGCGTGTGGCGCTGGGGGCGCTGCGCCGGCGGAGAAGAACGCGCGGCCTCCGTCCATGGTGTCGCGCAGGCTCCGGGTCTAGTCGAGTCCCGCAGCTCGCTTGGCGCTTTGGATGCGGTTTCGCCTGTGGGGAACACGCGCTGGCTCACGTGACATTCACTCTGAGACGGATCGGACTTTAGCGGGGCAATACTGGGTTTAAGGGTGCGGGAGATCAGATGGTGGAGATTGACTGGGTTTGGGTAAGAATTTGAGATGGACGACCTTGGGATAGTGACCTTGGAGCGATGACGTGGAGGTCAGTGCGAATGCCACGCTGAAACTCGACGACTTGGTCGGCAAAAAGTGGAGGTGAGCTAGCTGCTGCTGGGTGTATAAGCACGCTACTGTAATGACATAGGCGACGCTGTGGACGGGCGCGCTCGCGCCAAAAAATCAGATCAGGCTGAAATCCGTTTGGGAGTGGTTCTTTTACCAGACGCTGAATTAGAATTAGGCGGCAAGTAATCTGCCAGACGCCCTCCGAATACACGCCTCTTTGACTCATTCTGACTATGTTGTAAAAGATTGCCAGATTAAAAATACCTAATTGCTGGCCCTAAGTGCCAAATTAGGCCTTTGTTTAGAATTCTCAGCCTAAAACTCTGACCCTCAGGAAGCGCTGGCTGTTCGGGTATAATCGGCTGATCCGCCTGCAGCCCAGAGCCGTATTTGCCGTCGACCGCGTAGACGCCAGACGAGATGCCGGTGGAGGTGCAGCGCAAGCTCACGGTGCTGGGCTACCCCGGCGTGGGCAAGTCGTCGCTCACCACGTGCTTCGTGGAGAACCGCTTCGTGGAGAACTACGACCCCACCATCGAGAACACCTTCCACAAGACCATCCGCGTGCGCAACGCGCACTTCGTCACGGACATTGTGGACACCGCCGGCATGGTGCGTCTCGTAGCTGCGTAGTGGCGCAGAGCTCACGCTCCAGAGAGCTCTCGGTGCCGCGTTCTGACCAGCTTGGATTGCAGGACGAGTACGCCAACTTCTCGCAGGCGGCGTCGGTGGCGTGCACGGCTACGTGCTCGTGTACTCGATCGGCTCGCGCACGTCGTTCGAGAAGCTCAAGCTGATCAATGAGAAGCTGGTGAACATGCTGGGCTCCAAGCCGCCCCGTGTGCTGGTCGGCAGCATGTCGGACCTAGAGAAGGCCAGGTCTGTTGATGTTCTTGTCGTTGTTGACGTTCGTTGCAAGGGTGATGGGAAATGGGTTGCAATGTGGTTGCTGATGATGGCGTGTGTGCATTGCAGGGAAGTGACGGTAGAAGAAGGCCAGGTGCTGGCGAGCAACTGGGAATGCCCCTTCGTGGAGTGCTCGGCAAAAGACAACGAAAACATCAGTATGTCAGAGTGCTGCTATGGCTGTTGCAAGAGGGTGGTTGGATTAACCGTTTGCCTGCGTGCTTCGTCGTGCAGACGAAGTGTTTACCTATCTAATCAAGGAGATCGAGCGTGATTCCGGACTACTGGAAGAGAGCGACGAGTCCCAATGCACGATTTTGTAAATCAGAGATACGACGCACAGCACTGCAATTACTGCGGATGCCGCAGGCACAACGCGCCTGCAGCAGATTTACCCTTCAGAAAACTGAAGGAGGCGCGCCGAAAGGGAGACAGAGGGGAGCCAGGGATCGATCGAGACAGGAAACAATGCCATCAGACTTTACAACGACTGCACAATTTACTTACTACAGCAACTTCAAAAGACTACAAACACGCTCGCTGTATAGACAAGGCCGTGTCATTATTACCTATTGCTCAGGAAAGGTTACCGGTCCTATGACACGGTCGCTATGGTCGCTCACAAAGCAAACTTTTGCTGCAAAGTGATGAAGGTTCATAACTGGACGTGAAAAGTGTCTTGGCCACTCAGAATTGGAATAGCACGGTGATCGAGTCTGCGCAGAAATGAGGCTCCGAGGGCTCCGAGAGCACGGCGTCGGAGAACTGCGAAGGAAGCCGTGTTACAGTGCTCAACCGTATTGCTAAAGCACGACACCAGTAAACTGGCTAGAGGAACCGGAGCGGATGTGAAACACTCTTGGCGAGTGCAAATGTTGATATCGCACCACGTTTCAGTACGACTACCGCAAATTGAGGCAGTAAATGGTGCCTCGCGTAGCTCGCTAATCAGCTCGCTTCAGCACAGATGAACACCACAAAATTTGATGACCTTTCATTTTTAAACGAAAGCCCACGAGAACCTGCTGATTAGTATCGTTATCATGAGCACAGTGCAGCTCTGAAGCACCGATTGCTGTTCATCGGCAGCCCTTGACACATTCATACGATCTCCGGACAGTATTCCGCGAATACACGACCACGAGAAGGTCTTGGTATCCGATCTGACGCAGGCCTTTCAATGTTGTATAGCGTTGGTGTGTCAGCTGCAGCCACAATGATGGTGGTGAACTTCATCTTGGCTGAAACGTCGACGCCAGAAGCCAAGACTGTTTAGCGTTTGAGGCGGTTTATTGCCTCAATGAGATCGAGAACATGGGGTGTCCGCCACAACCAGGAGTGGTTCCAAATGTGAAGTCTTCCGTGACAACGTGGCAGTGTCGGCGTTGGTAGTCACGCATGTTGAAGCTGTTTTGACTTCGCGGGAGCCTTTTCAACATGTCTCTTCTATGCTATTCCGTGTGGCAACCATAATACACCAATCGTTTCGACTCGTTTACCTTGGACTTTGTAGTGAATGATGCCTCATAGTTCTTCCGAGTGTGGTGCCTCGGAATGACCGCGCCGCCTTTGGTGGTCTTCCCCTCGCGGCCTCCTGGCCTCAGACTACTCAGCTTCGTTCCTCCGCTTCCTCCCGCGATCATGATGCGCAAGGTGACTTTCGAGCTGGGCCGCTGCGTCCGCGAGACCGGCCAGGCGCTGGACCGCCTCGGCCTGCGTGTGCTGGGCGACAATGCCTTCAAGGAGAAATGTACGAGCCCCGTGACTAAACGCCCCACCACACCACAAACACACAAAAGTCTCAACAACACTTAAAACTAACGATCCACTTGCATCTTCCTTCCGTCCATCGCAGTCTCGCGCCACCGCCAGGTCCTGGCGCTGTACGACAAGCGGCCGATGATCGCGCACGACGTGTGGGTGGCCCCCAACGCCACGATCGTGGGCGACGTAGAGATCTGCAACGACGCCTCGGTCTTCTACAACGTGGTGATCCGCGGCGACCTCAACCAGGTGCGCATCGGCAACCGCACCAACGTGCAGGACCGCACGGTCATCCACACGGCCAGCTCCTCGGCGCCCGGCCTGGCCCCCGGCGCCTCCATCGGCAACGACGTGACCATCGGCCACGGCTGCACGCTCTACTCGTGCACCATCGAGCACAACGCGCTCATCGGCATGGGCTCCATCATCCTGGACGGCGCCCTGGTCGAGTCCAACACCATCATCGCGGCCGGCAGCGTCGTGCCTCCTGGACGCCGCATCCCGGCCGGCCAGCTCTGGGCGGGCAACCCGGCCAAGTACGTGCGCGATTTGTCGGACGACGAGGTGGCCGACATCACCAAGCAGGCCAGCGAGTACAAGAGCATCGCCAGCACCCACAGCGACGAGTTCCTGCCCTACGGCACGGCGTTTCTGGACGCGGAGAAGATCAAGGCTGCTGGAGGCCACTTGTAGAGTGAGTGCTGAGCGGGCGTCGGGGCGTCTCTTTCAGCTTCACAGGGAGAGGAGGGGCCGGGCTCGTGTCTGCATGCAATGGACATGCACGTTGACTGTTCTCGTGACTTTTAAGCGGATGCAGGGACCATTTACAAAACCAAAATACAAATCCACAAACAAGGAGGAATGAGGGAGGGCGGGACGACCGCGAGTGTATTGCTGCCGCTCTCGGCTCATTCGTCATCGGTGTGTATCCTCCGACGCTTCTGCTTCTTGTCGGCTCCGGCCTTGGCCTTACGATCGCGCTTCTTAAAGCCGACGTTACCGTCCGTGGTGATGTGGATTTCCTCATCGCGACGGGGTGGAGCATCAGATGTGGACTTTGCATCGCCCTCTGCGTCAATATCCACACCCTTGTAGCTACCTCCCCACGGGTTAAAAGCGCCTAGAGCATCATCGCCTTGTGACGAAAAATCCTCCAGCGCATCAATACGCCGCTGCTCCTCTGCGACTCGTGCAGCTTCAGCCTCTGCCTCCGCTGCACGCTTCGCGACAGCTTCAGGGCTTTCGTCTATCTGTCTAACTTCAACTGTACTCCACTCGCCCATTCCCGTGGTCTCGTCAATCACGACCGGCGGCTCTGTCGTCATCTCCGATGCGCCTCCGCCTGAGCGCCACTGCTCCACCATCTTCTCCGCTGCCTCCAGCGTCACGTTCGGCGGCAAGGGGATCCGCAACCGATCGGCCAGAACTTCTTGCTCCGTCACAGGCTTGGGCTTCTCTTCTTCCGTTGTTGGCGGCAGCATGTACATGACCGTAAAGCGTCGGAAGCTCAGCTCCGTGTTCGGAATCGTATGCACCGTGGTCTTATCAACCAGCGCGTCGATCCACTGCTCGGCCTCCTCGATCCATATCTGGCACGTGCTGCCCACCTCGAGCTGCTGGTCGTGCTTCTTGCCCTCCAGATAGACCACTCCGCGCACAGCGTACACGCCCGTGTCGTCCTCGTCCTCCTCTGGTGGCTCTTCATCTTCTTCAAAATGACGTTGCTGGTCTCCTGAAAATGGTTTCCTCATTGGAGGCAATGGAGCAGCAGCATTGCTCTGTCCAGGCCTCGGGGGCGGCGGCGGGCGTGCTCCGCTCTGTCCTGGTGGCCGAGGCGGCGGCGGCGGGCGTCTGCCGGCCATGTCCTGCTCATATTTGGCCTGTGCTGCTACCTCAATCTGCTTCAGTTGGTCCTGCAGCTCCCTCTGCGACGCAGAAGCCTCCGACTTGGCCTGTCGCTTTTGCTTGAGCGTCTCCTCCACCTGCTCCTTGTGCTTCCGGCCCTGCTCGTGGTGCTTGACGCTCTGCCGACATGGAATCAATCGCCTTAAGAGTCATGTGAAGGCAGATTGTTGGGGTAGAGACACGTACGGTCTTGTCGCCCTGCATCCACGCATTGCAGAACTTGCAGTAGTGCCGCTCCGTGGACTTCCAGTAGTCCGTCATGGCCGCCGATCCGGTCAAATGCTTTGCACTGCTCTCAATAGTTCTGGCTTCCAAGTAGTCAAACTACTCCACTGGTAATTTTATCTTCCAGATAGTCAAACCACCCTCTTTCTGGGGAGAGACGGGTGGCTGTGCGTTGGTTGGCTCCCCGCGGTTCAGGTGAACCGAGCAGCTCCGCCACCTTCAGTCGAGATTCTCAATAGGAAGCAGCAACAATGGCAACGAAGCGTGGTACGTTGGTCAATTGCTCGATAAACGGATCGTAAACTTCCTCTCGCTTACGACTCGTTCTCAATTGCCATGTACAGGACGTGGAGGTGCCTCTGGCAACAAGTTCCGTATGACTTTAGGTCTGCCGGTGGGTGCCGTGATGAACTGCGCCGACAACTCGGGCGCCAAGAACTTGTACATCATTGCGGTGTGCGGCATCAAGGGTCGTCTGAACCGTCTGCCCGCCGCCGGTGTGGGCGACATGGTGCTGGCCACCGTGAAGAAGGGAAAGCCGGACCTGCGTAAGAAGGTGATGCCCGCCGTGGTCATCCGCCAGCGCAAGGCCTGGCGCCGCAAAGACGGCGTGTTCCTGTACTTTGAGGACAACGCCGGCGTGATCGTCAACCCCAAGGGAGAGATGAAGGGCTCGGCCATCACGGGCCCCGTGGGCAAGGAGTGCGCCGACCTGTGGCCGCGTATCGCGTCCAACGCCGGCTCCATCGTCTAAGTGCGTCGAGGGTTCGTACCAGCAGTGGACTTGGGTCCTGAGTGAAGGCTCAATACACTTCGGAACTGGCCTCAGTGCTTTCAAGACTTCGGCGTTTCTTCCGACGGAGAACCGACGTTTTCAAAATGACAATCTCGTTGTTGTTGCCATGCTGCTTTTTCCTGCTTCTACGTCTGCTGTGCTGGATGTGTCTAATCTCTGGTGTGACTTAAGCTTTCTTCTTCTTGCCCTTCTTGGCAGCTTTCACTGCGGCCTCTTCCTCAGCTTTGCGGCGCTCCTCTTCAGCTTTAGCCTCATCGCGTACCTCTTTCTTCAACTGCTTCAGGAGAGTGTTGGCTTCTTCAAGCAGAGCTGGTGAGACGCCTTCCACAGCAGCACTGATGTCAACAGCAGTTGTGACGAGCTGTGTTTGACGCTCTAACGCCTGCAGCAGTGTGTCGAGCGCTGTGCCGTCGCTGAAAACAAACCCTCCGCTTCCAGGTGCTGGTCCAGGTAGCAGCGCTCCAGTGGGGTTCTCTACGGGAGGTGGAGACGAAAAAGGCACTAGACACGCCTCAAGCCGCACCTCAGCATTCAAGCGGTCGCGGAGTGCACCGGCCGCAGCAAGTAGTTTCTCGCTAACTCGTCGAAGCTGCGCTTCAGCAAGACTTGCTTCGAGACGTGTAATGTCCCTGTAGTAGCGACGCGACCCGCGCTCGAACTTCTCGCAAAGTGCGTGGCAGCCGAAGAGCGTGCACTCTGCTTCAGCACTTTGAATGACCTGCATGGCAAGTTCCAGCATGGCAGGGTGCACTTGTTCACGAGTCGCATGTTGCAAAGCGCGCTTCAGCGGCTCGAGGAGCGAGCGGATGCCAATGGGGCGAACGGCGAGCAGAGCTTTCACTTCTTCCTGCAGACTCACATGTGCCACGAGCTGTCGGTAAGTTTGCCTCGAGACACGCAATAGCTCAGCGTCTGCAGCTTTAAGCTGCGCAGCTTCCAACGCCGTATAAAGCGCCTCAGCGTCAGTTTGGTTTAGAGTGAGAGCACTCAACATGGTCTCAGTGCTTGGCAACACACGGCGTTTTGAAGACCGCGACGATCGCAGTCTTCCAGTCTCGCCACCGTCAAAATTGTCGTCATGGTTGCTCGGAGTCGACAGCTCGCTAGGTGTTGAGACCGTAGGAGTCTCACTGCCATTTTGGTCGACAGTCATGGAGCTTTCGCCGTTGACAGCGTTGACATCAATGCCTTCACTTGGTGTCGATGGATCTCCAGTCTCGATAACCTCAGTTGATGCTGCTTCACGGCCTTGTGGATGCGGAAAGCTCACTGTCTCGCCATCACCTTCACCGAGCGTCCCATTGTCTTCGTTAGCGGTGGTAGTTGTCGGACGGCTGCCATTGATATTCGGGTCCAACACCGCAAGGGTGCGGCGGATGAGTTCGAGCTTGCTGTCCAACACGTTGCGCAGGTCCTGTTCAGCCTTGCCCATTTCGGTAGCACATTCTTGGCAGTAGCGCATGCTGCGTGCCTGCGCGAACATTGCAGTCATGGTGGAACCATCATGGTTTGCTTCAACTCCTGTCGTATGAGGTGTAGACGACGTCGTGGTGGACGACGAGCAAGGTTTAGTGTCGCAAAAGACATTGTGGCAGTGCTGGCAAAGGCTGGGACGACGTAGACGGCTAAATGACTCTTTGCACCATTCGCAGGAGGTTTGCGATTGGAATCGCGTCAATAAGCGACGACAGCTTGGGTCCGTGGCTAGTTCCAGCGCTCGGTTACCATACTTATTGCGTGGATCTACTGCGGCCGAGTGGGCCAGCAGTTGTTCTACCACTTCGCGATGGCCTCCAGAGCACGCCAAATGGAGACATCGATTGCCAACGCTGTCCGTAGCTTCAGCACTGTAGCCGGCAGCGAGCAGAAGTGATACGGTGTCGGCGTGGCCCTTATAGCACGCCCAATGCAGCGGCGTATTGCACGGTGATTCTTTGCTCGACGGTGAACCGAGCCCAGACGTGACATTAGGCAGTTGATACTTTCTCCACGGAGCAGAGGTCTCGTACATGCCATCTGCACCGATGTCAAGAAGATACACGAGCACGTCATTGAACCCCCTGTAGGCTGCAGCAGCCACCGGTGTCCAGCCACTTTTGGTGATGAAGCCGGCTGGAGCACCTCCTCGAACACGCTGGACGACGTCGTTCAGGTGTCCTTCACGACAAAGCTCAATGAGCTGCAAACCAGCGTCAACGTCTGCCGGACCAGCAAACCGTTGCGCTAGAGGTTCCGGGCGTATGATAATTTTCTCCATCTGACCTTCTTCATCGTCCTCGTCCAGATCGTCATCTTCATCGTCACCATGTTGTGCACTGTGGTCATCACCGCGCTCTCCTACGGAATTGAGTGCTACTGGATCATCAGCTTTGTCCAAGTTGGTCTGGCCTACACGAGGGCTCGTGCTGGAACTGGAGACGTCACCCGATGCTGCCATAGCGCCACCGTCGCAATGTGGTGCAATGACACCACTTGGTCTGCGTCGTTTCAAGATCCACCCGAGATTGAAACGATCCGTCAAAGTCGAGCACGTGCAATGCCTAACTCGCTCCTCTAGATATACAGAGGAGGGTTACATTAGTGCTGTGGTGCTTGCTTAATGCATTTGAAATAGTTGGAAGCTCCTGTGAAGCTGTAGATAGGTACGCAATGCAACAAGAGCTCTCTTTGAATTGGCTTCATTGGAAGCAACGGCATATCACACTCACCACACCTAAGCGAAGAAACAATCTTCTATCCATTTAAACCTCCACGCCAATGTCAGAAGCGATGCCACTTGTGCCAGGGATCACTGGCATGAAGTCACGTTCAACAACAGCGATTTCGTTTTTCACAGGAGGAGGTTCCTCCTTGAACTGAAATGGCATGTCTTCCGTGTGGTCGATCGGGGACAGGTCCGGTGACACGTACGGTGTTGGAGCCGCAAGTGCGGGGGCTGGAGCGGTTGCAGGCGGAGAAGGAAACGTAACGCGGTTCCCCATCGCGTCATGAACATCGACTGTGGATAGATTTTGGCAACCTCGCCCAGCGGTGTGGTCAATGCCAATCCAGTCGACTCCGTTCCACAACCGCACAAATCATGCAGCGAGTCGTACAATAATTCATCCAAGCCAAAAGGTGGCTGTGCAGGAGAGGTGGGGTCAAGTGGTGACTCCGCATTGCTTGCGGCTGCACAAAACTCTTCGTCACCTGCGCGCCAGCTCGCCATACAGCGTTCGATGGTCATCTCACCAGCACGTTGAGTTGACAAATCGAAATCTCGAGTAATACAAGCACCCATGCCCATCGGGTCCAGAATGCTGTCGATCACGGCTTGAGCGGGGTATATGGCATCATCCAACGATTGACAGTGCAAATCTGGGCTATCCACGTTCGACACGGAGTCAGGCGAGAGCGACCGAGTGGAAAAAGTAGCAGCAATCGCAGCAGTAGCAGCAGCAACAGCAGCAGACGCCCTCGTGACAGGCCTCATGTCCGTATCCACACCTAAACCAGCATTGGCGATAGCAGCCAGCTTCGCCGTTCGTCCACTTTGCTTCTTTGATGGTCGTGGAGTCTTGCTTTTCCGAGATGGTAAAGCTTTTTCTTACCTTTTCGAACCACTGACTTCTCCCGACCTCCAGGGTACTGCTTCGCTTGAGATTTCAGCGACGAATGCCAATGGTTCTTGACTGCGTTGTCAGTCCGACCAGGAAGACAAGACGTGATCTTGGCCCAGCAATTTCCGTAAGTAGCCTGCATGCTGAGGATGATCTCGTTTT
This sequence comes from Phytophthora constricta, assembly GCA_011947335.1. Lineage (NCBI taxonomy): Eukaryota > Oomycota > Peronosporomycetes > Peronosporales > Peronosporaceae > Phytophthora > Phytophthora constricta. The sequence goes on along the minus strand of JAAVTI010000614.1, from coordinate 155,636 downwards.
CTTCTTCCGTCCATGGACTCTTCTTGATGGACGGGTTTAGTTGGTTGTGCCATCTGCCAAACATCAGCCGCAACACTTGTGTTAGATCGTTTTAAATCGATTAGCACTCCCGCCATGTACCGAAGCAACCAACAAGTACAACCTTTCGCGGCATTGCTTGCCATTTCGTCCTGCCAAGTACGAAGCGATGACTGCCCACTTGCTCGCCCCGTACTTCTCCACAAGCTCCCGCATGTAGTTGTCCTCTTCCGGACTCCACGGACGCTTCGTAACCTGGCCTAGACCCTGTAGGTGATTCCACCGCCGATTGCACTCATCCGGTGAACGTAGCTCGATGAGCTCGGCGATAGCTTTCCACTTTTTCCTCCAAACTTGCAGACGCCTTCACGAAGCAAGGAATCCTGGTGGTAATGGACGTCCGAATCACACGGTTAGAGCTGCATCAATCGAAAATGACTACCATGACTAGATGTATCACCTCCTCCGGTGTCCATACTGCTTCGTTGTGGCTTGTCTTCGGTCTGTGGAATCGAAACCGGCACATTAGACTAATGGAAGTAGACCACTAACAGCTTGAGCCTGTTAGACATCTCACTTTCTGGAGTTTTTCTTGCGCTGATATGGAGAGTAGCGCAGCTCCATTCTGCCGCTCCGACAGTTGGTTACAGTTTGATCCGTTTGAGACCTTGAGAGCGAATTGACTTGTGCAGACCGAGAAAATACCACTAAAGAAGCATCAACGGCGGACATGAAGGCAAATGACATCGAATGAATCTGAGAACGTGCTAGTTGACAGACATACTGTAAACCGACGACTGACAAACATCTCGACAAACGCGACGGGGGTGCTTGTCCCAATGTCCCAATTCTGTTGCGCTGGGTCGCACGAGTGGCGCAAGGTACGTTGGGCTGCAAGCAGATTACACGAAAATCTTGAGCATTTATAGTCAACCTCTGCGTCTCATCATTTCGCTTCCAGTGGGAGCCACCGTTTCTGTTTCAGCAGCTCATAAATCTGGGCCAAACGGGCGAATTTATTGCTAGCCCGCGTCCCATACAAACCTGTCGCGTGAACACTTCCGCGCACGAAAAAGAAAAAATAGGATTACGAGAGAATGTGACCTGGCATTGAACGGATTTTACCAAATCGCATACAGCCCTCGTCGCAACCAAGATCAATACCGAATAGAGAGTCCTGTCAGCAAGGGGTGCCCAGTGACAATCAACTCGTCTTGAGAATGTCGGGTTAAGAAACGAGCAGTGATCTATCCACATCAACCACACGAGAGAGAGAGAAACAGTCAGTGCAAGCTATCAAAAATCTCTGGTGGATGCGTGGAAACAGACCTGAGTGCAACCCCACAGCACTAATGAGCTGAGCTTCTCCGATTCATCGGTCAGAATCCCCAAAGCATCCTCCGAGATGCTACGGCAGAACGAGATGTCGAGCGTGCAAAGACAAGAGACACAATATTCCTTCAAAGCCATCATTGACGCGTCCGTAGCTTGCTGCATGCGCCCAGAACATAGTTTACAAAATTGAGATTTCCGCCGCTGTAAGATTACATGATGTCCACTTACTATAGTGCGACAACTTACCGAAACACTGGACATTTCGAGGGTTTCAAGATACTCGTTCGCACCGAATGCAATATGCTGGAGTGCGATATCGGTCAAGCCCAGACAGCATCGTATCGATACGTGGCTGAGGGCATGACGATGCTTCCGAACTGCCTCAAAGCAGCCGTCGGTGATTTGATGCAAGTCCGACACATCGAGTACTTTCAAGCCGCGACAGGAATCCAGAATACCCTCGACCGCGACATTACTTAGCTGCGAACAGCGCGCCACCGAGATTTCCTGCAGTTCTGGAAGATTGCTAGCCAGGTCGACGATAAAACTGTCCGAAAGCCGCTCCATCTGGTTCAGCTGGAGTTTGCGCAAATTCTTCATGCTCTTTAGCGATTCCAAGCTGGCGTCGTCGAGCTGTGGACACTCTGACAGCGTAAGCGAGTGCAGGTGCTGTAGTTCCGAAAAGTAGACAATAGACTGCTTGGTGATCCGCTGGTTACACGATATCTCGAACGCGTCCAGCGACGGCGCGCACCGTCGCACGAGCGCTTCACACCCGGCATCCGACAGGCGGTAGCACCCTTGCACCTGCAACCTCTCGACCGACTTCAAAGCGTCCCCCAGCTCGTGAATGACGCTGTCCGACACACATCGTCCACAGAGCCCGAGCCTCAACACAGTGAGACTGGAACTATGCACTGCACACTCGTTCAACGCTTGGATCAGCGTCTCTTCGTCAATATTGGAGCAGTCTGGGATGTCGATCTCGGTCACCCCGGGGAAAACGAAGAGTGGCAGCACTTCAGGCTTGAGTCTTCTGAGCTTGACCACCTCCCGAGCGACCTGATGCCGCGCCGTCGAGTCGATATACTGCAATGTCGGCAGCTGCTCCACATGCTCTGCGAGACTCTGCAGAGCCAAGTCTATCAGCTTTTTGACCACCTTATCGGCAGTGGCCACAGCAGCTCGTGGGGCTCTTTTGGGCGTCCATTGTAGCTTGTGCTCCGGTTCCTTGTCCACCTGCTCCTGTCGCTGCTTGCGCGCCGCTTGGGCCGCTTGTCGCTGGTCGCCCAGCTCTCTGGCCGTGGCGAAGTAGCCCGGCCAGGACTCGTTGGCCTCATCGGCAGCTGGGACGGCTTGGGGTGGCGCGCTCGCCTGTGGCGAAGTAGAGCGCTCGCTCTCAGTGACGGCGTTCAGACCGCGTCGACTCTCTTCGGGTGGCGCGTTCTCTTCGGGTTGAGACCCGTTTTCAGCGGTGGATGGGTGAGGAGAAGCGTCTGCGTCTTGCGATGCAGAAGAGGGGCGGAGCTGCGACGTCGACGCGTGGAGGCGGAGGTGGAGGACGGTGAAGAAGAGGCGTCGAATCTCTGCTTGCGCTTCATGGTGGAATGCAAAATGGGATTGTAGAAGTCTTGTGACTTGGATTTTGTATGGTTAGAGAATGGTTATTTACTAACGTTTGGTACACGACTTTTCCCGCCGCAAAATACCAACTCGATACTGACTCCCGCGGAAAAATGGAGGTGAGCGAGGAGATGCGAGCCATGCCAAGTAGGCATTGCCTACTGAAACTTACACGACGAAAACGCGGCATTAGTTTTACCACATTCATTAGCTGCAACAAGTGTGCAGTGTTTAGTTTGCAGAGGTCGCAAACTTCAAATGGTGGCTGCCCGCAACCGACCGATGGTGACTTGGATGTCCACGCTTGCGGGGCGGATGGTCATCCACAATTCCCATGATAGCGTCAAAGTAATATAATATGATATGAAGCAAATGCAGTCAGTGTCAACACTCTACAGTGTTAATGCTACTGGAGCACTCCAAGGGGATGTCTTCGAGTACATGCGACCTCAACATCACTACTTTCTTTCTGAGGCATTGCCTCCGACCAAAACCAGACATTGCCGGGCGTGTGCGAGCGGTGTGGAGAGCGGAACACAAAATTGCCTGCAGCCTGCATATTCCTCTGGCGGATTGAGCGTCATCAGATGTAATCACAACAGAAGAGTTCATGCCAGAGAGCAATACTTCCAAAGAAAAGTCCCGATTGCATTTGCCTTTCAGGAGAGGTGTCTTCCACGTGATAGCCACGCATCGTGCACCGCCACTAATCAATCATGGAACACCTTCTGCTGTGAACAGTCGACAGAGAATCTACGGAAAGAACTGCTGAACGCGCCTCAATTAGACTTTTCATTAATCCCGTCTCGACAGCATAGCTGACTGCTCGATGATCTCTGTGAGTTTGGGCCTTTTAAACCAGGTTGTGGGACGAACGCCTCCCACTAGAATTCTCCATACAAGCACCACCCCGTTTGCTTCCTCGCAAACACAGGCTCCACGCTACACCGCAGTCACCAGCAGGACTTTGGGCCAGAGCATCGCGTAGGCACCGCCTCACAACAAGAGACACGACTTACTTGTCGATCGTGCTCATGTGCAGCACCAGGTCCACGAGACGGTTCGAGTAGCCCCACTCGTTGTCGTACCACGACACAAGCTTCACGAAGTTGTCGTTCAGAGCAATGCACGCGTCCGCATCGAACGTGCTCGAGTGCTTGTCGTGCAGGAAGTCGTTCGACACCACCTGGTCCTCCGTGTAGCCGAGTACTCCCTTGAGCTCGCCCTCCGACGCGGCCTTCACGGCGGCCTTGATCTGGTCCATCGTGGCGGCCTTCTCCAGACGGCACGTCAGGTCCACCACCGACACGTCCGGGGTCGGCACACGGAACGCCATGCCCGTCAGCTTGCCGTTCAGCACCGGCAGCACCTTGCCCACGGCCTTGGCGGCACCCGTGGACGACGGGATGATGTTCTGGCCGCAGCCACGGCCACCACGCCAGTCCTTGCCGCCCTTGGCCGGGCCGTCCACAGGCAGCTGCGTGGCCGTCGTGGCGTGCACCGTCGTCATCAGACCCTCCACGATGCCGAAGTTGTCGTTGATCACCTTGGCCAGGGGGCCAGGCAGTTGGTCGTGCACGACGCGTTCGACACGACCGGGGCCGAGCCGTCGTACTCCTTATGGTTCACGCCCATCACGTACATGGGCGTGGCGTCCTTAGGCGGGGCCGAGATCACCACCTTCTTGCAGCCGCCCTGGATGTGCAGCGAGGCCTTCTCCGTCGTCGTGAACACACCGGTGGACTCGCACACGTACGTGGCGCCGGCCTTGCCCCACGGGATCTCGGCGGGGTTCTTGGCGTCGAACACGTGGATCACCTGGCCATTCACCACCAGGTTGCCGTCCTTCGTCGCCACCGAGCCGTCGAACTTGCCGTGCGTCGAGTCGTACTTGAACAGGTACGCCATGTACTCCAGGTCCATGAACGGGTCGTTGATGGCCACCACCTTCGTCTTGGGGTTCTCGATGGCGGCGCGGCACACGAGACGGCCGATGCGGCCGAATCCGTTGATACCGATGTTAACCTCAGGCATGGCTGACTGGCTGGTGCTTGACTGGGACTGCTGTGCTCGGAAGACTGCAAATTGGAGAATGAGCCGTTGGGGGATTTCATTCCACTGATGTTGAAGCTGGCCTGGATTACGTAAAAGTCCTTGATCGAGGGACAGAGAATCGCGAATCTCGTAAAAGGGACGGAATTAGGTGCGAATTAGCGAGAGAAGGGCAAATTGGAAAATATAACGGAGAATTGTTGGCACGCTTATTATTTAGTATCTTTTGCAGCCACGCAAACAGCGCTTCAGTATAGGAGACTTCCTGCCATCGCACAGACTCACTTGAGAACTCGATAAAAAGTGTCCAAGCAGAAGCGTTTTACAAAGAAACGCGACCGCTAGCGTCGGCTCATATTTGCAGATTTTATACTTCGTTTGACGGCGCTATCAATCTCCGTCCGCTACCTCGTCTCGACTCGAGAGCCCTTGGCGAGTAACTGCGTGTACGATCCGGAACTCCTGCAGAGGTGATGCTTGTAGTTTCATCGCGTGCTTGCGACCAATCGAAGTGCTGCAGTGCATTTGCTGGCTGGCGTGTACGAGCGTTTAGCGCTACGACATCGGAAAGTTGTGCCGTTCCCGTTTGCTATCTACCTTCAAGACTTCGTAGAGGTATGATTGCAAACCTGCATTCACTTACAAGCAAAGCCATGCTCGACGAGACGGAAACAGTGCAAGACAAAATTTACCAAAATACTACTACGTAGTAGAACCAAACACACCAACGATGCTCACTACTTCCAGTCCCGGTCCGGTACTACAAAGAACAAAGATACAAATGTACTGCACATCATGGCGATCTTATACATGTGGCAAAGAATCTCAGTGCTAATAGTATAGATGATCAACACTGTTCTCTACTAAAGTATTGATCAACCGAACAACAACAACCACTAGGAAAACCATGCAAAAATACTCAACAGCGAAATACAATCTCAAAAGCATAAAGTTCATTGAAAAGATGATAACGAAATCACTGAGCTATGAGAACCGAAAAAAAGTTGGCGACTTACATGCACCGCCCACCAGACAATCTACATTTAGTTGTCGATCGTGCTCATGTGCAGCACCAGGTCCACGAGACGGTTCGAGTAGCCCCACTCGTTGTCGTACCACGACACAAGCTTCACGAAGTTGTCGTTCAGAGCAATGCACGCGTCCGCATCGAACGTGCTCGAGTGCTTGTCGTGCAGGAAGTCGTTCGACACCACCTGGTCCTCCGTGTAGCCGAGTACTCCCTTGAGCTCGCCCTCCGACGCGGCCTTCACGGCGGCCTTGATCTGGTCCATCGTGGCGGCCTTCTCCAGACGGCACGTCAGGTCCACCACCGACACGTCCGGGGTCGGCACACGGAACGCCATGCCCGTCAGCTTGCCGTTCAGCACCGGCAGCACCTTGCCCACGGCCTTGGCGGCACCCGTGGACGACGGGATGATGTTCTGGCCGCAGCCACGGCCACCACGCCAGTCCTTGCCGCCCTTGGCCGGGCCGTCCACAGGCAGCTGCGTGGCCGTCGTGGCGTGCACCGTCGTCATCAGACCCTCCACGATGCCGAAGTTGTCGTTGATCACCTTGGCCAGGGGGCCAGGCAGTTGGTCGTGCACGACGCGTTCGACACGACCGGGGCCGAGCCGTCGTACTCCTTGTGGTTCACGCCCATCACATACATGGGCGTGGCGTCCTTAGGCGGGGCCGAGATCACCACCTTCTTGCAGCCGCCCTGGATGTGGGCAGACGCCTTCTCCGTCGTCGTGAACACACCGGTGGACTCGCACACGTACGTGGCGCCGGCCTTGCCCCACGGGATCTCCGAAGGGTTGCGGGCCGCGAACACGTGGATCACCTCGCCGTCCACCACCAGGTTGCCGTCCTTCGTCGCCACCGAGCCGGCGAACTTGCCGTGCGTCGAGTCGTACTTGAACAGGTACGCCATGTACTCCAGGTCCATGAACGGGTCGTTGATGGCCACCACCTTCGTCTTGGGGTTCTCGATGGCGGCGCGGCACACGAGACGGCCGATGCGGCCGAATCCGTTGATACCGACGGCGACTTGCTCAGGCATGATGTTCAGTACTTAGTTGGTCTTGGATGCGATGCTAGGAAGCGTGCAAAAGGAAGAATGAGCAGTAGTTAGGTGTCAACACGGTTGGGTTTGCGCTCTATGTGAGACGTCCCCTATGGACCGGGCCGATGATACGGTATCTTTGCTGACGCGCCAAGATTGACGATTGCTCATAAAAACCTCGGAGCTTTGGGTTTTGTATGGCATTTTGTATGTGATACAAAACCAAATGGGTTTTGTATGGGTGACGCTCTGTTGATTGACTGTGACACCGATCACGTGGGTGGCTGCGGCGTAAAAAGTCTGCGGCCAATGGGCGCGCGCCGTAAAAAGTCTTTGCTGCTTGGAGCCGCACAAAATCAGGCCGGCGCGGTTTTGCAGAGAAACGCGCGCGAGCCGAATCTTTGGCTTGGTGCCTGGCTCTGCGCGTGCACCTGAGTATGCAGCCTTTCATGGCCTGCCACTGGCAGGCCATGAAAGTGCCACGTACCCTGCGGATGAGTGAGAAAGTATCTCGGCATTCTTGGCAATGCCAAGAATGTTGGCATGCTTGAGCTGCCGACGGTCGGTGGCTGCTGTGTGCATGCAAAGTTTTGCTCAAGTAGATCTGATCTTGTCCCATTGGACTCAAGCTAGCGCCAGGAAGAGCACGGCGCAAGGGAGACTTGTAGATCTTGCAATGGTCTTTGAAGTATGGAGGGCCGCGTTGAAGTCGTGCATTGCTTGAGTGCACGTGCGAAGGTTGCGTGTCAGTTGGCCGAGTGGCGAGGTGGGGTCTTGCAATGTGACGCGGTCCCAATGCTGTGGAGTGTTACAGATGGCGCTGGCAGGATATGAGCTCGTGGTGAGTGTGCGTATTGCTGAAATGGTGTGCGTTACCGTGCTTCCGTTGGCATAAGTTCTCCATCCGATGTCTGCTTCATGTGCGGTGCGCTTACGCTGCGTTAGCGTGCACTACACCAAGAAACTCGGGGCCGCACGCGCCGCAAGAGCTGCAACGAGTGTACTGCTAGCATTTGTTTGCAAGTGGTGGATCCGCGCGACACCGATAGGATGAGTACAGTATCTTTGCGCGGCACTCCGAGTGAGTCTATTTCTTCGAAATGGGTGCCGATTGCCTAGCTGACGCCTTTCCTGAAAGAAGCACCTCGCATTGTGGCCATGGCCTGCTGGGCGTGGACGCTCATTTAGGCACTCGACGCTCAAGGCTGTAGGTTGCAATCCGCTCGGAATCAGCTCTACGGATGTTGATCATGAAGGCCTCGCGCTTCGTCGAGCAGGGAGGCAGTTTAGCGTGGTCGCACGATAGGATAGCACGTCGTGGCAGCCGTCGTGCTGGAAGGCCTTTTGAACGAATGCAATCGACCAACTTTGAACCCAGCAATGAAATTGTCCGTGATCAATGCTGAAAGGCGCCTGCGGCAACAGCACCGCCAACCAGGTCGATCGTTTGGGCGCCAACGTCGGTCCAACGTCGGATCGAGTTGACGAGGCCTGTTCACGAGCAGGACGCAGGACACAGCACAGGCTGGGCTTCTGCGACAGCAGGCCTTCCCGTTTTAATCCCATGTGACTGGAGAAATGGAGGCTTTGCATACTCAGGCAAGATTAAACAGGCCATTCAGTCAACCTGACTGTCAAGCGCGCCTTGACCATTTCTTTGGCGAGGCCACGTCAGCGCCGCAGGTTTTTGTTTCGGCGCGCGCCGTTTAACTCCAATTTGTATGAGTCGAAAAACGCGACCTCGACGCACAGATGCGCACCAGGCCAGCATAAAGTATCCGAGCAAGACCCCGAGCACGGTCTCAATGCTCGGCGCCAACGGTTTGACCGTCATTGCCAACACCATTCTTCCATTTGCACGCTTCCTAGCATCGCATCCAAGACCAACTAAGTACTGAACATCATGCCTGAGCAAGTCGCCGTCGGTATCAACGGATTCGGCCGCATCGGCCGTCTCGTGTGCCGCGCCGCCATCGAGAACCCCAAGACGAAGGTGGTGGCCATCAACGACCCGTTCATGGACCTGGAGTACATGGCGTACCTGTTCAAGTACGACTCGACGCACGGCAAGTTCGCCGGCTCGGTGGCGACGAAGGACGGCAACCTGGTGGTGGACGGCGAGGTGATCCACGTGTTCGCGGCCCGCAACCCTTCGGAGATCCCGTGGGGCAAGGCCGGCGCCACGTACGTGTGCGAGTCCACCGGTGTGTTCACGACGACGGAGAAGGCGTCTGCCCACATCCAGGGCGGCTGCAAGAAGGTGGTGATCTCGGCCCCGCCTAAGGACGCCACGCCCATGTATGTGATGGGCGTGAACCACAAGGAGTACGACGGCTCGGCCCCGGTCGTGTCGAACGCGTCGTGCACGACCAACTGCCTGGCCCCCTGGCCAAGGTGATCAACGACAACTTCGGCATCGTGGAGGGTCTGATGACGACGGTGCACGCCACGACGGCCACGCAGCTGCCTGTGGACGGCCCGGCCAAGGGCGGCAAGGACTGGCGTGGTGGCCGTGGCTGCGGCCAGAACATCATCCCGTCGTCCACGGGTGCCGCCAAGGCCGTGGGCAAGGTGCTGCCGGTGCTGAACGGCAAGCTGACGGGCATGGCGTTCCGTGTGCCGACCCCGGACGTGTCGGTGGTGGACCTGACGTGCCGTCTGGAGAAGGCCGCCACGATGGACCAGATCAAGGCCGCCGTGAAGGCCGCGTCGGAGGGCGAGCTCAAGGGAGTACTCGGCTACACGGAGGACCAGGTGGTGTCGAACGACTTCCTGCACGACAAGCACTCGAGCACGTTCGATGCGGACGCGTGCATTGCTCTGAACGACAACTTCGTGAAGCTTGTGTCGTGGTACGACAACGAGTGGGGCTACTCGAACCGTCTCGTGGACCTGGTGCTGCACATGAGCACGATCGACAACTAAATGTAGATTGTCTGGTGGGCGGTGCATGTAAGTCGCCAACCTTTTTCGGTTCTCTAGCTCAGTGATTTCGTTGTAGCATTTTTCAATGGAGACTGTGCATTTGAGATTGTATTTCGCTTTTGATTGATTGTTGGTGTTAAAGTTTTGTGTTCTGAGTGCAGGGAAACGATCAACTCAGGATGAGCCTAAGTTTTGAAAGGGTGGTCGTTTTGGATGAACTGCTCTCTTTGACGCTGCTCACTCTTGCTTGCCTTGCTTCTGTTTTATTTTCAAGAATCTTTTCATTGACGTTTTGGTCATTATCTGAAAGTCTGTTCTTTTCGAGGTGAGGAAACTTTGCTTGTCGACGTTGTTGATTCAACAATGTTGAAATGGGTACTTGGACTGTGTAACTCAGTGAGTTCTGCCTTCACATCGAAACGTTACTGGTCAGCCAAAGGTGTTACCGGTGGTAGGTGCTACTGCAACAGGCGAGCGCCAAGTCAATGCGACTTGACAAAGTGCAAAGCTTTCAAGCGGCAGCTTTTAATTCTAGGTCGACGTGCTCTATTGCAAGCGAGATTATGCATGGCACCGGGAGATAATGAAGCACTGCTACTAGTGAGCACAGTCACCGTGCTCGCAACGTTGCTTGCCACCGCGAGCTCAACGTTCGCACAGCGAATAATCTGCCAAAGCGATACATTATCGACCTTGATGGGACTCGAACCCACAACCCCTGATTAGAAGTCAGATGCGCTATCCATTGCGCCACAAGGTCACTGACAGTGCAGTCTACGTACGCTTCATCAGTTGTCAACCAACCGAGTCGGCAAAAACTAACGAAGCTGGTGAGGTTCAACCGACTCGAGATGTGGGGCATGGTTTCACGCAGGTGCCGGGTCGAGACGACAGTAACACGACGGACGAGCACTCTGAGAGTCACAGTCGAACCAGCGCTATTGCCTGGGTTATTTAAACGGTTATATCTTCAACGGGCACTGCTAGTCGTCTACGGCTAAACTGTCTTCTTTGTCTCATCTGACTTGTCCTTGTTGAGTTCTGCCAAACGAATTTGTTGGTTAAGAGGCTTTGCGGGTGTGTCCAGTGGCTCGACATGAGCTGGGTCCTCGACTTGCACGCTGGTGGCATCAATAGCAGCACCTGCACCGCTTTCAGGGTCGCGAGATAAGATCGACGCCGGTTGAAAAGCCTCGATCATAGCCGGTTGCTGGTATACACCATCCAGGAAGTCGAACGACTCGTCCTTGCGGTCTTCGTCAACATCGCAGCATTGGTCAAGCGGCAGGTTCTCGGCAGCACGCTTGAGGTGAGAGAGGTCGACAGCGTACCAATGGAAGATCAGCGTAATGAGTGGCAAAAGTGTCGTAAGCCCGATCGGGCCGTATCCAGCGGATTTCAGCGAAAGCAGCCCGATAAGCGTGCATTGCGCGATGATGAGAGCGCCAATAACGAACGAGTAGAGAGGTGGCCAGAAGACACCCATCGAGTTAGTTGCCGCCCATCGCGAGCTGTTCACGAAGAAGAAGCAGCGCTTGTAGGAGAGCTCGGACACCACAAAGAACATTGCACCGAAATAGCCGACCAGTGGCGCGATGGGGGCGAACACCACCACAAACAAAAACACGAGGTACTGCTGTGCCAAGTTCATGGGGGCGTCAAGATCCGTCTGGTAGTTCACGGGGCAGAGTCCCATCCAGTCTCGAGGCTTCGGTAACTTGGCATGCATTGGTGCGAGGAGATGATACGCGCAAGAGACCGCCACCGGTGACACGCGCAGCAGAAAGAGGGACATGTCCACACAGGTCTGCGTAAGAATGAAGATAGTAAACATCATCGACTGATTCGCGATCGTGTTGCCGAGGAAGAAGAACAGCATGCGCGGCTGGTCCAGGAAAATCATGAATTCCGTGATCACGGAGCCTGCGAGCGCAGACACAAAGAACATCTGGAACGCTTGGAAAAAGCACAGCTTTGTGAATCGGCTGGCTTCCACCTCCGAGATCGACAAGTGGCCTTCTTGCGTGGATAGTAGCTTGAAGATAACGTTTGCCAATCCGTTCATGGCCGAATAGACCAGTGGTGCCGTCTGCTGCAGCACAACAAGAAGCCACGGATTCCGTTCAAGAGTTCCACTGAGCCAAGGGAAGAGGTGCTGCAGCTCGTCCACACTGGCCATGGAAGCGACGAAAGCCGTAGGCACCGTCCAGAAGCACCCGATCAACAGTGATACTCCCATTGAAATGAGTTTCCACTTCGCTTTAAGCTTGTGCGGCAGGCCAAAGTTTTTCCACTGGACATCACGGATGTTGGGCGCCGGGAGCACGAGCATGCGGCGAGGATTCTCCACTTGAAGCAGTTGCTGCGCCGCTTGTGCCGATCGAATACTACGGAAACTCACGAAAGCACAGCTGCGCATCACGTTGGGTTGCTTGGGAACCGGGACGCTGACGTTGAGCAGAGGTAGAGTCTCTTCATCCCACCGATGGTCGTCCATAGAGCTCTTCGTCCTGCGCAGCTTTTCCGCCAGCTGTCCCAAAGCTGAGAATGCACCGGAGGCTGCGTCGGCAGAGCCATACTGCTTTGAACTGGAGGAAACTTCCTGCGCCTTCTCGGCGGACTGGCGCTGCAAAATCTCATCACGGACGCGAACAATCTCCTGCTTGAGCTTTTCCAACTCTTCGGTGTAGTGGTCGACGGCGTCCACTTCCTTGCCACCACCGCAGATCCCAAAGAACCGACGATCGATTAACTCTTTTGGTCGGTGGATCACATCGTGGTCACCTGCCTTGGTTTTCGCTTCTGAGAGCTTGACATTGGCAGCGTACAAGTGATACACCAGTTCTTGCCGCTTATCCAGGAGCTCCTCCAGTTCCGCACACTCCACCCCAATGTAGACCGAGTGCACTGAATCAGGGAACAGGAAGTCCAAATAAGCCTGCAGCGTCTGCGGACGCCGCTGCGAGTGTGGCAGGTCCGAGATGACGACACTGTACTGCTGCGGGTGTTTGCGCATGAGGAACTCATGGCGTCGCTTGCGGTAGACCGTGTACTCGTTCAGCAGCAGCCTCATGACGTAGCAGCTGATGGCATACGCCACCAGCACTGTAAAGTACAGTCTCCAGTCGTCCTTGCCCACATTGGCAATCGTGAGTCGGTCCACGACGTCCAGCTTGACAACCCCATCAGGAGCAAGGATACCGGTCGTGGCATTCTTAATCTCCGTAGCATTCTTAATCTCGTCCATCTCCATCAGCATGGAGATGTTGTCTCCTTGAGGGAGAAAGTCCTTCATATGGCGACGCTGCTTCTCCTGTACCTCCCACACTGCAGCCGTAAAGAAATACATTGGGAAGAGCCCGAGCGAGCAGATAATACACAACAAGGCCACTTTCTGGCCCATCTTCATGAACCGGAGCAGCACCCAGGCGTCCAGGCCGCATTTGTCGGCCACTTGGGCCTCGTTGAGGCGCCATACAAAGGGTACCCAGCCCAGGAACGTCTTCTGCTTGGTCGATGGGAACTCGGCGTGGTTCTCGGGTGCAAACACGTGCGGGATGCGCGGCCGCAGGAACTCGAAGAGCGTCCAGAGCACCAGGAAGAGCGGCAAGTAGACGGCGAGACTCGTGAGCAGCACGTTGGCAGCCGCCTGCGTGGACACCTGCCCCGAGGACGAGCTGAAGCCCATGGCGGAGACGATGGAGGAATGGCCAGGAAGTCAAGTGGCGAAAGATTGCAATGTGGAGAGAGAGAGAGCGTGGTGGGAAGAGAGCAGAGCAGAGATTACGAGCCAAAGGAGAATGATTTGCCCACGTGAATCAGGTTTCGATCTTGGCTGGTCAGCAAAGTGTTTTTTACTGCATGTATTAAATACCGGTATTATACTATTCAACACCCAACTCGGTTCATCGCGTCGTTATCTGCATTACTAGTGTCACCACTACCGGTATCTCCTCTCGGTGCTGCAGACGCCCCTGCCATCGCTCCAGCAGCAGCTCCACGCTGCGACGTTTGCTCTATTTCGCCAAGTCTTATTGTGCCCAAAACTTGATGACGCCAATATGCAGCCCTCAAAATAGGTAATTGGATCGATGGGTACAGAAGTCATCCCTTATTTTCTGTGGAAATGCTCAGCACTGATTGGATGGGAACTTTGTTTAAAATGAGCAGAGATTACCTTTTGCTCGCGCAGCTGCCTTTTGTCAATACGAGAGAGAAGATTTGACACCTTTGCTCACATAAATTATGCATTTTGTTCATCAACAACAAATCGCAGTTCGCGTTAAAAGTCATAGAGTGCTAGCAACTGGAACGTCCCAACATTTTGTAGCAATATAACTACCTAGCTGCTACTGTGTTCGAACAACCTTGGGGCGTCGAACGGGACATCAGATGACTACAGAAAGGAGGCACCGATTGTGTCGACAGCGGAGCCTTGGACCAAACTTTTGGCCACATAAAGTGCCACTCGCCATTGTGCTGCTGCTCCTAGATACCGTCTTTACCTTGCTGTTGTAGTCGAAGTCTGTGTCTCCAGCTGAGGGGACGGAGCTTGACTGTACAGGCGTGGGGAAGCTTCGTGTTGGTGCACTGTAGACTCGAATAACGCAGGTGCGCTGCTGCCCTTTTGGATAGTTAGATCGAGCACACCATACTCGTCGTTATCTACAATGGTGCCGCGCGCGTTGGCGTCCCGTTGGCGTCATTGCAGCTATATCCGTCCTCATTGCCGTCCATTTGGCTAATGGTGAAGGCGCTATGTATGCTGCGAATTCCTTCAGTTTTCACGAGTGTGGTTCCATACCTAACGGGGTAACCTCAGTTGTACAATGGTTACATAAAGAGTGACACGCGTCACTCTTCCGGACCGCTGGTCCTGGTTCATATATACTATGAACCTGCATAACTGCATACAGCATTACCGTCGTGTGGCATACACGAGCGATGTGGCATACATCGTTGGGCTCTTGGAGCCAACCATTGAATTGTGAGGAGAAATCATAAGGCAGGTTGCATACGCGGGTTAACTTCGTTTTAATTGGTTGATTTGAAAGCACAACGTGACAAGCAAGTTGCTAAGCAACTGCGACCCAATTGCAGCTGACAGACGCCACGAGGGCGGACGTCGCCCAGCATGTTTTACATGCGCTTCTTCGCCCCACCGGTACGACAAGCAGCACGAAAGGAGGCCCACTGCATCTTGCGCCAAACAAGCGACTCACGCCGCTGCCAATTGAACTAGCCTGCACTCGTGCAGGGACCAGCCAGGTGTTCGCAGCAGCAGCGGCTGCACGGCATGATGAACGTAGAGATAGTCGACATCGCAGCTCTGGTTATCTGTCACGAAGGAGGCAAGGTGCCGTCATGATACGGTAAGGAAGAGCGTTAAGTGCTGTTCCATCAAGTTCTTTGCTAATTCGTGTGCGTTACCGTCTGCCTTTGCGTTTTCGGAAAGGAACTGTTCGAGCCCTCGGGCTGCTTTCTTTTTCGCTTCACTCACAAGTCGCAGTACCGTCGTAAGTTTGAGCTGGGTGTCCCGCCGTTCTCGAAGACCGGGTCAAAGGGATAGTTTGCTTATCCCAATGACAAACAGCCTCTCTGCTTCTGCTTCGGTGCGTATCTTCGGCATCGGTGACTCCGTCACTTGTTCAATCTCAGCAGTTATCAACTTCATGAAGTGGACCACTCTGATAACGTATTTGCCTTTTGTCTGCTAGATACGTCCCGGCCAGTAATTCGATGTAGTGGGGGATATCCCACCGTTGCGTTGCCAAACCACCATAATTTCCATGCTGTAAGTGGGTCGGTGCTTGGGAATTCGAAGTTAATCAGAAGAAAATGGAATTTACCATCCCAATAGTGTATGTTCTTGTCGTATCCAGAGCTTTCAGTGGAGGTTGTCTCGACAGACAAAGGGTGACCAATTCCGGCTTCGGCGAGTAGCTGTCGAATTGTTTGCTGCAGTACTTCGCGGGTTATATTTCCAACTGATACTCCTTTTCATCCAGTAGCTTGCTAAATCCACTAAGAAGAACTTGAGGGAGGTCATTCAGAATCGATCGTACCTGCTCAAGCTGCTTGTATATTTCTACGTAAGGTGGAATGCCAGTTGGTTTCATCCACGGCGAATTACTCGTGATTACTAGCTTCTGAAGTGTTGCCGCTGCTGTGGCATCTCGGAACAAGTGTGTCGATAGCAAGCCATGAGAGCGCGGAATTTGATTGCGCAGAAAGTCAAAATGGTATACGAGTGATGCCAAGCATCGCTGTAAAATCGGGTGAAGGTTAGCATCCTTTGCTAGTAGCGGGAGCATACGCTCGATGCAATCAAATACTTTAGGGTGGGTCAGCAAAATGCGGGGGCAGCACCGCGAACGAGCTACTATTCAGTGGCAAACCAGCGACAACACGACCCAAATATTGATCTCCGGCGCTCTCGTACCGGAAGTAGCGGTCTTGAACCCCACCCAAAGACCACCCACATCGGAGGCAAACACTCACAATTAAAGGACCTCCTGTTGACTCGCTGGAGGCGAACGATGCTACACCCTTCCGGATGGAGTGCGTCCCGTAGAATGTTGCCTCCGGATCATCTTGTAAAGCTTGAGCAAGAGCTTTACCAAACCGAAGCTTCTGATTTGAGCCGGGGAAAAGTGCTCCTGGCTGCTGTCTTGGATTGCACGCCAAGTAGATGGCAAGTGCAGTTACCCAACAGTTTGTGGAGCATGCGGGTTTGCGTACATGTGCCGAGGATCTTTGGGGCCACTGCCCTCTTGGTTCGTCTTGGTTTTATGAAGCACGCAACCAATGCTGTCATCAGCACTTAGTAAATGCGACGTGTGCAGGGTCTCGACAGACTTGGAGCGACACATCAGATTCCATTGTGTCGTCAGGAATAAGTGAGCGAACCCATTGTCCTTGCGCTGAAGAGTAGAACTACATAACTGCGTGTATCTAGAATATGTAAGCGGGCACTTTCCGGAGTTACGGCTGCTACCAGATTGATCTCGGCCGGCCTCAAGCCGCTTCAGCCCTGAAAAAGTGTCTTCATTCCATCGCCGTACTCGGGTGGAAGAGGGAGATTTCGTCGGCGATACAGATCCTTCATAGCGCTCCGATATCCACCGAGAGTTACCGTCTTCAGCTCGTTTCGTTTAGCCAGCAAAAATTCTTCGAACTCTTTGGCGTAAATACAGCGGGATTCAGCTCTCCAGACGTATCGAAAAAGCGGCACGGATTAACAAAGTTCTTGCTGGCCATGACCCAGGTTCGGATGCCATTCAGATAGCTTCTATACGTGCTAACTGTACTCGGTGCAACCCAACGAGCACGGACGCCAGCACCGTCAAGCTCCTGCTGCTTCGGTGGAGTGCTTGCTGCGTCTTGGCTTCTAGGTGGCTCCATTGCGACGATCTTTTTTAGCGAATGAGGGACGCTTTTGTCGCGTAAGGATTTTGCTCGACGGGCGCACGCACAAGTCTCGATGATTGCTCTCCTAACGAATCAGATGAGAGTTACCAAGAGAAACATTGCTACAATGACAGAAAACATAAGTCATATTCGTTACGATTCACTCAAAATTTGTACAGTGACCTTACGAATTCGAAAGAATGTACGTTAACTTAGATCTAGTATAGTTAATAGGAAGTTTGTATTACAGGCTAAACTGCCTTAACTATAAATATATTCAGTCTTATATCTACCCTATAAAACCCACCGGTTCCCTTACGACCAGGAACCCCGTGAACTGCCGTTCACGTGGGGTTTATATATTATGAATTCCGGCCAAATCTGCCGATCTGGGGCGATTTGGCGCCTGTCTCCAACCGCCAGCAAATCGACAAGTGATATAATAGGTAGAAAAACAGCAATTTCTAGCCTATCGTATGCATGTTGACGTGGCCTTGAGTGCACGCGCAGTGCGCACTAAAGAGACCATGGATGAAGCAGCAACAAGGCAACATGCGCATGCCAACACGGTACACCACTGCCTCTACGCGTACTTCAAGCTCGACTACTCAAGAAGACACCTTGCCCATATCTTCAACAAGTCGGAGCGCACAATCGGCAACTGAATCAAGACCTACGAGACGACCGGTACATTCCAACGTGTTAGCACTGACGTTAATCGGAAATTCACAAAAGAGCAGCGCATATGGCTCTTCAACTATTACCAAGGTCACCCGATGGCGTATCTGGATGAAGCTCAAGACGCCTTTAAACAAGCACATTCCATCGCCATCTCGAAGTCCTCCGTCTGGCGGATATTCCTGCCTTGAATTGCATCACCCTAGTTCACCCGGCTGCTAGTGGTGGCTCCAAACTCCACACTCCGTCGGTCTTAACTGTTCCGCCCTTTACTCGACTAGAAAATTGCCCCCAAATGCTGTCCAGGATATCACTAAAGATGCTTCCGTTGGTAACAACATCGTTCAGCAATCCGGCCGATATGTCGCACTGAGATAAGGTAGTCTTAACGATCGGTCGCACGAGTATTTGGTAAGCACCATCATGGTCTGTGGTTGCTGTTGGTGCGTATGTCGTTTCTTGTTGAGCAGACGCCGATACCACCGGTGCTGCCACAAGAGTCTGTGTTCTTGATGACATTGCTGCAGGTGGCACTGGAGGAGTCCTTGGTGCCGGAACCGGACCAGCGGGCGACTCAGGAGGGTCTGGGCCGTTGGGGTACTGCTGGAGGGGTCCTTGCTGATGCCGGGCCTGGAGCCGCAGGTGCTGTTGGGGCAGTCCATGATGCCGTCATTGCGGCTGAAGGTTCTGCAACAGGAGGCCATGATGCAGTGATAGCCACTGCATGTGCTGCTGGAGGAGTCCTTGGTGCTGGACTTGAAGCCGCAGCTGGTGATGGAGGAGACGGTAGTGCCGTCGTAGGAGCCACTGGTGCTGCTTGGGCTGCTTCATACGTCGAGAAGGATGGAGGCTGAGAACTGCTAGGCCTCGAATTGTGAGTGTGTGGGTGCGTACGGGTTGGCACGGGTGTGGTTGCACCCGCGTGAGGATCGTCGCGGCGCGCCTGCCGTTGTGGCTGGCATCATCGGCCCTCGTGCGCACGCTCTGGGCTCCGTGCCAGATGGCTCTTCACTTGAATATATTATTCTTTAGGATGGGTTGGTCGATTGGCGGGTCGATTGGGCTTGGTCGATTCAACCAATCGACCACGGAAATTTCGAATCGGACGCACAATACTCCTGGCACTTCCTCTGTGCAACGTGCTGTGTACCCCGTCACATTTTCCGTAAAGAACGAAAGCTTTTGACGAGAATTGTAGTCCGGTCTTGCACAAACCTACCCCGGTGTCCTGTCTATACCAGCTTTTCCCCGTAAAATACGTGAGCAAAAGGTGTCTATTTTTTGCCCACTTAAAAACAAAGTATTGTACCTTTTTGTCAGTTTGCCGTGGCTTTGGGAGGCCTGCGCCGGACTTCGATTGCTTTGCAAAGGGTCCGGATATGGATCGGCGACTTCGACTAGAACGTGAAGACGAAGCATAATGTCTGGACTTAGACGACTGCGTCCTGGATCGTCGATCACTATACACCACTGACACTTTTCTGCGTTGTGCTTGACCCTTTTTCCGGGACAGTGGTTCTTGATTCAGGCTCATATTCCATTGGTTGGTCTTCTCCCACTCCTGGGGACTTCTGTGGCGTCGTTTGTTCTTGAACAACCAAGATCCCTCCGCCACTAGCAACTGGGCCAGGGGTTCCGCGATACTGAGCCGTCATAGCCATCGCCCCTTGTCCGGAATGTGGCATGTGCATCGCTGCACTGTGTCCACCCGATATCATAGATGAGGACGAACTACCATATGACGTGGTGATTAATGGTTCTGATTCAGGCGTTGAACCCCATACTGATGGCCCTGCCAAACTTGAAGACCAGGAGTTTGAGATTCTGGAATCCAACGATGGCAGTGACTCCAACGGCGTTGCTGGCTTTAATCGTTTAGGATCCGGACCATCGGTCTCACTTCCGCCGACACTCCTGGTTCTGATGCCGGTCAGTTTCAGCCTTAGGATAAACTCTCGACCGAGTACCTGGACATCTTCATCCTTCATTAGGATATCTCCTTCGGCATCTTCTTCGCAATACTCGAAGCTCCGTCAAGAGAGATTTTAATCAAGCTGGTGATTCTATCACATCTAAACTTTGCTCTTGCATGAGTCGTGGAAGATGTCTGATCCAGACGAGATCGCTCACTTGCGGAATGTGTCTAAAATCCCAGAAAAGTTAGTTCGACCAGTGGAAGACTGTAACGGGCGATCCCCGTTACAAAAGTAGGTACACGCCTCAGTCCGATCGGCGGTGACGTGGCGCTATGTCATTGGACGATAGTCGCCCATCTAGGTACATATTAGCCAATTTGCGTGCAGCACCCTAACTGGTGGCTGGCAGCTAATCTAGGCTTAAGTTCGGTTTGCGACCGAACATAAATATCACTCAGAGTTAATTTTGCTTCTAAACCCAACCAGTCTTGGTCTCAAGTCCAAGACTGTGCTTCGTCAAACACCCAGCGAAAGCTTACGTAACGGCACGCTTTGGCCCCGTTACAAAGACCCTAAGCCAGAGTCAGAAGAAATAATGGGAATTCCCGATTGCCAATCTAGCTTCCCTGGACCAGAGACGGCGCCTCTTACCGAAGGTGCTAGAGTAATGGCAGCCTTAACGAGAAGTCAGGTGAGAAATGAAGTTGAAATGGAATCTCCCATGGGACCATTGGAATTCCAGGCCGAGAGATGGCGCTGAATTAAGGCGAACCAGGACGGAGATCCTTGGATTAGGGATTTGAAGGAGTTCTTAGCAGGGAGGGTCGAGAGACTTTCCCGGGCTCATGTTCGGAAGTTTCAGAAGATTTTGGAGCAATTTGTTCTGGATTCACGATGCGTCTTACATTTTCTAAGTCATGCAACCAGGCATCAGCCCAGAGATATGGAGAACGAGCTCAGATTGGTAGTGCCTTCAAGTCTACGAGAAGATATTCTACATTACGCACACGAAGATTTTCAAGGTGGCCATCAAGGAATAACCGGAGTTATGAGCGTTTACGACGCGAATTTTTCTGGACCGGGATGTACGCTGATGTGGAACATTTTGTGAAGGAATGTGTAGATTGTGCCACTGCTAAAGGCAAACCTCCTAACCCAGGTCCATCACCTGGAAACATTGAACCAAGATACCCTTTTGAGGTGGTGTCCATGGATTTCGTAACTCATATGCCTAAGTCTGATCGTGGGAATACTTTCTTGCTCCTGTTTCAAGATGCATTTTCTGGGTTCGTGATGTGCAAGCCGATGAATTCTACTACGGCCCAGGAGGTCGCGGAAGCATATGAAGAATGTGTTTTCAGACGCTTTGGGGCAAGCTCACTCTTGCGTCATGACCAAGATCCTAGGTTTATGAGTGAAGTTTTTACCAGGTTCAGAGATCTTTTGGGTAGTAAGCAAAGGGCAACTTTAGCTTATCGACCCCAAGCCAATGGACAACAAGAACGCTCGGTCCAGACTGTGATGCAAAGCGTCCGAGCTTATGTGGCTGAAGCAGACCAGAGTGACTGGGACGATCATGCAGAACGCTTGATGCTCGCTCTGAATACTTCGTTTGATGCGACCAGACTAGATGCTTCGTTTTACTTGGTCCACGGTTGGGATGCCCAAGACACATTATCAGCAATGCTAGGTCCAAAGCCTTCGACTATCTCAGAACGTATTGCGTACGAATGGCGACGTTAGTTGCAACGTGATTATAGCTACGCTCAGGCATGTGCTCACGATCTCCAGGTCCAAGCAAAACGAGAGCGATCGGCGGAACGAACCAAAAAATGGAAAGAGCTTTCAGAACGGATTAAGGCTGTATTCAAGAAAGGAGATGCTGTGTGGTTATATATTTCACGGGTCTAAACTGGATTGAGTCGAAAGTTGGCAAACTTGTGGCATGGTCCATTCCGGATTGAAGAGATCTTGGACGACTTCCGAGTTAAACTCAAAACATCTGGTTCAGGATACCGAGTTAACCCTTGGGTGCATATAAACCGTCTGAAACCAAGGGCTTTTTCCTGAGAGACCGAAAGTCCAAGTACAAATTGAGGAAGACGATGACTTTGACACAGCACTACTTCCAGAAGACAGTCGGGAACCGGATCATCAACAGAATGAATATGAAGTTGAACAGATCCTGGATTTAAGATGGACTAAGCGGACTAGAACGTCACGGCGTGTTCGGGAATATCTGATGAAGTGGAGAGGATATCCTGATCCTGATTGGACTCCTGTTTCACAATTGAATTGTGGTGCTTTGCTCTATGATTTTAGTAAAAGCTGCCAAGGCCAGAGCACGATTTCAGTGTATGCAAGCCGGGGATAATCACCCTAGCTTATAATTTCTGAATCAAGAAGTTTCAAACTGAAATAGATCGTCGAAATATCACCCTGGCATGGTACCGTTCTAAACAAATGATAGTAAAATATGGAGTAATTTTGGATCAAGAAGGAATCCTTATCGCGAATAGTTTTGCTAACGCGGAAATGATGAAGCCGTACCGAAGCATGAGGTTACAAGCCCTGGATCATGAAAGAGATCAATGGAGAAGTCAAAAGCAGTTTGGACCAGGCATGAAACAAGATGGAGACGTCAAGTTCGTGGTGAATTAATTACGCTACGATATGCAGGCCTTGGATTCTGATTCGGGTTCAGACTTGAGATCCGATGGTCAGGACCAGACTACTCGTCTTCGTCTTCGGATTCCTCGCTTCCTTCGTCCTCGCTCTCTTCATTCCACTCTTCAGGTTCAGGGATGATATTCTTGGCACGCTCGGGGTTCTCGAGCGCCTTGCTCACAAGTCTAGTTGGGAAGTGTGTGAGTCGCTCCTTCTCACCAGGACAAGCAGCCCACTGAGTCCGAGCATGCTCTGCCTCATCCAGCTTCTCAAGTTGATCCTTCAAGGAACGACGAGAAACCGCTGGGTCTCGCAGAATCCAAAAGCAACAATACTTGGGCAAGGGCCAGACCGCGGGCTCACCCCACAATGATTCAGGAAATTTCTTGATCTTGGAAGCCTGCTTGACCATGCCTTGGTGTGCAGCGTGCAGAGAGCTGCGTCGAGCTTTCCGTTGCTGCTGCAATAAAGCAGCATGAGAATCGCCTTTGGTTCCGAGCGTCAACCAATGTATGCACTCCCAGAAACCGTGGGCATGCGTCTGCATTAAGGCCAAGTAATCCTTCAACCACTGCTGGACCAGAGGATCCAGGTGCGTGTACCTGTGGAAGCACAGGTATCGCACTCGATCTTCGAACATGAGATTCCAAGGCTTGGTCTTGGATAGCTTGGCGTACTCGGTCCAGTCCCACCGTGGCTTGAGGTCCTTGGTTGCCGCCTTCTGAGGCTGATAGTCCGGAAAACCCCGCGTTTGGTCACAAGCCTTGTTATTTCTTTTGACTAGGATCACTAGTGACGCCATGACAAGCATCCCGGACTTGGAATCTCGGCCCTGTTGCGTTCCTTGGGAGTCAAGTCTTGGAATTCCACGACTGCGAGAGCAGAACGTGTACTCGTTGCTTGACAGGTTAGGTTGGAAGAAGCTGAATGTTTAGGTCTCTTGGTAAGGGGCGACTTGGAGGACGAGCTGTGACGCTTCTTGCCCACGTTGGAATCCTTCGCCTGGGGCGAAGATGACGACGAATGTTGCTTCTTGCTATTGTCACTCGTCTTAGCACCGTCTTGGTTCAGTTTTTACTGTCTTGACTTGAGCTCTTGTTGCCTTGGTCCGAATCCTGGGCGCCTTGGTTCAACTTTCCCTGGCCAACATTCGTAGTATACTTGGGGTCTCCAGGACCTTCCGTGTCTTCACCAGAATCATCGTCGTCAAAGTCCAAGCTGCGCTTGCCCTAAGGAATCTGGGCTTTGGTGTCTTTACTTGAGCTTGAACTATCACTGTTTTCATCGTCACCATCGTTGACTGGCGTAGCTTCATTGGTCTGGTCTGACGAAGCAACTTGGTTCTGACCTTTTGTCTCCGGCCCTAATCCGTCAGCGTCATCAGCCTGGTCCAAGTCTTGACCTTGGTCTTCGTAGTCTGGATCTTGAGACTTGTTATATTTCTCGCTATCCGAAGATGACGGGTATTCTTGATAGTCTGGAGGGATCTTCTCCCACGAATCAGGTTTAAATTTCTGACTCACACTGTCGTCAAGCTGGATCTTGGCCTCAGTGAGGTATCGACGCGGAACATATTTTACCCAAGGAGTCTGATTCAAAGCTTCATGATACAGCATCGACTCCAACATGTCCACCAAGTCCTCTCGGAGAAAATGAGGGTGCAGCATCGAGTCTTCACCGACACACTTGAAGGCTTTCTTGTGAGACCAACCATGACGGATCAAGGCCTTCACATCCAGACGTTGGTCGTCCCAGACAAGACCGGCCTGTAGCGAGGCTGCGGCTTCCGTGATCGATCTTGGATACGGGTTGTCCGGTTTGCGTGCACCCGCACGATCAGGCAAGTAGCTAGTGGGGGTGAGCGGAAGCAATATGGTGGAGCGAAGCTTGGAAGAGGATTTCTTCTTCGTCTTGGGCGAGGTCCGAACGACTTCATGTGGTTGGATAGCACTTTTCCGACGTAGCTTTGCCTTGTACTCATCAAAACCATCGTTGATGGAACTCGTTGCCGACGCTGGCGAGCTCGTTCACGCATCCCCTGAGCAATCGTATCCATACTGGCTGTGCGGTACTTATTAGTCTCAGCCGCAATCCTTCTTCACAGCTCTTTTGGCAGAAAAAGTAGAAAATCGCCAGCGGATTCTCTGCGTACGCCAGTGCAGCTCGTGTTGGACCGGATGGTCCGTTGTAGAGAGGTGATGCCTCTAGACGCACTTGGTCAGATGCATGCTCGTTGAATACGTTCCATTCGTCACTCTGGAGCCGGTCCAATTCTTCCTCAGTAAGCTCAAATTCTACAGGAAAATCGTTGTCGTCGCCATCGTTGGACTTGGAAATACGTGCCTAGTCTTGGAATATCTTTGATTTTCCCTGGACTTGGACACTGATCCTGAACGAAGAAGTCTCAACCAAGTCACTCAAGCTTCTCAAGTCGGTGGACGGTGCCTTGAGGTTAATCGACCCTTCAGGGATTACACTAGGTACACGCCAATCCTAGACAAGGAGTCCTGGGCCAGAGGTTTCTGGCCTGGCGTTTCAGTCTAGGAGTATCTAAATAAGGGCCGCTATCTCTTGGACGAAAAGGGTTCACCACCTCGTCTCAACAGGTGTGCGTGCCCGGATCTCGGGTCTTGATTTCACCGATTTGATTGCAGAAGAGTATATTGTGTCGAAGCTACTTCCGACTGGAACAATGCCAGGCAAGAAGAGCACGCGCAAGGAGAAGGAGAAGGAAGCTAGGACGCCAGTAAGGCGATCGCTACGCATCCTAGGGAAGCCGCCTGAAGAGCTCGGTCTTCAGGACGGGGGCGTCCCAAAGCCCAAGATCAGAAATCGTCTCTGGCCCGGACTCAACCAGTCGAAGAGCCGGCCGCCGAGGAACAACAAGTTGTTCCTAAGGGCGCCGAACCCACGGCAGGAAGTTCAGGGCCAAGAGAAGTTCGAGTCGGAGGTGAAGACGATGCCCCGAAACGGAAGGTGAGTGACGACACAGAGGTAGATACCCCGGAACCTGAGTCAGCACTAGTAGTCCCAGAATCCAAGGCTTTGGACTTCGAGTCCAAGGATCCAGGGCCTGGTCGACAACTAGCTCCTGTCCAGGAGGACCAAGACGTGGGAGAGCCGGACCAGAGAGGACGAGCCTCTGAACCAACATCTGCTAATTCATTATCTATGACATTACGTCGCGAAGCTACGCCTAAAGAGTTATCGTCGGGTCGGGTTCCAGGCATGAGTGATGACTCTGACATGGAACGATACGACCAGGTCCGGGTTACTACCAACACCACCAACGACATATCCCGGTTTGTCCACGCTCAGCTGGACCGTTGGAAGCTCACGAACGCTCCACACGATAATACAATAGCAATAAACCAAATAGCAGAGTTCCACGTCACAAGTATGTAATTCCTTGTTCTTGTTAGCCGAGGATAGGGCTACACCAGTGTCAATAGGGACTCTGGTCCTGGATAACTGGCTCAATCCAAGACACCCACAATGCAAAACGCGCACCACTCCCTTGGGGAGACAATCCACAAACGAGGTCACCGAACCCCTAGGGAAAAGCTAAATCAAGTTGCAGAGAATCTGGTCCCAGCTAAGGGACGGATCAGGCCGGCGGCTCCGATCAGCCTCGAAATGCTAGGTCCAGACTTCGAAGGCTATGTTCTGAGTTTTGATGGAGCGGCCAAGACATCTACCAGGCAAGGTAGCTGTGGATGTATATTGTGGAAAGTTCCAAATTGGGAAGTCTTGGATGCACGAGGATATATCCTGGAGGATGTGACTGTGAATGATGCGGAATATCATGGCCTGTTAAAGGGACTAAATATGGTATTGGAGAAGGGTGTTTTCGACCAAATCGCAGTCGGGGACTCCAGAATAGTGATCCAGCAGGCTCAAGGCTTGATTAATTGTAATCAACCCAATCTTCAACGGAAACTGAGCGAGTTTCACTCGATAGAACCCATGTTCGAGTCACTCAAGTTGGTTCACAGGCTACCAAGTCGCCGTATTCTCGCTCGAAAAGTTGTTTACGACTGGCGAGAAATGCCGGATTGCAGTTCTTGCGTCTGGGCAGCGGTAGAAACTAATACGTACTTAGCCCGGGTTTTATCTGTAGGCACCCTGGACGAGAAGTGGATTTACTGGATTGGACCAACGCGACGATCTATCATTCCGGGGCAGGGTCAACTGGATCAGCTCAAGTAGCAGTGGATGTTATCCATAATCAACATGCTGAGATACGTGAACATCGTGAGGTACTGAGCCGGATGCATGTCATACAATTGCAACTTAAAGAAGCAGAGATGAACTTTCGGTTGGAAGCGCAAGCCCAGGCCATGCGTGCTACTGTGGCCGAAGCCGAACTAAGTCGAGTAAATGCCTAAGTCCAAGAGAATCAGGTCAAGACCGAACAGACCAAGCAAGTAAAACAGGGGAATGGAGGAGAGATCCAAGATATGGAAGACCGGCTTGCTGCCAAATTACAAGAAGAACGTCTGACTCAGGGTCTCGCTCAAAGCGAGTTAAGGCGTCAACATGCAGCTGAAATTGAAGCTTTTCGGAAACAAGTGGTTCAGGATGCTGAACGAGCAATAGCTGAGCAACTGGCCACCTTCCAAGAACAATTGAAGATATCAGATGTTGAACGTGCTCAAGAGCGAGAGTCGGCGGAGAATATTCAAAAGATTCAGGCAGATCAAATACGGGAACTCCAAAGAAAAGAGGTGAATCCGCGAGCGAATCCTGGGAATGCTCCCTCTGGAATCTCTGAACCAGCAAAGTCCGCTCAGGCTCTGAATTCCAATGCAACTGCATTTGCAACAGATCCAGAACTCCAGGTTCGGGCCGATCAGATTTTTCGGCTCAGTAATAAGCGGCTTTCCGGACACCGGTAGTGGCCCCTCGCATGAAAACTAATTTGAATAGTTCCGAGACGCCCTCGAAGTTAGGAAGTTATCTGGATAAGCTTCTTCAAGGCAAGCGAGAGAAGAGAGAAGAACCAAAGGGCGTATCCAAGACAGAGGTGCGCTCATCGGAGAAGTTGAAGCCGGAAAAATTGGCAGAAAGAGAGAAGACAAGCAAGTCAGAGCAAATACCCAAGAAAGGTCGGAGGTCTTCAAAGTCTGACGACTCTCGATCTAAGAAAGCCTCGAAGAAAAACAAGAAGTCGAAGGCCAAAGGACACAAGAAAAAATATCACGATTCAGACTCTTCTGGGCCAGGGTCAGACCCGAGCTCTAGTTCGAGTGATCCAGACGCAGATCCTGGTCCAAGCAGTTCGGACAGCGATTCAAGTGTGGATTCGGATCGAGGTGTGGCTGCGAAATCGAGAACTAAAGATGGTACCACGGTTTTTACGTATCGGCCGTTCATCAGTCATAACACTTTGGAACGTTTTGACGAAACGCTACTCTCACGGATCGAACTGGTTGGTGGGAACGTTTCTCAGACATGGCTACGCAAGGACTCTGGACCAGTAAGGATAAAATTCGACAACTCAGAGCTAGACTCTCTGCACCACTCCGAGACTGGTATACTCAGCTGGAGAGCGACGAGCGTAAAGACTGGGACATCCTGTCCAGGAAGTTCAAGAAACAGTACTGCAGGACTACTAGTTCTTATGCTGAACGTTACTACACGCTCAAGATGAAGAATAGCGAGACAGCACTACAGTTCTTTTATCGTCTCAACTCAGCAGCGACTAAGGCTAAGGTTAAGTTCCAGAGACCTGCTGTGGATCGAGAACGTCACATTCAAAGATTCATAAAGAAACTAAAGGATGTGAACCTTCAAGTGGCCCTAGAAGGCAAGTCATACGGAAGTATCAAGGAGGTGGAACGAGCCCTCAAGCGGGACGAAGCAGTGTATCGAACTGATGGCTATGATACTCCACCACTAGGACCAGAGACCCTAGAGCTGATAATCTCACCCATGGGAAATTCAGGTCCAGGTCTAGGGGAGGAGACCGCGCTTATATCGCTCAGGAAGAGGATGAAGAGGGCGGCTCGGAAAAAGATGACTATATCCAAGGAACAGAGAGCAAGCGATCGAAGTCTGCGCGGGAGATGGCGCTCTTGGCCAAGAACAATTTGAGTTCAAACACCTCACCACAAGCTCAGGAAGTTCGAATTACAGAACCTTCGGGGCCCGATCTTCCAGATCAAGTGTATCGCGCCTTGGAGACCTTGGGCTGGAGACCGAATTCAGGAAACCCTTGATGAAGCCCGTCGTAATCAGTTCTGCGAGAAGTGCCGACGATTTGGACATTCGGAAGAAACGTGTTGGTCCGAAATCATTTGTGATCGTTGCCACGACCAAGGTCACCGACGTCGAGGTGCAAAGCATCTCCTTGCGTGAAATGTGGGGCGTTCCACCGACCAGGACTGTGCAAAGATTGGAAATTGCTACAAGATCTCCGAGATCTGGCGACTCAGGGCGTTTTGAAAGAACTGCCGATGCATATCCAGAACCAGCTCGCGTCCAACTCCAAGACGGGGATGTCGTTAAACGACTAGGCTCGCTGAACGGGGTTCAGTACGTGCCGGGCCTAATGCCCCAGTATGTCTTGCATATGTTGGATCGAGAATTACCAACCAGCAACGTAAAACCAAATGTATGACTGCTTTGATTCGAGAACCTGAGTTTCCTGGAAGTCTAGACCAAGACCCTGTGGAATTTCAATTGTTACCGGGTGAACGGTTAGGATGGTGGGAGAACCATGATGTTGAAAGAAAGCGGAACATTGCTACGGTGCACGGTGCTGTTAATAATTGCCGAACTTTGCTCTTGTTAGATACAGGAGCATCTACCAGTATCTTGAACTTGGATTTTGCACGTAAACTCAAGATCAAGATGTGGGAAACTACACCACTTGAAGTAAATGGTTTAGGCGATGTTTCCACATATCTCACGATGAAGGCCAGGATTAAGGTTACTCTTGGACCAAGGGTGGTATATGTGTTGAGCATTATGTCGGCAATATTGGTGAAGGATTAGATTGCTTGTTGGGAATGAACTTCATGGTGCCTGCGGGAGTGAGAATTTCCTCGAGAGAGGGTCTGGTTCAATTACCAGACGAAGAGACTATACTCCTAGCGGATGGTCCAAGGGTTGAACGCCCTAGACTAGACATGGCGATTATGTCCAGAAATACTTTATACTTGGGGCCAGGAGAGCATGCCATTGTCCCCGTTCACTATGGACAGGCCGATCCACACCAAGATGTGTTGTGGGTGGCGTGTGAAAAGGCCGAACGATGGGTGACTCAGGTGGTTTATGGATCAAAGCATTGGCCTACAGCTATCAAGGTAGTGAATGTCTCCAGCCAGAAGATCTGGATTAATACAAGAACGCCCGTAGCCAGAATTGTCTCGTACGGACACCCTCCGACTGGGAGATATACTCGCCCAGGAATACCGAGATATGGTTCGTGGCAGCAAATGATATATGACAGCACGGTGTCAGCTCAGACTAGGATGCGTCAGAGAAGAGCAGAACAAGCCGCTCGAGGACCGGAACTTCCGGCTACAAAAATCCAGCTATCCCTGGCCGACTAGAATCCTCGTAAAATCAAGCGCTGGAACCGAAGAAGTACGAATGCTACGGTCCGGTTCCAAGTGTACCCAAGTCCTGGAACCAGGAAAGTCAAATGTTCAGGTCAGGGATGCGTCAACCGATACTCGAGATATGGACCAATTTCTGAAGAGCTTAGATCAAGGAGAGACAGATAGTAAATCATCAGTGACAGATGTCGAAGATATCCCAGTTGAGACTTCGACGAGGGTGAATGAAGTCCAAGACATCGACCCCGAACCAGGGCCAGAGAGTAATTCAGGACAACTAACAGGAAGAACCCATAACTGTGGGCTCCTCAATCCAAGAGAGAAAGCGTCTGGACGACGACACCGCCCGGGATTGGTAGAAGTTCCTCGGCAACAGGCGCGAAAGATGGATCGACTTCGAGAAGCTGACACTCGGAGGCTTGAGAACTCCTGCGCTATCTGCTTTAGGGTGAATGTTGGCGACCTAAGTCAAGAACCTGGAGTCTATCTCCATGAGGGAGTGACTTGTTGTCTAGACTTCGAGATCAACTAGCTGTCTTACCTACGCTCAAGGATCTTAGTCCAGAGTGTGATATCGAGAAAGCAGATGTTGGGGAACCTGGAATAACTACGCCGGAAATGGATCAGAAGATCAGAGATATCTTGGTGAAGCATCGCTCAATATTCTTGGGTGATGGCAATGCAGTTCCAGCTCCGGCACGTGGTATAGTGTGTGATCTAGACGTCGGCGACGCAAAACCTGTGGCCCAACGTTGTAGGCAAGTGGCCCCACATCTTCTGACCAAAGTGTATGACTTGGTCAAGACACTTTTGGGACAAAGCTTATCGAATTTTCTGATTCAGACTGGGCATCACCAATTGTGATAGTCATGAAGAAAATGGAGTGGACATCAGGATGTGTATTGATTACAGAGTGGTGAATCAGTTTATTAAGCTGTCGCACTACCCGCTACCCCTGATCGACGAACTTCTGATTGGATTCGAGGCAGCGATGTGGTTTATGAGCCTGGATATGGCTTCAGGATTCTGGGCAGTCCCTATGATGCTCAGAGCTAAGTTGATTTCAGCATTCATCTGTCCTTTTGGACACTTCCAATGGGTCCGTATGCCCTTCGGCCTGAAGAATGCTCCGCTGATTTATCAGCTCATGCTGAATTATTGCTTGTGGGGATTTGTACGTCTACCTCCTGAAGAGGAATCCAAAGTAGATCAAGATGTCTTAGAGTTCTTAGGATTGAAAACCTCTGAAGTTAGTAATCCAGGAACAAGAAGCTCTGAATCGAAGCCTGCGAACCCTGAGCCTTGTGCATCCCAAGTATAAGCTTTGACTGATCAAATGACAGTCTTCCATCGTGGGATCTCAGCTCCTTTAGGTATGGGCCCAGTCCTTGGACGAAGCTCATACATTGATGATATCGCACATGGAACCAAGACCTGGGATCAGTTTTGTTTGGACCTGGATGCTCTTCTTTACAGACTACGGTATTGAATTATTTCTGTGAGTTTGCTCAAGAGTGAATTTGGGAAACGCTCGATCCCGTATCTATCACATGAGATCAGTGCTGAAGGATTAAGAGCTGAACCAAAAATTGCCAAAAGTGTTCGTGACCTGCCGTTTCCATCCAGCCTGAAGCGAGTTCAGTCTTTCTTAGGCAGTCTGAATTATTACAGCAAGTTTATCGAGGATATGCCGGTTATTGCGGCTGTGCTGTATGAATTAACTGATGATCAGATCAAAGAAGGGCGGAACCTGGTCCAGGCCAGAGAAGCATTGAGATCCTGAAGACCAAGATTGTGTCAACCCCATTACTACGCCACCCAACTAGAAGTAAGTCATTATCGTGATCCTTCATGCTAATCCATGGGCTGCGTGCGCAGTTTTGGGTCAGGAACATGAAGGTTTGATCCAGCCAGTCAGATTCACGGGACGAGTATTACATGACGCTGAATTGAGGTATCACATTGCGGAAAAATAAATTCTAGTCCTCATGAGAGCTCTCTACGCGTTTAAGACCATGATTGCTGGATGTCATCTGGTGGTGTATACTAGATATTCAGTCTTAAGCTGGATATTCAAGTCTAAGTCTTTAGAAGGCAGATGTCTTCAGTGGGCTGCGATGCTGTCACCCTGGTTTTAGAAATCAGGAAGATCGAGAACGATGAACCTTCACTTGTACAGTCTTATGTCACGGCCTTTGGCTGCCGACTTCTGATCCAGACAGTCCGAGGCACAGGAGTATGAAATGAGTCAGGGCAAGCCCTAGCCCAACCAGTATATGAAATGAGAGGGCTTGACCCAAGACTTTACGTCCTAGACCCCAACCCAACTACGACTTGAAACGGTTGGAGTCCCACAGACTTGCGATCCGAGCTTCACAGCGAAGGAGCACCTTGGTCTACTCAATTGGCGGCAGGCTTAATGCCAAAGCGACTTGCGTGTCACAGGGAAAATTGAACTCTGTTTATAATTTAACACTAGCGTATTTCTTCATGCTTGTCTGGTCGGTGTGTGGTCCACACCAATTCACTTCACTGACTATCACTTGATTTCAGTATGGGGCCAAATCTGGGTACAACCTTCATTGTGCAACGGCGACCCTTCGACCGAAATATGGAAAGATCTCGGCCGACCCTTCACGATTAGGTCCAAAAACTCCTGGACCAGGGCTCTTGGTCCTTTGGTGACTTTTCTCCATAGTTACTCTCTAGAATCCAGGAAAGGAAACTGTGTGGCACTACATCTCAACCTGAAGTCCGAGCTTATACTCCAGGACCAGGGAGTTCCAGTGTCTGATTCAGGAAACGTTCCAGAACCAGGGGTTTTCCACATCTAAATCCAGGAGTTCTTGGTCGTATCTGTCACGTTCGGGACAATATTGTTGGATGAGGACACAGTAGTGTCCTATCTAGGTTTTAGTCTTAGACTAAGGTACTTGATGGCTGTTTCAAGGTTTATGTAGACTGATCCAAAGATTTATATCTTGACTCAGGGTTTCTGAAATCAGACCCTGAATATCCAAGAACACTCCACGGGATAGTATCTGGATGAGAAGCTCTTAGGTTGATTCAGGCGGTTTTGGGGAATCTAGTCAGGCGGGACGCACTGCCTGAGCGTCATACATAGGACAACCCGCTTCAGGACGAGGGTGACCTGGACTAAACGCCTTTGGTACCTCTGGGTGTACACTTCCAGGGTATCACGTTTCCAGGTCTAAGACCATACTCGACTCCTCGATTCAAAACCTCAACCTCTCAACCGTCGCTTCTATCTTTCCATATCCTTCATGTCACATACCCGCCTGGTCGCCCAGGCATCAAAACTGAGCCAATCACAGGGCGGGTCGGCCCTGAGCCAATCAACCACCGTTACACAAAAATTGAATGAGCGCATCGTGTCAACTTCACCATGAGTCGTTCTTCGCCACTCTTCCGCCTCGCCCTCCGCCGCGTCTGCAATCGCTCTTGCCGTGACAGCCGCTCTGTCAACACGAGCAAGCTCCTCCCGGTTCAGCCTCTGAGCGACGCGGCGGTAGACGTGTCGGTGATATCCATCAAGTTGACAGCCACCAAAAGCTCCCTCCTGTCCCGATTATCGTTGACATGGATGCGGAAGTTGTGTAGCTCGTCCAACAGCAGCGTCTCGACTCGGGTCACCAACTCGGGCCGCATGCCCACGAGCGCAAGGTGGACGCGCAGGCGATTGTACACCGTTCCACTCAAGGACTCACCCAGCTCATTCTGAGCGTGCAGGGAGCCGAACCGGTTGCGGAGGCTACCGTCCGGGTTGGAGCGCCCGATCTTCAGCACGAAGTCCGTGTCGCATGGTGGGCGCGGTTGATCCACATAGCCTCTGCGAGGGCTCCCACACGACCAGGGATCTCCACCAGGTAGCAGCCCAGGATGTTGGGCACGAGCCGGCCGTTCTGGACCCTGTGGAGAGAGAGGACGTGGGTAAAATAGACGCCGTTGGGGTCCAGGCCGGCATCGGCGCGGTCCTGCTCTTGGCTGCGCTCCATGGCGCGCAAATTCCGGAATGACGACCATCGACCAGGATGACCATCCTCGCGGCACGCAATCCTCGCGAGGCGCAATCCATGGTGTTTCGTCCGCGCTTCATGCGACGGGAACACGTTGATGGGGCATCTACGCTTCCGACAGACAGCGACAGATCGCCACCGCTTTAAGAGCGCCCAGGAACGTCGGAATCTCTCCACCGGCTCCTTCGATAGATACTTGTTGTACGGGTGGTAGCACGTAGGCTCTGCTCAGACGCAGTGCAAGACGAAGCCAGACGAGCGACATACATCGCGAAGCGCTCGGGCATCGCGGATGCAACTTTCGGGATGAGGGGGCAGCTATATGACTGGTTAAAATTCATCTGGAGACGAATTGTGGAGCGAACCAATTTGAGATGGGGATGCTTATCGTCTCCATCTCCAGTTGGCTAGCGAACACGCTCTAAAGAAAAGTAATTGACACGGACGACCTATATGTACAACCCCCAAGTGTATTGTGGCCCGCGATTTATCCCCCGCAAGTCCGAGCATGCGTATTCAACGTCGTGTTTCACAGCGCAAGTCCTGCTCCGGCAAGAAGATCACCACGGCTGGCATCCTCGCCGTCTTCATAGCCTACTAGAAGATCGCCACGCCTGGTATCATTTACATCATGTGGATCAGCTCAAACATCGCTAATGCCATCACCAAGGCTGGTGCAGTCGCCAACAACATCAGTGGCAGCCCTATCAACAAGGCGATCGCCACGACTGGAGGTGATGTCTACAAGCCAAGGTTCTCCACGACCAGCTGCACCGGGCTCTATGTCCCCGATCGGGACTGCCACGATAGGGGAACTGCTCGAGGCGTTCCCGGAACGGCCGGCAGAACGGCGAGCTCATTGGCTGAAAGGACTGGCCAATCGGCCACTCCGACAACGGGGCCCTGGCTGGCATAAGAGCCGGGTCTCGCGTCATCTTTGGTGGAAGGCCAGGATCTGCGGAGGCTGCCGACGGGTGGCGGAGAGAGCAGCTCAGCGTGATGACTGGCGGGAGGGGCAAGCTCGGCGGGACTACGGCCGGGACGGACGGCATGCGGCATGGGCGCCTGGAGTGGGCCTGACAAGGAAGGGTTGTCAAGATGAAGGACGGAAGGCATGGAGCAGAAGGAGCGTCGACGCAGGGGAATTGGCTCGGCGTCGAGCATGAACGAACGCGGAGGAAGAAGGGGTGTGTGTGGCTGTGAGGACGGGTGGCGTACCGAGGGCCACGCCTTCGAGGACACGGAAGGGAGGTCGTGCCCAAGGGTTCGCGACGGCCGCCCGCCGCCTCACAGGTAAGCAAGCAGACTTCTCAATCTGCCAAATTGGGGACAAGTTAACAGGAACAGGAACAGAAACCCAGAGGTGCTAACAAGCTAAACAAATTTTATTCTTATATACTACTTGGACTTCGACGCACGGTTTCAGACATGCCTACATAGCGTTACTCGGACTTCTTGGCACGGCCAACAGGGGCGTACCTCCATCACCGGAGCTCGAGGGTTACTTCGTCCCGCGGGTCGCTCGAACCCAGCGTTCTTGCATCCCCGCCCCGGGACATCTACCACGCGGGCGCAAGTGTCGCTGGGTCCTGAGCGTTCTTCCTCTCAGCGAAGCTCGCCTCAGTTGTGCAATTGAGGCAGTTGTGCAGGTGGGACAAGCTCACTCTCTTCGACGAGCGGAGCTTCTTTCCACGAAAGAAAGATAAAATGCGGCAGCAACACGAGCAATGCCAACGCCTCTTGCGAGAGCAACGACCAATCTACCCGTAAGCAGCGGCTCCAGCAAGCTCCGGCTTTGGCACAGCCAGTGACTCTAGCGAGAGCTTCACCACCAGAATGCCACCAAATGATCGAGCACAAACAAGAACTCCAGAACAGGCTATCGATCCAGCTCCAGTTATTGTCATGAGCGAGAGCTGTCAACACAAAAATGAGTCGGATAAACAACACACAGGATTAATCATTGACGTCAGTGCAATCACAATCGGCAAGTGCTACGCACAATTAGCACCCTGATGAAGCCTCACAACAGCAAGATCCGCAGTTGCAGCAGTTGAACCCGAAATATGTCGCTCTTGGTCTCAACGATGATAGGCTATAAACTGAGGATACTTCCTGTATTGACCAATGATGTATCTCTGTTGATTGCTTGGCAGTTTCGCTGATTCGGCAAATTTGGCCAACAAACTCGACATGGGCTCCACGACGCGCTTCGACTGGCAGGAGGCGGTGCAGCAGGACGAGACTCTCAAGCGGCTCGACACGTTCGTGCAGCGCGCGATCGAGCGGCTGCCTGGCCAGGAGGCCCCCGTACGCGCAGAAGCAGGCGGCGGCTCCCGTTACGCGCCAGCTCCAACTCCCCCACAGTCAAGATCGAACCGCAGCGTAAAGTTTACACTTTTGTTTACCTGTTACGGACCGTTTGTTTACCCTTTTCTTTTGGGTTACTCGTGTCAACAATCAGGCGAGACGATGAGAACGGAGCGTCCAGTACCAACAACTGTCAATTCGAATGGGACCGTCGGCGACAGCAGCAGCGGGGGCTCGACGCCGCAGTTTATCAACTTCCGCGACTACCAGAGCGAGTCGTCGAGCGACTTCGACATGCGGGAGGTGAACCCCATGGACGAGCTGAGCGACTTTGCTGTGTCAGACACGGAGAACAGTCAACAGATGCAGCGGCGGGAACAGGAGCAGAAGAAGCAGCAGGAGCAAGAAGAACAGGAAGAGGACGAGGAGATGGACGACGGGAACGACGTAGATATGGTGGAGGAATCTACACAGGAGTCTGCACAGGAGTCGGGGCTGGAAGAGGAGGAGGACAGGGAGCAGACGGTCTGTGAAGTGTGCAAGGTGTCGGAGAACGAGGGCCAGATTATTCTTTGTGACGAGTGTGATGCAGGTGCGAGAGAGCTGAGGATGCTGCGTTGCTGGGTTGTTACTGATTGTTGGGTGCTGGGCAGAATACCACATTTACTGCTTGACTCCCGCGCTGCCGAGAGTACCCGAAGGCAGTTGGTTCTGCCCGAGCTGCGCTACGAAGCATGCGGATGCACAAGTGCGGATTAAGGAGGAGCGCGTACGGACGGCTACTGCTAGTGGAGATGCAGGGGCGAATGCTGCTCCTTCACAAGCTACTGTACTTACTGCGAATGATGCGACGGTGGCGAGGCCCAGTGGATCAGCGCCGACTAACGGATCTGGAGGAGACGCGCCGACTTCAGCGATGTCTGTCTCGGTAAGTTTTTTTACATTGGCGTTGATTGCTGCTTTTGCTTGTGACTGTCGTAGTCTGACGGTGTGTTTCGCTATTGCTGCTGTGCAGGTCGCCCAAGCACTGGAAGAGGATCCGGAGAAGACCAACTCGCTGCTCATCCACGCGTGCAATTGCGACGATGTAAAGTGTACAGACCTGGAGTTCCAAGTCTTCTGTCCACACATGAAGCGGTTCCTGCGCAGCGTGTGCTGGGCGTCGCACAGCGACAAGTGGCGCTCCTACCCACTCGCTAGGATCACCGCCGGACTATTTGCATACCACGCCATGCACTGTGATGTGCAGCAATGCAACGTACCGCTCTGCGTTAAAATTCGTGAAGAAGAAATCGTCTAAATGGGCGGGTTGTCGCTCGAGGACGGAGCACATATCCCCAATTCGCAACAAAGGTATGCTATCTTTTGTTTTGCACGTGTTGCTGTTGTTTAGCTAGTTGCTGTCCTACGTAATTGGGAGGCGAAGAGGGCTCAAATGACCACCGCGGATGGCAGGTTTTGGCGGTGAAAGTTTGTGCTGTGAGATTGTTTGCGCAGAATGGTGAGGCCAGCTTAAGGGGCGATGCAACGTTCACGTCGTGGATCCACGAGATATTGTCTCCTTGAGAGACCTCCCACATTGCAAGGAGATCCCTGTAGTTGTTTGGTAGGGTGGTCTGGTGGTGGTCTATCAGATGATTTGGTGTTTTCGGGAGCGGTGGTGGAGAACAGATGCGGGTTCGAAGTTGCTGAGGAACAGCGCGTGGATACAATATTCAGAGGGCCCGTCGAGCCGGGTGCTGGTGATATTGCGTCCTCTCTTGTGGCAATAATCGGGCTAGATTCGGGTGAGAATCGTGGCAATGCGCTCCAGCTCAAGTCGTTTTCAATGTCGTTGGGGAGCTCGAGGCCACAGGAACTGTGGTGTATTGCGACGTTGGTGTCCCATTTCTTATGGGGCTACTGAAATGCGGCTGACGCTTATTAAAATTTCGAAGCTTTCGTTGACTACATCGAGCTGGTTAGCGGAACGCAGCTCAAAACCGCACTCTTGCTTTATCAACACACGCTTCTTCCGCATGAGCAGTGCGTTTGTCAAACTTTTCTGCGTGGGCAACACGGTGTTATTCGAATGGTTTCGCTGGGTGCGGTTGAGTAGTAGATGCCATCGATTTCGGCTATCTCGCGACTCGCAAACACCAGCGCGACGGAACAGCAAATGGCTCCGTCATGGTCTCCACCGAGGAGTAGGGACACGCGATTTTTTTTCGCTGTTGCTCATGCTCCGTGGTTCATGCAGCTGCACCTTGGTTGGTGTTCGCCAGGTGCTGCAACTGCGGCATATCATGATAGATTGCTGCGACGTGCCGATTAGCTCGCTTTGCACCGCAGTCACTATTCAGGCCCTCACTGCACGGAGAGAGAGGGTCATCCACCACAGCAGAATGCTCATCATCAGAAAAGCTGCTAGCTGTCGTGCCTGGTCGTTGCATGTGCTCACCGATTGCATCATGGATCCACAATCTCCATCATGTTGTCCGCTCGAATTACAACTACCTTCGACGATGGTTTCCGACGAAGCTCGGACTTCTGTTTGCCTGATACGGAAGCACGATGCTTCGAACAACCGTGGTGCTTGCTCTTAAGCAACGAATGAATGGAGGTCCCAGCCGCAATGTTGCCAGCATCTGTGCTTGAAATTGATCTGCGAGACCTGGAGCGGTGCAGTCCGACTGTCTTTCCTCGCTCTTTCGAGATTGAGGGTCCCCCACTACTGTGCCCAGTCCGTTGCTGTGCGTGGGGACTTTGCCGGAGATGGTGGCATGGTCATTATTGCTATCATCCTCTGTGTTGGAAGTCGTGGGTCCTGCCTTGGTTGTGGAGGTAGCTGCTATCGATGCTACTGTATCCACTTTGTTGGGAGGAATCTTTGAGCCCGGGCCGTAATGGAATGCCGCGTGGTTTCTCGTGCTGCCTCAATAGCTTGGAGCAGCTGAACCAAAGTCAATTCACCTTCATACGCACTGTCATTTCTACCAGGGCTATTCATCCCTGACAGCGAAGGTGGCACTGGAAGTAGAAAGCGTCGTGAGTACTGCGTTCGGGTCTGGGTGGTCTGCACGCTTGCCCAAGCTTGAGAGTAACGCGAATATCTCGTGTCGTGGTAGTGTGCCACTGTCAAAGGCATCGAAGAGTCGAAACTTGTTTGAAACGAGCGCGAGGGTCTCCCGGTGGAAATTTGAAGCCAGCTTTGGCGGGATTAGGTAAATCCGTGCTAGCTTCTCCTGCTTGGTTCTTCAAGAGCTTTGTCGTGCGTAGATCTGTTGGAAAGGTGGCAAATTTCGGTAGTCCTGCTCGAGGACAGTTCAAGTGGACCGTGGCCTTGACTAGGCATCCAGAGTGATGTTGTGTCTAAGGCTGGGAGGTGCTCTAGTAATCATTTTGCCGGTTGAATGTGATGCCCACCCACAACTGGACCATCAAGCAGAATTGGTAGAATTTGACGCAAGGCAGGCTCGGGGTGCATTGTTGGAGAAAGTAGCATAGCTCAATTCATCGGTGCACCATGGTTGTCTGCATCAAGATACACGCGCATTTTCCGCAAAGGTCCGCTCGACAGATTCAACTAAAAAATCAATGGCATTGTCGCGTTGGTGTGATTGTCGCTCAGTAATCGAGCATCGCGCAGTATTTCCACGAGTCGTGTACAGTTAATGGAGGGTAGAGTGTCGCCAAACGTAGAGGAGTCGTAAAACTTGAACAGGCCATAGAGCTGCCCTACTTGTTTGCGGTTTAACGACTTCGAGGCCGAGGCATTCAGATTCCAGTGGAACTGTGGCGTCAATGTTGGCGCTGGACATGTATGCGGCACAGCTGACTGTCCACCCCCAGAAATATCGGCTCGAGCACTCTGTGCGAGGGCGGACGGTTGACGCAACAGACACGACGAACCGGAGCTCTTCGCCACCCACTTTTTCCCACCGGGAGCAGGAGCCGCGGAGACCTACTCCATCAACTCACACGCTCTTCCTGATCATCCATGGAGGCCATTCTTGGACAACGACGTCGTATTTTGGGCGAAAGCCTCCATCGCATCGTTGACTAAGAACCTGCGCCACACTCGCGTCAAGTTCACCAACACACACCACAAATTGCTATACAAAATGCCATCACGCTAGCAGCCTTGACGACCTCAAAATGAATGGTGACCAAGTCCACCGAACCAAAATGTAGTCATCTCCATTGAAATTGACTGGGGAAGCCTTCACAGCAGCACCTGGTCCCTTAGTTGGCGACACAATGGCACATTGCACTGCTGCTTGTTGCAGTTGAGGGAGTGGTACGTGAACAGCTCTGACACGGCTGTGGCGATGGGGTATTGCCTCCATCGCTGGTCGTGGGAGGCCCAGCACGCCGCCCTCAAGAACCTCTTCATGTGCGCACACAGCTCTCCGGCCTCCGGGTCTCTGCAGTGCGCGTCGTCGCAATTGCAGGCGTGAACTAGGAGCTGATTACTGCGCGCCATGTCGCTGCCAGCCAGCGCTTGGTACAGCTACAGCAAGCAGTACAACAATTGTCAATGCCTAATTGCAACATCCTTTGCTACTACCGCTCTAGTATATTATGGTACCCCCACCTCTTGGTTCATCGCGTCGTTATCTGCATTAATAGTACCATCGCTACCGGTATCTCCTCTCTGCGCTGCAGACGCCCCTGCCATCGCTCCAGCAGCAGCTCCGCGCTGCGACGTTTGCTCCATTTCGCCAAGTTTGATTGTGCCCAAAATGATGACGTCCCCCAAAATAGGTAATTGGGTCGATGGGAACAGAAGTCATCGCATTTTGTTGGATCATCCAACCATGCAGCTTGGATGTTGTCAATTGGGGATTTTGTTGACTGTGCAACTTAGTTGGTGTTTCAAGTTGAAATCCAACCTCCATACCGTAAAATTCCCACTCTGTCTGACCGATTCCAACCAGTACCGGTAAAAGTCCAAACTCAAATTTGTGACATTAACTCTGACTCTGATTAGTGACTAGTCACCCAATCGCTGCCACGTGCTCAGCCACCATTCACCGTTTGGAGCCGCCCCTACGGAGACCGGTGACCCCCAAGAGCAGCACCAGACGACCGGCGCTTCACGGCACCTGCTCAAGACCTCGCGGCCGCGGAGCCCACCCGAACCAAGCACAAGTTGTCGCCCAAGCGCAGAGTCGGCTCAAGACAAGGCAGAGAAATCAAGAGCGAGGCGTGGCTTCCGTGCGAGGGCGCCATCTTGCCACCGACTCCTTCGGTGTGGGCACGTCGTCATCCGTCTCCCTGCTTGCTCTCTCTGACGTCTGCTGCTGCTGGTGATACTGGTATCTGTGCTTACCCCGTGACGGTGCCTCCATCGGATGGAGGAGCAGCTTTGCTGCGGGCCGGTTCGAAACCGGTCATCGTCTTCAATTAACTATGCTGGAATTGTTGTGCATTATTGTATGAAGTCTTTGTATACAGGCTATTGCGTGGGGCGAAGGCGAACAAAGGCAGGGAGTGAGGCAGCAGGAGTCGGGTCAGTAATGCTGCCGATGTCGACACGCTCATGAATTGGGCTATGAGCGCGTCAAGATTTCCAGCCTTGTGCAGCTTGCGAAGAGCTTTTAGCGCGGTGCCGGCTGCAAGCGCTGCAGACCCATTCGCTTTCAAGAAGGCGGTCGTGTTCTCTTGCGCCCGTTTCCCAATGTCCAGCACGTCGCATTTGAACGCAGGTGACGCCTCGTCAAGCGCGAATCCCGTCGGTAAGAACAGCATCATGTACCCTACTGCGTGTCTAAACTCGTACAGCGTTGTTTTTTTACAGTGCGCGAGATATACACACGTGGTTCAGCCGTGAACCATTGGTACCAGACTGCTGACAGTGACTGCGAGCCCTTCTTCTTCGGGCGTACGGTTTGTTTTCCCTGCTGGGGTGTCGATGTTGCTGCTTGTTGGTCAGCGCCATTTTGTGAGCTTGGTGTCGGCTCACCTAACTGTGTTTGCAGATGCGCTTCAACTGCTAACAGTCGATCCTCTAACCGCCTGTTCTGCAGGATCAGCACGTCAATCTGCTCGGACTGGCGGTTCAAGAGCTCAAGCACAGCCGAGGGCTCGCTGAACTTCTCACGTGGGCTGCTGGACTCTGGCGGAGGATGGAAAGCATGCCGAATGGTGGCACTCCATGCCAGCACCTCCGCTTCTCCTATCGCTCGTGTGGCCAGGGCTTCGCGCATTTTTGCGACGAGTGCGCTACCTTCAGACAGCAGCAGCATGTCGGGGTAGTGCATCACCAATGTGGCTGTCAAGACCTCCACGACCTCTTCATTAAGGTTCAGCGCAGAGTCAGCGAACGCCGTCGTTCTAGAGAAGAGCAGCGACAACAGCTTCTGAGCGCGGGCAAGGATGGGCTGCTCGAGCGCACTCAGACAAGGAAGCCGCGCGCCTTGTTGAGGGCTCCATCCGCTCAGGACGCGCGCCACCTTCTGATCGGCTTGTGTCGTTCCCAGCATGTACCCGAAGGCTTTGTTGACTCGATCGAGCTGCCAGCCTCCGCGCTCAATAATCCAGTTCTCAGCGAGGCTTCCGTCGTTGGCGTGCATGGCTGCGCCACGGCGGCAGGAGTGCGAGGTAAGGTCAGGTGTGAGTCTAACCTTCTTTACTTGAGCGACTTGCTTCACTCTAACCAACAACCTGTTCACATACGCTTATGCGCCAGGTACAGCGCGCTTCGTAGAGGACTGCCGGGGATCTGTTGCAGCCTCCAGACTTTCGTCAGCCTCGAGAAGCTCGACGAGGGTTAGCTCTTCAATGTCTTGTACGTTGGCGGCGCTGCGCTTCGTACCAAGAAACTGAGGGAAGAAGCGCTTGGATGGAGCCGTTTGCATTACCAGGGCAGCAGCCAAGGTAAATAGCGGACATGTTAAGAAGCTCGTGGGATTCTTAAACAACGAAATACCTTGCATTAAAGCTGTTTTCACCCTCTTGAATCGGAGGAAGAGGACGCCACCTAATTAGACACCACGGTTTTAGAATGACATGATCTAACACACAGCAAAATCAATAAAGGCATTACCTGGTAGTACAGAGAGTTGTTGCTTCTCGAGTTGCTCTGCGTCGGAGCTACGCCCGTACAGATACCACATCATCACCACCAGAGATGCATCTAGATATACGCTGTCCGCA
Source organism: Phytophthora constricta (assembly GCA_011947335.1). Taxonomy (NCBI): domain Eukaryota; phylum Oomycota; class Peronosporomycetes; order Peronosporales; family Peronosporaceae; genus Phytophthora; species Phytophthora constricta. The sequence continues at coordinate 111,892 of JAAVTI010000614.1, read as the reverse complement.
GAGGGAGAAGTATACAATAACCGGACGATATTTTCGAGGTCTTGCTTGGAGCACGGAGGTGCTTTCTTTTCAAAGACGCCATCCTCGCGGTTGTTGCAGAACTTACCAAGTCCTGATAGAATTTTCTGCAGCTGTGGCTTTACTATCGCCCCCTGCTCTGGATAGTTGTCCAGCAGCCAGTTCTTGATATTGCCAAAGTACGCAAGGCAGGTATTCGTCGAGCGAGCCTTGTCTGTCGATCTCGCTAGAGTATACGCATACTTGTCTAGCATAATTCTAAGTGTCTTACCGGTCTTGTCACCTCCGATTAGAGCGTGAGCTTCATCTAGTGTCATGTTCTCAGCCTCAAGAAATGCAGTAAAGGAATTTATCGCTGTCACCCTCGCCTTCTTACTGTTGGCAGGAGCCAACGACGCGATGGACATGACTCCACCTTTGCACACTGCTTTTAATTGTGAAGGTTTATTTACCGTGGTCTAGGTCGGAAACCGCAGGATATTTTTAGTATATGCGTTGATATGAAGTTTTGTATTGAATAGAACATATTCTCAGAATATTCCGACTAAATATGGTCGGATTGGTTGGAACACTGCAAATTTTCGCAAGCACAAGTGATTGGACAAATATACATAAATAATGCGTTCTTATTGGTGGATTCGCCAGTCAGAGATTTTGACAGACTAGGCTTGGTTGGAATAGCGTGAATATTATACCATCTCCGACCCCCGACTTTCTCCGACGGTACCGAAAATGCGGTACCCGTGACAAAAACAGAGGGAGGAAATCGTACTTTAACGCAAGATGAGGGTAGGTCAGAGGATAGCATGTGTCGATTTGTTACAGCTAGCAGCGTGCAAAAGGGCAAGACTATAGGCGCATTCACAGGCTCTGAAACGGCCTGTGGGAGAAGTTAGGAGCCAAAAAAATGCACAGTTTTTAGCAGCAGAGCCATGTGAGCCGCAGCTGGCACATTGAATAATGAGGGCCGACTCGAGAATTGGGGGCTACTAAAAAGGCACTTGCGTAAGAACTCTGGTTTTACAGACAGTAATTACGGCTGTAAAAAGCGTGTAATTACGCATACAAATGATTGGCCAGTCACAGCGTTATATTAGTGGCTCAGCGCTGCCGACGCATTGAATGTTGTTTCATTCGGGAGTTTTGGCACGCTTGTGCTTAAGTCTCGTATCCCTGCTCATGTTGCCCGAAGGACGGGTCCGAGCCTAACAAACTCGGAGGTGCTGGTTCGATTCCAGCTATGAGCGTCAGTGTGAGAGCGTCCGTGCGTGTGCGGTGTGCTGTGTGTGTGTGACTGAGTGCTACTGGTGGTTTGCGATGTAGAGCTTTCTCCAGTTAAACTTTGTGTCCTAAGCTTGGAGGTTAACATTGCTGTTCCAGAAGGAGGTTAAGCTTTGTGTTCCGTGCTTGGGGGCTAACATTGTTGTACGAGTGAGATTCTACCATCATAAAAGCTTGTAATCAAACATTGTTTGCAGCCCAATCGTTTCTTGTTTTATCCTACGGTCATGTTTAGCGAGTTGTCCTCCTTTGCCTTGTCTTCGATGTAGGTGCGACGAACAAGAGCGCGACGCTCCCTTTCAAAGCGAGCATCTCTCCAACATGCTTTCGTGGCTCGAAGGTCGGCTCCCAGTCTACTAGGTAGTACGTCGTTCCCTCGACGCGTTTGCGATCCAAGATCTTGCGTACACCGAAGAGCGGCTGGGCTTCAAGACTTGAGCTAGGGCTCCACTCCTGTTCACCAGCGTCTTCGTCAGCATCTCCGGTGTCCGTGCTGGCACTGCGCTCTTCGGGCTGAAGCCACTCGCGCACATCGTCAAGGTTAATGCGGCGCTTCTTCTTTTCGGCGAGCGACACGAAGATGGCACGCAAAGCTTCAGGAAGAAGTGTGGTAGTCTCCACAGTGCACACCATGGTAAGGCGAAGATGGCGGATGGCCTCTTCACTAACGCGAAATCCACCGATGCTTTGAGCTGTCTTGATGCACAGGGACTTGAATGCCTTCTTGGAGCTGATCGAGTTTTCAGGCGGCCTGACGATCGGCATCGTGAAGCGAAGGAGGTCTTGTCTTAGGGAGCAAAAGACGAAATGAATGTTGGAGACAAGGTACGGAAATTCATTGGCTTACACTACAACTAACTGAATGATGTTGTGCGTGTAAGGCGGAGAAGGGTCAGTGATTTGACCTGCAGCTTGAATCTGTCGAAAGTGGGCCACATGATCGTTGAGTGCCCCCGACTTGTGAAGCGAGCGCATGTGTTTCAAGATGTTGTGGCTTCCTCGAGCGACTATGTTGTGACTACGAAGAAACGCCAGCATCGTGACTTCGGCAGTAGTGCCAAACTCGAGGACGTCGTCGCGGTACCGTGGAGAGTCTTCTTCAAGGTGGAAGCCCGTTGTCAAGAACAGCTTCATGAAAGCCACCAGCCACTTCGCGTTGGATTTTGCGTGCTTGCTTTGACTGTCCGTCGAGCTCCACAACCGAGGCTCTTGTGCATACCAAGTGAACCACACATCTTTCAGGTTTGTAGCGGCTGATGCACGTCGACGCTTTGCTGGTCGCTCGATGGTGCCTTCCTCATCCTCACTTATCTTGTTCTTCGCTGGTGTGTGCTGTGGTTCTTCACAGATCTTAGCTTCCATGATAGCTAGTCGAGCGTCGAGGCGCTGATTCACCTGAATTAACTGTTCAGTCAAGGCCGTTTGACGAACGAACATTGGATGCTCAGCGATTGCAGATGATGTCTCTTTTGGTGCTGTGTCCTCCCCAGATTTGTTTTGCTTGGTACATGAGCTGGCGATGTGCGACGACCACGCTAACAGCTCAGCGATGGCATACCCACACGTGGTGACACAGAGTTCAAGTCGCTCCAAGGCATGACCCCGACATTGAAGTGCTTCATCGACGGATAGTGGAGGATCAGGTACGCCGTCAGGGTCTCTGCCACGCGTTGACTCACGTTGAATTGCGCAGATTCCAAGCCCAACGAAGCGTTGAAGAGTACAGCTGATACAGCTTCGACCTTGGTTCGTGTGTGGGTGTCAAACATATCAAGCGAAAGCAGCGGCACTTTCTTCGCGGGCGCATGGCTGCTCAAGACTTTGACGACTTTGTGATCCTCGCTCGGCGTGTTGAAGACATAGGCGAAGGCTTTGTTTGTCGCCGTCATATTCCAAGCTCCTCGATCAAATATCCACTGCGCGCTGAGACCCGCGCTGTTGGCATGCTGCGTACCTCCTCGGCGAAAGGAGTGAGAGGTGAGATGCTCTGAGACTCCAGCGTTTTTGGTAACACGCTCAAGAACGCGGTTCACGTAGCTGTGGACTCCTGGAGCATTTGTTTGCGCGTCCTTCGGCTTGTCACGCTCAGGTTGACTAAGCGCCACACCCTCTGGATGATCAAGCACGTCAATTAATGGGGTGGACGGACCAAGCTCTGACGTCGCAAGCAGCTTCTGCTCGGGTAGATGGCTGAGGAGAGAAGCCGTCGGTGATGTCTGCAGGATCAACGCGAGCTCAATAGCAAGGAGAGGGCACGTCGCGAAGTCGTCGTCAGGGAATAGGGAGAGGCCTTGCTCTTCCGAGGTCTTGATGCGGATGAACCGGACGAAGAAGACGTCGCCAGATGCAATGCTTAGGTTCGGCTTTCGAAGCAGCGTTAAGTCGGACGCTCGACCAAAAGAAACCAAAGCAGGCATATAAGCGCTGCGTCTTGGTAATCAGCAGGCGAGGAAGCACTTGAATACAAATACAGCATCATTTTCTTGAGCGCCTTCTTCGTGCATGCGGGGGCCTTGTTTACGAAACCTCCGGACTCGCGCTTCAAGCAGTACCGCTCCAGCGTCTGACCCTTCTTGAGCAGACGTGCGTCCACACCGGCACGGTGCTGTGGAAATTGGTCCAGGAGCCAGTTCTTGGCTAGGCGGAAGTACTGCATCACTGAATGCCGAGCGTGAAGCTTCCCCTTGCGGCCTTCCTTGAACGCCAGGTGCATTCCGAACTTGTCTACCACCGCTTCTAAGATGAGCGGAGCACTGTCACGCTTCATGCACGTCTTCAAGTACTCCCAACTCACTTCTTCTTCCTCTAAGAACTTCATGAACGAACGGGCCGCACTGTCACGGGCACGCTTCGTGTTGGCAGGGGCGAGGTCGTCCAGGCTCATCTCGTGGGTCGGAGTTTGGTCGGTGGGTGCGTGTTATTCGGGAAATATGCGAATGACTCTTGTTTTGTATGGACATAGCAATAACTTTGCTTCCCCTCCGACCCGATATGTCGGAGCGACGACCAGGCATAGGACCCGCAACGCGATTGGTTGAAAACACGACCAGATGCGTTCTGATTCAGCTTAGAGCTCTCTGATTGTCTAATCGTCAGTATACAAATCTTAAACGCGGTCGGAGTTTTAACGATATTCATCCATAACATTGCAGTCGTTAAGTTGGTACGTAGTTGGTCGGCCAAAAGGTAAATGGCAAATCTCGAGAGCTGCGGACAGCGAGCGGTCTCAGCTGTTCAAGTTGGGACCAAGTTCATGGGATCTCGAGCAAAAACGGCCAAAAACGGATGAGAAGCTGCAGGTCTTAGACCAACTACACGTAGTATTCATCGTTAATCATTGACGATTCTACCGAGCATTTTCCTTTGTGCCCTTCCCCACTTGTCCTGCCAGCGATCGTCCTTCCGTGACGTACTCCATGCAACAAAGTCGGTTCCTCTTTGTCGACTTCGACGGGCTGTCGGCAAGTGTTCATGACCACCTTCGACGCCAACCTGCAGTGTTTCGCACCGATTTCTCGGTCGATACATTTCCGCTGGATGCGCACAACCTACTCAAGTTGCTATCCGGTCAAGATGCAGTCGTGGCCTGCCGTCGAGGAGTCTACTATGGTCGAAGCGCGGTCGACAAGCGTAAGTTCACAGCGGCTGGTTGGGAAATGAGGAACAAAAGCGCACTTGAGCATCGCTTACTGGAAAGCCTGCTGAAGCGCAATTTAAACGATGCAGGCAGGTGCGAGGGAAGCAAACAAAAACGTTAGTGCTTGCGACAGGAAATACCAAAGATGCTGTGCTGCTTAAGTGTTTGGATGCCTACTTTGCGGCGAATTGGCGAGTACAGCTATTCTGTTTGAGGCGCCACGGCATGGATGTGGCCGATATGCTTCGAGCTGCACACCCAAACAGCTTTCAGTGCGTTTACCTGGACCGCCTCATGAAAAAGCTTCTTAGGACGAATATTCAAGATGTCCTGCAAGCAGAACCATCGAATCAAGAAAATGACGTCGAGACCTCCATCTCAGCTTCAGCTGACCGCTTTGTGCTGATGGACCTGGACAGCATCGTCGATACGGTCTTTAGGAGTACCAGTATCGTCCAAAACGTACCTCGAGCCTCCTCGGCGCGAGAGTTGCGGATGGATTTTCGACGATTGACGGAGCGGACTTGCGGAGCATACCCCGCGAAAGTGCAGCGTCAGGTAGCGACGTACTACAATGCGCACCCTCTCCTCGTTCAAGGAATAATGAGTCTTCGCTGGATAACAAAGAAGCAACCAGCTACTAAGGCTCACTTGAAATTTTTAGCGGAGCTTATCTCGACTGACCTCACGGATAGCCAAAAAGTGTTGGTGCTGGTAATGGGCGATGGCGCCTTGGACACGATCGGGAAAACATCGCTCAAATGTATTCTTGAGGTCCTAGTAGCTCAGCAATGGCATATCGAAGTTCACGCGTGGATTGAGTCGTTGGGTGACGTTTTCTCGGTGCTGCAGAGGGAATATCCGACTCACGTGACAGTAAAACTACTGGATGACGACTTACACGAGCTACTATTCGTAAAACAGCTAACCAGTGGGTCACGTGATAGCAATAACCAGACCCTACGGATTGAGAGCGAGAGAAGTGAGTCAGTTGGTTCTGTAGTGGACGCTGGGTCTGATGCTACTTCCAACGTACTGTGTCTACAACAGCTAGTGCTAGACTTAAGTCAGCGTCTTGCCGAAGTACAAGCTGTGGATATGAACCAAGTTGTCGATGAACTCGAGCAACGTCTGCAGGTGCAACGGCAAGACTTTACACGCCAGCTAACTGAGCAGCAAGAGGCCTACAGCCACGAAATTCAACAGTTCGTGCAGCATGCGAGTGAAACAGAGCTCGACCGCCGTCATGCTCTTCAGGAGCGCGAGGAAATGCTCACATGCCCGATCACTCAGTGCCTGTACGAGACGCCAGTCATCGCAGCGTGCTGTGGGAAGACGTTCTCCAAAGGTGCCGTCGAGATGGTGCAAAGCCGAAACCAATCCTGTCCATGGTGTCGTCAGCAGCGAGGATTCACCACACACCCGAACCTTGAGGTTGCCAACCTCGTAGAACACTACAAGGCAGAGCGAGACGCTCTTGACGCTCTGCTCTAAGCTGAAATGCATGCAACCCCACTACAAAGTACAAAGTACAAAGTACAAAGTACAAAGCACAGTACAAAGCACAAAGTTCAAAGTACAACTTGAAGTTAGTTATCTTATTGATTGGATCCCATTCGAAAACACGACTCAATGACGGAAGACCGACATCTGTTCCTCGACCTCGATGGTCTGCTGCAGGCTGTTCGGGCCCATGCGAAGCTGCACCGCGTGGGCAACGACCGTCGCACCGACAAGGAGGAGCTCCGTCTGGACGCCAAGTGGCTCACCGCCTTCATGACCGACCAAAACGCCACCGTCGCCACTCGCAAATTGACGTTTCTGGACTGGGAAGGCGACGGCGTGGTGGACTTCGTGCAATTAGGCTGGCAGGAGAAGAGTAAAGGCAAACGCCGAGATCATTTGAGTTTAAACACGCTCCTAAGAGCCAACCTGCAGATGTGGGGGCCGTCTAACGTCTCCGCCAGCAAGACGCTGGTACTGGCCATTGGGGAGCCCACAGAGTCCGTTCTCAAGTGTGTGGCGAGCTATCTGGAGGCCCACTGGGCGGTGGAGCTGTGCTGTCTGCAGGAGAACTGGAGGAACATCTCGAAGAAGGTCACACAGCGCTGTCGCGGGTACCACCGCTTTGAGAATGTGTTTCTGGACACGTTCGTGGATGAGCTGGTGCTGAGAGTGTCGTCTGAGGCGGAGGCCTCGAAGATGTCAGAAGGTTCTAGCAGGCTTGTGAAGAAGGAGCCCATTACCAAGCTACAGGAGGACCCGACACCAACAAACCAGACGTAGCTGTGTTCAAGGCGGATGTGCCTCGGGCTGTGGTCGTGAAGCCTCCTGATAACAGTGCGAAGCTGGTGGAGGCTGCAAGTGCTAAATTGGAGGCGAGTTTGTCAGCGCAGTTGAGAAAACACATTCGAGATGCCGTTGCAGCATTTGAAAATGAGATGCTAAAGCAGATTGGAGCGCCGAGGCAGGAAACAGAGCCGAGCAACCAGCGTCAAGGTGTGAGCCACGATACCTACGGGGAAACGGGAGGTAGCCCGTGGATTCTCCCTCACCAAACCATTGCTACAACCCCGAGAATAGTGAAAACAGTGAGCTCTAATCAGGAAGAGTGTAGTGGGACTGTTGCAGTGGGTTTGAGCTCCAATACTGATGTAAGCGCTTCAGTGGAACGCCATGGAGAAAATGCAGCGGAAGAGCTCTTCGCGTTGAAGCGTCAAGTGCAAGAAATGCGGGCAGCCTTCTCAGCACTAAATGTGGGCATATCGTCGCAGGCGGCTTTGCGTCGAGAAAATCAGGAGCTTCGTCAACGCTTGGAGCAGCAAACGCTCCAAGTAGCCCGGATGCAGAACACGCTTGATGCTGTCCGTGCTGAGCGTCAGCAATATGAAGTTTAATATGACGATGCAATCGAGACACAGCGTGAGGCTCTGCTTCGGCGCGAGGAAATTCTGCTGTGTCCAGTCACGCAGTCTCTTCTAGAGACACCAGTGGTGACCGTATGCTGTGGTAACGCGTTTTCTCGGTCAAGTCTAGAACGTGTACGAGCATGCCCTATTTGCCGCTCACCGGTGCTCAGAGCTGTTCAAAGTCGGGCAATGGAGACTGTTGTGACACAGTTTCGGGAGGAGTGTTCAGCATTTGAAGCCGAACAGAACTAGTGCTTGCAGTGGTCGCACGGAGAAGCACATTCCTCGCGTTTTCATTTGTACTGCATGCAATATGTACGTAGTAGCTCGTGTGCGTCGGCTCCTGTACAATGCATTTAAAACTTTTCGCTGAATGCGTCCCCCTTGCTAACCTCAGTCTGCAAAACCCTTTGTCCGCAGTACACAATATCAACTGTGGGCAACTACTTGCAGTATATAGCACGTGTTCGTTCTGGTGGGGCAGCTGCGGGGGTAGAGATAGTTGTCGTTCTTTCGTCGGTGTCTGCAGTTCTCGGGGAGTCGAGCTTCTGGATGCCACGGGCCGGTTGGTTAGTTAGTTGCGTGTCGTGACGCTCCGCCGGCGTAGTGAAAACTCATTCCGGACTAGAGTTTTGTTTTATCAAGCAGCGTACGAAAACATCTCCAACAGTTCACCCGAAAATGGATCTCGACCGAGAACTTCACGAAGCGCAATGGCTTCCCGATGCGCTACGTGATCAGGTACACCTGGTTGGTCAGGACAATAGGACCTGCAAGCGATCGTGGGAGCTCCGCCAACCGAAATGACGACGTGGAGATTTGATGCATCGCTTGGGCTTGGAAGCAGCAATTGATGATGCGTGTTATTTCCCACGGTGGATTACTACGATTCAACCACTCGGCCGCGGACGATTTGTCCGAGGTGGTCATATACGTCAATATCTGCGCGGCTGAAATCGACCAGCCAGCTACTCATGAGTATTCTGGTGGTCTCAGGTATCGCTCTGCAGGCCTATGGGGCTCCGACACAGCGTTGACAAGGCCTCTTGAACGCTGACAGCGCGGATCGACGCACATGCATTGGCTGTGCTCACGCGAAAAATAGTTGAGTCCGTCCTGTCGTTGACAACGATCTTGGACGGTCCATCTGTTCATCTGCCGCTCCGGTGTCTGCTGCTCTAGTCGCGCTACGCCGCTGTCCTCCGATCTTCGTGCTGCCGGTCGGGTCGAAGCAGCCGACCACTTTTCAATTCGACTCTACCCGGACAGCCAACTATGGTCTTAAAAAAACTCACTGCTTTGGCGGTGCTGAGCACGCTCGCCACCACCGCGGAGGCGAAGCGACCCAACATTCTGGTGCTCTTCCCGGATGAGCTGCGCCACGACTGGGTCAACAACGGCACGGCCGACGACTTCCTCAAGACGCCGAACATCGACAGCATCCGCGAGCGAGGACTCAAATTCGACCGCACCATCTCGGCGTCTCCCATTTGCGGACCGTCACGCGCGTGCTTCGCTGCCGCATCGCACTACGAAGAGGTCGGCGTACTCACCAACTACTACAACTTCCCGACCAACCGACTCACGACATTCTACAAGCTGCTGCGTGACTCGGGCTACCACACCATGGCTGTCGGTAAGCTCGACCTGGCCAAGAACGAGACGCTGCAAAGTTATGGCTGGGGCCTCGACGGCAGTGAGCACAAGGACGAGTGGGGCTTCTCGTCAATGGTCAACTCGGTTGGCGTTTACGAGTCCAAGGCACTGAAAAACCCGGATGCTAATGGCTCGTACACGGAGCCGTACACGGACTTCCTGCTGCAGTATAATGCCACCGATTCCTTCCTGCAAGATGTGCGTACGCGCGTAGCCTGGGGCCAAGACGGCACGCAGCGCGTGTACGAGGACACATACCCGAATCCGCTGCCCGATGATCTGTTCAACGATAACTGGGTGGCCGACCAGGCACTGCGCTTGTTGGACGAAGCACCGAGTGACAAGGAGTGGTTCCTGATTGTTAACTGGAACGGGCCGCACTACCCGATGAGCGTGACCGACAGCATGTGGGGCTCGGTGCAGGGTCGTGAATTCCCGCGCCTATCGACTACACGGGCAACTTCACCGCCAAAATGCACAACCAGACCCGCGGTGACTACGCTGCCATGATCGAGAACATTGACTCCCAAATCGGCAACATCTTAGCCGCGGTCAACCTGAGCGAGACTATCGTCGTCTTCTCTAGCGACCACGGTGAGATGCTCGGCGACAAAGGCCACTGGTCTAAGTCGGTGCCATACCAGGCGTCCGTTAGTGTGCCGCTGATCGTTTCGGGTGATGTTGTGAACGAGACCCTGCGCAACACGTCCACGAACGTCGGTGTCTCGCTCATCGACCTCGCGCGTACCTTCCTGGACTTAGGCGAGGTGGAGAACGTTCCCAACCAAATGTCCGAAGCTGTTTCGATCCGTCCTGTGCTCGAAGGCAACAAGCTCCCTCCTCGCGTTGTGCGCTCTGCATACAGCACGTGGAACCTATGGTTTGATGGTCGCTACAAGTTCGTCACGGGTTATAACGACGAGGCTACACTGTTTGACCTGGACACGGACCCGTTCGAGCGCAACAATCTGCTGTTGGAGACCAACACGACGCTGCTGGCCAAGTACGAGGAGATCGTGCAGTGGCTTCTCGGCAAGGGCGATTTCACCGAGTGAGTGGCCAATATTGGTGTTCATTCGTTGCTAAGTTTTTTCAATCGCAAACAAGACAAGATCCATTTTGTGATGCATTCCGATGTTCAAACATAACTCGCCAATGCATGTCAATCGCATTCAAACTGTTGGTAATGTCTGAGCCGGTACTTTTTAGCTTCTGGTAAAGCTCTTCATGTTGAAGTGCACTTGCTTTGAACTCAAAAACGGAAGTCGTGCATGCATCCACGCTGTTTTTCAATGTGGTGAATGATCATGACCGCAAGCAAATGCAGTATAAAACTTCTACCGAGAAAACACTTCACTGTTTGCCTTCCTGTCGTGAACTACTATACCAGTAAATATCTCAGCACTGCACGACTTGACCTCCGTCAATGAAGCTGGCGCATGTGTTACTTTTATAGTGTTCAGAGCTCACCGAAGCACGACGACCAGACGTATTGACCCAAAAGATATCTGCGTGAGCAACTTTGTTCTGAATTCGAAGTTGCTGTGCATACATACGCCCACGCCGATCAATTGATATCCGTTGTGCACACATGAGCTCTTTACAGCTGTCGTGCGTGGCGATCTCCTTCCTAGAATTCCAGCGTTGTCAAAGCCTTCTGCGATATCTGCTACGCAACGACGATGCGTCTAACTTGTGCGTCATCACAGCCGTCATCACTGACGACTCGTTAGGGCAGAAGACCAATCTAATAGTTACTAACATCTCGGTGACTTTCCACCTTGGCATCCTCGACTGAATTCTTCTTGCTACCAAGCTGCCTCGAGCTGCACTTCCACGCCATCCGCACGCGTCGTAAAAATACTAAATGCGTCTCGGATTAGTGAAGTTACCACCGCTGCGTATACGTCATGTACTACTTCGTACATGAAAAAATGTACCTGCGTTCCTTTCGTCTGGAAGAGCTTCTTGAAGATGTTACCTCTATAATAACAGCGCCACTGTCCGGATCAACAGCGCGGACGAAGAGAGAGGGGGAGAGTGAGCACAGAGAGAGGAAAGCGCGGATAGAGAAGAAGCTCACGCTTGCTTGGGCGTCCCAGGTTATGCCGTGTCACTGTGAGCACGGTGATGGTAGCTGGAGTTGTTGTTGTTGTTGCTGCTCGCCATATCGCCTTCCATGCAGATCTCGTAGCACATGTTGCACACACGGGTGTTGGCCGATCTCTTCTCGGCTTTGTTCTTCTTACCGCGACGACGCGCAGGGAACGGCAGCTTCTTGGCGCGAACATTGCACGCAGAGCACGCTGAGCACAGCACACGACCGCACATGCGGCAGTGGTGTCTGCGCGAGCCGAGACTGCTGAACTTCTTGTGGCACTCCATGCACTCCTGTCGCTCGCTGTCTGGTACCCATACCGGCGGGTGGGCGATCTTGGCCAGCAGCATCTTGAGCTGCGCGGGGTCCACCTTGTCGAACACCGTCTTGCCGGACTCGTCTTTCAAGTCCAACCTGGCGCCGTGACGCACGAGACGCGTAGCGACCTGGATCAGTCCCTTGTCCAGCGCGACATGCAGGATCGTCGACTTGTCCACGGGTGCGTTGGGGTTCGCGCGATGCTGCAGCAGAATCTCCGTCATCGTCGGGTCGTCCCTCGTGACCGTCAAAATGTGCACACCGAGCGGCGTCTGGTTGCGCATGTTGAGGAAGTTGACGTCGGCGCCGCACTCGAGCAGCAGCTTAGTCATGCGCCTGGACTTGGCCGCAGCCAAGTGCAGCGCCGTGTTCCGTCGGTTGTCCGCCACGTTCACGATCGAGTTCCTCAGCTGCGGCATCAGCAGCGCCTGCACCACGCCGAGGTGGCCGCCCCGAATCGCAAAGTGCAGCGCCGTCTGGCCGAACATGGGGTCGCGTCGGAGGATGTCCGTGCCGGCCTGGATGACCAGCGCGTTGACCAGCACGATGTCTCCCGCTCGAGCCGCCTGCAGCAGCGGCGTGAGGCCGTCAGGTGAGACGCCCGATGGCCGTGGGTTGTTGTAGGCGCGGCGGTAGCTGTCGTCCATGCGCATGAGCGCGTTGCCCATCTCCGTGGGCCTGCCGCCGCTGTTGGAGCCTGAGCCGTGCTGCGAGTCCGGGCCGCCGTACGTGTTGCCAGGCATGAGGCTGTCGCGGAAGCAGCTCTCGCGCATGTTGATCATCTGCTCCACGTCGAAGCTGCTGGCCTGTTGTACGCGGCGGTAGTCGTAGTCGTTGCTGGGGAGGGAGGAAGGTGGCAGGTTCATGGTGTGGCGCGCGTCCAGGTCCATGTCCTGGTCGGCGTCTAGGCTGGCGGCGCTGCGGCTGCTGGTGCTGAGGCTGTTGCTGCTGCCGACGGGCGCCGTGGCCGCTGAGGTTGGGGACTTGGCCACGGAGAAGTCGGCGCGGAGGTCGTCGATGTCCACTTCTGTGGCTGGCATGGCTGCGTCGGGAGAGCTGGGGTAGAAGTGAAGTGAAGGTGGAGGAGATACAAGTCGTGAGGAAGCGCCTCCAAGTAACCAACGGCCAGCGAAACTGCTAATAACGAGGCCTTTACGATAGCCGCAGCTCTTCTCTGCGCCAGTTCTGTGGAAAGCGACTTGGCGACTGAACCTGCATGCGGCATACAAAGACAGTGAGTGCAGAGCCAGATGCCGTCGTGACTTGATGTTTGTATCCTCCTCGCCGGGACTTGAAATGAGTATGGAAATTTCGGCTCAGCCGCTCCAACTTATCAGGCAGCGTGGCCAAAGGTCTTGGCTTGATTATGGCAAGAGAGGATTGAAGCGGATTCCTCGAGCAAATGTGTGGCAATGATATTCCGAAGCAAACTTGGCGTTTTCCATGGTAACTTCCGCTGTAGGACTGAAGAGCGTGAGATAGACGTCGACCAGGTGCTCCAAGATGCTGCTTTTCCACCCATGTGACCAACGCTGCAACTTCCCATATGCACGAGGTCGCCTCCATAGAAAACCGTCTGCTCAAAACCGAGCGGCGGAGATGCGGCGTCGACGTGGCCATCGTGCGGCCAGCAAACGGCCGTCGTGGCTTCAGGTCAGGAGGACGTTTCGTGTGACGCTACCGCTCATGGAGATGTGGCTTCACTTCAGCCATGCTTTGCTGTTTGTGAATCTATCTACATGTATCCACATGAACAATGTAGCCTTCCTGTGCAGACATGTACCACGGAAGGCTGGATTTTCATGACAGCATGGGACACTCGTCGTCATCCGATCGAGTTGAAGCGGTCGTTCGAACGGGGGAACTGTGCTACTCTCTCCGATCAATACTGTACCATCTCGATGCAATCGCTTCGCGCGTTCAACATCGAGACGCAGCTTCATTCCGAGCAAGGAAGCGTCGACTGCTCCGGACTGTGGCCACCAGAGTGTGACTTGGTCCTTTGATGGGATGACACACCGATACTGCCCGCTGTCCGTTGTTGTTATCGAGTTGCGGCGGTGCGATGCAACGGGTGCGTGGCATGTTAGAGAGCGCAGCGTGTCGGCAACGGTCACACGAACCTGTCTGACGTAGACTGACACGCGCCGAAGCTGATGATCGGATTCACAATGTGAGTCACATGTGACTCATGCTATGTATTTTATTCATGCAGCAGAGAGCTCGCTACTCGGTGCACACGTCACCGTCTTCCGTCAGGGCCTCGATCTTGGCCAGGATCCGGCGGATATTTCGCCGTGATATCTCATCGGCGACAACGTCATCGTACAGGCGCTCGAGGTCGCCGACAAACCCAGGCTCGACGTCGACCAACAAGTCGTGGCAGAGTGGATAGACGCAGAAGTTGCCCAGCGAGAACAGCACGATGCGGCGCGACGCCGTGCTCGAATCAGTCATGGCCAGCTCGAACAGCTCCCACGGGGCCTGATGCGCACACAGGTCTCTGCAGAGCTGGTCGGAGTTGCGAACGAGGTTGCCGAGAGCTCCTCCGGCATTGGAGCGCGTCTTGTCCTCGTCGTCGTGGAGATTCTGGACCAGAAGAGGGATCGCGGGTCGAAGCGCGTCGTATAAATCACCGTTATGGAAGGCTGCGTTGCCAACGGCAAAGCACGCAAAGCGCCGGACGTAGCTGTCTGGGTCCGAAAGCCCACGGACCATCCCTGCCACCATCGTGCTCGACGAGCGACTCGCCTGTGGCACGCGGAAATACTGGTAGAAGAGGGTCGAGTGGCGGCACAGATTCCCGAGACAGTTGAGCGCTTTCGCCCGTACCATCGCCTCCGAGTGCTGCATCAGCCCATAAAGCTCGGGCAGAATACCTGCCTCCTGGATGCACTTGTAGTTTCCTGAGAGCTGCGCGCCAGCTGACTGACAATTAGCAGCGTGTCAACGATCAGTGACGGCGAGCAACTGCTGCCCAGCATCCCGCACTCCTTGATCACGAGCATCCCGTCGGCCTCCACAAACTGCGAGCCAAAGTGCGTCGAGCTCGTGACCAGCCGAGACAAGAAGCTGATCGGAAGCTCCAAAACCGACGCTTCCAAGTGGAGTTCTTTCGTCGAGAAAACGAACCGCAGCACACCGAGAAGCTTCTGCACGCAATTCGCATCGTACAAGATCTCTTGTGTGTCCACCAGGAGCTCCTCGGACACGGTGTGGGCAAATGGGATGCCCAGGACTTTTACCGTGGCGTGCACGAGAGCTTTCACGGCATTGCTTCCGCCACCCACCACCTCCGGCCAGTGAAATAAATACTCGATGTGCTTCAGCTCAAGCAGCTTTACCAGATGCAGCAGAAGATGCTCGTTCAGTGCAACTTCCATTTGGGCCTCATTGCATTGCATCTCGCGGACGATTCGTAATAACTTCAGGAAACAAAATAGTCCCCAAGGCGACAGCAAATCTGCTCCGCTAGTTGCCATCATATCGTCGAAAATCTCCCATACACGGTCGAGCTCGAATACTGACATAAACATTTTCATTTCGCTGACATTCTCTTCCCCACTTGTCTCGTTGGCTCGATCAGAAACTGTCCGCGCCGCAGCTTTTGATGCAACTCGTAACAAGAACACGATCCCCGAATCCAGAAGCCCCTGTGCTCGTATGTTATAGCTCGTCAGCATCTGAGTCTTACTACTCATAGCGAAGTTTCCGTCTTCATCCATCGCGTTGTTGCTAAACAGTCGGAATACGGCGTCGGAACAACGCGTAGTGAGAGCTCCATGAACGACCAGATTCCACAATTCATTATCTTGCGGCGCCATGGCACCAGGATCATCGGTACCAAGGGCAGTTATGTCGATATGGCAGGACTCAATGACTTCAGCAAAAATGTGCTTAAAGAGCTCAACAGTGCGATATCGCTGGCATCGTGCAGCATTGGAAACAAAGTTTGTGCACAACGCCAAATTTGGTGCTTTGGAAGAACCCCGCGGCGCAAAATCACCGACAAGAATTCGGTTGCAAAATACTGTTCAATCTTGTGTAGAGCCCCCGATGCTAGCCCCCACAGCATAATTGTGAATATGTCCGTTTTGCGGTGCCTTTGGAACACAATCTTCGTCACTGTCAGTTTCCTGGAGAGTGGTGCAGAGGAGCGGCAGACGTGCAGCAAGATTTTCAAAATGCAGCATGTCGTCGATTGATCAGCATCTTCTTCACCCACATCTTCCTCTCCGTCGGTTTCACCACCACCACTGTTTTTTTGCTTCACGCGCTCTATGATTTCGTCACGTAGCAAGGCGATTAGCTCACTTAAGCCGTTGTTAAGAAGCTGTGACCCAACTTCAGAGTGAACTTTCACCCGAAGTTTATTCAAGTGCTTCACATCTTGCAAGCTGGACCTTTCCACGGGAAGAATATTGTCGCGGACTAAGGTCAAGACAGGGAAGGGCTGGAGAGGGCCCCAGCTTTTTGCATCTGGTTGGACAAATGCAGCCAGCGCAAAAACCGAGTATAGACCCAGGTCTCGACCGCCCTTGGAGATTCTCCCACCGGGCGATCGCGATATTCCTGAAGTGTCGAGGATTTCACAGAGTGTTTGGATCACTCCTGACGGATAAACAATCTCAAGCAACGCCGTCAGATCCTGTGATCGATCAATCATTGATCCAAGCCACTTAAGTGCTTTCGAATGAGTTGCAGTCACGGCACTATCCTTGCAAGTTAATACGCGCGATATGACTTCGATGTCATCCTTGCAGAACTCCCGATAGTCTAGTTGCGTCGCCACTTCTCCATCAAGTTCGAGTGCATTAACAATTGTCGTGCACACCATGCAACACCGCACTGCTTTGTAAGCCATTTCACTCACGACATTATCATCAGCTTGAATGGCGTTGCAGCTCTCCACTAAAAATCCCAGAAATCGATGCACGTTGTTTTTCGCCTGGAGCAAGCTACTAAGCTGCGTAAGTTGATCGGCAATCTTCAGTAGTGCTATGAGAGAGCGATACAGAATCTGCAACAAGGCGTCTATCTTCACGAGTACGTCATTAGAAAGCTCGTGAGCTTGCATAGATGGGAGTAGGCAAATGGCGTTGGAAAAAGTGGAGCTCCTAGTATCCCAGAATCCATATGTTTAACGTCGAGCTCTTTGTTGATCCGATCCCAGACAGTGTAAAACGCCTCGAGAATCACTGAGCGAGCAGAACCAAACGTATTTTGAGGTGGAGAAGGATCACAATTGTTGCTTCCGCTTGTAAATATCGTTGTTCTGGTGCTGCCCTGGGGAAGTGCCTCCGTTTTGGTAAGCTGCTGTCCGGTTTGCGGGTCACAGATTTTCCATTCATCACATGATCGCAGGCGCTCGACACTAGGTTTGATCTTTTCTTCGTTTTCTGGTGAAAAATGCAGCTCGTTTTCTGTGAAGAATCGCGGCAAAGCACGCACCTGACGCTCGAGCTCAAGTCGTGCCTCGCGTTGTTCGGATGCTTCTTGGACGAACGGGTGCTGCAAAATTTCTGGCCATGTGAGTCGTTGAGCTGGATTCTTGTTGAGCAGTCCTTTGAGAAAACTCTGGAAATCGGCTGACATCGTCGAGGGGTATCTGACAGGCTCGCGAACGATCATCTGGATTAGAGTCACAATGCGGTCTGTGTAAAATGGGGTCGCCCTACAGCAAGCTCGTACAGAATCACACCCAAAGACCACAAGTCCACCGTGTAGTTGTAGGGCTTTTCCTGCACCAACTCTGGAGCCATGTACAACGGTGTTCCTTTGATCGATCTCAGCAAACTTGAATCGTGCGACAACGCGCGTGCAAAGCCAAAGTCACAGAGCTTGATCTGCTGCTTGGACCCAATGAGAATGTTCTGCGGCTTCATATCTCGGTGGATGATGCGGTTCGAGTGCAGGACGTGAAGTGCCTGAATAAGTTGAATAGCGATTTTCCTGATCTCTTCTTCCGGAAGGCTGTGTTCATCCTCCAATACTTGAAACAACTCTCCTTGAGCATACTCCGTCACCATACAGAACTCTCCATCCGTCTCGAACGAGTCCATCATTGCAATGATGTTGCAATGGTTCAGTCGCCGCAGAATATTAATCTGCAAAGCAAAATAAAAGTTAACAAGAAAAAAGGTACACAAAAACGTACTACTAACTGAACCCCTTACTTCTTGGCGTAGGTTGTCTAAATCTCGCGCGCTTTTGCCCTGTTTCGTCACGAACTTGAGCGCCACGATCTGCCCCGAGTACTTCCGTCTGCCGCGGTACACCTTCCCGAAGGAGCCCTCGCCGATCTTCTCCAGTATGTGGTAGTTCTCCATCGCCAAAATGTATGTGTACTAAAGCCCCCAACTTTTTCGGGGCGGTTTTCCATACTCTTTTCCATATTCAATAGAGATCATGCTCACACTTGCTCTTTCTATAGGCCCAACAATAGCACCGCAACCACACAACCAAAACACACCTTCCTTCCTTCAAAAGATACCATGAGTTTGAAGATCCACGTCGTTTCGAGTCAAGATATCCACAGACCAACATTCCTCAAGTCCAGACCATGAAGACCCGTCGACGATGGAGATGCTGCCTGCTGTGGACTCTCTTCGTCGTGGTAAGGGCCGAGTTCTTCGCGCCGCAGGACGTGCCTGGCCCTCCGGAGAAGCTCCTGGTGGCGCCGGTGGGCGACTCGGCCGTGCGCGTGCAGTTCTTCCCGCCCGTGGACGTCAAGCCGGAAGGCGTCAATGGAGCGCCTGTGTTGGGCTACAAGGTGGAGGTGGCGCGTCGTGTGGACGAGGTGCAGACCTTCACAGTGACGGCCGACGGGCCGCTGCTGGCTGGAGGGTACCGGCTGACGTTCGAGAACGCGCTGGGCGCGGAGCAGTCCAAGTGCATTATGTGGAACGCCAGTGAGGTGGCGTTCGAGATGGCGCTGGAGGAGCTGCCCAACGTGGACAGCGTCGGGGTGACCAGGTCGGCCTACAGCTCCGTCAAGAACGGATTCGTGTACACCGTCACGTTCGACGGCCCGTATTTGGTCAGCGGGAGACAGGCGAACACGATCGGAGGGGACACGACGGGGTGTTTAGCGACGCAGCCACTGAACCGAGTGCTGTCGTTCGAGGAGCGCACGTGACGGCGGGGGTTCCGGGCTTTCAGCCGGGCGTCTGGGAGATTGTGTCCCAGGATCTGAGTCTTGCTGGGACTAATGTGGTCGGTGGAAGCTTTGATGTGTCCGTGGGCTTTGAAGGAGTCTGGGTAGCAATCCCTGTCATCACTGTCGCGGTCGCAGCGGGATCGAGAACCGCCTCCACGACTGGTTCCATGCTGGGGCTCGTGAACCGCGGCGACAGGGTCCGTATCGCAGGAGAAGTGTTCACCGTGCACGCCACTGCTCCCTTTACAGACTCGGCGCTGCCATTGGATTCCTATCACGTCCGCGGGGCGACGGCAGCTTCCGTCGAGGTGATGGATACGGCGTTGGGCAACGTCCAAGTCACGAGATTGTCGGAGGTAGTGGTCACTTCGAGCGACCTCAGTACAAAAATCGCAGCTGGAGAACAGATCCGAATCGGTAGCCGGGAGTATGGGGTGACGGCTGTCACTGCAAGCTCACTAACAATCGATGCCAACTGGCTTGATGATACAACGCTGCACATCACGGCGTTCAAACGCAAGAAGGCGACAGTGAGTTCGAGTGCAGATGCAGCCGAGATGAAGCGCAAGATTGGCAGTCTGGCTGGCGCTGGATCGATCGAGGTGTCGCGCGTTGGCCCGACCAAGTCGAACGGGTATCACTGGTATGTGACGTTCGAATCGATCGACAGCACCAACTGCCCAGTGTCTCCATGCCTTCAGGTTGACAAAATAACGGGGTCTGCAGCGTTCAAGGACCTGTATGGTGTTGATTGCCCCGACTGTGATGTGAAAGCCTCGGTGGTAAAAGATGAGACTCTCGTGACCACACTGAGCGCGATTGAGGGCGACTACGCAAGTAGTGCGATCGTGGCTTCGCAGGAAGTGGGCGGAGTGGTGCCCGAAGTGCAGATTATTTTCACGACGGCGGATGCTGACGACATCGGCGGCTCATTTACGGCGACGTTTCAATCTTCGAGTGGGGCAGTGATTAACTTTGATGACACTGCAGCAGACGTACGGACGAAGCTCCAAAATCTTGCGACGGTGGGGCGGTTAAATGTGACTCGGACAGACAATGCGAGGTTTGGTGTGACGTGGACAATCACCTTCTTGTCGAATACGGGCGACTTGCCTCTGCTCGTGGTCAGCGATAAAACTTTGCTGAAAGGAACGGGAGCTACTGTAACAGTGCAAGAGGTCGTGAAAGGTGTTGATGTTTCCTTTGAAACGATCATCGATGGTCTGATACCAGGTCAAGATTACTATGTGCGCGCATTTGCCCGCAACGAAAATGGATACGGTACTAGCACCAGCAACTTACAGCAAAGTGGCAAGGGCGCTTTGCCGTTGCTGACGTCCGTGGCGATTTCTCCTGATGCACCCAGCATCACCGGGTTATGGCCTATCTCAGGCTCTCAAATGGAACTTCGCCTCACCAGTCCCGCTGATCACGGCGATCCCATTTCAAAGTATTTGTTTGAATACGCCGTTGGTAACTTGTTTGGGACACCAGCGACGAAGAAGCTCCTCATTTTTAATTCACGAGAAGAAGACATCGCAGGGACGTTTCGTTTGCAGTATGGGGATGACATTTCCGGAATGTTGTCGGTGCACACAACAGCTAGCTCTCTACAGCGAGCTTTGAACAGCCTTCCTTGTATGCGGCCGGTGTCTGTTAAGCGTGCGGTGTATGTGCTAACCGGCGAAACCTCCAGTCGTGTAATTAGTTTTTCGGCGCCGGACAACCGTCTTACCACAACGATATTGACGGCGTCTCAGGTACGATTGCTTGTAAAGGGTGCGGCCATCAAAGCGGGAGTGAATCGCTTTGTTGTTCGTGTTCAGCCCACGGAAGGTAGCACCGGAGTTGATATAGAGCAAGGACATGGATTGCTCAGCTACACCACGGACCAACCGGTGCTCAAAATTGACGATTTGGGAGATGAACGTGGGGCAAATGGATATGAGTGGACGATTTTCTTCGATAATGACCCCGGCGATATAATTCACGGCAAGTATCCTGGCCTGCAACTGATTTCGTCGCTGACCTCAACTGAGACGGGATCGGCTCTACCAGCAAGTGCATGCGCGATCGTGTCCGATCAAGCTGCCGTGTCTCCCGCGCACTATGGCTACTTCGAGGTCAACAATGATGAGCGCGTGTGCGACACCTACGTGGTCGGAGCGCCGTCATCAGTTCAAGTCATCCGGCTATTTGCAAAGACGACGATTACGGGTGGCGCCCTTAAACTAACACTGGGGACTGAAACAACATCTTGTATCGCGCTGGCGCAACAAGGCACGTTAAGTTCGATGAAAAGCGCCCTGGAAGCTCTCGATGCGGTGTCCAAAGTGACTGTGGAGGAGGTGCGCGCGTTTAAGGTGGCAGTGCTGACTGGGTCAGCATCATCGAAAGTGACAGGTTATTCTGCTGGATCTCCTGGATCCCTCGCTGTTGTCAGCGTGGACACCACGCTGATTCCTATCGGGGGTCTTACTGCTGACGAAGTCGCGGTATTAATGAAAGACACCGTCATCCAGGTGAGCCGAAACCCAAACGACTTTTCTCGGCATTCGTGTGAGTTTGTAATTAACACCGCACCAGTCGTAGGTGATAAAACGATTGCTGTTAACGTCGTCGGGAGCTGCGATACCTTCACGGGTGAAGCGCGCTCTTTGAAGCTCCTAGACCTTCCCGACTACAAAATTCGCTTTTGGGGCCATTATCCGACGGGTGAGTGGCCAACATTGCAGTTTAATGCTGTCTCCTTCGGCACCCCGATTTGCTCGGCATGGACAACTAGCGTGGGGGTGCCTAGTATCGTCTGGGTGACGAATGTTCCTGTCTACGGACAGATCCACACACTTAAATACGAAGGTGCATGCACCAAAGGTCAATCGGGAATCCAGACGATTCTCGCAGACGCAGCAACTAGCATCGGCGGTACATTCACACTATCTTACATGGGTGAAGAAACGGTGCCTTTGCTTTTCGAAGAAACCGGTGCAACCGAGATGCGCGATGCAATCGACTCTATCACCGCCCCTGGCACCGTCAACGTGAGTGTAAGCCAGTACGGCTCCTACGGCAAGGCGTGGCATGTGACGTTTGTGCAGGAGGAAGAAGACCAGGACGCTATCTTCATCAAGCACTCCCGCCTGACCGGGCAAAACGCGCTGATCAGCGTATACCCCACGGTCACGGTCTTCACAGATGCCAAACAAAACGATATCAGTGGTTCGTTCCGGATAGCGTTTGGAAGTGAGATGACGGAGGCGATTGGTTTTTCTGCAACGCACAAGAAGGTGGTGCAGGAGCTCCAGAAACTCACTTCAGTGGATTCGGTTTTGGCGCTGGGAGACGTGGCCGCAGGGGACATTGGTGTCTACGCGTTGGAACTCACGGCCGACGCAACTAGAGGCAGCCAGACGTTGTCGAATATCAAGCTTGGCAATTCAGTGATTGACCCTACTCGCTTTCTGGCAGTTGGGGAATCATTGGTGATTGGGACGGATAATACAAACACCATTCAATCGATGACTACCGTCGACATCACAATGACGAACGCCGTTACGGGTACAGTGGCGGGGCCACTGAATTATAAGGTGTTAGCTGGGCTTACCACGAAGCAGACAAAGCCACTACCGGGGTTCGTGGGCATTTCGTATCTGATGCAGGTGATTTCCGTGACAAAGGGATCAAATGTCTTCGAGCTACCTGCAACTCACGGGTACAGCCCGCAAGACAAGTTCTTTGTTGGGGCAATCCAGTTCACAGTCACCGCTGTGAATGGAGCTCAGGTCACGGTCACACCGGCTTATTCGGGAGAAAGTGTAGTGGCCGCTGTCCCCAAAGTGTACCTTTTCGATAATAAGTTGCAGACGACAGAGGACTTGACGAATCTCGTGAACGTTGGTGACGACCTTTGGCTGCGTTCCGAGTCCACTGATACGACCAAATATACTATTACCGCCATGGACAAGAGATACCTAACCGTGAGCGGCAGCTTCACGAGCAGCATCACACGAGAACACGTGCATCACGTCGCTAATGGGCGGCAATGGAACCTGGTATTTCGTTCGTATTATGGAAGCCTGGACACTTTTGATGCCGTTCCGGAGTTTGACTGGCGCGGTACGGACGCTCGCATCGGCACGCGAAGCCCGAAATCCTTGTCTCCGAATGTGATAAATGTGGGAAATTCTGCCTTCATCCAAACCATTATTCTGGAAGTTACCGATACCAACATCGCCACAACATACAGTTTGAGTTTTGCAGGAGAAGCCATATTAACGAACATTTTGTGGGATACCATGAACGATGATATGAAGATGAAACTAGAGAGTCTTGATAGCGTTGATGGCGTCAGTGTGACCTCGGTGAAACGGGACGGAATCGTCGCACATACTGTTTCGTTTTGGGGAACATACCCGATGAAGAAGTTGCCACTACTCGTTGTCACGCCTGACAGTGCCAATTTAAATGCCTTAGTTCGCGGTAATGGCGCCGTGGCTGTGACGAAGCAAGACCACCTGATCCTCGAAAGTAGTCAAGACTATGCATTTCGGATCTTCGCCGAGAATGCGAAAGGCATCAGTGACTCCGTTTCAATCTTCCAGGCGCAGACTTCCGCCAGTTCTGTGGTTCCCACCCCACCCACTGGTGTGGCTCTCGGCGAATTCCACGGGCCTACGTGGCTATCCATTAACTATTGGGCGCCGTTGTATTCAGGAGGGGCGGAAATCACAATGTACAGGATCGAATGGGATTCCTCGCCAAACTTTGACAGCGCTAGTGCTGACTATGGCGTAGCCAGTATTCAGAAAAAGTTTGAGGTGCAGCAAGTAACCACCAGTTTTCGCAGTGCAACAGGCGCAGGGGGAACTTTCACCTTGTCGTGGGGCGGCCACACGACGTCGGCATTACCGTTCGATTGCAGCGTGGATGCTGTGACGGATGCTCTTTCAAGAATCACGGAGACATCAGACATTGCGGTGGACCCTGTAAAAGTCACTCGAGCACGATTGTCGTGGGGTTACACATGGAAGATAACGTTTTTGCACAATCCAGGCGATTTAGCTCTGCTGGTAGCGGACGGAAGCCTCCTAACAGGTGATTTCCTCGAATCAACGTAGTTGAAGTCGTCCAAGGCTTTAACGACCTGGCTATTGACGACTTCACCCACGAAGTTCAAGAGGTGTTTACAGATGATGTCTCGCCGATAGACGGTAGCTTTACTCTGACCTTCGGCGATAAAACGACAGGGGTGATCTCAGTAGCCGCCTCAGCATTGGAAATGCAGACTGCGTTGCAGCAAACAACAACGCTATATTCAATAAAGGTGACCAAAGCAGTACGGAACTCGGTTCTTAAGACGGCTATCTGGACGGTCACGTTTGCATACTTGCGCGGCGAGGAGATGGTTGGTGCAGGCAATATTTTCACGATGACCGTAGCGAGTGCGTCCCTTACAGGCACGAATCCGACGGTGCAAGTCGCAAACAAAATCACAGGCTCCGACCCCTTCCGCTTTTATCTTACCGGCCTAAGACCTGGCGTAAAATACTATGCCCATGTGATGGCATACAACGCCGACGGTTTCGGGTCTGCCACGTCACCACTGTCCAGCGCTGTCACGTGCGGTCAGCCGCAACCCCGGAAGGTGTTACTGCTAGCGTTGTAGATGGAACAACTTTGTCCGTCCAGTGGAGTGCAAGTGCCGTCAGTGGAGCTACGTGCAGTGTCGATAAGTACAAGGTGGAATGGTACCGTGCTGAAGGTACCCAGGAGCAGCAAACGATCACAACCTCTGCGGGAAAGGGTCTTCCTGAAATTCAGCGTCTGGTGAATTTTGCTGATTCAAGGACACTGAGTGGATACTTTACGTTATCCTTTGGAGGAGAAGTAACGCAGAATCTCCGGTGGGATGCGGAGGCTGTAGGTCTGAACTCCGTGAAGGAACGTCTGAGCGTCTGTCGACGATCGGCACGGTTGATGTCATGAGGGAAGAGTCAACTCGAGTCGTTGGCGGCTTGCAGGTGACTGCTACGGGAACAACCGTCACACGGCACGCCTCCTCGACTGTCACAATCGCTAGTACCGGGCTAGCAATAGACGATATAATCTGGATTGCAGGGCTTCGACGCAAAATTGTCAGCGTTCAAAGTACGGATATTACCGTTGACGCTTCTATTGAGGTTTCTACTGTTCCGGTGCCAGTTTTCAAGACCGCCTTTGGGTACTCGTGGAAAATATCGTTCCTGGCAGGCCACGTAGGTCCTCAAGACCTCATCCAGGTATTTCCAAGTGACAACTGGGCAGGCAATAACCCAGGCATTTTCGTTCGGTCGGTGCAAAAGGGGTTGCAGCCAATCAGTGGGACGTTCCGGGTCGCTTCCTTGAGCGGGGAATTTCTGATACCACGCCACCCTTGTCTCACAATATTTCTGCGACCGATATGCAAAACGCGCTGGAAGGCTTGGCCACAATTGGGGCTGTGAATGTGACCCGATCAGCCAACGGCTACGGATACAATTGGGTTGTAACGTTTATTTCGGAATTTAAGAACGACATTTCTCTTCTCAGCGTTGATGGCACTGAGCTCCAGGGCCCGGGTGTTAGAATTCTCGCAGCGAGAACCTTGGCTGGTGTCCAGCCTTCTTTGTATTGTGAGAAAACGGAGTCGCTGGAGTTGCAGGTGAGGTAGCAGTACCAGGGCAAATTTTCTATGTCATCCGGGGCTAACAACGGGTCAAAAATATGCCATTCGTGTGCGAGCACACAGTGACGAAGGTTTTGGGTACGCGGCGAGCATTAGCCCCGCATTCCAAATCCCGCGGTCGACACCTTCCTCTCCTCTCGATGTTCAACTTCTTGTCCTTTCTAGCAAGGTCCTGAAGGTCCGATGGAAGGCGCCTGCAAGCAGTGGGGGGACTGCTATTACCTCTTACAAAATACAATGGGATACGTCAATTGACTTTGCAAACACAACAAACATACTGCAAAAGAGTTTCTGGTTGGATACCAGGACAGTGGACCATACTTTTTCAATATTCCGGTGGCGACTGTGGCGAATTACTTGTGCGTCTGTTCGCTGTGAACAGCGAAGGCAACGGACCTATGACTATTCCGGATCCGAGTAGTATAAAATCTGCTGACCGAACACCAGGTCGACCTGAGGATGTCACCGCGACTGTCTTGTCAAGTTATGCCATTTTAGTGGTGTGGAAGCCGTCTTCGACAGAAAAGTACGAGTACGGCGGTGATGGTGGACTCTCTATTACGCAGTACATGATCGAGTGGGATGTCTTCGGCGTTTGACTCCCCTGCTGCTTTTGGACTTGTAGATGGCACAAAACGCTCGTTCATCATTGGCGGGGACAACGCCATTACCGGTGTCCGTTCAGACATATTGCTTGCCGGCTCCTCGTACAGCATTCGAGTCACCGCGTTCAACGCAAAGGGTGCCGGTGTGCCTCAGCCGGCGGTTCCCTCTTCGGTCGTTGTAACCAATCAACCTCCTGCTGCGCCACAAAACTTAACGTTGGCTGTGGTTTCGGCAACATCGGTGAAAGCACAGTGGACGAATCCGTTGTTTGATGGTGGTGCCAGTTTGAAGTCCTACCAAATCGAGTGGGACGAACAAGATGACTTTTCTAGTGGTCAAAGTTCCAGCGCAGCGGTCCCGATCGTCCGTGAAATGCAGTCAGTGGTATTGCAAAGTGACGTTGTTAACGAGGAGCAGTTTGTGGATGCCACAGTAGAGGTAGTGAATGAAGAGCAGGTGATTCGGACGACATTTACGGGTGTAGATGAAATTCAGCTGATCAAGACGACAAATAATGCGGTGGTGGATGAGGTACAGACAGTAGTGACATCAGCCACGAATCGTGACGAAGTTCAGGAACTTCGTCTGGATGGAGATAATATCGACGAGATCCAAGCGATACGCACGACGGTTCCAGAAGTGCTGGAGGTTCAGGAAATTCAAGTCGGAGTGACTCGAGTGAACGAAGTCCAATCCATAACGTTGGTATTACCAGGTGCTGCTGCGATTCCCAGGCCCATTATTGGCGGGACGATATTTTTTCCTTCGATAGCAGCATTTGCACTCACTGTGACAAGAAAATGTATCAGCGTACGACTGATCTCTTATCAGCACTTCAAACAACAGGAACAGCTCAAATTGTGGAAAATGCACTGACCGCTCTCGCGAATATTGATGCTGTAGATGTGTCGCGGACAAGTAGTGTGACTGGAACAGGTCTGCAGGATCTCACTTTCGAGTTTTCCATTACATTTACTGGAAACAATGTCGCAGGTGACGTGCCTACAATCGGGATTGATGCTGCCATTACTGTAGGCGGTAACGCAATTTCTGGCATACCAACAACGGCAACGCAGGTCACAGCCGGTAGCGAGGTTACGTATGCTGCAGCAGCAACTTTCACAGTCACGTATACGTGCGAATCATACTCTGATCCATACGCTATCACAACATTTAGTACTCCTTGTACTCCTAGCTTAAGTGCTCGGATTTGTGCCGGATGTGTGACGACATTTGATGGAACTACGTTCACGGTTTCACAGGATTTGACTGCTTCAACCGATGTTGCGCATGGGGTAAAGTTAATTGCTGGCGTTTGCTCTTTCGAAGCGGATGTCGTTACGAACACAGGTACTTCCACAACAATAACTGTCCCCACAAATGACGTTGGGAAATTGTGCAGCAAGTTTTCCGGCCAAACATTTAATCTGTTCAAAACACCTCGAGTGTCTACAAGCATCCCCCTCAAGACGGCAGCGACTACGATTTCTAGCGGCAGCATAGCCGAAGGCCTCTTAACTGGTGCGATCGATTCCGTGACGATTGCACGCACAGAATTGATTTCGTCCACTTTCGTCGGCTCGATATACACTGTGACATTTCGAAAACGGTCAGGTACAGTGCCACTACTTTCATGTACTGCAGCGGGAGCGGTCTTATGCACTGTAACACGG
Source organism: Phytophthora constricta (assembly GCA_011947335.1). Taxonomy (NCBI): domain Eukaryota; phylum Oomycota; class Peronosporomycetes; order Peronosporales; family Peronosporaceae; genus Phytophthora; species Phytophthora constricta. Next base: position 83,834 of record JAAVTI010000614.1, on the reverse strand, counting down.
ACGGTAATTGGGAGCATGATCACTGGTACGTTCAAGATTGGTCTCGTTACTCAAGATGACGACGCTACACAAGCTAACCCAACACCTCAGTATACCGCTGACATTCCCTGGGATGCATCGGAAGCGGCAATTAAAGCGTACATGGAAAATACGTTATCCAGTGGAAAAATGGTATTTGGAACTGTGTCAGTAAAACGGATAGTATATTCCCCACAGGCAACAAGTGGTCTGGCGGGTTTACGTGGCAAATTACGTTCACAAGTCGAGGATGGAACATCCCAATAATGGTTGCGACTACGGGCGCTGTGAATGCAAAACACTAACAAGTTCTCATGACCCAGTAAATGATATTCCGGCAGTGAGTATTGAGGATGCAACACACCCTCTAAACCCCTTTGCAAATAGCCGTGATGGCAACCAAGTTAGCGGAACTATGACGTTCAAGTTTGGCGATGTGACGTCGCCAACCCCTGTCAAATTGGTGTTGATACCTCGTTGCAAACGCTGGATTTACGTGTGGAAGATACCTTGCTTGAGACCTTCCTGGTTGGCAAGCTCAACATTCCAAGCATTAAAGTATGGCGTTCGCCTGCAACCCAGGCCAGGGGATTCACTTGGACCATCACCTTTTCCGACGCTAGTACACCTGGCGATGTTGGCATGACGAAGATAGCATCCTCCCAACTAACCGGAACAGGCGTTCGGGCAGTGTTCTTCGAGACAGTAAAGGGTAACCAGCTCGGTGGCAGTTTTCAGCTGAGCTTCAACGGCGAGACTACTGAGCCCATATCTTTTGCTGCTGAAGCTTCAGAGATGCAAACGAAGCTTAACAAACTGGGTACAATCAAGCCAAGCAGTGTCGTCGTCAGTCGTGGATCACCAACGTCCGACCAAGTATTTGGCTATACCTGGCTTATCACATTTTATTCGTCCGTTTGGGCAGATCCTACCAGAGATCACTCACACGGTTTAGCTGGGAACTGGATCGGCGCCACGGCTGCATGGGACGATGTGTGGGAATCCGGTTACTCTAAGGCTTGGGGGCGCCATGTTGGCCACACTTTTCCTGTCATGTGTGTAAAAGATGGTTTCACAACTACTACGGGTGATGGGAGTCAAAGTTGCGTGGCAAGTGTGCAGACCACTGGTGTTGGTCCAATCGTTGGAACCTTTACTGTGACATTGGACTCAACAGATCCGACGAGTTCCCTTTTCATATGGCTGTTAAAGCTTCTGTGACGAGTGGCCCAATCCCCCATAATGCGTGGGCCACGAAGGAGGAGAGCGGAAATTCGGGGACATCCGTCGAAGAGATTCTTGAGAAAATGTCAAACGTTGGCGACGTTGCAGTCTCGAGAAGTGCAGTGGACGAAACCAATGGTGGGTACGAATGGACCGTGACTTTCCTTCGGGATGCCAGCGATGCAACACATCCTTGTGAACAGCTTGACGACTCAGCAGGCAGCACACAGCTATGCAACGCCCCGGGAAATGTTCCACTAATGATTGCCAATCCGGTTATTATTCCAGCTACAGCTTATCCATTGGCGATCGCAAAGAATCCACAAGCAGCTATAACCGCAAAACAAGAGGGACATCTCTTACGCGGCGATTTCACTGATTTCCGAGTAAAGGCGATGCTGGCACTGCACAACGATTCTCTGTTACGATAACCTGTGCAAATGCTGCGGGTACATCGTGCATAGGCATTCAGTTTTTACCATTTCATCAGGTGGGAGTATGGTGCAAACTCACCTTCTAGCGCAGGATCGGTTTACTGTGGGAACATCTGCATGCGTTTTCCAAGTTACGACCGTGGATATTGCAGCCGCCAAAGTTAACGTGAAATCGACAGACTGTGCCGACTTCAATTCGGGCACCACAGCCGCGATGGGCATATCTGTCTTGTTGCCGTGGAATGCTGACGAAAGCCTTGTCCAGCGTGTCTTAGAAGCTGCAGCTACCAGTTCTGGTCGCAAGGTGGACGTTGACAGAACAGTGCACGGCAAGTATGGGGAGATGTCGTGGGTAGTACATTTCATCTCTAATCCGGGTTTTACTCCGCCGGGGGCGGAAATTTACCAGACATCGTTACTGCATTTGCACCGGAGCCAATTTCAAATGGCTATGCTGTGACTGTGACGCAAGTGACCCCGGATCGCAAGGGCTGAGCGGTTCGTTTATACTTGACTACCATTCATCGTCTTTTGGTCCCCGAGAGATATCATTTGATGAAGATCCTGATCGCTTACAGCGGAAATTGAATGAAATGGACACGATCGGTAGAGTGACGGTGCGGCGCTTTAAATACCCATCATCAACAACGGGTTGCGGAAATGCGTTATGCTCAGGTGGATGGGATGACCAACCGGTTCGGAACCCGGGAACGCGTGGAGGATACCGCTGGAAGATTCGATTTATGAGGTCCACTGGAGAGTTTAATGGCTTCACTTTTCCTCCCGGAAGTGGCGATGTTGCTCCATTATCTGTAACGCTGTCATCGTTAAAGGGAAGTGGCGTGTCTATCGATGTTTATACAAACACCCCTGGCTCGGCACCAACCCGAGGAAATTTTTTACTCAACACGACTACAAAACAAACCCCATTACTTCCGTACTCATCTTCCGCTGAACCAATTAAGCTGGGGATTGAAACCATGGACCTTTTTGGTGAGGTTGACGTAACACAAGGATACTTAATGACGCAAAAGATTCCCGGTGCAACGGCAATACTAGCTCAAGATGGGTTATCTGCAACGGTAACAGGTGTTGATGACATCCGTCAGTTCATTGCCCCAGGCGACAACATTCGGTTTGGGTCTTCCGCAGCTACAAACAGCCTGTTCGGTACTAATGGAGATGCTCCATTCACGCAGGTGATAGAAACTTCGCGAGTTAGTGTCTCGGCCCAGTCACCAATAGTGTACTCATTGGCCCCCGAGTCAACGAAGATGCTCCACCCTGGAAAACAGCTTCGAATCGATGGTCTGACTTATCAAGTCCAGCGGTCCGGCTATGAAGTTCAGACCATCACAGTCACAGTTCCGAGAGCTTCATGGACTTCAGCACAGACCCCAGACAGTTTTAAACTGCAAATGACTCGAGGTGGAGTTACTAGTGCTGCAACGGCATGCCTACGGTTTAACGACGACGCATCGAGCGTTCAGGCAGCGTTGTACGGCTTACTGTTTGCTCTGGACGCTAATTCGAAGGTTGAAGATGTTGCGGTGTCTCGTTCTGGTCCTGTGCTTACAACAGGCGATACCCGGAAGGGATTTGTGTATTACGTCTATTTTCTTGGGGACTCGGTGGCCGGTGACGTGGCCCAAATACTGGCTATCGGCTGCGCACAGCTTAACACCGCTACAGTTGCAGTTGATACTGTCACACATGGAGGTAAACTACCTCATCAACGGCTGACGCTTGCGACAGACTCCGGTCAAGTTACAGACTCGCAAGGCTATTATTTGTTGTCTCTTAATAACCAGGACTCAGACTGTATAAAATGGGGTGCGCCTGCAAGCGATTTGGAAACCGCGCTGAAAAGCAAATTAGCGACAGGAAATGTGGTTGTAGCAAGAACTGGGAGCGGGACGTCCAGAACAGAAATCCAACGTTTACGCATGACATCTAACACAGAGGTAACAAGTACGGCGGGGCTTTTCCAGGTTCAATTTACGCTGAATGGCCAAACTGCTACGACTGCATGCTTGAAGTATGGAATCTCATCCGACGATCTTCAGATTGCTCTCAATGGTCTGAGTAATTTAGGCAATCTGAATAATGTTGCGCACATTAATGTGACGCGTGATGGAGACGGATCGTCTGACTGGGGCTACGGCTATGAGTACCTCATTGATTTCAGAGGACCTATCACTGGAGGCTATAGCCGTGTGATCGGCAATGTCCCCCAGATGGAAATTGGTAATGTTGGGCGAAATACTTGCTTGGCTGGGATGGTTGCGGGTGTTTATCCGTCTATCGCCATTGAGACTGTACGAGAAGGATCAGCAGGTTTTACGTATGATATCTTCTTTTGGATTACAAAGTCACCCCGTTTGTTAAATTGCTATCTCTAAAACACGGAGATAGTGATAATATTTGCACGACGGGGTGGAGTCAAACTGGTGGTAGTGTCCGTAAAGCTTCTGTCGCAATGGTGGAGTTTGGTGGAAATAGAGATGTGCAGATGCTGACTATTACCGACACAACTGCTGCAGGAGCTTATAAACTTAAGTTTGCAGTCGCGGGTGGCACTACATCGACGAGCTGCCTTTCTTTCACAGCAACAACCGCTGCTGTCGCTAATGCACTGGTCTTGCTTACCGCGATTGGCACTGATGGAGTTATAGTATCTGGGGATACAAATGCACTGCAGCTCCCTAAGGGATACATCTATCGTATCACCTTTGTCAGTGATCTTGTGACAGGAAATGTTCCATTGCTACAGGTACAGGAGGGCGACGACGCGGCATGCACCAATGTTGTTCCGACGACCAATGTGATTGTGGCTAGTGCAGTTGACGGAGGAACACCTTCCGGAGAATTTTCCTTAGCAAGCGTCTATAGTGGCGAAAGTCCTGGTACGTCTCACTTTGCTTATAGTGTATCCCAACCATTTAGCGTGATGAGCGATCAATTCAACGTGCAGCAACTCCTCATTACGAACTCGAACAATAACATTGCCGCATCTGCAACATATAAGCTTAACGTGCAAGGGACAACTACAAGCTCGATTCCGTGGGATGCCGGGGAAGATGTTTTGCAAGACGCTTTACAAGTAGCTTTGCAAGCAGCTTTACCACTCCAGACTGTCAAAGATGGGGATGTCACTGTAACCAGACGGACAGATTCGAATTTAGCACCGCACGGATTTATCTACACTATTTACTTCAGCGGAGCTTCAGTGTCTGGTAACTTAGATGATATTCAAGTCCTTACACCAACGGCTCCAGATATTGGCCCAGACAACGTTAAGCAATCCACTATACGAAGCGGAGTTGATGGCGTGGCAGCATTATCGGCAAGTTCCATACCTCTTGCTTTAGCTGCTGATTCGAAGACAGCATCTCGATATCTATCCAGTGTAACTGAGGAAAGATTGGATATCTATAAAGTGAATGGGTTTCTGTGGATGATCAAGTTTAAGTCATCTCTCGGAAATATTCCAAAGCTTGGCAAGCAAACCAAAGCACTTTACGGAGGAACAATGACGATTGTAGATGATTTCGTACCGGGGTCCGCATCGAATTCATACGTCATTCCCAGTCTTCTGGCTGGCATCAGCTATTATGTTCACGTCGCAGCCTTAACCGATGTTGGCATTGGGGCGTTTACCCCATCTGCAGCCATCACGCCTAGTGGCACAGCCTTGGCGGTTCGGAATATTGCCGCACGTTATGCACTTTATGAACATGAGGTGCAGGAAGTGCGTCTCGCAGCTTCTCATGTTATGGAAATTCAAGAGATCACCACTGAGGCGGCAAGTATAGCGGAAGTGCAGACTCTGCGGACGTATGCACTGCCAGCGTGGTGCCCTGGCGGTTCTTGCATCAGCGGCTCCTTCGCCTATCGTGTGCCATCCGTGCAAACTATCACCATCTCGGCAAAAGCGAGCATCACGCTAGGCACATTTACTTTGCTATTTACTCAGGAGGTTCAAGATGCAACAAACCTTGGGTCATTTAAAACGATTGGAGACGTGACAGGACCTATTGCCTGGAATGCTGACGCAAGCACGGTGAAGAACGCCCTAACAAGCACAGCAGGTGGAAGGATAGCCGCTGTTACAGCGAACGATATCGTCGTAACGCGAGACGGCGATGCGTCAGCGGACTTTGATTTTGGGTATGTGTTCCAAATCACGTTTATTGGAAACTCTGTTGCTGGAGAGACTTCTAAGATGGTCTGCACGGACACATTCACAACGACCGGGAACGCTGCAAGTGATTGCACTGTGAAGATGGATACGGACATTGCGATGGGAACAGACACCACCGTGCAACAAGTTGTTGTGGCCGCCAAGAAAATATTGATGGTGGGGTCGTACAGTCTGCGTTTTACAAATCTCGGAGCACAGGTGACGTCAGCGTGCATTCCATTCGATGCGTCTGCAAGTACTATGAGGGCCAATCTTGAGGCGATGTCTAACATCGACAAGGTTTTTGTGACGCGTGAAGGCTACTCTACAGATGGATACAATGGTTTTTGTATCACATTTTCTTTCACGGTAATGGTGTTTATGGAGACATGAGTGTTCTCGAATATATAATGTGCACGGGGTTTCAAACACAGGAGAACAACGTGTTAATGGTGGTTAACGCAGCAGATAGTAGACTTGTGGTTTCTATGACGGATTACGGGGGCTTTAACACCCAAAACAAGTTCGTGAATGCTGTAGGTGCCACTGCAGCGCAGCTAACAGCAGACCTGAATCAACTGCCCGTATTTGGAGACGTTCTGGTGTCTCAATCCCTCGTGGACGAGGAAGGTGGCTACATTTGGACAGTGGTGTTCAAAGAGTCTGAAGGTGATTTGCCACAGTTTATCTGCGCCGTGGATCCTGCGTTTATGGCAGTAACAGGCGCTGGATGCGAGACGGATACACTCACCGACGGAAATGTTCTGAGCGGTAGCTTCCTGATTGAGTCATCAGCCCCAATTCCTTTTAATGCCGACGCAGCAACGATGAAGGCGGCTTTGGAGGCCATGTCATGGGTTGGCACAGTACAGGTAAAACAATCGGCACCCTCTCCTCAGTACGGCTATGCATGGACAATTACCTTCCTGGATTATCGTGGCGATGTGCCAACTTTGCTTGTTACAAGTTCGTTGGTGGGTACTGGTAGCCAAATAATGGCTCGTGAGGTGCGGAAGGGCAATGCTCTTGGAGGAAATTTCACTCTTGCGTATTTAAGCTCCGTGACCACACCTATTCAATGGGACGCCTTAGCGACCACAGCAGATTCAAACTCGGATGGATCCTCGTTGCAAGAGAAGTTGGAGGCCTTAGATGTCGTTGGTAGAGTGGATGTTCAACGATCCGCAGCTGATGAAGAGGGTGGCTATACCTGGCTAGTCACATTTCTGGACGACGTCTTGAACTCTGGGGACTTGACTCTTTTGACGGTGAACAAGAGCTCGTTGTCTGGCGAGGGCGCGCTCGTCTTTACTCGAGAGATAACGAAGGGCTCCAATGCTGTAGGCGACCACTTGTGGCTCTCGTTCGATCCACCGATGACTGGCAATGGCAGCCCCATCACGAAGTACCAGGTTCGCTGGGATACATCCGCACAGTTTACAGCAAATCCATCTGACGTATTTATCTCGGACTCGGAGATATTGTACCGAATACAGCATATCGCGACTAGCGCCCCCAGTTTTGCGTGGTCTAGCATAAAGCTGGCCACCATTACCGCGATTCAGAAACTGACGATGACCACGGCGGATGCATTCTCGTTATCGTTTCGCAGTGAATCCACCACGCCTCTCACTGTGGCAGCGCTCACAGATATCACGGTCGTCAAACTGCAAACGGCGCTGCAAGCTCTGACGAGCGTTGGAGCGGTCGATATAGCTGCTACGACAACTGTTGGCGAGTTCCAGATCACATTTAAGGCGTTGCCTGGTGTACTTCCGTTGATGAAGATTGTGCCCTCGACAGGGTCTACCGCGGCAGGTACGGTTGTTGAAGTGCAAGCCGGTGTCACCAACTTTCGCAAGGAAGTGATCGTGTTCTCGTGCGTGGCGACCGCGGGCACGGTCAAGTTCACGTATGGCACCGCATCAACAGAAGTACTGTTTAATGCGGCATTATCTGTTGCTGAGGCACAACTGATGATGCTCTTTGGGGTCGAAGCGGAGAGTATTAGCGTTTCTAGCACACAGACGTCATTGTGTGCCACCACGGCACTGGCCGCGAAGGATATTAGGATCGTGTTCGACCGCGTTTACGGGAATATCGATTTGGTTGTAACACAAGGAACAGCCACAAACTCTGACGCCGCCATTACACCCAACACAGAGGCATCTATCGATGGCGTGTATTATGACAACCCTGCACTGGCCATGAGCGGAACATTTCAAGTGGGATATAAAGACCTGTACACCCGGCCTCTGAATGCCGAGTCCAGCGCGGACCAGCTACGCTACGCACTCGAGGACCTCGATACTATCCAAACGGTAGGTGTTACGCGCGAGCAATCCTACCAAGGGCTCCCGGGCAAAGTTGACGTAACGGAGGGTAGGATTTTCGTGACGTGTTCTTCTGGAGAGATATGTGACTTTGCTTCTGCAAGATATGGTCTTCCTGGATACACCATCCGTATCGGTGGTGACTGGTACACCATTCGCACAGACCTGAGCTCACCGGGACTTGACAGCACGCGCTTGTATTTGGGCGATTTGAATGGTCAAGAGATTGGTTACCTGGGATCAACAGACACGTACGTGACCGTATATGAGTGGACGAAGGGATATGAATGGACCGTCGACATGCTCAGCGTGGCGTCACCGCTTGGCTATCTGCGTGCTAAGGTTCCACGACTGTATCCGACCGACGCTGCAGTGCAGATATCTGGAAGTTCGTGCGCAAAATGTTATTACCTGCCATCGCAGACGTCGAAGAAACTTACGATGGGACAGCAATACTACATCGAGGTGACCGCTTTTAACAATAATGGCCAGGGTGCTGGTCCCGGAGGAAATCCGGTGGCAGCGACGCCTAGTCAAGTGCCTAGTGCGCCATCCAATGTTAATCTTGCTATTATTTCTGGTAAGGAAATTGAGGTGTTTTTCTCTCCGCCGCCGTTAGCAACGACGAATGTGAGCCCCAATTTCAACAATGATATCTCGTCTTACATTGTACAATGGGATATTACCTCCACCTTCAAGCATGGGCGACAGATTTGTGCCAGTTGTGCAACGCAGCTCAATGGAATCACCTTGTCAGTGACAGCCCCTCTGGCAAATTTCGTAACGCACGGTTCGAAGTTCACAATTGTGGACGATACGTGCGTATTGGAGGTGGATTTCGTAGCGAGTCCAACTAGTGTTACTCTTGTTACTGGTCATGGATGCGCAAATTTTAATGGACGTTCATATGCGCTCTACTACTACACATATCCTCCCACGATAATATCTGGAGCCTCCATTAAGGGATCTCCTCCATTTCGCTACATCATTTCGAGTCTCACTGCCGCTAAAGCGTACTACGTACGAGTAGCAGCTGTCAATTCGGTGCCCGTGCAGCAGATTGCACTGAGCGGCGAGCCCCAGACAACCGCAAGTGGAGTTACCCACTGTCTGCAACGACACAGGACCAAGTACCAGATCCGCCTTTGTCAGTCTTCCTAAATCAATTTTCTGGGACGACACTTGAGCTGCAGATTCTACCTTCAACTAGAGACGGAAAAAGCTCGGGAGGCGTAGGAATTACCGCATTTTGGATCGACGTAGACACTGTCTCCACATTCGATTCAACCACCAAAAATGCCCCCGTGGAGGTGGCCAGCGCATCGCTTCCAAATCTCTACTCAGGTGGGCCTCTTATTCATTATCTGACGGATCTTGCAACTGGTACACGATATTTTGTTCAAGTTAAGGCAAGGAACTCGGTGGGATACAGCCGTGCAACGCTCGCTCCAAGTGCACAGATACCTACAAAACACCCTGATGGACCTGTCAACGTTAAGGTGAGTACGCTGATGACATCCGAGAACCCAATTAATACGGCAACTGTGACCTGGCAGAAGCCTACAGAAAGTGGCGGCCTCGCGTTAACCGGATATAAAGTGGAATGGTGGCGTATAGATGCACGCTCCGAAGTGCAGACTATCGAGTTAAAATGGACAACGACGCCTACAGCAGCTCCATTTCAGCTTGCATTTGGTGGTTTGACGACGGGATTAATGCCAAAAGATGTTTCTGCAGACAATCTTCGGTATGAACTAATGAGTCTGGCTTCAGTCAATAACATTCCTGTAGGGCACATTGAGGTTTCTCGTGTGGATCTGAATGCTGGACTAGGCTACCAGTGGAGTGTGACATTTGATAATACGGACAAGAACGCAGGAGATCAACCGATGATACAGATTATTCCAGCCGCAGTGACAGGAGGGACCGGTGTCGTGGGCCGCGTTTTCGAGGTGACCTCGGGCGTTGCTCCACCAGCAGGAAACACTTTCCCAGGAAAACAGGAAGTACAAGTGTTGGTGACGTACCATGCGAGTACGCAGGTGGGAGGTTACTTCAGGTTGAGCTTCAAGGGGTCAGCCTGGACAAACTATCTTCCGGCACGAATCAGTGCTGCAGATTTGAAGCTTGCGCTGGAAGCTCTTCCCACGATTGGTGTCGTGACTGTGAATTTGGAATCCATGGCGGCATATACAATCGGGCAAGTCTGGACGATCACTTTCGAATCGAATGTGGGCAATCTACCCCCATTATTGTCGATTCCTCTAAGATCACGCCAGTTGCAGCGTTTGTCGGTGTAAAAGATGGTGATAATGGGGTGGATGCAACTGGAGTACTCTGTCTGCCCGATGGAACTAGTAGCGCGTGCCCCGGATCATGGCCGGCGATTGGGAACTTAAAGCAACAAGCTGCGCCTACGAAGAGTATTGCAGAACTCGCAACTGCTGGCGAAGCAGCACTTGAGTATGGACAATACGAAACACTTGATACCACTACATTGACGTATACCATTCCGGATCTGGCGCCTGGTCAATCCTATCAGGTTGCTGTAGCAGCCAAAAACGCGCAAGGCCCCGGAGTGCGTTCGCATTCATCACCAACTAGTGTTATACCTCCGCTGCAAGTTCCAGGCCCACCGGTAAACGTGAGTGCTAACGTAAACCCGGGAGTTTCTACACAATTGTTGGCAACCTGGGCAGAGCCTGCGAGTGATGGTGGTAGTCCCGTTTGGATGTATCGTGTTGAATATGACGCATCGTCGCTTTTCACAGACCGTGGTCAGCAGGACGTATGGTGTCCTGTAGCACCGACCCCAGCTATTTGGCGAGTACAGACTGTCCGAACCAGTGCTGCTTCGACTAAGCCGATCTCAAACGGGTACTTCAAGTTGGAGCTCACAAGGAACAACGTTGTAGAGCAGTCCGACCCTGTTCCATGGGATGCCGTGGCCACTGCGAACGATGAGGCGAGCTCTGTTACAGCTACAGCCTCGGGGATTTTCTGTACAGTAGCAAGTGCATCGTGCGCCAGCAGCAACACGTTTCCGTATGGGCAGTTGGAAAATTCGGGTTCTATGCAGTCAAAGATTAACCAGTTTGCACAGCTCACGAATGGTGTGGAGGTCACACGTACTGCAGTGCAGGCAGCTGATGGAGGCTTCACATGGGCACTGACATTCCTAGATGGTGGTGATGATTTCTCTTTGGCGGCGAGGGCTATCACGCTCGCGTGCGATGTCACACCCGCTAACTGCGCGGCTACTTACGATGTGGTAATCACTAAAGTAAGGCCTGGCGTGATGCCATCTAGCTGCGTAGGAAGTCACGTTATCCCTGACTCGGATGTGCTGAACAAAGGTCAGCTGTATTACGTTCGCGTTTTTGCTTATAACCAGGTTGGTTTTGGTGAACCAAAGTTTGCCTCGGCACCTCAAAAGCCCATGGTAGTGCCTGGGTCACCGACAGCAGTGACACTTTCGGTTCTCACCGTGTCGGAGCTTGTCGTGCTGTTTAATCCCCCAGACGACGATGGTGGAGACACTGTCACAGGATACGAGGTTCAATGGTCTATAGATGCAGGCTTTATGTCCACGAGTTCCGCACTGGTGGTATTAACGAGTGGGGTGAGTTCTCCCTACCGACGTATCATTTCATCACTTACAAAGGAACGCGCTACTACGTGCGCGTCCGTGCACGAAATTCCCAGGGCTACGGTCAGTTCCAGTTGTCTTCACCAGCATCCCAGCAACCGTACACAACACCCAGTGCACCAACACAAGTGGTGTTGGGAGCTACGAGCTCAACTATGCTCACGGTAGGTTGGGCTCCGCCTAATGATGACGGAGGCGATACGGTCTCCGGTTATGATGTGCAGTGGGACGTCGCATCGACTTTCGACTCGCTTGCAGCAGGAGCAACAACCATGGCAGCGATCAGCGATGCAAAGCAGCGGTCGTATACGATCACACTACTCACACCCGGCACGCGTTACTATGTTCGAGTGTTCGCCAAGAACCTCGGTGGCAAGGGACTCCGCAGACATCGACACCTGCATCCTTGGTGCCGGCAACAACGCGACCAGGCAAACCGAACTCGCTGGCTGTTGCTTCTACCGCCACTACGGGCCAGCTCCAAGTTGTATGGCAGCCGCCCCGGGTACCAGCTCATGGCACTCCGTGCGCCGGATCGATCGTGACTCCTCAGAGCTGCCCGATGCTGGGCGGACTGGATATGGTTTATGGCGGCGTCAGTCTTGAGAGCTATCTCGTACAGTACTCCGAGTCGAGTGATTTCTCGCTGGCCACCGATACCAGTGTCACCGCCACGTCGGCGTTAATTTCGGGACTTGAGAGCGGCAAGCCGTATTACGTGCGGGTGTTGACGGTCAACAGCCAGGGTCTCAACAGCGACTTTTGTGCGCGCGCCAACGCGCAAAACCTATTGTGCCCCGACCACCTCGTTCTGCAGGATGGTAGTGTCGTGACGGGAGACTTTGTCTTTGCTGCTCCGAAGTGAGCCAGCAGCCGTAGTTAGCGCTGCGATCAGGCTTTTGCATAGTTTTTTTTTTGCTAGATCGCGTACATGTTTTTTGCTAGATCGCGTACATGGAATTTCATGGTGCTTGGTTGTTTTGCTGATGACATTGCCAATCGGTCAATTGCCTTGTAAACCCTTGCCAGTTAATATTAATTAAATTTCCTTAGAGCCGAACCTTTATTTGGGGCCGCCAAAATCTAATATCAATTTCGTCAAATGTAGTAATATGTGCATGCGTAACAGTTTGCTCGAGGGCCTCAAATATAATTAGTACTACAGTATGTCGCTAAATAGTACTATCGATATCACTTTGATTCAAGTACTGTTTTGTTTTACTCTCAGTAATTTTCACCATTCCTCCAGTGTATTTTACAACACCGGGTCCGCCAATATAATTTTGGGGTTGTTCTGTCCGCACCTTCACTTCATCCCACACGAGCCTCGGCAGGCGACGCCTTCCCGTCTTAACTTCTGCCACCTACTTGCATCCTTCATCAGCGAAACCAACCGACGTCGCTTCTCGTCCTCTCTCCCCGCATGCGCTTCAGGACGAGTTCATGACTGCCGTCCGCCGTCTCACAGTCGGTCGGCGCGAAGGTCACGACCCGCGCCTTGTATCCTCGTTTTGACGCGCAAATCCACGTCCAGTCCCCAACAACGCCGCGATGAGGCGCCACCGCTCGCTCTTCGGCGTGTACAGGTCTCTCTTGACGTGCGTTGGGCTGCTTTGTAGCCTCGCGGGTGCTGTGCTTTTCGTGCCGGAAGACGTGCCTGGTCCCCCAGAGAAGCTCCTGGTGGCGCCGGTGAGCGACTCGGCCGTGCGCGTGCAGTTCTTCCCGCCCGTGGACGTCAAGCCGGAAGGCGTCAATGGAGCGCCTGTGTTGGGCTACAAGGTGGAGGTGGCGCGTCGTGTGGACGAGGTGCAGACCTTCACAGTGACGGCCGACGGGCCGCTGCTGGCTGGAGGGTACCGGCTGACGTTCGAGAACGCGCTGGGCGCGGAGCAGTCCAAGTGCATTATGTGGAACGCCAGTGAGGTGGCGTTCGAGATGGCGCTGGAGGAGCTGCCCAACGTGGACAGCGTCGGGGTGACCAGGTCGGCCTACAGCTCCGTCAAGAACGGATTCGTGTACACCGTCACGTTCGACGGCCCGTATTTGGTCAGCGGGAGACAGGCGAACACGATCGGAGGGGACACGACGGGGTGTTTAGCGACGCAGCCACTGAACCGAGTGCTGTCGTTCGAGGGAGCGCACGTGACGGCGGGGGTTCCGGCTTTCAGCCGGGCGTCTGGGAGATTGTGTCCCAGGATCTGAGTCTTGCTGGGACTAATGTGGTCGGTGGAAGCTTTGATGTGTCCGTGGGCTTTGAAGGAGTCTGGGTAGCAATCCCTGTCATCACTGTCGCGGTCGCAGCGGGATCGAGAACCGCCTCCACGACTGGTTCCATGCTGGGGCTCGTGAACCGCGGCGACAGGGTCCGTATCGCAGGAGAAGTGTTCACCGTGCACGCCACTGCTCCCTTTACAGACTCGGCGCTGCCATTGGATTCCTATCACGTCCGCGGGGCGACGGCAGCTTCCGTCGAGGTGATGGATACGGCGTTGGGCAACGTCCAAGTCACGAAATTGTCGGAGGTAGTGGTCACTTCGAGCGACCTCAGTACAAAAATCGCAGCTGGAGAACAGATCCGAATCGGTAGCCGGGAGTATGGGGTGACGGCTGTCACTGCAAGCTCACTAACAATCGATGCCAACTGGCTTGATGATACAACGCTGCACATCACGGCGTTCAAACGCAAGAAGGCGACAGTGAGTTCGAGTGCAGATGCAGCCGAGATGAAGCGCAAGATTGGCAGTCTGGCTGGCGCTGGATCGATCGAGGTGTCGCGCGTTGGCCCGACCAAGTCGAACGGGTATCACTGGTATGTGACGTTCGAATCGATCGACAGCACCAACTGCCCAGTGTCTCCATGCCTTCAGGTTGACAAAATAACGGGGTCTGCAGCGTTCAAGGACCTGTATGGTGTTGATTGCCCCGACTGTGATGTGAAAGCCTCGGTGGTAAAAGATGAGACTCTCGTGACCACACTGAGCGCGATTGAGGGCGACTACGCAAGTAGTGCGATCGTGGCTTCGCAGGAAGTGGGCGGAGTGGTGCCCGAAGTGCAGATTATTTTCACGACGGCGGATGCTGACGACATCGGCGGCTCATTTACGGCGACGTTTCAATCTTCGAGTGGGGCAGTGATTAACTTTGATGACACTGCAGCAGACGTACGGACGAAGCTCCAAAATCTTGCGACGGTGGGGCGGTTAAATGTGACTCGGACAGACAATGCGAGGTTTGGTGTGACGTGGACAATCACCTTCTTGTCGAATACGGGCGACTTGCCTCTGCTCGTGGTCAGCGATAAAACTTTGCTGAAAGGAACGGGAGCTACTGTAACAGTGCAAGAGGTCGTGAAAGGTGTTGATGTTTCCTTTGAAACGATCATCGATGGTCTGATACCAGGTCAAGATTACTATGTGCGCGCATTTGCCCGCAACGAAAATGGATACGGTACTAGCACCAGCAACTTACAGCAAAGTGGCAAGGGCGCTTTGCCGTTGCTGACGTCCGTGGCGATTTCTCCTGATGCACCCAGCATCACCGGGTTATGGCCTATCTCAGGCTCTCAAATGGAACTTCGCCTCACCAGTCCCGCTGATCACGGCGATCCCATTTCAAAGTATTTGTTTGAATACGCCGTTGGTAACTTGTTTGGGACACCAGCGACGAAGAAGCTCCTCATTTTTAATTCACGAGAAGAAGACATCGCAGGGACGTTTCGTTTGCAGTATGGGGATGACATTTCCGGAATGTTGTCGGTGCACACAACAGCTAGCTCTCTACAGCGAGCTTTGAACAGCCTTCCTTGTATGCGGCCGGTGTCTGTTAAGCGTGCGGTGTATGTGCTAACCGGCGAAACCTCCAGTCGTGTAATTAGTTTTTCGGCGCCGGACAACCGTCTTACCACAACGATATTGACGGCGTCTCAGGTACGATTGCTTGTAAAGGGTGCGGCCATCAAAGCGGGAGTGAATCGCTTTGTTGTTCGTGTTCAGCCCACGGAAGGTAGCACCGGAGTTGATATAGAGCAAGGACATGGATTGCTCAGCTACACCACGGACCAACCGGTGCTCAAAATTGACGATTTGGGAGATGAACGTGGGGCAAATGGATATGAGTGGACGATTTTCTTCGATAATGACCCCGGCGATATAATTCACGGCAAGTATCCTGGCCTGCAACTGATTTCGTCGCTGACCTCAACTGAGACGGGATCGGCTCTACCAGCAAGTGCATGCGCGATCGTGTCCGATCAAGCTGCCGTGTCTCCCACGCACTATGGCTACTTCGAGGTCAACAATGATGAGCGCGTGTGCGACACCTACGTGGTCGGAGCGCCGTCATCAGTTCAAGTCATCCGGCTATTTGCAAAGACGACGATTACGGGTGGCGCCCTTAAACTAACACTGGGGACTGAAACAACATCTTGTATCGCGCTGGCGCAACAAGGCACGTTAAGTTCGATGAAAAGCGCCCTGGAAGCTCTCGATGCGGTGTCCAAAGTGACTGTGGAGGAGGTGCGCGCGTTTAAGGTGGCAGTGCTGACTGGGTCAGCATCATCGAAAGTGACAGGTTATTCTGCTGGATCTCCTGGATCCCTCGCTGTTGTCAGCGTGGACACCACGCTGATTCCTATCGGGGGTCTTACTGCTGACGAAGTCGCGGTATTAATGAAAGACACCGTCATCCAGGTGAGCCGAAACCCAAACGACTTTTCTCGGCATTCGTGTGAGTTTGTAATTAACACCGCACCAGTCGTAGGTGATAAAACGATTGCTGTTAACGTCGTCGGGAGCTGCGATACCTTCACGGGTGAAGCGCGCTCTTTGAAGCTCCTAGACCTTCCCGACTACAAAATTCGCTTTTGGGGCCATTATCCGACGGGTGAGTGGCCAACATTGCAGTTTAATGCTGTCTCCTTCGGCACCCCGATTTGCTCGGCATGGACAACTAGCGTGGGGGTGCCTAGTATCGTCTGGGTGACGAATGTTCCTGTCTACGGACAGATCCACACACTTAAATACGAAGGTGCATGCACCAAAGGTCAATCGGGAATCCAGACGATTCTCGCAGACGCAGCAACTAGCATCGGCGGTACATTCACACTATCTTACATGGGTGAAGAAACGGTGCCTTTGCTTTTCGAAGAAACCGGTGCAACCGAGATGCGCGATGCAATCGACTCTATCACCGCCCCTGGCACCGTCAACGTGAGTGTAAGCCAGTACGGCTCCTACGGCAAGGCGTGGCATGTGACGTTTGTGCAGGAGGAAGAAGACCAGGACGCTATCTTCATCAAGCACTCCCGCCTGACCGGGCAAAACGCGCTGATCAGCGTATACCCCACGGTCACGGTCTTCACAGATGCCAAACAAAACGATATCAGTGGTTCGTTCCGGATAGCGTTTGGAAGTGAGATGACGGAGGCGATTGGTTTTTCTGCAACGCACAAGAAGGTGGTGCAGGAGCTCCAGAAACTCACTTCAGTGGATTCGGTTTTGGCGCTGGGAGACGTGGCCGCAGGGGACATTGGTGTCTACGCGTTGGAACTCACGGCCGACGCAACTAGAGGCAGCCAGACGTTGTCGAATATCAAGCTTGGCAATTCAGTGATTGACCCTACTCGCTTTCTGGCAGTTGGGGAATCATTGGTGATTGGGACGGATAATACAAACACCATTCAATCGATGACTACCGTCGACATCACAATGACGAACGCCGTTACGGGTACAGTGGCGGGGCCACTGAATTATAAGGTGTTAGCTGGGCTTACCACGAAGCAGACAAAGCCACTACCGGGGTTCGTGGGCATTTCGTATCTGATGCAGGTGATTTCCGTGACAAAGGGATCAAATGTCTTCGAGCTACCTGCAACTCACGGGTACAGCCCGCAAGACAAGTTCTTTGTTGGGGCAATCCAGTTCACAGTCACCGCTGTGAATGGAGCTCAGGTCACGGTCACACCGGCTTATTCGGGAGAAAGTGTAGTGGCCGCTGTCCCCAAAGTGTACCTTTTCGATAATAAGTTGCAGACGACAGAGGACTTGACGAATCTCGTGAACGTTGGTGACGACCTTTGGCTGCGTTCCGAGTCCACTGATACGACCAAATATACTATTACCGCCATGGACAAGAGATACCTAACCGTGAGCGGCAGCTTCACGAGCAGCATCACACGAGAACACGTGCATCACGTCGCTAATGGGCGGCAATGGAACCTGGTATTTCGTTCGTATTATGGAAGCCTGGACACTTTTGATGCCGTTCCGGAGTTTGACTGGCGCGGTACGGACGCTCGCATCGGCACGCGAAGCCCGAAATCCTTGTCTCCGAATGTGATAAATGTGGGAAATTCTGCCTTCATCCAAACCATTATTCTGGAAGTTACCGATACCAACATCGCCACAACATACAGTTTGAGTTTTGCAGGAGAAGCCATATTAACGAACATTTTGTGGGATACCATGAACGATGATATGAAGATGAAACTAGAGAGTCTTGATAGCGTTGATGGCGTCAGTGTGACCTCGGTGAAACGGGACGGAATCGTCGCACATACTGTTTCGTTTTGGGAACATACCCGATGAAGAAGTTGCCACTACTCGTTGTCACGCCTGACAGTGCCAATTTAAATGCCTTAGTTCGCGGTAATGGCGCCGTGGCTGTGACGAAGCAAGACCACCTGATCCTCGAAAGTAGTCAAGACTATGCATTTCGGATCTTCGCCGAGAATGCGAAAGGCATCAGTGACTCCGTTTCAATCTTCCAGGCGCAGACTTCCGCCAGTTCTGTGGTTCCCACCCCACCCACTGGTGTGGCTCTCGGCGAATTCCACGGGCCTACGTGGCTATCCATTAACTATTGGGCGCCGTTGTATTCAGGAGGGGCGGAAATCACAATGTACAGGATCGAATGGGATTCCTCGCCAAACTTTGACAGCGCTAGTGCTGACTATGGCGTAGCCAGTATTCAGAAAAAGTTTGAGGTGCAGCAAGTAACCACCAGTTTTCGCAGTGCAACAGGCGCAGGGGGAACTTTCACCTTGTCGTGGGGCGGCCACACGACGTCGGCATTACCGTTCGATTGCAGCGTGGATGCTGTGACGGATGCTCTTTCAAGAATCACGGAGACATCAGACATTGCGGTGGACCCTGTAAAAGTCACTCGAGCACGATTGTCGTGGGGTTACACATGGAAGATAACGTTTTTGCACAATCCAGGCGATTTAGCTCTGCTGGTAGCGGACGGAAGCCTCCTAACAGGTGATTTCCCTCGAATCAACGTAGTTGAAGTCGTCCAAGGCTTTAACGACCTGGCTATTGACGACTTCACCCACGAAGTTCAAGAGGTGTTTACAGATGATGTCTCGCCGATAGACGGTAGCTTTACTCTGACCTTCGGCGATAAAACGACAGGGGTGATCTCAGTAGCCGCCTCAGCATTGGAAATGCAGACTGCGTTGCAGCAAACAACAACGCTATATTCAATAAAGGTGACCAAAGCAGTACGGAACTCGGTTCTTAAGACGGCTATCTGGACGGTCACGTTTGCATACTTGCGCGGCGAGGAGATGGTTGGTGCAGGCAATATTTTCACGATGACCGTAGCGAGTGCGTCCCTTACAGGCACGAATCCGACGGTGCAAGTCGCAAACAAAATCACAGGCTCCGACCCCTTCCGCTTTTATCTTACCGGCCTAAGACCTGGCGTAAAATACTATGCCCATGTGATGGCATACAACGCCGACGGTTTCGGGTCTGCCACGTCACCACTGTCCAGCGCTGTCACGTGCGGTCAGCCGCAACCCCGGAAGGTGTTACTGCTAGCGTTGTAGATGG
The DNA here is from genome assembly GCA_011947335.1 of Phytophthora constricta. Taxonomy (NCBI): domain Eukaryota; phylum Oomycota; class Peronosporomycetes; order Peronosporales; family Peronosporaceae; genus Phytophthora; species Phytophthora constricta. The sequence goes on along the minus strand of JAAVTI010000614.1, from coordinate 64,158 downwards.
AACAACTTTGTCCGTCCAGTGGAGTGCAAGTGCCGTCAGTGGAGCTACGTGCAGTGTCGATAAGTACAAGGTGGAATGGTACCGTGCTGAAGGTACCCAGGAGCAGCAAACGATCACAACCTCTGCGGGAAAGGGTCTTCCCGAAATTCAGCGTCTGGTGAATTTTGCTGATTCAAGGACACTGAGTGGATACTTTAAGCTATCCTTCGGAGGAGAAGTAACGCAGAACCTCCGGTGGGATGCGGAGGCTGTAGGTCTGAACTCCGTGAAGGAACGTCTGAGCGTCTGTCGACGATCGGCACGGTTGATGTCATGAGGGAAGAGTCAACTCGAGTCGTTGGCGGCTTGCAGGTGACTGCTACGGGAACAACCGTCACACGGCACGCCTCCTCGACTGTCACAATCGCTAGTACCGGGCTAGCAATAGACGATATAATCTGGATTGCAGGGCTTCGACGCAAAATTGTCAGCGTTCAAAGTACGGATATTACCGTTGACGCTTCTATTGAGGTTTCTACTGTTCCGGTGCCAGTTTTCAAGACCGCCTTTGGGTACTCGTGGAAAATATCGTTCCTGGCAGGCCACGTAGGTCCTCAAGACCTCATCCAGGTATTTCCAAGTGACAACTGGGCAGGCAATAACCCAGGCATTTTCGTTCGGTCTGTGCAAAAGGGGTTGCAACCAATCAGTGGGACGTTCCGGGTCGCTTTCTTGAGCGGGGAAATTTCTGATACCACGCCACCCTTGTCTCACAATATTTCTGCGACCGATATGCAAAACGCGCTGGAAGGCTTGGTCACAATTGGTGCTGTGAATGTGATCCGATCAGCCAACGGATACGGATACAATTGGGTTGTGACGTTTATTTCGGAGTTTAAGAACGACATTTCTCTTCTCAGCGTTGATGGCACTGAGCTCCAAGGCCCGGGTGCTAGAATTCTCGCAGCGAGAACCTTGGCTGGTGTCCAGCCTTCTTTGTATTGTGAGAAAAACGGAGTCACTGGAGTTGCAGGTGAGGTAGCAGTACCAGGGCAACTTCTCTATGTCATTCGGGGGCTAACAACGGGTCAAAAATATGCCATTCGTGTGCGAGCACACAGTGACGAAGGTTTCGGGTACGCGGCGAGCATTAGCCCCGCGTTCCAAATCCCGCGGTCGGTTCCTACCGCTCCTTTGGATGCTCAATTGCTGGTTCTTTCTAGCAATAATCTAAAACTCCGGTGGAAGACGTCTGCAAGCGACGGAGGAACACCAATCGTTGGTTACCGTATCCAATGGGATACTGCCGGCACCTTTCCGAACGTTAACACTCCGAACTATGACTTTCAAACGATACTTAAAGTTGGTTCCTCGGACGTAGGCCCTTACTTCTTCAATATCCCCATTTCTGCCGTGGCGACGTATTTTGTGCGCGTGCTCGCTTTGAACGATCAAGGGGATGGACCGTATGCACTACCAACCCCGAAATATGCCAGGCCTGCTGACCGTACACCAGGTCGAGCTGAGGATGTTACTGTCACTGTCTTATCAAGTTATGCCATTTTAGTGGAGTGGAAGCCGTCTTCGACAGAAAAGTACGTGTACGGTGGAGACGGCGGACTCTCTATTACGCAGTACATGATCGAGTGGGACGTGTCTTCGGCGTTTGACTCCCCTGCTGCCTTTGGACTTGTAGATGGCACAAAACGTTCGTTCACCATTGGCGGGGATAACGCCATTACCGGTGTCCGTTCAGACATATTGCTGGCCGGGTCCTCGTACAGCATTCGAGTCACCGCGTTCAACGCAAAGGGTGCCGGTGTGCCTCAGCCGGCGGTTCCCTCAGCGGTCGTTGTCACCAATCAGCCTCCTACTACGCCGCGAAATTTAACGCTCAGCGTGGTTACGGCAACATCGGTGAAAGCACAATGGACAAACCCGTTGTTTGATGGTGGTGCCAGTTTGAAGTCCTATCAAATCGAGTGGGACGAACAAGATGACTTTTCCAGTGGGCAAAGTTCCAGCGCCACGGTTCCGATCGTCCGTGAAATGCAGTCAGTGGTATTGCAGAGTGATGTTGTTAACGAAGAGCAGTTTGTGGATGCCACAGTAGAGGTAGTAAATGAAGAGCAGATGATACGGACAGCATTTACGGGTGTGGATGAAATTCAGGTAATTAAGTCGACAAACAATGCTGTGGTGGATGAGGTGCAAACGGTGGTGACATCAGCTACTGACCAAAATGAGGTGCAGGAGCTGCAGTTGGATGGAGATGATATCGACGAGGTCCAAGCAATTATGACAACAATTGATGAGAAATTTGAAGTTCAAGAGATTACGGTGGGTGTAGACCGTGGTACTGATGAAGTCCAAAGCATAACCTTGACATTGCTAAAGGGAAATGTCAAACCAATAAGTGGAACGTTTTACCTGTCATTTGATAGTACGACCTGTACGTACTGCCTCGAGGATAAAAACACAGTACAACAACAGATGATATCATTTTATCACTCACAGATAGCTCAGCTGATAGTGACGCCGCAGATATCATGGAGGCTGCACTTATCAGTCTGGATAATATCGATGGGGTCAACGTGGAACGCTCTACAACAACAACGACCAATGATCTGACATATGTCTTCCTAGTCACCTTCTCGGGTTTAAATGTCGGAGGAAATGTGCCGCTATTGGGAATTGGCGGTGATATCAAAGTCGACGGCGTTTCTGTTGATGGCTTGCCAACGCAGGCTGCAGAAGTAACTACAGGAAATGAGCCCATTTATGTTGATGCAAACCCATCGGTATTTACAATTGCCTACACGTGCGAATCGTATTCAGACCCAAGCGCACCTTCGATGTTTAGCACGGCTCAGTGCGATACGACCAGCAGCATCCCAATTTGTAGTCAATGTGTAACAAGCTTCGATGGTACGACGTTTACCATATCTGGTGGTGATTATACCACTCAAGTGGCGTCAGGGAACTACTTCATTGTTGGTGTCTGCTCCTTCAAGGCAGATTCAAACAAAGTTACGTATGCAGCAACAACAACATCTACTTTCGTTGATATCGCTACCGGCGATGTGGGCAAAATGTGCAGTACCTTCTCCGGTGAAACGTTCTCACTGTACAATTCACCCCAGATAACAACAACAGTAGACGTGAAGACAGGTAATGCGCTAGCTTCGGGTATAACAGACGTCGTCGATGCGCTTACACCCGTTGTTGGCTCGGTAGTAGTTGAGCGCAAGTCCGCGGTAACAGCGGACTATATCGGGTTTACCTACGTTGTGACTTTCAAGGCACGTTCAGGCACAATTCCACTGCTTGAGTGTGACGCATCTGGTATCAGTACAAATCAAGGTATTGTAGCACCAGCGACGTGCTCAGTGGCGAGAACGACAACAGGGAGCATGCTATCTGGGACCTTTAAGATTGGCTTGGTCACCTTGGACGATGCCAATCCGAACGATCCAACGGCTGCATACGCGGACGGTATCACAGAGTACACTGCAGATATTCCGTGGGATGCTTCAGAAACGTTAATAAAGAGCGTATTGGAAGCTGTGACAGACTCCGGGCATAGCAACAAGCTCGTCTTTGGAACAATGGACATCAAACGAACTGCCTACTTTCCCGCTGGCAGCTCCAAATGGTCCGGAGCTTTTACGTGGCAAATTACGTTTAGAACTCGAGGATGGGATATCCCATTAGTAAAAGTTGTTAGCAGCCTCAGTTCCAGCGATCCAACGTACACGAAGCAGGTACTTGCTGGGGACCTTCGAAACCCATTGACAGGCCCAACATTAACTTATGTTGATGGAAATCAAGTTGGAGGGACCATGACGTTTACATTTGCTGGAGTGACGGCAACGTGCACAATCGGGGTGAATACTGCACTTGACACATTAGACCAGATTGTAACTGATACCAACCTGCAGACATTCTTTCGTGATAATTTGCAAATTCCGACCAGTACGGTGGTTCGCTCGGCGGCGACGCAGGCGAGGGGTTTTACTTGGACCATCACCTTCATTGACCAGAGCAATGGGGTGACGTAGATAATCTCGCATTAACCACAGGTCTTACTGGCGTTAATGCCCGCACAAGTGTAACGGAGACAAAACCTGGCAATGAACTTGGTGGCACATTTCAGCTGGAATTCAATGGAGAGACAACGGGACCAATTTTATTTAACGCCGACGAGTTGGCAGTACAAGCTCAGTTGAACAGCTTACGTTCGATTAAGCCAAGTAGTGTTATCGTTCATCGTAGTGGGCCAACTATTACAGCATTAGAGCAAGTAAGTGGCTACACGTGGTCTATCACATTTCACTCATCCGTGTGGGTAGATCCTACTAGTGACCATTCTAACAACGTACCAGGAAACTGGAAAGGTGCATCGGCTGCATGGGATGATGTGTGGGAGTCTGGATACTCCAAGGCTTGGGGCCGTCATGTTGGGCATACATTTCGACTAAATTGTCATAAAGATGGCCTAACGACTACCGCTACTATCGGCGGCCAAAACTGTGTGGCGAACGTACAGACTACTGGTGTTGGTCCTATCGTGGGGACTTTTACTGTGGCGTTGGATTCGACGAATTCCCTCATATGGCTGTTAAAGCTTCCGTGACGAGTGAACCAATCCCCCATAATGCGTGGGCCACGAAAGAGGAGAGCGGAAACTCGGGGACTTCTGTCGAAGAGATTCTTGAGAAAATGTCAAACGTTGGTGACGTTGCAGTCTCGAGAAGTGCAGTAGACAAAACCAATGGTGGATACGAATGGAGCGTGACTTTTCTACGAGATACAAGCGATGCCACTGACGCGTGTGAGCAGCTGGAGGAGTCCTCTGGCATGACAATGCTATGTAACGCCCCAGGAGATGTCCCGCAGGTGACGGCTAGTGCGTTCATTGTTCCAACTACTGTCACCACCCAGATGGTTACCGACTCCAACCCAAAGGCATCGACAAGCACAACCCAATCTGGAAAAATATTACGTGGTGATTTCACTGAATTCCGAGTACAAGGTGATGCTGGCACTGCACAACGATTCTCTGTTACGATAACCTGTGCAAATGCTGCGGGTACATCGTGCATAGGCATACAGTTTTTACCATTTCATCAGGTGGGAGTATGGTGCAAACTCACCTTCTAGCGCAGGATCGGTTTACTGTGGGAACATCTGCATGCGTTTTCCAAGTTACGACCGTGGATATTGCAGCCGCCAAAGTTAACGTGAAATCGACAGACTGTGCCGACTTCAATTCGGGCACCACAGCCGCGATGGGCGTAACGATCTTGTTACCGTGGAATGCAGATGAAAGTCTTGTCCAGCGTGTCTTAGAAGCTGCAGCCACCAATTCTGGTCGCAAGGTGGATGTTGACAGAACAGTTATCGGCAAGTATGGGGAGATGTCGTGGTTAATACATTTCATCTCTAACCGGGTTTTACTCCGCCGGGGCCGGAAATTTGCCGAACATCGTTACTGCATTTGCACAGGAGGCAATTTCAAATGGCTATGCTGTGACCGTGACGCAAGTGACACCTGGATCGGAAGGGCTGAGTGGTTCATTTTTTATCGACTACCATTCATCATCTTTTGGTCCCCGCGAGATTTCATTTGATGAAGACCCTGATCGCTTGCAGCGGAAGCTGAACGAAATGGACACAATTGGTAGAGTGAGCGTGGAACGGTATGAATATCCGTCGAAAAGTACCGGGTGTGAAGACTCGCTATGTTCAGGCGGATGGGGTGACCAGCCTGTTGAAAATCCTGGAACAAGAGGGGGATATCGTTGGCGAATCCTGTTCTTGCGAGTAACAGGTGAATATGGAGGTGTCACATTCCCGTCCGGTAGTGGTAACTTGGATCAACTTTCTGTGAGCTATCAGACATCACTAAACGGCAACGGCAAGTCAGTTTCTGTGTACACAAACACAGCAGGGTCATCGCCGATCCTTGGGAAATTCGCATTAAGCACCTCCACAGCGCAAACACCATTGCTTTTATACTCTTCCACAGCTGAAGCAGTCAAGCAAGGCATCGAAGCGATGAATTTATTTGGCGAGGTGGATGTGACGCAAGGGTATTTGCTAACCCAAAAGATCCCGGGTGTGAATGCAGCTATAGCTCGGGATGCTGTCTCAGCAACCATTACAGGTGTAGATGATATTCGTCAGTTCATCGGCCCAACTGATGTTATTCGCTTCGGCTCCTCTTCCACCAACAGTCTCGCTGGTACCAACGGTGATACACCCTTCACGACGGTCAGTGACACATCACTAGTTACGGTGAGTGCTCTATCCCCAGTCGTGAATGCAGCCTCCTCAGCGTCTACCAAATTGCTTTATCCTGGAATGCAACTCCGTATTGATGGCCTTCAGTACGAAATACAGCGTTCCGGGCACGAAATTCAAACGATATCAGTGACGGTGCCTTCGGGGTCTTGGAGCACTAGCCAAGGTATAGATCTCTTTGGACTGAAGTTATCCAGAGCTGGTACAACCTACGGCCCAACTAAGTGCTTTCTCTTAAGCGAGGAAGCCACAGTCCTTCAAACTGAATTGCGCACGATGCTTCTTGCATTTGATGCTACGATCACAATGCAGGATATTTTGGTGACTCGAACGGGCCCTGTAGATTCGGGTACTCGCAAGGGATACGTTTATTCTATCTACTTCCTTGGCGATTCGATGGCTGGAGACGTGGCAAGTTTGCAAGACGTGTATACTGGCTGCACAGGAGTCACTGGTGCTACTGTTGAGATTGAGGTACTGACACATGGAAGTCTTCCTCATCAGCGTCTATCTCTAGCAACAGACTCAGGCCAAGTGGTTGACACTAGCGGTTACTACAAGGTAGCACTCGACGGCAAGGAAACAGGATGTATGCTATGGGGACAGACGGCAAGCGATTTGAAAGGTGCCCTTGAAACAGAACTCAGTTCTGGAAAAGTACTTGTGGCAAGACGCGGCGGCGGAATATCGAAGACGGAACTACAGCGTCTTCGGATGACAGCAGATGCAGAGGTGTCATCGGATAACACTGGTCTTTTCAGCTGCAGTTCACGCTGGAAGACCAAACTGCTGTAACGAACTGCATAAGCTATGGAGTCACTGCAGCAAAACTCCAGACGGAGCTTAACGGCTTGAGCAATTTGAACATTGTCGTGGATCACGTTAATGTCACGCGTGAAGGCGATGGGTCGTCCACGTGGGGTTATGGCTACGAGTATCTGATTCACTTCCGCGGTCCTGTTGCTGGGGGATACAGTCCTGTTATGGGGGATGTCGCCCAGCTACAAGTTGTCAATGTGGGTCAGAGTCCATGCTCGTCGACAACAGTGGGCGGGCATCCAGCTCTGATCATGGAAACTGTGCGACAAGGGTCTGCTGGGTACACATATGATGTATTTTTCTTAGAATATACAAAGACGGCGAATGTACCCTTGCTTTCACTACAGCACGAGGGTGATGGCGGTGCTTGCATAACTGGGTGGGTTCAAAACGGTGGGAGTGTTCGCCGAGCGTATGTGGAAATGATTAAATCGGGTGGCAGCAGCGAAGTCCAAATGTTGATAGTCAAAAACAAAAACGATGCGGGGACGTATGTGATGACATTTTTGTCTAAAACAACGAACTGCATAGCTTTTAGTGCGAGTGCATCAGCTGTGAACGATGAGTTGGTTGCATTGCAAACGATTGGTACAGGCGGTGTCACGGTTTCCAGAGATACAGACATGCTGCAAGCTCCCAATGGATACGTGTATCGGATTACCTTTTTGGGTGACCTAGTCACAGGAAATGTCCCTCTGTTAACTGTGCAAGAGGCAGATGCAACATGCAACAATGTAGGTGCGACGACGAAAGTTGTAGTGACGACCGACACAGAAGGAGGAAAGCCCTCCGGTGCGTTCTCTCTGACAAGTTTCTATGATGGTGAGGCTCCTGGTACACCACATATTGCCTACACGATATCTCAGCAGTTTAGTGTAATGAGTGAGCAGTTTGAAGTCCAGCAACTTATCATATCGAACCCAGCCAATGACATCGCTGCAGGAGCTACATATCAATTGACGTTGCTGGGGATACCAACGGGTGATATTCCATGGGATGCCAGCGAAAGTGCGTTGGAGACAGCATTGGCAGTAACAGGAGTCAATTCTGGGGATGTCGTGGTGTCCAGGCGAGAGGATTTAACGCTCGCTAATCATGGTTTTGTCTACACTATTTACCTCAGTGGTGCATCAGTAACAGGAAACCTCGCACTTCTAGCGAAAGGATCTTTAACGAATTTCGGCTCGGGTGATGTCATAGTATCTGTCGTACGGGATGCAAGCAATTACGTATCGTCCTTCACAAGCTCGTCGATACCACTGGCGTTACCGGATAGCCCGGGTGTGGCGTCTCGATATTTGTCTAGTAGTACCAATCTTGACGTTTTCAAAGTGAACGGATTTCTGTGGACGATCAAGTTTAAGTCATCTCTCGGAAATATTCCGAAGCTCAGCCAGCAAACCAAAGCACTTTCCGGAGGAGCAATGACGATTGTAGACGACTTCATACCAGGGTCCGCATCGAACTCATTCGTCATTTCCAGTCTTCTGGCTGGCATTAGCTATTATGTTCACGTCGCAGCCTTAACTGATGTTGGCATTGGGGCGTTTACTCCATCTGCATCCATCACGCCTAGTGGTACAGCTTCGGCGGTTCGAGATATTGCTGCAGGCTATGCAATTTATGAACGTGAGGTGCAGGAGGTGCGTCTCGCAGCTTCTCAAGTTATGGAAATCCAAGAGATCACTACTGAGGCGGCAAGTATAGCGGAAGTGCAGACTCTGCGGACGTATGCACTGCCAGCGTCGTGCCCTGGCAGTACTTGCATCAGCGGCTCCTTCGCCTTCCGTGTGCCAACCGTGCAGACCATCACTATTTGGTCGAAGGCAGCCATCACGCTGGGGACGTTCACTTTGCTGTTTACAAGAGAGGTTGACGACGGAGCAAATCTTGGCACATTCAAAACGATAGGAGCTGTTACAGGGCCTATCGCCTGGAACGCTGATGCAAGTACAGTGAAGAATGCTCTGACAAGCACGGTGGGTGCTGCTGTTACAGCAGATGATATCGTGGTAACGCGAGACGGCGATGCGTCAGCGGACTTTGATTTTGGCTATGTGTTCCAAATTACGTTTATTGGAAACTCTGTTGCTGGAGAGACTTCAAAGATGGTCTGTACAGACACATTCACAACAACCGGGAACGCTGCAAGTGACTGCACTGTAACGATGGATACAGATATTGCGATGGGGACGGACACCACCGTGCAGCAAATTGTTGTGGCCGCCAAGAAAACATTGGTAGCGGGGTCCTACAGTTTGCGACTTAACTACCTCGGGGCACAGATAACGTCAGCGTGCATTCCATTCGACGCGTCCGCAAGTATCATGAGGGCCAATCTTGAGGGGATGTCTAACATCGACAAGATTTTTGTGACGCGCGAAGGCTACTCCACAGACGGGTACAATGGATTTTGTATCGCATTTTCTTTCACGGTAATGGTGTTTACGGCGACATGAGCGTTCTCACTTATATCATGTGTACGGCCTTTCAGACCCAGGAGAAAACGTCCTTACAGCCGTTGGTGTAGATGGACAGGTCGTTATCTCCATAGTAGACTACGGTGGCTTTAATGCTCACAACACGTTCGTAAATCCTGTAGTGCCACTGCAGCGCAACTCACAGCAGACCTGAATCAACTGCCCGTATTTGGAGACGTTCTGGTGTCTCAATCCCTTGTGGACGAGCAAGGTGGCTACATTTGGACAGTGGTGTTCAAGGAGTCTGAAGGTGATTTGCCACAGTTTATCTGCGCCGTGGATCCTGCGTTTATGGCAGTAACAGGCGCTGGATGCGAGACGGATACACTCACCGACGGAAATGTTCTGAGCGGTAGCTTCCTGATTGAGTCATCAGCCCCAATTCCTTTTAATGCCGACGCAGCAACGATGAAGGCGGCTTTGGAGGCCATGTCATGGGTTGGCACAGTACAGGTAAAACAATCGGCACCCTCTCCTCAGTACGGCTATGCATGGACAATTACCTTCCTGGATTATCGTGGCGATGTGCCAACTTTGCTTGTTACAAGTTCGTTGGTGGGTACTGGTAGCCAAATAATGGTTCGTGAGGTGCGGAAGGGCAATGCTCTCGGAGGAAATTTCACTCTTGCGTATTTAAGCTCCGTGACCACACCTATTCAATGGGACGCCTTAGCGACCACAGCAGATTCAAACTCGGATGGATCCTCGTTGCAAGAGAAGTTGGAGGCCTTAGATGTCGTTGGTAGAGTGGATGTTCAACGATCCGCAGCTGATGAAGAGGGTGGCTATACCTGGCTAGTCACATTTCTGGATGACGTCTTGAACTCTGGGGACTTGACTCTTTTGACGGTGAACAAGAGCTCGTTGTCTGGCGAGGGCGCGCTCGTCTTTACTCGAGAGATAACGAAGGGCTCCAATGCTGTAGGCGACCACTTGTGGCTCTCGTTCGATCCACCGATGACTGACAATGGCAGCCCCATCACGAAGTACCAGGTTCGCTGGGATACATCCGCACAGTTTACAGCAAATCCATCTGACGTATTTATCTCGGACTCGGAGATATTGTACCGAATACAGCATATCACGACTAGCGCCCCCAGTTTTGCGTGGTCTAGCATAAAGCTGGCCACCATTACCGCGATTCAGAAACTGACGATGACCACGGCGGATGCATTCTCGTTATCGTTTCGCAGTGAATCCACCACGCCTCTCACTGTGGCAGCGCTCACAGATATCACGGTCGTCAATCTGCAAACGGCGCTGCAAGCTCTGACGAGCGTTGGAGCGGTCGATATAGCTGCTACGACAACTGTTGGCGAGTTCCAGATCACATTTAAGGCGTTGCCTGGTGTACTTCCGTTGATGAAGATTGTGCCCTCGACAGGGTCTACCGCGGCAGGTACGGTTGTTGAAGTGCAAGCCGGTGTCACCAACTTTCGCAAGGAAGTGATCGTGTTCTCATGCGTGGCGACCGCGGGCACGGTCAAGTTCACGTATGGCACCGCATCAACAGAAGTATTGTTTAATGTGGCATTATCTGTTGCTGAGGCACAACTGACGACGCTCTTTGGGGTCGAAGTGGATAGTATTAGCGTCTCTAGCACACAGACGTCATTGTGCGCCACCACCGCATTGGCCGCGAAGGATGTTAGGATCGTGTTCGACCGCGTTTACGGGAATATCGATTTGGTTGTAACACAAGGAACAGCCACAAACTCTGACGCCGCCATTACACCCAACACAGAGGCATCTATCGATGGCGTGTATTATGACAACCCTGCACTGGCCATGAGCGGAACATTTCAAGTGGGATATAAAGACCTGTACACCCGGCCTCTGAATGCCGAGTCCAGCGCGGACCAGCTACGCTACGCACTCGAGGACCTCGATACTATCCAAACGGTAGGTGTTACGCGCGAGCAATCCTACCAAGGGCTCCCGGGCAAAGTTGACGTAACGGAGGGTAGGATTTTCGTGACGTGTTCTTCTGGAGAGATATGTGACTTTGCTTCTGCAAGATATGGTCTTCCTGGATACACCATCCGTATCGGTGGTGACTGGTACACCATTCGCACAGACCTGAGCTCACCGGGACTTGACAGCACGCGCTTGTATTTGGGCGATTTGAATGGTCAAGAGATTGGTTACCTGGGATCAACAGACACGTACGTGACCGTATATGAGTGGACGAAGGGATATGAATGGACCGTCGACATGCTCAGCGTGGCGTCACCGCTTGGCTATCTGCGTGCTAAGGTTCCACGACTGTATCCGACCGGCGCTGCAGTGCAGGTTTCTGGAAGTTCGTGCGCAAAATGTTATTACCTGCCATCGCAGACATCTAAGACACTTATAACGGGGCAGCAATACTTCATTGAGGTTTACGCTTACAATGGAAACGGTAAAGGTGCTGCTCCAGGAGGAAATCCGGCCGCGGCCACTCCTCGACAAGTTCCCACCGCTCCTTCAAACGTGGATTTGTTAGTTGTGTCTGGCCAAGAGATCGAAGTGTTCTTTTCACCGCCAACGTTGGCAGCAAGCACGAGTCCGAATTGTAATGACGATATTTCATCATACATTGTGCAATGGGATCTTGACTCAACCTTCAAGCACGGCCTGGTGATTTGCTCGGGCTGCGCAAAATCGCTCGTAGGGATCGTACTAACTCTCACAAAGTCACTAGCTGACCTGCTGTCACAAGGATCAAAGTTTACGGTCTCTGACGTGGGTTGCGTACTTGAGGTATTCAAGATTGTTAGCGCGTCAGTGATACAAGTGGTGGGTGGTCATAATTGTGACAACTTTAACAGCCGCGTGTACTCGCTCACACACTACACATATCCACCGGTGTTTGTGGCGGGTGCTCTGATCAAAGGTTCTCCACCATACCGATACTTAATATCAAGTCTTGTCACCGCCACTGAATATTACGTGCGAGTTGCAGCTGTGAACTCAGTGCCAGTACAGACTACGGCGCTTAGCGGTGTACCTCCTGACAATCGTCAATGGAGTACGCCGTTGTCCGTTTTGACAAAGGACCGCGCGCCAGATGCACCGTTATCAGTATCACTGTATCCTTTCTCCGGTACGATTCTCCAGCTGCCAATTCTACCATCCACTCGTGATGGAAAGGGCCAAGGTGGTGCTGCAATTACAGCATTTTGGATTGACGTGGACACCGTCTCGACTTTCGACTCGGCAGATAAGGGTGCCCCAATCGAGGTGACTGTGGCAAGTGGCTCGATTCCAGAGCTCTACTTGGGCGGACCACGTATATTTTATTTGACGGGACTCACAACAGGCACGCGCTATTTCGCTCAAGTGAAGGCAAAAAATTCAATAGGGTACAGTCGCGCGGCGCTCGCACTGACACCGGTTGCACCAACACGCCACTCAGACGGACCAGTAAACACAAAGGTGGGTACGGTGACTGTATCATCAACTCCTATCGACTCGATAACTGTGACTTGGCAAAAACCTGTGCTCAACGGTGGTCTGGCGCTGACAAGCTATAAAGTCGAATGGTGGCGCGCTGAATCACGATCTGAAGTCCAAGTAATTGAGCTGAAATGGACGACCGCACCAACGCAAGCACCTTTCACCCTTGCATTTGGTGGCACAAAGTCGGAAGATCTAATGATGGACGTGTCGCCCGAGAACTTGCGCAGTGCACTCATGAATATCGTATCAGGTGGAGTATTGAATGTGGGTCACGTGGAGGTATCTCGTTCGACGGTGAATAATGCGCAAGGATACCAGTGGACTGTGACCTTTGCTAATGTTAACATTAATGCTGGAGACCAGCCTATGCTTCAGATGGAATTGGGAAATGTGATGGGTGGTGCAGGTGTGTCGGGAAGAGTCTTTGAACTTACGCCAGGTATTGCTGTGCCCGCAACGACCTCATATCCAGGGAAACAGGAAGTTCAGGTACTGGTGGCGTATCATAGTACAACAATGGTGGGAGGCTACTTTAGATTGGGGTATAAAGGTTCGGCGTGGACAAACTATTTACCAGCGAGAATTAGTGCCGCCAACCTAAAGCTTGCTCTCGAAGCTCTTCCCACCATCGGCGTCGTGACGGTCAACTTGGAGTCAATGATATTGAATGGACAAGCCTGGACGCTCGGACAGATTTGGACGATTACTTTTGAATCAAACGTGGGAAATTTACCGCCTCTTACCGTGGAGTCGTCCAAAATCACACCGTCGGACGCATTCCTGGGCGTAAAGACGGAGATAACGCTGTCGATGGAAATGGAGATTTATGTTTACCTGGCAGCGATGTCTTATGTCCTGGGTCGTGGCCAGCCACAATTGAACTCCTGAAGCTTCAAACTCTCAAGGGAGTTGCAGGCTTAGCTGTGCCTGGTGAGGCTGCGGTGGACTACGCATTTTATGAAACACTGGATGCAGCTACACTGACGTATTCTATCGCGAACTTGGTTCCGGGGCAGACATATCTTGTCGCGGTTACAGCCAAAAATTCGCTTGGGTTGGGCATCCGTGCGCATGCATCACCTACGACTGTGACACCACCACTGCAAGTACCAGGCCCCCAACAAACATAGCCGTGAACGTGAACCCAGGCGTGGCAACCCAGCTATTAGCAACATGGGGAGCACCCACGAGTGACGGCGGCAGTGCCGTGCGAATGTATCACGTTGAGTACGATCCGTCGCCGCTGTTTACGAACCGCGGGTACCAAGACGCTTGGTGCCCAGTAGCACCGACTGCTGCAGTTTGGCGCGTACAAACTGTGCGTACCAGTGCTGCAGGAACTAGCCCAATATCTAGCGGATACTTCCGCCTTCAGCTCACGCGGAGTACTGCAACTGATCTTTCGGACCCCATTCCTTGGGACGCTGTTGCGACTACACGAGAAGAGGTAGGTGCTGCCGTCGTTGCGAACTCGAAAGTATTTTGCACGGCAGCTAGTCCGACATGCACTAGCACCCCGACATTTCCATTCGGTCGGCTTGAGAAGTCGGGTTCAATGCAATCCAAGCTCAACTATTTACCTCACATCTTGAATGGGGTGGAAGTCACGCGTAGCGCTGCTGCAGCCGTTGACGGAGGGTACACGTGGTCGATCACATTCTTAGACACAGGCGACGATTTTGTACTGGCTGCGCCTGACATCAAGCTGACTTGTAATGATCCGTTGACGTGCCCTACCGCTACGTACAACGTGTTCATCACGAAGGTGAGACCTGGTGTGATGCCCCGGATTGTGTCGGGAATCGCATCGTGCCTGCAACAGGCGCACTAAACAAGGGCCAGCTCTACTATCTGCGCGTTTCAGCTTACAACGTGGTTGGCTTTGGGAAGCCTGGCGTTGCTCCAACACCGCAGAAGCCCATGGTGGTGCCGGGCCCACCGACAGCCGTGACTCTTGCGGTGTACTCGGTGTCGGAGCTTGTGGTGATTTTTAGTCCACCAGACGACAATGGTGGTGATACAATCACGGCTTATGAAGTGCAGTGGGCCCTGACTAGCTCTTTTGCCACGCCGAGCTCAGCGACTGCGGTGATGATGACCGGGGTAAGCGCGCCATACCGTCGCGTGATCTCGTCCCTCACGAAAGGCACGCCATACTACGTACGCATTCGAGCCCAGAACTCGCAAGGGTTTGGTCCGTTTCAGCAATCTGTGCCGACAAAGAGCAGCCGTACGCGACGCCCAGCGCACCGACACAAGTCGCGCTGGGTATTACAAGCGCCACCATGCTCACTGTGGGCTGGGCTCCACCAAGCGATGACGGCGGTGACTCGGTCTCGGCGTACGTGGTGCAGTGGGATGTAGCAGCTGGATTTGACTCGTTGGCTTTGACAGCCAGCACCACGGTGACCGTGAGTGATGCAGCTCAGCGCTCGTACACGATCACAGGACTCACTCCGGGCACGCTCTACTACGTGCGTGTGTTCGCGAAGAACCGTGGCGGACAGGGAACGCCACAGACCTCCATGCCCGCGTCCTTTGTACCGACGGTGATGAGCCCGGGCAAGCCGCGTACGCTGACTATTGCCGCCACTACCGTCACTGGAGAGCTTCGCGTTACGTGGCAGGCACCAACAATTCCGTACCACGGCCTGCCGTGCGGTGGCACATTGCAGTCACCAGAGCAGTGCCCCGTTGTCGGGGCCTTGGATATGGTCTTCGGCGGCGTGGACTTCCAGGACTACACCGTGCAGTACGCTGAGACGAGCGACTTCAACAACCCCGTCCAGGTCACCACCACGGCCACCACAGTGCTGCTGACTGGGCTCGTGTCCGGCAAGACCTACTACGTGCAGGTGCTGGCGCGCAACGCGCAGAGCCTCGTCGGCTACTTTTGCAAGCGCGCGGACACCACAAGTCTGCTCTGCCCCGACCAGCAAGTGCTGCTGGACGGATCTGTCGTCACCGGCGACTACGTCTACGCCATGCCAAAGTAAACAGTAAACAGCTAACGACATGCAAGTGCAAGAATCATGCCAAGCTATTCAAATACCAAATGTTGAAACTCTCGGTCTCGTGCGTTTTGCAGGTTCAGGAACCCGTTCCCAACAAATTCCAGTCCCAAGAACCCCCGAATTAGAGTATGAATAGCAGTCACTGAACCATCATTTTAGCACCGTCTCGGTGGTCGACATGTTGACCACACCATTGTTTGGTGTGGCCAACACCAATCTACTCCTTACCGGTATTTCCGCACACTGGAGACCAAGTTCCCCCAAGACGATGGTGCGCAAGGGCCGCTCGAAGGAGAACGTCGCCGGCGAGCGCTACGACTCGAATGCCGTCCAAGTGCCGCAGCCTGCGCAGAGCCGCACGCGCCCGCACCCGGGCAGCTTCAACCCCGCAGACCTCATGGGGATGCTCGGCGGTGGTGGAGGCGGCGGCGGTATGCCCGACATGAGCCAGATGATGGAGATGATGCAGGGCATGGGCGGTATGCCCGGTATGGGCGGCGGTATGCCCGGTATGAGCGGCGGTATGCCCGGTATGCCCGGTATGCCCGGTATGATGCCGCCTATGATGGAGCCCGTGCGGCCCAAGATCATCTACGCGTATGGCCTGGCGGAGGGCACTCCGACGACGAGCTTTTTCACGTTCTACCCGAACTACATCAACAGCAAGAAGACGGTGCAGCAGGGCCGCCGCGTCATCAAGGAGAAGGGCTGTGAAGACCCATAGCAGACGAAATGTCGGAGGTCTGCACGTTCTTGAAGCTGCCCCGTGCTGGAGCCGGCCAAGAAATTCCCTCGCGATTGGCTCGTGTCCGGGAGGATCAGGGTGCGACTGGTGAAGGAGGACGGCACGCCGGAGAACCCGGAGATCAAGTCCAGGAAGGAGCTCATGGTCAAGATGGCGGAGCTGGTCCCCAAGCTGCAGTCTCGGAAGCTGCGGCTGGAGAAGGAGGCGGAGGAGGCACGGCAGAAGGCTGCAGCTGCTGCTGCACCTGTTGTGGCGTCGTCCGGAGGAAAGAAGAAGGGCAAGAAGAAAGGCAGGAGATAAGCGTAGGTGGTCAAGACGCCGGCGAGATGACGTCGGCGGCCATAGAGCAAAAACTGTGGCAGTTGCAACAGCGAGCCGCTGACCATTGTGTCGGCGACATTAGGTTGGATACGATGCCGTTAATGCTTTTGGTGAATTCCTCTTAGAGCTGTTAGATGTTGGTTAAGTTCGCGATGGTCACGTCTACGATGTCAACACAGAGTGAGGTTGAAGATTTGACTTAGTGAGCACCAGGGGCCCACGACCTCTTCCTCGGCCGCGGCCACGTCCTCCAGGAGCTGCAGGACGAGCAAACTCGCGCGGCTTGAGCTCCTCTTCGGTCTTGGGTGGCGCCAGTTCCGAACGAATTTCTTCCGCCGTGGTGGACGGGTTGTTGATCTCGATCTAAAGATTAGGACAGCAAGAAGCGTGAGCAAATCTCACTACGAAGATCTAATCTCGAAGCGTGGGTGCTCACCGTGTGGTCAAACTTGATACCGAGCTCCTCGCTCGCAACAGACAGCACGGTAGCTTTGCACGTCGAGTACACCATTTTCAAACGCACGGGCGAGTCTTCCGGGCACACGTACATGAAAACTGCCGAAAGCAATGCAATCCACGGTTAGCCAGCTCCCTGCTTGAAATACTTCAGGCAAGCATAGCCTCTTGATGGTGAAGACAACGTACTCAAGGCTGATGTAGCACCCGAAGCCAGCACGCCACGGTAACGATACGCCACGAAGCAGGGGCTTCGTCGATCAAGAGAGCTTGGCACATCCAGCAAGTCGACGCTCTCCAGGCTCTTCACCACCTCGACACTCTCATCGTCCTCGCTCAATTTCTGCAATGCACCACCGGTCAGCACCAGCACACCAATCACTCCAATCACCGCCATCGATCCCCAATCAGCCTCCTCACCATCGCGATCCAGTCGAACTTGTTGTCCTGCAGCAGCCGCAGCTTGTCCCTCACGTTCTTCGTGACCTCGAACGGCACGACTCCCATGGCGCTGGACTTGACGTTGGTGTCTCTCTCCAGCAGCGCCGCCTCCTTCAGCAGCCTCTCCGACTCGGACAGCGGCGCGTCCGCCGCCTGTTTCTTCCTGGCCTCCAGAAAGTTCTCGAACGTGACCTCACTGAGCTCCGTGGCGTGGAACTCCCCGAAAAGTAGTTGAGGCCCAGCTGCTTCTTGAGCGAGTCGCGCGACGACGAGTACAGCATGCGGTCCCGCACGCTCACGCTCTCGGGCACGAAGGCCAGCAGCACCCAGCGCAGCGCCGCCACGTTCGTGTCGGGGCACAGCAGCACGAAGGCCGCCTGGTCGGCGCTCAGCTGCTTGGCCACGAGCTGCTGCACGTCCGCGCGAGCGTCCGCCGACGCGTCACCCACGCCGCTCAGCACGAAGGACTCGGAGGAGATGGAGATCTTGACGAAGCGCAGCTTGCCGCTCTGCGCGTCGGCGAAGGCGCGCTCGAGCTCGGCGCTCAGCAGCAGGTTGGCTCGGGCCATGGGAGGAGGATTGCTTCACTTGAGGAGCTGCTCGCAAGTCTGGTTATGAGGGATTTTTGGGGCATTTTTGTATGGCCTTTTGTATGCAGAGGGAGGTGAGACTTCAAGGAGGACTTCGTTTTTGGGGTTGATTTTGGTTTGGTTTGCTATCATGGTTCAATATTGGGGGAACGATACAGACAGCAGGGACGACCGAATCTGCTTTTGCTTGTCCGACTGCGGACGCTGAGACGAACAGGGTGGCGATGCCTACAGTTTTTTGGTTTGTTTGGTGTTTTCTCTCCTAGCGTGGTGGAAGGCCAGCTCACTCCGTCGTCTTGAAAAACTGCAGTACAGAGCAGCACCACACAGTCAGTCGTTGGCATCCCTGCAATGCGGCGAGTTGTGTTGAACGTACCGTATCATCGGCGTAAGCAACCTCCAACGTGTGCAAGTTTCCGGAAAAGAGCCGCTCACGCAGCTTCGCGTTCTCCTTCAGGCCGAAGATAACGATCCGTGCTTGGGTCAAATAATCGTCGTTGCTCTCTTTGAAGCGTTCGAACATTGCAGTCTGCAACCACGGAATGGACAACACAATCAACATCTGCGTACGCGTGGTAGCACCTGGAAAGAATAGAAGCTCAACGTACCTCAATCTCCTTGGCTAAGTCTGCTCGCATGGATCCTTCGTGCTCCAAAACCTTGCTCAGCATGTCCACGAAAATCTCCCGGTTCTTGTCGATCTGTTCTGGCGCTTGGAAGATGTCATCTTCATCCTTTGCTGCATCAGCAGTGGGCTTCTCTGTATCATCGGTGGGCTTCTCTGTATCATCGGTGGACTTCACTGTATCATCAGTGGACTTCGCTACTTCATTGGTGGACTTTGCTGCATCGTCGGTGGGCTTCGCTACAACCTTGATCGGAGAAGATGGTCGCTTATCCGTTGATGTCGTAGGCTTCTGAGCAGCATCGTCAGTTTCCACCGGCTCTTCTTTCGAAGGTTTGCTAGGGGTTCCGTTTTTGCCTTAGCATCATTTACCGGAGCATCGTCCGCTTTCTTCGCATCCGAGCCATCCGTGGAAGGCGACGAAGCGTTGTCCTTCGTCGTAGAGTTTCCCGTGCTTGCGCTGTTCTCTACAGCATTAGATGACGCCTCGGTCGGGGACTTGTGCGAAGTCTCTTCTGCCTTCACTACACCACCATTTTCAACCTTCCGCTTCTTCGAGGCGTTCTCCGCACTGTCGTGGTGAGCACCAGACTTGTCCTTCTTGGATGAAGAGACGATGTCTGTGTCATGGTTCAGAATCTTGATCATGTGCCTACGAAGTGCGCTGGCGGTTTGCCCGACTGTGGAACTCAGGCTCTTGCGCAAAATAGCAATGACAGCTGCCAGACCTGACCGCTCCACGTCCGAGCGATACATCAAGGTCTCCTTAAACAGCTCTTGCATCATGCCAACCAGCTCGTCGTTGTTTCGTGCCGACTCCTTCGCATGAAGACGAGCCATCTTGCTAGCGAACGAACCAAGGTCGCCCACCTTGTAATCACCTTTGTCCTTTTGGTCTTGCTCTTCGGACCACCACCAAGTTTCTTCTTGGCAGCTTCCTCGGTCATCTCGCGAATGTCAGCCGACTTCACCGTTTTGTGAGGGACCACAAGTTCAATTTCCTTCTTCCTCTTGCTGTCAATTTCAGTGGTCAACTTGTGTGCCGAACCATTCGACTTCCCGTGCTTTGCTGTCGTCTTGAAAGTCTTTTGGCAGAAGCCGTCGCCGAATTGGCGTTGTCTTCCGCACCTTTCTTCTTTGGCGTTTTGCGACTGGCCACCTTTGCCTTAATCTCATCCTTGCTTAGTGCTGGTCCAGCAGCGTCTTCCTCCTCTTCTGGAGTATTCACAGGTGCGGGCTCCTTCTCCTTCTTAACTGCGCCTGTCGATTTCTCCGCTGCATCGTCTCCTTTGCTTTGCCTCTTCTTCTTTGCCGCTGCTGCCGCTGCCTTTTCAAGGGTCTTCTTATTCTTGCTTCCAAGTGGTCGGCCGGGCTTTCGTTTCGCTGGCGCAGGAGACTCAACAGCGGGCTTCTCCACCTTTTGGTCTTCTCCTGGGGCTTGAGGCTCAAGTTGAGCAGACCATTCGCTCTTTCTGTGATCGGCAGCTTCAGCTCTTTCTGCATCGACACAACATAAATCAGTCCCTCCACTTCCTCATCATCAACTTCCGCCTTCTCTCCAGTCACTTACATCCGCCAGCTCAATGGCCTGCATGAGCTTTGCACGGCGCTTGGGCGCCTTCGACTCCTTCTCCGGGTGGCCCTCGCGGTAGTTGAACTTGGTGTCGTCCCACGGCTCCATCATCTTGAACAGCACGGGCGCGTAGTTGTTGGACACGTAAAAGTACACGATGTACTTGACGTCCAGCACCTTGAGCGCCGTCTCCTGCAGCATCTCCGGCAGGCAGCGCGGGTCCGTGATGAGGCACGGCCAGTACGGGTAGCCGCCCATCTTGGCCCACATCACCTGGCCGAACTTGCCCTTCACGTCGTCGGGCAGCGCCGCCACCTTGTCCTCCACCTCCTTCTGGAGATCCTGATGCTGCGTCGGCTCCGGCTCCGGCGCCTTCTTCTTGCGGCCTGGCGTCTTGCGCGGTGTCTTGCTCGTCTTGGCGCGTTTCTTGGGCTGCTTCTCTGGCTCCGACTCGGTCTCCTCGCCGTCCACCGCCTTCTCCTTGGGCGCTTTGGGCGATGGGCTCGGCGGGCGGCGCTTGCGGGGTGTGGAGGCCTCGCTATGGGCTTCTACGGGGTCCTTCACGTCCACGTGCATGTCCGCCCCCTTCTCCTGCGTCGTGGTCACCGCCGGCGGCGCGATCTTGGCCGCGGGAGCCGCCTCCTGCTCGCTCATGGGCCGCTTCTCTCGCTCGCTCTGTCTTTGGCTCGGATTTTTCCTTGTGCGAGGCGGCGAGCGCGCCAGCCGCGAAGGACCTCAAAGAAATACCCAAATCAACGACCGATACCCAAAGGATACCACCCCAAAGTACCCAAAACTTTGGACCCAAGGAAAGGACATTGCTGACGAATCATGAACGGTCTTGCCATGCGCCAAGACCTGTTAAACATTTTCTTGCCTTCACCAGCATCACAGCTGTACTGGCACGGAGAACACCACCCAAGAAGGAAACGGCGAGAGTTGCCAGTCAAGCAAGCAGAGAAAGACATTTCTACAGACTGTCTCCACTCAGCGAACGTTGTAGCGTATTTATAATGGAGTGCCAGGCTAGTGATGCACATGCAGCATGACAAAGGAACAATAAAAACAAGTTGTCTTGAGTGTGTATTTCATACTCTGGTATGGGGAGTTTTAGGTCGCATTAACCAGGTGCCATCGCAAAACACCGTCGTCTATTCCATGCGTCCACGCCCGACAACACAGGAGCACGACACACGTCAAGGCTTCATCGTCGAAAAGAACTTTCAGAAATGTGCAGCATGGAGAGCTTGTGACTCAGCATCCTCAACACAGCTGACCGTCCATGAACCTGATGGGCAGGACGCTTAGTCCCAGCCGCTGGTAGCGGGGGCGGGGGCGTCCCAGTTGGCGGCAGGAGCCGCCGGCACAGCGGCAGCCTCGCCCGACCACTCCGTGTTGGTCGTGGCGGTCCACTCAGCCGCAGGGGCGGCACCAGCGGGGGCAACCGGCTCGGCGGCGTACAGAGCGGGCTCCGCAGGGGTCTGCGTCGCGTCGCCCCAGCCAGCACTGGCCTGAGCCTCCTCGGCAGCGGTGGCCTGGGCCTCCTCCGCCTTCTTGAGCTCCTCCGGGTCGCGGTACAGGAACAGGTCCACAACCACGTCCCACGGCAGAGCGCGCGAGATCGTGCCACGCAGACGCAGCACCTCACGGGCGAGCAGCCAGTAGAGCAGACCGATGGACAGCTTGCCCTTGTTGTTGGCCGGGATGGCCACGTCGACGAACTGCAGCGGCGAGTCCGAGTCGCAGAAGGCGATCACGGGCACGTTGACGAACGACGACTCACGCACGGCCTGCGAGTCGGTGCGCGGGTCCGTGATGATGAGCAGACGCGGCTCGCGGAACTGCTTGGTGATCTGGTTGGTGAACGTGCCGGGGGTGAAGCGGCTGGCGATGGCCTGGCAGCCAGTGTGGTGCGCAAACTTGAGCACAGCGCGCTGGCCGTACGGGCGGGCCGAGATGGCGATCACGTCCTCCGGGTTCTCCACGGCTACGATCACGCGGGCGGCGAGCATGAGCTTCTCCCACGTCTTGCCCACGTTGATGATGTGGATGCCGTCGTTGCGGCGGCGCCAGATGTAGTCCGCCATCTTGGAGTCGGCATTGCGCGTGCCGATGTGGACCTGGGCGGCCAGCATCATCTTGATGTCCTCCTCACGTTGCGTCGCCATGGCTGCAAAAGGTGCGATCGATTTCCTGGTCTTCTCAAAGAGCGATGAATTGTGCGGCGGGGCAATCATGCGACCCAGCTCCCGGCTCGACGTCCACCAACCAAAGGCTCAACTGCGAAAAACCTCGGGACTGTCGGTACAGTGTACCGCTGCGAGGCGCAATAAAACCTCGCAGTGGTACACTGTACCGGACATTCGTCCGCAGCCAATCACAGCGCCGATTCGCCCCACTTCAACTCTGGCGACGTACTGGGCAATGCTGTCGTCATGTGCTGTATCTTCCGGAGGGCATTGCACTCATGAGAGGGAAAGGCAGCGAGCGTCTTAGTTGCCAGTGTGGAAAACGCAACGGCCGAGGCAGGTGGAGAGAGAGATGGTCGGCCCTGAAGGCGGCGAGGCCAACGGCCACGGCTTCGACACGAAGCAGGCGGTGCGAGACGTTGTGGCTGGTGCGATGCAGCAGCTGATGGCGCTGTGGGAGCAATTTGGCTTGTCGGATAAAGAGCAGCAGCAGCAGCAGAAGGTGGTGGTGGCTGCGGTCGAGAAAGCCTGTGAGGCAAGAGTGAAGGCGTGGCGAGAGGAGGTGGAACACGCGACGCAGCGAGTGAGTGAATTGGAGAAGGAGATCCAAGCCATCAAGGTGCAGTTCCAGGGCAACGAGGTGAGTAGGTGGGTGTGGAATAGGGCTGCTGTCGCGGAACACACAGCTTACGATGGAGTGCAGTCGGCAGGATGGTGCATCGAGTCGCTGTCGGAGCTTCACGGAACGCATGGCAGGACGATACGCGACAGACTCGCAGCTCTGGAAATGGAGTTTAAATTTCTCGACAGTGTATGGGACTTGTCATGCTCTAGTGTTTGGAGTTTTTATTCCTTATGGTGACACTGAGGGTGTGTGGTAGGTTCGTAGCAGTCGACTCGCTGAGATCAACAGGCTTTGCGACCATTTGAACAAGCTGGATCACAAACTGGGCACTACGACTGTCTTCGTGCGTTCTCTAGTGTGGCATGATTTAATGCACACTGACGTTTTTTTCTAACCAGATTTTGTTGGAGTAGCCTCCAGGTGCAGATAATGTGACTGACCTTAGTGAACAGCACAAAGTGATGCTGCGAAACCTGGTTCAGAGCAGGTCGCGTGAAGTCGTACGGAATCTTCTCATACCACTTGTCAGGGTGATCATGCTCACAATGTCTAAAAAAATGGTGTGCGTTTAACGAACAGCGCACACGGAGAGCAACGCTTTTAGAGGCCGTGAGCGAGTGTGTGCATCTCGCACAGGAGCTGCAGATTGAAGCTGAACACGTTTTTAATGCAGAGATTGACACGCGCCTAAAGGTAGCGTCGTCCACCGCAAGATATATGTAATTGCTTGTTTTTCACATGTGGTGTATTAGCAGAAGAGAGATTTGTCAGTTGAGATACTCAAGAAAATATCGGAGAGGACTATCGAGTTGCGAGAGCAAAGACCAAACGAGAGGCACGCTTGGCGGAGATGCTCGGGCAGATCCACGAGCTATGGAGTGAATTAGAAGTCTGTAGACAAAGGTCGAAATGCTCGCGATGCTATGATCATGAGTCTGACACGATTAGTTGATTGGATCTAGGTGCCTGAACAAGAGCGAGAGCGTTTTCAGAAGACCGTTCATGGCTTAGGAAAGGCTGCAATTGCATCGGTAACGCTACATTCTATATGCTTCCTGGCGAAGTACATGTAACAAATGTTTAATCTCTTCTATCGCAGTGCAAGGCAGAGTTGGAGAGACTGCAACGCAGCCACAAACGGTTTTCCGCGATTATTGTCCAAGTTACCAGCTTGCGAGAAACAATTACTAAACACTGGGATCTACTAGGCTACAGCCTCGATGCGCGAGCATACTTCGCCGATATGATGAGTACACCTGACTCAGAGCTTTCGTACAAGATTTATCGAGCGCACGAGAAAGAAGCTGTTCGGCTGAAGCGCCAATTGTTCAGCATGAGGATTCTCACTAGCGTACGGTTGCAACTATGATTTTGAGTGGACGACGATGCTAATTAGCACTGATGATCTTTTTGTGGCAGTATGTCGTCAAACGCGAGAATATTGCCCAAGCTCGTGCAGAGTACTCTTTCTTTGAAGACTCATGTTCTCACGTTTTGTGAGTTTCTTACGATATCTATTGCTTGTCTTCACAGAAATGCCGTCCCTGACACGAAACTGCGCGTGAGAATTGATCGCGACCTACCAAGATACACAGCAATACTGAACGAGCGCATTGAGAAATGGCAGAAGGAGACCGGCTTGGTCTTCTGCTGGAAAGGTATCGCTCGTTGATAAGATATGTGTTGAAGTTGAAGTTGTCTGACACCCGCTCTCATGCGTGCAGGCCAACCGTACCTGGAGCTAATGCGACTCGCTGACAGCGAACATGATCAAGAGAGGAGCAATATTCGCGAGCTTCAGCCGACTGCAGCGCCACCGACTCGAGAGAGTCGAGGGCCTGGTCGTTTTGGCTTTCGCCGTCGCATTCAGGTAAGCTTGTGAAGCACGGTTTAAAGAGGTGTAACATAGGTATTGACACTGCATACACTTGAAACAGACTCGACACTCGATTGAGGAGCTTCGCGCTCCTCGATCTCCGAGCGTGGAGTCCCAGGTCCGTCTCCGCCGCTCGGACCCTCAACTCCCGCACCAGCACAGCTGGCGAAACTTCCTTCGCGATGCCGCCTCAACTTTTTCACGTCGACAGCGACCGTCATCGTAGGTGACTTGTCACCACAACATCATCCACACCACCAACCACGCTTTCACCGAAGAAAACAAGCTGGTGGCGTGAGAAGCACAGCAGCAGCAAGCAGCAGCGTTGTGCCCGTTATCGTCATTTTCTATCATCAACAATCAACACGAACATTCCTAAGTGAACATTCCTCCTTTCTAGCCAGTCACGTCGACCGAACGCTCCTCCTTCCCCACAGTTTGAAAGAAGATGCCGCGAGCGAAGCGCAAGCGCGAGGCCGAAGCCGAGGCCCGCCTCGCCGACCCGTACCTGCTACAGATACCGCCCTGCCGCTTGTCCGACCACCACCGCAAGAAGGGCAAGCACGCGCACGTGCTGCGCAACTGCGCCGACAACCCCAACTGCCTCTTCGGCCTGGGCGAGCGCCAGAGCGGCGTGTGGCAGGCCGCCAAACTCATCCGCCGCGTGTTCGGCGACGACCCGCGCGAGCGCCAGCGCGCTCAGGCCCGCAGCGGGCGGCCGCTGCCCTGCGGCCTGCGCAACTTGGGCGCCACCTGCTACCTGAACAGCATGCTGCAGTGTTTGTTCGTGAATTTGCCGTTCCGCCGCGCCGTGTTCGAGTGGGAGCCCAAACAGCAGCAGCAGGCCGTGGACAAGGAGCAGGAGCTGCAGATGCGCGCGCTGCAGAAGCTCTTCGCCCAGATGCAGCTGGGCAACGAGAGCTACTACGACCCCACGGAGTTCGCGTCCACGCTGTCGCTCAACAACGTGATACAGCAGGACGCGCAGGAGTTCAACAAGCTGCTACTGGCGCACTTGCGCACAATCCTCGGCCACTCGAGGTTCTCGAGGCATTGGGACCTGGTGGACCGCATCTTCCAAGGACAAATGAGCTACGTGACCAAGTGTCTGCACTGCAAGAACAAGTCCATGAGACCGTCGTCGTACTACGAAATTGTAAGCGGCTGCATATTATTTGTTTGTTTGGGTGTGTTGGAGCTGACGGGGAAAACGTCTTGTTCGTGACTGTCAGTCGTTGAATATTAAAGGTCATAAGAGTGTGGAGGACAGCATCGAGTCGTACTTGTCGGCCGAGGTGCTGGAGGGTGAAAACAAGTACTTCTGTGAGCATTGCGATGCGAAGCAGTGTGCGGAGCGATTTCTCGAACTGAAGCCGCGAGCATTACCACCCACGTTAATGGTGCAGCTCATGAGATTTGTCTACGATGCCAACGCTGGGCGGAAGAAAAAGCTAACGGTGAGGATTTACATCATTTTGCTTTTGAGGAACAATTGTCTTTTTGTCTTTTTGTGATTTACCTGACTGAAATATTTGTTGTGGATATATCCGTAGGATGTAATCGAGATAAGCGAAACGCTAAATATGACTGAATTGCTGCGTCGCAGTGGACACGCCGAGGCTTTTGAAGAGAAGAACGATGCTATCTACCGGTTACAAGGTTATTTGGATCACCGTGGGAAAAGTGCGCATGTGGGGCATTACACGGCTTCAGTTGCATATCCTAAAGGGAGTGGCAAGGCGGGGGTGGACTGGTTTGAATTTGACGACGCAGTTGTTAGCGATGCAACCACGTCCGACGCGGCAAAAGAACGCAGCCACGGCAAGAAGATACGTTCCCGTGATATTTACATGCTTTTTTATGTTCGTGATGATGAAGCCAGCCGTGGTGCCACCGTCGATTCTGGTTTTACCTATGGCAATAACGATGTCCCAGAGCCTTCTAGGGAATATATCGATGACGTACTGGCACTCAATGCTGCCTTTGACGCTGAGGTACACGAGTATTCTAGCAAGGTGAATGGTATGGAAACTCGAATTAACAAGCGACTCGACGCCTACAAACGTTTCTTCGAAAAGAGTCAACCGTTTGTGAGTGCATCCTCGAACGAATTCTATTGGGTAGATACCGAGTGGCTACATCGCTGGGTAACGGGTGAAGAGGAAGACAGCTCAGCAAGGACGTCCTCTATTTCTTCAAACACGGACGGGGAAACAACTGAATCCAACTCAAATGACAAAGAAGAGCAAGAAGAGACCAGGCGGGGCTTAACTGGACAAATAAGTGGCGATGATCAAACCGATGAGGAGTGCATGATTGTGGATCCACCTTCGAAAAAGGTGGTGGCGGTGAAAGAAGAGCATGGCGACGATGAAGGTTCTACAACTGAAAGTGATCCTAATGGCGCTAGCACGGAGGCAAATGAAAATGCTGACCGTGATGTCTCGGAGATTGGTGGCAAGTCTCCTCCATCGAATTCGCCTCTTACTTCTTCACCTGATGCTAATGTCGAACCGGTCGTGACTGCACCTACACAACTACGAGCTGATGCTATCCCTTTCTCTAAGCCGGTTGATGTGACTCCTCTCTGTTGCACTCACTCGAGTGGTTTTGACGTCGCAAACAGCACTGAGAAGAAGTCTGCAAACTGCACACTTCATTTTTCCCTGAGAATGCAACAAAGATGAAGCGAATATCAGCTAGGTTTCTTACGTACTTACAAGAAAGCTGCAGGCAAGAACGCACATCGGATGACGTGGTTTTAGAAGAGAAATCTGCATCGATGACGGCTTTTCAAGGGACCACGTATCGATGCCTCATCTGTGAGGGGCATTCCGCGACAAGCTCTTGAACAATGTTGATCGCTTAAATGAGGTAAACGAGGAAATCGCATTGCTAAAAGGTTTACCTGCAAGCGTCGCGGCAGCTGTGGCAACTGGTAGTTCTTTCCTGATGAGTCGAGCGTGGATTAACAGCTACAAATTCCACCTTCATGAGCTACACAAGGAATTATCTCACTCAGCTTCCAGCAGAAAAAGGTCAGGAAAGTGAGTACGCCTCAAAATCCGCCAGTCCTAATGTCAGATCCAGTACTAGCGACGCTACTCCAGTCGATGCAGACAGTCCAGAGCTCGAGCCTTGGCAAGAACAGATCAACGAGGACATCACATGTGTCCATGGCAACCTCTCACTAGAAAAGCGGAAGTATCGTGCTGTTACCGCAGAAACGTGGTCGTATTTCAGTGCCAAATTTTCGTATCGCGCGGAATTCCCTGAGGCGACGACCGAAACATGTGCACAGTGCCAGGCAGATGACTTCGTCAGCAAAGAGTGCATTCAGGTTGAGCGTGAGGTTCGCGACGATATTTTATCGGTTCCTTCCTTAGAGGCTTTGTATCGCCGAAAGCCGAACGGTGACTCCATTCAGCTAACCGACTTGTTCGAGCTGCCGCCTGCTGAGCACGGTCATGGGCTTGAAAGGCGTCATCTTGGACGAAGAAGGATGCCGCTCGACTGCCACGACGAATGTTTTTGGTGACACATCATTGGATGGCGCAGTGGAGAGAGTATATCCGCAATGTCGAAGAAAATACGCCTCCGGTTTTGTCGCTGTCGACTCTGTTGTGTCCGCACCAAAAATGGTGCTGCCTCCGGGGTTGTTAGCAGCGCAACAAGGACATCTTGTGGAGTCAAGCTCTTTGGAAGTAGAATTCGTCTCTCTAGACGAGATGCTCGCTCTCGTGGAGCGCTACGGCGACCCAGACGTGTCCTTCTACTACGGCCTGTTAGTCGATAGTTCTGACGACAAGGATGGCTGTGTTGTGTGGCGTCGGTGCTCTTTGGCATCGCTAATGTACGGAAATGAGAAAGCCGTAAAAAGTGGCCGATGCCCCGATGGCGTCATGCCTTTGGTGTGTCAAGACGCGAATGACGAGGGTATCACATGTGTGGAGTGCCAAGCCACTTCGGACAGAAGGCATCGCGACGAGCTGGAGAACTTTTCGAATCGCATCGTGAATGTGCAACAACTAAGTGACGATCAGCCTGTGCCAAAAACTGAGAGCTTGACTTCTGAGGCGAACACCTCGGGTCGGCGGAGGTCAAAGCGTATTCGCCCTGGTTCGGCGTGTACATGGCCCATTTCAGCTAACGCCACAGATACCGTCTACATGCTCAAAGCAAAAATCTACGCCGAGATCGACGCACTGCCCATTCGCCAGCGACTTTACTACAAAGGCGAGGTGCTGGAGGACTTTCGTACGCTGAAGCAGTGCGGGTACGTTGCATCGCTCACTGGAGTTGTCCAATGCTTGAACAGCAGGCTCACTTTTCTATTTTGCGATGAATAGGATCAAAGCTGGAGACGCCGTCTTCATGCGGGTATCTGAAGACAGTGCCGACGATTTAGTGCTGGACGAAAGCCAGGAGCGTGAGGTTGGGTTCGCGGACTCGGTCTTCCTCTCGCACGCGTTGTCCAGCAGCCCCAATCGAATACAAGACGTCATCGTTCCAGACACCAGTGGCGACCATGCCATGGCCGTAGCTCTATCTAGCACTCAGGAAGCTCGAGTATGGGTCTGCCCCTCCTGCACGTTCGTCAACGACGCCACGGACGACTCGTGCGAGATGTGCTCGACCGTGAACATCAAGCCTTGACTTCATATTGTGGTGTCAAAACATATTCTAAATCTAAATTACGAATTTACAGCGCCACAGATTCCTCACCTTGACCGCGATTGGTCTCCAGTCGTCACAATAGCATTCGGCACCAGTTTATTCAAAAATGGCGCACGTGAACGACGACGAGCTGGAGCAGAACTGGGCGGCCGAGGCCGTCGAGGCGTCCGACAACGAGAGCGTCATCTCCGCCGGCAGCGACGACGAGTTCGAGGAAGAGGCGGAGCTGGAGCTGGCCCCGACCAAGCGCAGTCGAGAGGAGGTGGACGTGGACGACGACGTCAACAAGGACGACGGTGCTGCCAAGAAGCAGAAGACGGAGGTGCAGGACTGAAATTTAGAACTCTTTTAGAAACGTTGCAGAATGTTAATCAATGGTGGTGTCATTATGCAGGATGCCAAGAAGCACGTGCACAACAGCAAAGGACTGCACTGCATGACGCCGGCTGAGCACTTTAAGATTCTGAATTCGGTGTATGCCAAGCACCGTGGCGGCCAGATGACGTCGTTGGAGCTGGCTGATGGACTCAATGGTGCAGGAGAGTTATGCTGATTTTTAGGGGTACTTGTGTGCTGACGGTGGTTGTGCATTTTGCTTGTAGAGTCGCACTTTGCGTCGCCGAAGGGGCTGGGCAAGCACAAGCTGGAGCTGCTGCCGTCGTACATTCACCACGTGGTGCCGGGATGGAAGCGCGAGTTTGTCGGCAAGGGAAAGAAGCGCGACAAGAGCCCATACATCCTCATTCTGAGTTCGTCAGCCCTGCGGGCCGTGGAGGTCCTCAAGTAAGTGCTTGATTGACGGAAGTTAGTGGCTGTGGGAAAATGTTTGTTGATAATGGTTGGTTGGCGCTACTACTAGGCACCTGGCATCGTTTAAGTGCCGCGTCGCCAAGCTGTTTGCCAAGCACATGAAGCTTTCGGAGCAAACGGACCAGCTCGCTAAAAATTATAGCCCGATTGCTGTGGGTACGCCGGCGCGCGTCAAGAAACTGTTGGAAACGGAGGCGCTGTCGTTGAAGCACACGACGCATGTGATCTTTGATATGGAGAAGAACAAGAAGCAGATGACCATTCTGGAGCTCAAGGACACGGTCTCGGAGATGGTGGACCTTTTGCAGTTTTATTTCATCCCTCACCTCAACAGTGGCAGCAACATGAAGATCATGCTGTACTAACGCACAACTGACGTACCAGATTTTCGCTGATAAAATACACTGGCCCTCGGCCTCCATGCAACCATAGAAGACAGGAGAGCCCGCGATTTATATTTTGATTCATGAGCGTCTAAAAGTATTGGTTGAGGAAGCTCAAGGTCTTCTCGAAGGCGACGAAGGTCACCGCATTTGCTGGGAATGCCCGCAGCAATGACGGCGAGATTCCGCGGTAGAATCGAATGGCGCCTCCTTCTGCGTACAGTTGTCGACAACAGTCGGCCACGCCCTTGTAGCGCGGCCTGTCCAGGCTGTCAGCCTGCATGACCGATTTTACCGTATCTATGGGGAATGTCACGAGCCAGTAGGAGAATCCGGCGCAACCACCGGAAAAGGCGATCGACTGGTAGGTGCGCAGGCTCGCCGTCTCCGGCGAGAGTCCCGGGACATCTTCCACAAACTTCTTAAGCAGCACGCGCTTACTTGATTCGTACGCCATGAAGTACATGGCGTTGCCAACCATTTCTCGCCCGGCAGTCGGCGAGAGACCTCGATAGAGTCCTCCAACTCCATTTCGACTGTACACGTCCTTGACGCACTGCCAATTGCTCACTCGTGTCCGAGTACCAGCATAAAGCGTCTGCATGCGGAGCTTGATGACCTCAAACGGGGTGTACAAAATTCCTTCCGTGAAGCCCGTGGACATCCCCGCCGCGACCAACGAGTGGTCCGGCTTGTCGAACATGTACTTGGAGTAGAAGTACCGGTACTGGCCCATGAGTCCAAACATGATCGACGCACTACATTAACCAGAAAACAACAAACAAAAACAAAAAACAACACGAAAAAGTGACCAATATCTCACGTTAAACTACTGCAACACAATTGCTATCTACAGCATTTATTGTAAAGGACGACAACTCGGTCATGATACCTCAAAGCGGATCGGAAAATCTGGGGTGACGCTCCCCGATAGAGCGACAGGACTCCTCCTTCCTTCACACTCTTTTGCAAACAGTCTAACGGGCCCGAAAACGCCTGCGAGTTGGCGTTCTGCGTCTGGATTCGGGCCTTGATCGTCTCCAGCGGGTAGCCCACCACCGCCTCACAGCCGCCGCCCATGATGCCGCTGACGAAATTCTTGGCCGTGACCACCGCTAGCGACTGCTCGAAATTGGCGGAAATTGGCGCCGCGTCGTGCGTCAACTCGCCGCTCGCGAGCTCCGAGGACTCGCATTTGGCCTCCAGCATCGCTGACGTGGTGTCAACTGCTCGAATGCGAAAATGATGCTGAGAGCGGTCGTGTTTTGTGCGGCCAAAGTGTAATTTTGACGTGCTAAACGTTATTTACAAGTTGGTTCGACCAATGAGAGAGCCAAATTTTGTTAAAACAAGGCCCGAGAAGATGTGTTCGTGATCGGGAATGTGCTGGTGGTCGAGGACGCGCGGAGTGTTTTCAAGACTTTGGCCATTGACAATGCGAGGTGCTTCGTGCGTGTTCCTTGGTCTTCCGCAATGAAAAGGATGCAAACCTTTAATGGGCGAACGACAGCTTTTATGAAGACTATCCGTTGGTTTGCATCGTTTGAGCACCACGCCGCTGCATAGTTTACTTGTTGTGGGCGGCACCCACAGCGTCGGCCACGTTCTCATAGCCGTCGGCGCGCAGTAATGCCGCCAACTCCTTCTTGGCACGTGGCACGGCCAGCGGACTCTCGTAGATGAGGCACGAGTACATCTGCACGAGCGAGGCGCCGGCGCGGATCTTGTCGTAGGCGTCCTTGCCCGTGGACACGCCACCGACACCGATGAGCGGGACCTCACCGTTCGTCAGCTTGTACATATCATGCAGCACCTTCGTGGACATGTCACGAACAGGCAGGCCGCTTAGGCCACCAGTCTCGACCTTCGCGGCGTCCTTGAGTGTGACTGGTCGGCTCAGCGTCGTGTTGGACACGACGAGGCCGTCGAGCTTCAGGTCCAGCGCCACGTCGGCGATGTCCTGCTTGTCGTCCTCCGTGAGGTCTGGCGCGATCTTCACGAGCAGCGGGATGGGACGGTTCTCCTGGGCGGCCACCTCATCGCGCGCCTTAAGCACTCGCACGAGCAGGTTCTGCAGCTGGATCTTGCCCTGCAGCGTCCGCAGGCCAGGTGTGTTGGGCGACGACACGTTCACGACCAAGTAGTCGGCGTACTTGCCGAGCGAGTAGACGCCCTGCACGTAGTCGGCCGCAGCGTCCTCCGTGGTCTTGTTCTTGCCCAAATTGACACCCAATACACCAGCGCGATGTCCCTGTCCGGGCGCCGTGCGCTTCTCGCGAGAGGCCACGTACCTCTCCAGTCGAGCCTGCACAGCGTCCATCCCCTTGCTGTTGAAGCCGTAGCGGTTGATGACGCCCATGTCCTCGTACAACCGGAAGACGCGGGGCTTGGGGTTGCCCGGCTGTGGCTTGGGGGTGACGCTGCCGATCTCCACGCAGCCAAAACCCATGTCCAGCATGCCCTCCATGGCCTCTCCGTCCTTGTCGAAGCCCGCCGCAATGCCCAGCGGGTTGCTGAACTCAAGTCCGAGCGCCTTGACGTGCAGCAGCTCCGGGTCCGTCTCTGGGTCCTTGGGCGTCAGGCCGAAGCGCGCGCATTGCACGGCGATCTGGTGCGCCGTCTCGGGGTCGAACAGCCGCACGACGGGCATCATGGGCCCAGCCAGTTGGCGGATGGCCCACTCGTGGGGCACGACGCCGTTGGCGGCAGCCACGACGGCAGCACCAGCACCGCCACCTACTGCGAGGTACGCGGCCGTGTGGAAGCGCGAGCCCTTCGGCTTGGCGGTGCTGAAGGCGCGGCGGGCGGTGGACGTAGCTGCTCGCATCTTGGACAATTGAAAAGTGACTGCTTTCGTGGCCACGGCGACAGGTATCATCTGTGTATGTCGATATCGAATTCGAGAACGTCGTTTGTCTAGTTTTAACAGATCGTGTTGAGAGAGGGATATATAGAGGAGTATCGACGTAGAGAGGGGTTCGTCTCGTCTATGTGCAGAGTGGAGCGAAGTCGTGTGCGGTTGGGTCATTCGCGCACTTCGCCAAGCAGAGCAGGAGCGACGCAAGGAGCAGCCTGGAGGCTATGGCGGCCACGAAGAAGCGCGTGTCGTATTTCTACCACCGTATGTGGCATCAAGTTGCTATTCGATAGATGTGCTAGTTGGCCACAAAGACCCCGCGAGACGGAGACGGCTGGATGGGAACGGAGACATCTCCAGACCCTTTCGCGGACTTTGAGCTCGCGGCGCTTACGAATCGAAAGGAGGCACGAGGGGACGGAACTGACACGAACCGATTGACTGTGTGCCTGTGTAGCCGAGGTGGGGCACTTTTACTATGGCGCGGGGCACCCGATGAAGCCGCACCGCATGAAATTGGCGCACCATTTGGTGGTGAACTATGATCTGTACCAGAAGATGGACATTTTCGTGAGTGAAGCTGCAGAGTGAAGTGAGGAAGGGGTTGGAGGACTGATTGAGGAAGTGGTGACTGCTGTAGGAGCCGCATTGGGCCTCACCCGATGAGATGAAGGTCTTCCACGCGCCCGATTATATTGAGTTCCTGCAGCGCGTGAGTCCGGCGAATCAGAGGGATCTGACCATGGATCTGACGAAATGTGAGCTCGGCTGAGCAGTTATGAGCACTTAGAGGGGGTGATTTATGGTGGAGTGAGTGGACTGACTGTGGATTGTGCTGACAGACAATTTTGGCGAGACGAGTGATACGGACTGCCCTGTATTTGACGGCGTCTTTGACTTTTGTCAGATTTACACGGGAGGCACATTAGGTGCGTGATGAACGTTTTGCTGGCTGACCTTTTGAAAGCAGGTTTACTAAATAATGCGTGGGGATGAACAGATGCGGTAGCCCGCCTGAACTTTGGGTTGTGCGATATCGCAATCAACTGGTCCGGAGGTCTGCATCATGCCAAGAAGGCTGGAGGATCAGGCTTCTGCTACGTGAACGATATCGTGCTGGGTATTTTGGAGTTGCTGAAGTGAGTGCTCTTGTGGCGGAAAAATGGGATGTGTGTTGTAAAGCTCATCGCATTTATTGCATTTAGATACCACCCGCGGGTTGTTTATATTGACATCGATGCACACCACGGCGATGGCGTCGAAGAAGCCTTCTACGTTACGGATCGTGTGATGACCGTGTCGTTCCACAAATATGGCGATTACTTCCCTGGAACGGGAGATATCAAGGTTTGCTGCTTGCCTCCTGAACTTTTTGATTAATAATAATTTATATTTATGAGTGTGCTGTTCCGTGAACTTACAGGATATTGGCGCTAAGAGTGGCAAGTACTATGCGGTAAATTTCCCCTGCACAGCGGAATGGATGACGACAGCTACGAGAGCATCTTCAAACCCGTGATCGAAAAAGTGTTCGAAACGTTCTGC
Organism: Phytophthora constricta; assembly: GCA_011947335.1. Taxonomy (NCBI): domain Eukaryota; phylum Oomycota; class Peronosporomycetes; order Peronosporales; family Peronosporaceae; genus Phytophthora; species Phytophthora constricta. The sequence continues at coordinate 28,406 of JAAVTI010000614.1, read as the reverse complement.
CCCACAGCAGTGGTTCTTCAGTGTGGTGCCGACTCCCTGACTGGCGATCGTCTGGGTTGCTTTAACGTGACTACGCGGGGCCATGGCGAGTGCGTACGATTCGTAAAAGCTTCGGGCTACCGATGCTGGTAGTTGGTGGAGGCGGTTACCGAATCCGCAACGTTTCTCGAGCTTGGGCGTACGAGACCTCGATTCTCGTGAACCAGGAAGTTTCGAACAACATACCGTACAACGACTACTTCGAGTTCTACACGCCGGATTTCAAGCTGCATCTTGTGGCTGACAAGGATATGAAGAACGACAACACCAGGGAATATTTGGAAAAGCACAAGTAAGTGTTGCATTTGGGATGCCACATCGCATGGGTAGGTGATGCTAAGCGTCTGCGTGTCACTTAGGATTAAGATCTTTGAGAACCTGCGCACAATCACGGGAGCTCCCAGTGTGCAAATGCAGCAAGCGCCACCTCCTCGCATGCTGAGGGAGGAAGACGAAGATGCCGCAGACCCGGATGGTCGCACCGAAAACGATGGCAAACACCAGCACGAAGCCGAGTTCTACCACGATGAGCAGGTAGGCAGCTATTGGGCAAGGATGCTTTCGTGTGAATTGATTTCTTAACGACTATCATGATGTTGTGTAGGACCAACACGGCAACGAGGACCCCGAGATGGACACACATTCGGATACGGCGGCGCCTGACGTCGTCCCCATGGACGTGGATAACTAGTCAAGTAAATAACGTCCAGCCTCATTAAAACGGCACCGAACCACTACTTTTGCTATTCGTGTCACTGTCTACATCTTCACACCGGTGGTAAGTGTCCTCCACGATGTGAACCAACGGGATATCCTTTGTTTGGCTGGTGGTTATTGACACAATTATGCTCAACCTTAAGCACCTCGCGATAACCTACGCCTTCAAATTCCTGCACGATGTTGAAGTGCTGTGACGGGGCAACCTGACCTGTGCATAACAGCGGAGGCGAGATTGGACGAACGCATGGAACGACGAGCTTCACCACAATCGATAGGACGAACGTCCCAGACAGCGCGAGCAAGTTGGTGGCAGGCAGCATTGGCAGTCCAATTGCACAAGACCCCCACCAAGCTACTTGCAAGCTGCGAACTTCACTTTGAAAATGTCCACCACCCAACTATGGTCACATTTCGAGCGAAACCATTGCGACCACCAGCATCAGGTCGAACTGCCCTCAGCAACCAATATGCGGAAGCCGGTCAATCCATTGCCAACGCCGTACATTAATGCCTGACCCGCTTCACACCATTTCCGAATCACCTCGACCAGATCAGAGCTCACACCTCTCTGCAGTTGTAATGTTTCGTCCCTCACTAAATTCAAGGAGTTCCACTACGTCACTGTGGGCGGTGATTCCAGTGGGTGCGTGCTCGCCTATCGGTTGTGCACCGACTTGTCCAATTCCGTGCTGCTACTGGAGAACGGACTCAAGGACCGCGGGTTGTTCGACTCCATCCGACACGCCATGCTACCGGTGAACCTTGTCGACGACTGGTACAATTGGAACTCCGTGACGGAGTCGCAACAACATTTGGATGGACGCTGGCTGTCCTGGCCTCGAAGTCGAGTGCTCGGCGGCTCGTCGTCGATTGACGCGATGATCTACAACCAAGGCCATGTACTGGACTATGAAGAGTGGCAGACATTGGCCGTGAAGGATGGAGTTATGCCCCGCCTGCCGTGGTTTCAGACGCACGCGCTTGGTGCTAATGAGTATCGAGGTGGCGATAAGCGGCTTCACATGACACGGCGAACGCTGTCGATTCACCCAGTGCCTCAAGCATTTATTGATACTTCTGTCCAAGCGGGGTATCCGTCATAGTAGCGAGCGATGCCGTGCCTCAGCTGCATTCTTAACTCCGACTGTGCTGTCCCGGTCCTTACTGATACCTTCCTAAGCAAGATCGTGTCTGAGGGCAAAAGACCGAGATCCGACTCGAATCCGAGCCGAAAAAGAGGTGATTATGTCGAGTAGGTGATGAAATCGCCTCAATTGTTGACGCTGTCGGGGGTGCGACGTATAACACTTCAAGGAGGTGAGCGTGCATCACCTTCCGGCCGTCGGACAAAACATGGAGGACCTACCTCTGCAAGAACCACTTCCCACATAAGATGTGGTCGGGACCCGGCATCTCGTCGCACATCGAAGCTGGTGGATTCATTCGTGTGGCAATTCCTTCAGATGAGCATGTTCTGCGAGACGGCCACCGCATTACGCTGCACTTGTGCGACGCTGCGGATGACGAGCTGCGGTTTCGTCAAGCTGCGTAGCGCCAACTTTCGTGAACCTTATCATCCAGCCGAATTAGCTGCTGACCACGGATAACGACCGCGTGGACCCTGGCAACGGCGTGCACTTGACGCGTGAAGTGATCAAGCAAAAAAGCTTTTGACGAGTTTCCTACCTTCCCGACTGCAAGCCGACGTAGAAATCGACGCTGCCACCGACTACCATCCGTCTAGCACAAATCGCGTGGGTAGCGAGAAGGATGCAAATGCGGTTGTGGGCCCCAAACAGGAATTCATGGATTGGAGGTCGTTATTACATCAATCATGCCTACAATGTGAGTGTCAATCATGGTCAAAAAGATATGCCGACATCATCTTGGGAAAAGAGGCATTGCCCAAATCCAACGTGCGGGTTATGAGTCCAAAAACTGGGAACCGCCCCAGAGTGATCGAGACACGCCGAAATCAGTTTGCGCGTGACGGTCAATCCTAAGCAAACCAAATTGGTGCCATTTTCTTTCCCGTTAATTTGTGTCCTGGTCGGACGTCCGACCGCAAGACTTTTTTACTCTCAGGCTCGCTCAGTCCGTTTCCAACCAAGCTCAGTTCGCATTTTACAACCAAGTTCAGAAATGGAGTCTACGCAACCAGCTCAAATATCTGCAGGTCTAGCTCCTATCGAGCAGCGGCAGTACCATCCGCTCCTATCGAAGTTGCAGCGACCCGATCTCGTGAGCACACAAGGGTTTATCAACGGAAAATGGGTGGAAGCCCACAACAACGACCATTTCATTGTTACCGGTACTCGTAGATTATGTGGTCTATTTTGCTTTAGCAAGATCGTTATGTGACCATGTTTGCATACGGCAGACCCAGCAACGGAAGATGAGATTGCGAGCGTTGCGAATATGGGGAAGGATGACACATGTGATGCGATTGCTGCCGCAAGTAAAGCTCAGTGTCAGTGGAAGAAAATCACGCCCCCGGTAAGATAATTCTGGTGAAATTACTTCCTGAGGAATTCGGACGGTGTCGATAGGTAGTCAATCTTATCTGTCTACCTTATGCTTTGACGTATTCTGTTGATTTGTAGATGCGAGCAGACCTGCTGAAAAAATGGGCGGCAGCTATTACCAATAATGCTGAGGACCTGGCTCTGATAGGGGCTGTGGAGTGCGGTAAGCCATTGCTAGAAGCCAAGTGGGAGGTCGAGTTTACTGCTGGCGTGGTGGAGTATTTTGCGCACGAGATCGTTCGCTCCAGTGGATTCCTAATTTCGCCGTCAGAACCCACTCAAAAGATCATCGTCACGAAGGAGCCTGTGGGTGTTTGTGGCATTATTACACCTTGGAACGTCCCGTACGCAATTTTGGCATTGAATTTGGCACCTCCTCTCGCTGCTGGGTGTACGACGGTGGTCAAACCTGCGGGTGAGACGCCGCTAACGATGCTAGCACTTGCAAAGCTATCAGTCGAAGTGGGGTTTCCACCTGGAGTGATCAATGTGGTCACTGCCTCACGCGCTAAATCGGAGGAAGTGGGTCGTGTCTTGACTTCACACAAGGAAGTGCGTCAGATCTCGTTCGTGGGGTCGACTCAAGTCGGAAAGTGGCTAATGGCTCAGTCTTCCTCAACTGTGAAGCGGGTGGCGCTGGAATTGGGCGGTAATGCTCCGTTCATTGTTTTCGAGGATGCCAGAATGGACCAAGCGTTGGACGGTCTCATGAAGACGAAGTTCTTGAATACGGGTCAGGCGTGCATCGCTAGCAATCGCATTCTCGTGCACTCAGTCATTTACGAGGAATTCACCTCCAAGCTAGTTGCTCGCGTTAAGAGTCTCAAGATGGGAATGCCCCTCGAGCACGGAGTGCAGATCGGACCACTTATCGGACCCAATGCCGTCAAGAAAGTAACGGAGCTTGTGGACGACGCCGTCCAGCAAGGTGCCAAGGTGCTTGTCGGCGGTAAAACAAGCGACCTCGGCAAAAACTTCTATGAGGCGACTGTCTTGACGGACGTGAACCAGTCGATGCGCTTGTGGAGCGAGGAGATTTTCGGTCCAGTGATTCCGCTGTTCACGTTTTCAAGCGAGGACGAGGTGGTTCGCAAGGCGAACGATACACGGATGGGTTTGGCTGGGTATTTCTACACTCAAGATGTAGCTCGCATTGTCCGTGTTGCTGGCGCGTTGGAGTGCGGCATGATCGGCGTAAACGGTGGACTGGTGACCCATGTTGGAGCCCCGTTCGGTGGCGTGAAGGAGTCTGGAATCGGTCGTGAGGGCTCACTGGAGGGATTGAATGAGTACTTCGAGACCAAAATGCTGTGCGTTGATGGCGGCTAGGCGCTGTTACAGTCCGTTTTGGATATGCTTGCGCCAGTGAGCCTGTCCCTGTTGCTAATTTGTTGCGACTCTTGCTGCGATGCTCGAAGTTCGAGTCATTCATGCTGTGCGAAGAAGCCATACCTCGAGGTGCATTCCAGGTGCACGTCAGTGAGCCGCTGAACAGAGGTGGCTAGGATTGAAGTAACGCGGTACTCATGATTCATGAATTGCTAATGTTCTTGTATATCGGTGAGGTGAGCCCACTTGGTCCATGGATTATTTGCCTACGCAGGATATCACTTTGGTGGCACCTGGGTGTGCTGGTCGACTGATTCAGCGTTTCAGGCTGAAACTTCCCGGCGTGCCTTGGCCTTTATCAACAACGTCTTCTTCATCTACTGCTCACTTTCATTTTCGCTTACCAAGCCTCGAGTCATCAATTTCGAGTCCTCAACCACGATGAAGTTCTTGCTTCCCGTCACTGCTTTGGCTTTCGGAGCAACCATTCAAGCTGCACTGGGTGCGGCTGAAGAGCTCGAATTCACGTACAAGAGTGATGACGACTCTGCTTTAAGTCCATCGGATTGGTCCGAGGGTTACTCGGACTGCGATGGTTCCAGGCAGTCACCTATCGACATCTTGGAGTCCTATTTGTGCAGCGTGTATGTGCCAGCTCCGTGGACATTCGCTGGTTCCTGTCCTCACTATAACATGACGGAGAACTCCGAGTCGTACAAGGCTACGGTTGACGGTGGTATGTTAACATTGTTTGGGTGCCCTCGCGATATTCATGCTAATGGGTCAGTGCTGTTGACGTAACTAGGTGACTGCACCGTCGCAACGAATGGGAAGATGTACAAGTTGGCCCAATTCCACGTTCATACGCCTTCAGAGCACTTGATCGATGGTGAGGCACTTGACGGCGAGGTTCACTTCGTACACAAGACCGAGGACGGGTCGGCAGCTCTTGTGATCGGTCTTTTCCTGCAGAAAACGGATACTGCAGACACCAACCCGGCGGTTGCTACCATTGTGGACGCAATGAGCAACGTCACCGCGAACACGACGATTCCCATGACATTGTACGTTAACTTCTTGGTAGCATGCGAAAAGAACGCCCCGGTTCATTTGGTGTTGTTGTATCTGTTTCTGGTCTATAGGGACTCGTATGCTGAGCTTATCGAGACTTACGCTGAAGAGGGTCATGTCTTCAACTATCCTGGCAGCTTAACGACGCCGCCCTGCACCGAATTCGTGGACTGGTGGGTCGTACGCAAGCCCGTTGCAATTTCGACTGCCCAGTACAACCGCATTGTCTCAAACCTAGCCGAGCTAGACATCACCAACGACGGAGAGAACGCTCGACCGGTGCAGCCTCTAACGGGCGCACTGTCATTACCTACAACTAAAAGGGCTGCGTAGCCTCCCACTCAAGTCTAAAGCGGTTAACAGACTTTCCAATCCCGTTCCCGTACGAAGTATCACTTGTCCCAGCTTCTTACCGGGTCTATTCTCCCGTCTTGCTAGCATAGATCTTTGTTCCTCATTTTTAAATCTGCCAGCTCAAGTGACAATGCATTCTGCTGGAAAGTCATCTGAACACCATCGAGTTGGACAAGTGCTTCGGTCGCTGGGGAAACCGGACCTTGTCTGCTCGAAAGGATTCGTGAATGGTGAATGGATTGAAGGGCGCGGGGGTGAATATTTTGCCGTCGTTGGTAAGTGAATTCCTACATAACACAAGTTTTGACTGTAATGCTTACAAAAGCAATTGAAATATATGTGACGCAGATCCTGCTACGGATGAAGAACTTGTGGAAGTTGCGAGCATGGGGAGGGAGGAAACCCGTGAAGCTATCTCGGCTGCATTTGTGGCGCAGCGGCGATGGAAGTCAATGACCCCAATGGTAAGTATGCAAAACCATTGCTCGTGATGCACCTACCAGGTGATCTCAAGCCTTGACTGACTGTACACGATGGGACTCGGTGTTGGTTAGGCCCGTTGTGAGCTGATAAAGAAGTGGCATTCTGCTATTGTGGAGCATGCCGAAGACCTCGCGGTGATTGCATCTTGCGAGAGTGCCAAACCACTGTCGGAAGCGAGGTCGGAAGTTGCTTTTTCTGCTGGAATCATCGACTATTACGCCCATGAAGTTGTTCGTAGCAGTGGCTTCATCATTTCTCCGTCTGACCCTAACGAAAAGGTGTTAGTCTTGAAGGAACCCGTTGGTGTGTGCGCTATCATGTCGCCGTGGAACTTCCCATACGCGACGGTAGTGCGAAACTTAGGACCATGCGTGGCCTCTGGCTGCACTGCTGTCGTAAAGCCCTCGGGAAAAACTCCGCTATCGATGCTCGCCTTAGCAAAACTTGCTGAAGAAGCAGGCATCCCAGCAGGAGTGATCAACGTGGTGATAGCCCCACGAGGCAGCCACTCTGGAATTGGACAGGAATTGACCGAAAACCCCGACGTGCGTCTGGTTGCCTTCACAGGCTCGACCCCTGCAGGAAAAAAGCTGATGCAGCAGTCAGCGGAGACCGTGAAACACGTCGTACTGGAATTGGGTGGCAACGCGCCGTTCATCGTCTTCGAAGATGCAGATATCCAGAAAACGCTAGATGGACTCATTGCAGCTAAGTTCCGCAACAGTGGACAAACGTGTGTGACGAGCAACCGCATCTTCGTTCACTCAGCCATTTACGAGGACTTCACCGCCAAGCTAGTTGCTCGCGTTAAGAGTCTCAAGATGGGATTACCTCTCGAGCACGGAGTGCAGATCGGACCACTCATCGGACCCTCCGCCGTCAAGAAAGTAACGGAGCTTGTGGACGACGCCGTCCAGCAAGGTGCCAAGGTGCTTGTCGGCGGTAAAACAAGCGACCTCGGCAAGAACTTTTACGAGGCGACTGTCTTGATGGATGTGGACGAGTCGATGCGCTTGTGGAGCGAGGAGATTTTCGGTCCAGTGATTCCGCTGTTCACGTTTTCAAGCGAGGACGAGGTGGTTCGGAAGGCGAACGACACTCCGATGGGTCTGGCTGGGTACTTCTACACTGAGGATTTTGCACGTATTTTCCGCGTTGCGGGCGCGTTGGAGTGCGGCATGGTTGCTGTGAATGCGGGAGCTGTGTCCAATGTTCAATCCCCGTTCGGTGGCGTGAAGGAGTCTGGAATCGGCCGTGAGGGATCCCCAGAAGGCCTGGATGAATACATGGAGTCCAAGATGGTTTGCATTGGAGGGTTGAACTAAGCTCAACTTATTGTAAGGGATCGACCGCCAGCGCATTGCTTATGTAGTGTTGTTACAAGCTGAAAATGATACGAAGAAGAAAGTGTGGCGAGTATTAAGCATGCAAACAAGTTCCTGGCACGTGACATTCAAACATTTTACACTCGACTGTTGGTGGATCTGGCGGTGGCCTCAGTCTTGAGTTTGCTTGAACATAATTAAGGTATGGTTCCCACGAGAGTGATCAAAAGATTGTTTGAAAATACAGTTCTTTGTCGGCGGCCCCTGTAAGCAGAGGCTACAAGCATTGACGGTAGGAGGAAGCTCAGCCGACATATACAATATATGGGAGCGTCAAGAAACAACGTCGAAACCACCGACACAATGACTTAAAGAACACCCTCTTGTAGTACAGGTAGAAAGAACCTTTTCAAGACAAGTGCGGCTGAGAACCGACGACAGATTACGGCAAGTCAGAGGCGTCAAAATCCCCAGTAATACATTGCGGAGTCATTCGGTACGCCACTCTTCCGTGACGATTGTGACGTTGTTCCTTCGCGACTTGTGAGGGTACTGGTAGGCTACCGGCGGTAGCAGTCTGTTATCCTAGCAAAGCACAGCTAGCAGATCATTCGTCGTAAGAGCGGGAGACACTACTACATGTACTCCCAGCCTTGCGTAACGAGCGAATGAACTAAACTAGCTGTTGCCTCACGAGAGTCCTTAGTAAGTATTACTGTATGAACCCGTCTGAAGTCGACCACGTAGACTTTGACGTGTCCGGTGCGATGAGGAAGCTTCACTTTCGTCTAGTACAGATGGCTTCATTGCACTGGTCGTTCGTGTGACTAAGCTCGAGGATCGAATATACAAAAAAGCTTGTCGTGGCGTGGCATGCTTCGTTGGATTTGTCAAAAGTCACTACATGTACATTAACACAACACAAGACAACACGAGCAAATCTCACTGCTGCGAACCTTGTGAGTCACGCTCGCAGCGGATCCCGTTGATGTCGCTCTGTCACCACGATATTCCTCACGCAGTAGCGACAACACCAACTTCCTCGAATTGTTAACAGCCTAGAGAGTCTCTAGTGGAGACTCGCGAGGATAGAAAGGATAATAGTCGCAATTGAAGATTGTCTTCACACCAAATCCTAGGATCGATGTGGTTGAGCGCCACATACATGAGAGACACATGTAGATGGCGCAGCTTCGCGTGTAGACGAAAAGCAACACGGACGCAATCCAAGCCACCAACGATAGTTTTCGCAGTGCAGTCGGAGTACGGACAAATTCCTCCTGGAAGCTCACTTTGTATTTTTCTCCTTGCCTCGCAACCCAGCCAACAATGCAAACTTTTGCGTTCCCACTCGTGGTGCTTGCCAGTCTCGCAGTAACCGTGGCCGACGGTGCTTGCACCGGACCAAACACACGAACGGAACCCCTGTCGGAGCTATTGTCGTGGATGCCACGGGCTCATATACTGGCAGCTTCCTGACTGTGACGGAGGGTGTCGCGAATCTGAACCCCAACACGACAGTGGAGCAGACCATCTTCGTGCAACCTGGAACCTACCACGAGCAAGTGCTGATTACACCGATGGCGGGCCCGCTCGTGCTTCAGGGCTACACGTGCGATACGATGGCGTACACAGCAAACGAGGTGACTATCACCCAGGCCAAGGCGCAGAAAGACATCCCAGCCGAAATCACAAGTAATCGCAACGACCTGACAAGTACGCTGCGCCTCAAGACGGACAATGTCAAGGTGTACAACCTCAACGTCGCCAACACGGCCGGGAACGTGGGTCAGGCGGTGGCCACCTTCGTCAACGGCACCGACTACGGTTTCTACTCCTGCAACCTCACTGGTTACCAGGACACCTTGTATGCCAACAAGGGCCGTGAGCTCTTTGCCAAGACGTACGTCAGAGGCGCCGTTGACTTCGTTTTTGGGCAGTACGCCCAGGCGTGGTTCGAGTCCTGCGACTTTGATGTTATCGGTAAGGGCTGCATCACCGCCAACGGCCGCACTAACGAGACCAACCCGTCCTGGTACGTTTTCAACAACGCCCGCGTGTTCGGCAGCAGTGGCAATGGAACGGCCTTCCTTGGTCGTCCGTGGCGTCCCTATGCCCGCGTTGTGTGGCAGAATAGCGAGCTCAGTGATATCATCAACGCGAAGGGATGGAGTCCCTGGGACGCCACCTCTAGCACTGACAACGTCTACTTTAAAGAGTTCAACAACAGCGGCGATGGTGCGAATACCGACAAGCGAGTGGCCTTTAGCGGAAAGCTGAACGCGTCGGTGGTCATTACGGACATTCTTGGCGAGGGTTACGCGTCCGAGTGGTGGGTTGACTCGAAGTACTTGTAGACGCCAAACTGATCCATTGAAGCAAGCAGGCAACCACGAGTTGACCGCCATCACGAGCTTCAGCCCAACTGTGTATCGTCGAACCATAAACCTTCAAATTTAGTTGTTGCATGCATCTCAGTCTTTTGATCAATCGCCATATCAACCTAACACACTAACCATCACAGCACTTTATTTTCACCCTCATAAATTTCGTGTATTTGAACTTAAGCAGCTCAATGATCACTTATCTCGTCTGATGGTTCACGTAGCGAAGCGCCAGCAACGATAAGAGACGAAGAATAGCAACCCACAGCACGAGGATGCCGCAGTTGTGCCAGATCTCGTTGTGCTTCACGAGGAACCTGACCTCCAGGTATTCTTTCACAGTGATTCCATCTGGAAGACTCGGTGGCGTGCCAGCCATTGTTTGACAACCACGCTCGTTACCATCTCCGCCATCAGGACACACACCGAATACGATAGCAGTGAGACTGGCAAAGGCATACTTGTGTGGAGTAATATCATGGAGCCACTTGTAGCCGCGAGGAATCGACACAGCTGGAGGGTTGTAGCCCGTGAACAAGATGCAGATTGTGTTGAGAAGCACCATGAACACGGAGGCTACCTCCAAGCTTGGCAGCAAGTAGCCCAGGAACTGACCGAAGTAGGCCATCAGCAGCACGATCACCGAAAGGTTCAACCAGAAAGTGAAGAATGCGGCCGCACCGGTGAACCCAACCATCGGGTAAAAATTGCCATGAACACCAGGGACGAGCCGAAGCAGTAGGGAATCTCGGCCAGCGTACTACCGACAAAGTACCAGAACGCATTGTAAGTTTGTGCGGCTCGCTCACGGTAAAACGAAGGCAATTCCTTGCAAGTAATGGGAATCACGCCGCTAAAGGTGATGAATGTCATGTTCACTGCACCCATGTAGATCATACCAAGGCCCGAGTTAACTCCCTGGTACGACCTGTACTCCGTGTCAATGTAGGCAATACCAAGGGCCAAACTCAGAATGATAGACACAATAATCCGTGTCAAGTTGTACGATGCCGTCCTCCAGTACATCAAGAAGAACCTTCTCGTAACGAAAACTGCCTGTGTAACATTGCCAGCAGCACGCTTTCGTTGAAATTCCAAAGCTGGCATCGACGGCGAGGGTCGTCCGATACCATCATGGTCGAGATTAACTTCCAACTGACGAGCTTGCTCACTTGTCTTGAACAAAGACACAAAGTCCGTCTTGTCTCGAGCATAATTGCCCACACCAGCACCGATCACCTCTAACATCCACGTCGCTGGATTGTAGCCCTCCTTCAGCTTCATAACACCGTCAATCGACTCAAAGTAGTCCACCATCTTCGACGCCTTCACACCCAGATCGCCGAAATACACCATCTCGCCACCGCGCTTCAGCAACAACAAACTGTCGAATACGCTAAACACCACTGTCGAAGGCTGGTGAATTGTGCACACCACAGTGCGACCTGTGTCAGCCACCTTGCGCACACCGTCCATGATCAACTTCGCAGACCGAGCGTCCAATCCGCTGGTCGGTTCATCCAGGAACAATACGCTCGGCTGCGCCGCCAGCTCCACGCCGATCGTCAGACGCTTCATTTGCTCCGTCGAGCTGCCGCGGATAATCTGGTCCGCGATCGGGTGCAGGTCCAGCAGGTCCAGACACTCGTTCACCGAGTCGAACTTCTGGCTGTCGGCCACATCAGCGTCCTGGCGCAGGAACGCACTGAACGTCAACGCCTCACGAAACGTGGATGCATCCGAGTGAATGTCCATCTGCTCGCAATATCCCGTGGCTCGGCGGATAGCAAGTTCGGTGGCCGGGTATCCGTTGAGCAGGATTTGTCCGCTAATCTTGCCTCCAGTCTTGCGTCCTGCAATGACGTCCATGAGTGTAGTTTTACCAGCACCGGAGGATCCCATGAGTGCAGTGATGGAACCGGGCAGTGCATATCCGCTGATACCCTTCAGTAGGTCGATGTCTTGTTTGGGTTGCGTGGGATTTAGGACGGAATACCACAAGTTCTTAAATGCAAGTGTGACTGGAGTGAAAGCGATATGCTCCACTTGTGTAACAGGAATCGATATAGCACTAGTTGTGGTGTGCTTAGCTGCGGCTGCTCTCGGCGTCGCCATAAGACTGTAATCAGCAGTTGATGTCGACGTTTCGACATTCTTGTCATCGTTCTTACTAAACGAAACATTCACTGTTTCCTCTCTTCTCCAGAATTCAAGCACTGCCCAAGCCAGAACCATGAAGAGGACGTAAATCGCGACTAAATAAACGACTCCCAGATACAGCCAAACTCGGCCTGTCGGCACGTCGAACGTACTCAATGAGTATTCACCCATCGTCATGCCATACGTTTCGCAGTAGTTAACGCCATTGTACTCACACACGTTTAATTTCGAGTCTGAGTACTGGTTCACAGCGGCAGCACGAATTCCCCAAGCTTGTGGACTCATCCAGTACAGCCAGACTAACCAGTCCGGAATCCAGCCTTTGGTGATAACAAAGCCGCAGAACAAAGTTGATGAGAACAGCGAAAATTGACTGAAAGGACCAGCAACGTTCATGTCCGGCATCACGACGGCGAGGAAGAAAAAATAAGCCGCAAACATCATACTCGTGAGGAATATGATCAGCTCGAAGAAAACGTACCCCCTGCCGTGGTAACAAATCCACACATCCAATAGATAATGGTGCCGAAGATGAGAGTCTCAATCGCTGCCAGTGGAATCTGGCTCACCGAGGTCGCGAGAACAAAAGACGACGTCCGGAAAAAGTTTGACCCACGCTGTTTGTTGAACACGTCACGGATTGCCATGAACGTCGGCACTTGAGCGGACTGCCCCAATGTGACGAAGTTGATTGCCACGTAGATGATACCAATGACCACTTGTGCGTCCGTCACGTCGAACTGATAGAACGTGCTCGCGTTCAAAACGCCAAGTACGATCGACATCAGGAAACGGCTTTTCAATAAAGCGGTGTTGCGGAGTGTGACCTTCAGCTGACGCCGCATTAGCGTCAGTGTGCCATCCCAGAAGTTTTGATGAAATACTGGGCGAGGGTCCATGTGCTTCTGCTGGTCCGCAGTCAGCGCCGGGTCTTGAGGAGAATCCAAGACACTTATCATTTCTTCACTGAAAGGTGACTCGCTGAAGGACTTCGCGAATTCACTTGGTAGTAAAGGAACGATACCCACTGCGTACTGGTGCTGCTTGTTCGTGCCGAGATCTAACAAGAAATCCGCCACATCGCGATTCAGTGGGCACTTAAAACCCAAACTTTCGAAGTACCCCAACGCCTCCGCTCGAGGTCCATGGTACATCACATACCCGTCGTTCAACAAGATCACGTCGTCAAATAGCTTGAACACTTCGGGCGACGGCTGCAGCAACGATATCACGGCTGTTTTGTTCAGTATCTTGGCCATGCTGCGCTGCGTCGAGATGATGTCGAATGTCGCGGCGCTGTCGAGGCCCGTGCTGATCTCGTCCATCATCATGACAAACTTGTTGCCAAACGCCATCTCGCCCGTCGTCACACGTTTACGTTCTCCGCCCGACACGCCTCGCAGCATGGCATTGCCGAGGATGGTGTTCTGGCAGTTTTCAAGACCGAGCTGCTGGATCACGACGTCCGGATGGTGTTTGTACGTGGCTCGAAGCACGTCTAGTGCAGCTTGGTTCTGCTCGGGTGTACCATACGTATACAGTCTCTCCTCTCGCTTGGGCAGATTTCCACCGGTACAAGCATTGGCGAACTCGAGTGTCTCCTTGACAGTGAGCGTCGGGAAATGCTTGTCATGCTGGTCGACAAACGATACAAATTGTGGAAGTCGACTGCGAAGTTCGTCCTGGGAGACACCGTTGTACGTCACCTCGCTCTCAATGCTCACTCGCTTTCCCTTCGCAAACCTCCCGCTCAGCAGCTTGAGCAGTGACGACTTGCCGGAACCTGGTTGACCCAGCACCAACGTCATCGTTCCTGGCCGCAGCACCCCACTCACATCCCGGAGGATGTCCTTCTTCATTACGTGCTTCTTGGAGTTCAAACGAACGGCAGCCATTTTGATGGTGTTGGCAATTGTTGGCAGCTCCACCTTCGTCTGCGTCTCGTCTTTCATCACAATGTCGGCCGAAATCGACACGTTTCGGAAACGCACCTCCATCTGCGGCAGTGGCTGTCCGAGCGCGGGTTGCACCCGTTCTGCAATGTGCTCATGCAGTGCCAATGATCCTTGCACCATGAGAGCCCTGCCGCTTTCGTATCCAATGACGGACGTTTTGTCGAGGTTTTTGGCTTCCTCCTTAGGTGACATTGGGGTTATCATCGTGTACGTCGCTGAGCTTGCTGGTAGTTAGCAACGATTTCTGTTGGTATGTCTCGAAGTCTACAGTGTCGCTTGAGCAGTAGTCGAGAGCTTGGAAATTCAGGAATGAGAGTGCGGTGATCGATGCATTCCGTACAAGCGCCGCGAATCGTGTGCTGCATCATCACTGTTCACGTGGTGCCATTGGTCCGTACTGCATAATCGTTGCTGATTATGAAGCAGCACCACAAGATTCCAACGGACGACGACTGGAATCCTCGACATTAACATTACATGTTTGGCTTGCAACGATCAGAATCTGCCACGATGCTTAACCAAAACTACATCCCGATAATTAACTAGCAGCACAATCTCAACGAAAAATGCCTCGAAAACTTGTGTTGTATATCGTTGAGTTCGTACACAATGCACCCATTTTTGGCATTTGACTTCTACGTAGTCAAATTGCGACTGGTCTGACTTCGCTGAAGTCAGAACAGGGCTCATTAACGGCCAAACCCGGTACGAACATGAAGCTGCGCATCCTAACGTTCAACCTCTTCTTCGACGAGGTGGCGCGCTCCCTGCGCATGAAGGCGATCGGCCGCCTGGTAGAGCACGCACGGCCGGCGGTCATCGGCTTCCAGGAAGTCACGCGCGAGGCGCTGGCGATGCTCAAGGCGCAGGTAAAGCTAATTTTACAGGCGTGGGTTTATTAACCTGGGTGCTGGTTTTTATCGGGTTTTATTGACCTCTTGTTGGGTTTTATAAATGCAATGTGGGTTTTATTCAGCGCTGGGCCCAGTACTACGACTGCAGTGTGGACACTGCACCTCCATTCCAAGAAACCTATTTCGTGGCACTATTTAGTGCGTTGCCGGTCAAGTCATTGGAGACCCACCCATTCGCCAACACCGGGATGGGCAGAGAGCTGGTGTTGATGCAGGTGGAGCCGGTGCCAGGCCAAACGCTCTTTGTGGGGACGTCTCACTTGGAAAGTCTGCCACAATTTGCAGGACCTCGGGTCTCACAGTTGAAGGAGAGTCTCACATTGCTGAGGGACCGGGTAGTCAATGCTGAAAGCGACGACGGTCTCCGAATTGGCGACAAGAGATCTCGAGATCAAAGCAGTGGCGTGTGTCTCGGTGCCGTGTTCATGGGTGACACGAATTTGATGCGGGCGGACATGAAGCTGCTGGATCGACGTTTAGCGGCGTTTGTCGATGTGGATGTTGAACTGGCAAAGACCGGTAGATCGAAGTGTCGGATTTGTGGGGAGGGGATTGCTAAAGGAGCGGTGCGAGTGGGCAAGATGGCCAAGGATCAGGTCGCTGGAGGCAAGATGAGGGAGATCCGAGTTTGGTTCCATGAAAAATGTTTTGTTGATGCGGCGTCGACGACGGATGATGAAAGGAAATTGGTGAGAAGGAAGTCTGGTGAACTTCGTGGTGAAGAGTGTGAGGGTGATGATGAAGACGTGGACTTGGCTACGATGGGTCTGCCGGGTGGGTGGAAAGACCTCTGGTTGTCGGTGCCCGGTAACACAGAGGAGAATGGATATACGTTCGACGGCACACGCAACACGCTGGTGACGAGTCGTTCGTTTCGCAGTCGGCTCGACCGAATGTACTTCTATTCGGCCCCAGATAGCAATGAAGCAGCCTGCGTGCTCGACGAAATTGCCATTGTTGGGCAAGAAAAGATCGCTGACGGTTTATGGCCATCTGATCATTTTGGGCTTCTCAGCACATTTACGATCGGCGATGATGACACGAAGAAGAGTGGAGCTAGCTCTCAGCAAACCACGGGAAATTTTGATGATAAAAAGAGGGCAAGAAGAACAGATGCAGAGACGCATACCGGGTCTAAGCGGACACCAATCTCAATTGAGTGAACATCCGCGCGGTAATTTGTGTTGAGTAATTTGTGTTGAAACCAAACAACTCAGATCACGGTCTCGCCGCATTTTCCCTCTATTCCGAAGCACTCCGGCTGAACAAAAATCAAGATCCTTTTCAGCATGCGAGTGGATAACACAACTTAAACAAGTTGCGAATATGATATGCATATCGTCTACCACTTTTAGCGTTTCTGGTAGTTGATAAACTTCAGAGCCAGAAGTGCCAGCACGCGAAGAGCGACAATCCAGGCAACGACGATGCCAAAGTCAAACCATATCTCGCTGTGTGTGACTTGGAATAAATTCTCCAGGTATTCTTTTATCGTGATATTATCAGGAAGACTCGGCGGAGTGTCCGTCATCCTTTGACAGCCGAGTTTGCTGCCATCCCCGTCAATTGGACAGTCACCAAATATGATTGCAGCGATGCCCGAAAACGTGTGTTTGTGTGGGACGAACTGATGTAACCACTTGTATCCTTGTGGAATAGATCCTGCCGGAGGATTGAAGCCCGTGAACAAAGTGCAAATGGAGCCAATGATGACGGTGAAGATTGCTGCTACATTAATGCTTGGGAGTGTATATGCCAGCAGCTGCCCAAAGTAAGCTTGGACCAAAACCAACATTGTCAAGTGAAGCCAGTACGCGAAGAACTCGCTTGCACCGGTGAAGCCAACCATTGGGAAATATATCGCTAGGAAAACTAAACTCGCCCCGAAGCTGTACGGAATCTCCACGAGAGTCGAACCCGCAAAATACCAGAACTCGCTGTAGGTCTGCGCAGAGCACTCACGATAAAATGAAGCCCGTTCTCGATATGTGATCGGCAGGATAGCGTTAAATGTGATGTACGTGATGAACGACGTCGTCAAGTAGCTCATGCCCAATCCAGAGTTTATTCCTTGGTACGACGAATAATCACCGCCAATGAATGTGATACCAAAACAAGCGCCCACGATGACGGACACGATAAACCTCCAGTACAGGTCGAAGAATCGCTTGATCAGGAACCTCGCTTGTGCCAAATTGTTAGCAGCACGCTTCTTACCAAATTGTAGAGGCGGTAGTGTTGGAGATGGTCGAGTAACACCCTCACGGTCAAGGTTACCGTCCAACTGACGAGCTTGCTCACTTGTCTTGAACAAAGACACAAAGTCCGTCTTGTCTTCAACATCATTGCCCACACCAGCACCGATCACCTCTAACATCCACGTCGCTGGATTGTAGCCCTCCTTCAGCTTCATAACACCGCCAATCGACTCGAAGTAGTCCACCATCTTCGACGCCTTCACACCCAGATCGCCGACATACACCATCTCGCCACCGCGCTTCAGCAACAACAAACTGTCGAATACGCTAAACACCACTGTCGAAGGCTGGTGAATTGTGCACACCACAGTGCGACCTGTGTCAGCCACCTTGCGCACACCGTCCATGATCAACTTCGCAGACCGAGCGTCCAATCCGCTGGTCGGTTCATCCAGGAACAATACGCTCGGCTGCGCCGCCAGCTCCACGCCGATCGTCAGACGCTTCATTTGCTCCGTCGAGCTGCCGCGGATAATCTGGTCAGCGATCGGGTGCAGATCCAGCAGGTCCAGACACTCGTTCACTGAGTCGTACTTCTGGCTGTCGGCCACATCGGTGTCCTGACGCAGGAACGCGCTGAACGTCAATGCCTCGCGGAACGTGGATGCATCCGAGTGAATGTCCATCTGCTCGCAATATCCCGTGGCTCGGCGGATAGCAAGTTCGGTGGCCGGGTATCCGTTGAGCAGGATTTGTCCGCTAATCTTGCCTCCAGTCTTGCGTCCTGCAATGACGTCCATGAGTGTGGTTTTACCAGCACCGGAGGATCCCATGAGTGCAGTGATGGTACCAGGTAGTGCGAATCCGCTGACACCCTTGAGCAGTTGGATGGTTTGTTTAGGCTGCGCAGGGTCTGGGACGGAATACCACAAGTCCTTAAATGCTACTGTGACTGGAATGATGTTGTTCGTTAATGCGTGTGTAACCTCAGAAACTTGAATGGCAATACGCTCCGGAGCATACTTGGTTATGAGCAAACGCTTTGGAGACGTTGCGAGGGTGTAGGTTTCTGGAGATAACACCGTATCATCAAGATTGCTGCCAATATCGAATGTTACATTCGGTGGGCTCTCAGGCACCAGTACTCCAGGACGAACCATCCCATTGCCATGAATATCACGTAGCTGATCGCCAAAACAATGAGGCCAAGCCATAGCCAATAGCGCTCAGATTGCACATCAAACGTGCTTAGTGAGTACGCACTCATCGTCAGGCCGTACGTCTCACAGTTAACAAACCTCGGTAGATACACATTGAACGCTGAATCGGTGTACTGGTTTACCGCGATAGCACGAATGCTCCAGGTCATCGGACTGATCCAATATACCCATATCAAATAGTCCGGAATTTCGCCTCGGGTAATCACAAACCGGAGTGGACCGAAAAAATAAAAGCGACAACACAGAGATTGGGTTGGCAACGTTTAAGTCCGGACAGAGCACTGCCAAGAAGAAAACCAAGCACCAAGCATCATGCTGGAACGTAATCAGCTCAAACAGGAGGAACGCTGAAATTGTCGAGAGAAAGCCGCCACATCCAATAGATGATGGAGCCGAAAACCATCGTCTCGATTACTGCGATTGGAATTTGGCTGGCAGAGGTTGCCAAGACGAAAGATGAAGTCCGGAAGAAGTTCGCTCGCCGCTGTTTTTGAACACGTCTCGAGAAGCAATAAACATTGGGACCTGTGCGCATTGACCCATCGTCACGAAACAAACAACCACATATCCAAGGCCCATGACAAGCTGCGAATCGACGTCATCGAACTGGAAAAACGTGCTTCCGTTCAAAGTCCCAAACCGACAGAAATTAGAAACGACTCAACAGTAGCGCTCGATCTCGACCCATCAATTTCAGCTGCCTTGAATGAGCGTAGCAGTACCAGTCCAAAAACTTTGACGGAAATCGGGTAGAATATCCATGTACGCCATTTTGTCTTCGACCAACTTTGGGTTCACAGAATCACGCAACATTCCATCATACGCTTGTTAATATCGGACTTCTCAAACGCATCCGAAAACTCGATGGCCTCCTCGGAGCAGGGCCCATCATACTGATGTTGCTTGTTTGTGCTCAAGTCCAACAAGAAATCCGCCACATCGCGATTCAGTGGGCACTTAAAACCCAAACTCTCGAAGTACCCCAATGCTTCGGCACGAGGTCCATGGTACATCACATACCCGTCGTTCAGCAAGATCACGTCGTCGAACAACTCAAACACCTCCGGCGATGGTTGCAACAGCGAGATCACGACCGTCTTGTTCAATGTCTTGGCCAGGTTGCGCTGCGTCGAGATGATGTCGAACGTCGCGGCGCTGTCGAGGCCCGTGCTGATCTCGTCCATCATCATGGCAAACTTGTTGCCGAACGCCATCTCGCCCGTCGTCACTCGTTTACGTTCTCCGCCCGACACACCTCGCAGCATGGCATCTCCCACGACCGTGTTCTTGCAGTCTTCAAGCCCGAGCTGTTGGATGATGATGTCAGGGTGGTGTTTGTACATGGCTCGAGCAGCTTCCAGTGCAGCCTGGTTCTCCTCGGGTGTGCCGTTCACGCTGTTTCTCGTCGAGCTTAGGTAGGCCTCCACCGTTGCAAACATGTGCGAACTCGAGCGTCTCCTTCACCGTAAGCGTCGGGTAGTGCTTGTCGTGCTGAGCCACGTACGCCACCAACTGAGGTAATTGGTTCTGCAGCTCTCGTTGCTCTGTGCCATTGTAGCTCACCTCTCCCCCCACCGATATATTCCTCGCGACTGGAAACCGTGCTTCATGAGTGCCGACTTGCCTGACCCTGGCTGACCCAGCACCAGCGTCATCGTGCCAGGCAGAGTGTGTCCTATTTACACACACACAAAAAGCAACAGTGTCCCGAAAACGTGTTCACGCACCCAAACAACAGGCGGGGACCACACACAGCCAAGGTGTACCACCACCTGGCTGAAATTGTGTCGACGCCAAAGGATCAGGCCGCAGCACCCACGCCAGCGTCATCGCGAACGCGGCAAATGTCGATCCATGATTGACAACTGTGGAAGCACGCGGTAAACTGTAGATGAAGTTGTAGTGATGCATCCACATGTACGATAGTCAATTATGGTGCAGAACTACTCCGCGGTTTGCTCCGCCAAACAAACAAAACAAACGGCCACAGGCATCTCGTGACATTCACGAGAAGCACTTGCTCCTGAAAGACACCACGGGTGCGATTGAATTGATTACCAAAGTCCTGGACTGTTGTAAAATAGTGTATTTAAACATTAATACGAACGTCTGGCTACCGTTGCTGTGCGAGGGCTTTAGCGGATACTTTACAAAGCTGCCCAGCCACCGAGTCTCACTCGGGGCCGGCACGCTTACTCAGTGACATGGACAGGTCCGACGTGGCCCCCAACTCTCTAAGCTCAGCGAGCTCGTCGCAGGTGGGGTCCTCGATCTTCGTGACGGCGCCGTCGTCTTTGGGTCGTTTACAGCGTTGGCCTCGAGCACTGAAAGCCATCCCAGAGCAGCGAGGCAATGCACTGGTAGGTTACGTTAATTAGGTTAGGCAAGCGATGCATTTCAGCTGCAGCTTGCCTTGTCTGCTGCTGGCGTCCGGGGCCGCCATGCTGTCAGGGGCGCTCGTGCAGACCGGCACGGTTGACGTCGGCGACGCGTGCGTTGCAGGTAAAGCAGGCGTACCCCACGCGTGCTTGCCGACGAGCGCCCCGGCCCGTCAGCACGATCAGGTCGGCCGTCAAAAGCGTCGGGTACGACTCCTTGATGGACTAGAGGGCCGAGTCCATCATATCCACGCCCGTGTTCACGGGGCAGTCCTTCTGCGGCGAAAAGCGGATCTTGGCGCCGTTGCAGCCGCCCGCGTAGTCCGTCATGCGGAACGTCGACGCGCACTGCCACGCCGGGTGCACGAACAGCGCGCCGATGTAGGGCGAACCGTCACAGGTCGGCTCCAACAATTCCACGTAGCAGCACTTCGCGGCATCACGGTGCAACTAAAGAAAGCACAATTCGAACAGTTTCAAACCACATCGGAGATGGGACATCGCCACAGTCTCATCGTTGTAGTATAGAAGAGACTCAAAATATGTATCCATTTCGAGATCTGCAAAATATAGCTACAAGGTCAACTTCAATGTTGCAGTTATTAATGGAATGTATCTATTCCTATCATTACAATGTAATCTTGCTTTCTTCAAGCATTATCCTTTTCTCTCGATAGCACATAAAGCTATGCACACAACTGAGAGCAGCGACGATGACAATTTTCACAGCAGCCTACAACTAGAAGAAATGGATTCGGATTCCGAGGACGACTCAGCACCCAGTCGACGACTACCGTGGACTCGTATTTGGCGATCTTCAACACCCGACACATTAGCAGTTTACCGTCTAAGTCTGCCCACACATGCAATCAAGAAAACAAATCAAGTTGGATGTACTGTCGATCATTTAATTGAAAAAACTATGATTTATATCGTAGTGGACATAACATGAAGTACCAGTTGGTTCCCTGCCGCTCCATGCGCTGCAAGAACCACCAAGTACGTCTCAGCGACAATGGAGATGCACCGGTTGAGCCCTGTCCGTCTCGTTACAAGTTTAAGATTTGCCTATCTTCTGGTACCTGTGAGGTGTTTCAGCAAGGCGAACACGTTATGGACATAAACGACCCCCTACACCAGTTAAGCGCAAACTGACTCAAGAAATGAAAGATTATATTATGGATAGTCTTACATCTGGTGAAAAAACTACGGCTGCAAGACTCTACACTCTGCTGTGCATGCTAGTGGACGACAACGTGATGTCTGGTCCAGCCCCGAAGAATACACAAGTGGCTGACTATGTAAAAACTGGAGGCGCAAGAATCCTAAGGACTCTATGGCACCAATGATCGCACTCTGTGATGGTCACCTGTATGACCAACAAAATATGGAGGTGCTGTCTGATACAGAAATGGTGATTCTATGCGACTCCCAACAGGCATCTGGTGCTGAAGAAAGGATGCTAGTCTCCCACCTCGGTGATGGATCCAAAGCATATCCTCTGAGAGTTGGAATGACATGTCTACGTCTTATACGTAATTACATGACGGTGCAGAACCGGTCAGATTGCACGACAATTTTGCACGTCGACAGTACCCACAGCATGGTGATCAATGGATATGTGGTATTTGCCTTCGGGTATTCAGATCGCAGTGGACATTTTTTCCTATGGTGTACTTTTGCACATCGCAGAAACGAGCGATCGATATTGGATGGTGCATTCGATACATCAAGCGAGTATGTTTCGATGTGTGCGGCTTTCATTTTGATCCTAATTTTGTGATGATGGATGCGGACAAAGCTCAGTTCACAGCTTGTGACACTGAACTTCCTCGCACGACTGTGTTAATGTGCTGGTTTCACGTAACAAAGAATGTGTGGAAGCACGCGCAAGCAAATCGTGTGAACGATGCGTACACACGGGCTGTTTTTACTGATTTGTATGACATGCACTATGCTAGTGAGATGCATTTTCCTACTGTTAAAGAACACGTGCTATCGAAATGGAGAGGTTTTCGTGTCGGCTCTTCAGAGCGAAAGCTAACTGATCATATCACAAAAATGTGGGTTAATTCTCAGCGATTTTCGCGGTGGCAAGCATTTTGGACACCTAGTGGCTATGCGGCCACAAACAATCCCCTAGAGCAGTATCATAGACTGGTTAAGATTCAGTGCCCGAATGGTCCAGCTATACCCAGCGAGCTGATAAAGAATCTGGATGGGGCGCGGCTCGCCTTTCTGAACATGGATACTGCGTTTACCCATGTGGCTACTGCATCTGAGCGGTTGATGAAGTTCTACCGGCTTATGTACAACCGTGGATGCCTTTCAGTGCATCGAATTCCACAGATTGGATCTGTCGAAGCTGATTTGTATAGAGTGAACCAAAGTCCGTTGCGTCTCACAGCTGCCGAAAAAACTTGTTGCGAACTCTATACAGTCTGTAAATGCGAGGCGCATGCAGACGGAGGGAATGCCTGCTGGCGGCTGGATTGTAGACACGAGGAGTAAGTCGTGCTCGTGTGCGTACAATCGAAAACACGCCCTTTGTTGCCATGTTATAGCTGCTTGCATTCAGGGGGGTCGTTTGTCCCGGCGTTAGCATGCGCAGTCGCCAGTTCGTTCGGCCAAATCATATCCATGCATCAGAGCTAGATTCAACAGATGGGCCGGTAGCGGACGGTACAGCTGATGATGATCTTGTGGCTGTTGAGTCAAGCTCTATAGAGATTTACCAGCTGGTGCACCTATCCCTGAGTTTTTGTGGGAAAATCATCACGCACTGTCCACCAGCTCAAGTCCATCGCCTTCCACAAACAGTTTTGCCTCGACTCAAGCGCTAGACGATATCGACGACCAGGAGTTAGACGGCGACGCAGATCCTCGTCTCTAGCTCCGACAGCGTCTCCTGCTCCAACAGCTTCTCCTGCTCCAACAGCTTCACCTGCGCCAACAGCTTCACCTGCGCCAACAGCTTCTCCTGCGCCGATAGCGTCTCCTGCACTGACAGATGAGGAAAATGCGACTCTTTCGCTGCGACGTTCATATAGGCGAAGGATCCCGACAAAGCGAGCGTTCGAATCTCGACAACAAGCTCGAAAGCGGTCAAGAGGTTAATCGACTCCAAGCGCAATCTGTAAGGTTCGAGAATGGTTCATATACTGCGCAATTGATATGTCAGTAGTTGAATCGTAGCTGAAATGACTACCAAAAATTTCAATCCTACATTTAAGCTTTTAAACATGGATTTAATCCAATTTTAAATGTAGGAGTGAAAATAATGACAAGACCTCTAAACAGCTTATATTGAATAGAACACTCCTTTTAACCTGAAGATGTTTCATAAGTCATCAAGCACCTTATATTCATAGGAACGATTATAGAAACAATGTCGCCGAAAAATCTTACATACAAATCTGACAACATCATTTATATAATGATTTAAATATCAAGATCAGAATTTAGAAAGTTGCCATCTTAAGCGAACTTTCTATAAGTATATAATAAGATATCATACGATAAGCAACAATTATGAAAGGATACATTTACAAGATCTCAAACGAGGATGGAACATGTAACTATATAGGTTGTTCGACTAAGTCTATTTCTAAATTCTGGAGCGATATTAATTCAAAATATAAAACTTGGTTGAAAGACGGTAAGTCGTATTGTACCATATTTGTATTTTTCCAGAATCAAGGTGTTGATAACTTCAAAATTGAGTTACTTAGCGAGCATGATATAGAGAAAACTATCGATATATACGAATACAAACAGTTAGCAATCAATCGTTACAAATGTATCAATGCTAATGAATATCCTTTTAGAATTGGAGACGAAAAACTCAATAATCGACCACCTCAACATGATCCAAGAAGAAAGATTCAATGCGACTGTGGCTCAGTATATAGTCGATACAATCAAGGCAAGCACAAATTGACAAAGAAGCATCAAGCTTACCTAAATCAAAACATCAACTAAGTTAAGCATTTTTTTAAACGCCGTAACGATGAATATAAACCGACTCGAATTATTTTCATATGATCCTAACAAATATATTAAGTAGTATATATAAAGTGATATAATAAGTATGACATACTCAAGCGAACGTTACCAAGCCATGAAAGAAAGTATTAAAGCTTCACAGAAGCGCTACTATATTAAGACACGTGAAACTAGACTTGCCAAGCAGAAAATTTACGATGATTTGCATCGTGATCAGATTCACGAGCGACAACGTAGCTATAAAACGGTAACTAAAGTTGAGTTACCACCTCAAATTGAAAAAGAAACATCAAAATCTAATTAATTAAAAATATTTTTTTGTCTTTAGTAATATATAAGTTCAACTTGATATAATATCAAGTAATATATAAAGTTCAACTTGATACAACATTAATTAATATATATATAAAGTTCAACTTAATATAACTTGAGTAATATAAGAAGATAATTTAGTCAGCGATATATAACGATGCTTGCTCACGAACTTGAAGGACTGAAACGTTTAGGACTTAAACCTATTAAATGGGGCACCAGCTACCGTCTAAAGGTTCGAGGGCGAACCAACAAGATGGTTTTCATCAGCAACGTAAGTGAATTCAAAAACAAAAAACTGGTTGCTAAGTACTACAATGTGACTATGGATAAGCTAAACAAGCAGCTAGCTCCCGATTATCACGAGGATCCTAAATATCGTTTCTACAATAGCAAATTTGGAGAGTCTCATCTATATGAATACATTCCAGCTGGAGAGTTTTACGAAAAGCTTGAGCACGTTTTGTTAAGTCAGAAGAAAGCTTACAAAGTAAATATTGCTCTCGGTTACACGCTTCATGATCCTATCAACGATGAGGACTTTCACTTCTATCCTAACATCGAAAACACAGCCGTTTATGACAAGCCATTCGCCGTGAATAGTCGAGCTGATGCGAGAAAAATCGTTTCTGATATCAGAACAAGAGAGCTTGCTGACAAACTTAATTACCCTAAATCAGAGTAAAGCTCAAAGCGATTACCGCTTTTAGAATCTATATCGATTATCGCGATCACGTTCTCGGTGATAGTGATGCTGTCGTACCAGAATTCATTAAGAAGAACAAGTATATCATCAATTTTACAAAGACAAACAACAAATGCGTTTTCTTCAATATTGCTTACCACAACCAACCTGAACCAAAGAGACCCGATCGTATCAAATCTTTTGTTAAGGATACTTTCAAGCAATATTGTAGATTTAAGGGTATCGAGTACTCATTAGGTCTATTCAAAAACTTCAAGCCGATTGACCTTCTTAAATTTGATGAATTTGAAGAGTGTTTCAATCTAAATATTAATATTTATGATTTTAACAACGCAACTACTGAAGTGAATTGTATTAGACCAACCGTAGGTAAATATGATGATACGCTCAACATCCTTTCACATGACAATCATGCTTTCTACATCACAAACATTGATAAGGTACAGAGTAAGTATATCTGCTCAACGTGCTCGATGACTTTCGATAATTGTTCACGTTTAGCAAATCATAAAAATATGAAGTGTGATCGAGTAAATATTGCTACTTTTCCTAAAGAGCCAAAGATGTATCAACCTAATCCAAATATGATTCAATCAATGCTAAGGAAGTACAACATCAGAGATGTCGATCACTATGTTGATCATTTTATTGTTTGGGATTTAGAAGCTATATTAGCTCCTCAAGAATTTAACCATGAAGCCAAGACTCAATTCTATAATGAACATATTCCTGTATCAGCAAGCGTATCAGATAGCTTAACTAAAGGTGTCGAATGCTTTGTTAACTCTGATTCGAAGTTATTGGTTACTGATATGATGACTTATATCAAGCTGATTCGTGATAAAATCTTTGAGTATAATGTTCAGAAATATGAGAAGTTGATCATTAAGTTAATGGATTCTTTAGGCCTGGCAATGATTCCAGGTGAGATCATAACAGAAATATTTTATAGTGGTGATCTCCATAAGTGGATTGGTCCTTCTAAATCATTTTCTAACTTGGCTGAATTCGTTGATTGTAATGTGTCATCCTTCGTTAATAAAGACGCAAGACGTCTATTAACCATACTTAAGCAGGTTCCAGTCCTTGGTTTCAATAGTGGATCGTATGATATCAATCTGATTAGAACCGATCTTTTCGACATATTGTACAAATCAGGTAATATGAAAGTCATCAAGAATAATGGTTACATGGCTATTTCAACATCGCAATACAAGTTTCTTGATATCCTTAATTACGTTCCACAAGGCGTAAGTCTCGATAAGTATCTCAATACGTACATTGGCGGCTGCACATGTGAAGATAAAAATCGTTGCTCATGTGGCTTGACTAAGGGTGTTTTTCCATATGAATACATCACTTCATTCGAAATCCTTAACGAAACGACTATCCCTCCCAAATCAGCGTTCGACAGCAAGCTCCGTAAAACGTCTATCTCTTCTGAGGACTATGAGCGTGTTCAATTTGTTTGGAAGCATTATGAAATGAAGTCGATCAAAGATCTTCTTATTTGGTACAACAACCTCGATGTAGCTCCTTTCATCATTGCAATCCAGAAGCATCGTGAATTATTCAAACGTTTCGAGTTGGATATGTTCGTTGACGGGGTCAGCTTACCAGGTCTTAGCGAGAAGGTAATGTATCAAACATGTATGAAAGATCTAAAGCCTATTCCTAAGATAGCAGCTAAATCATTTGATTTCCCTATTGGACGATTCAAAGGCTATATCAAGCAGGATAAGGAAGCTAATCATGATTTCGATATGACGATTGGACATCTTAACTATCTGCTCAAGAAGCAAAAATATCTATGCTCACATTGCTATTGTCAATTGGATACTGAAAATGTTTCAGCTGATCGTGTTAATAATAGGGTTGGTCACAAAGACGGTAACATCATGATCAGCTGCGTACCGTGTAATGTCGCTCGTAAGGACATGCCAATTAAAGCTTTCCGACACAAGAAGTTGCTTGACTACAACAGCGATCGCTTAGTATATTCAATTGATGAAGAGGAAGGAGAAATCTATCAAGATGAAAGCTAATATCGCTGGCGGTCCATCCATCATCTTCAATAGATATGCAAAGCGCAACGAAACCAAGATTAGAGGTGGTAAATTATGTAAGAAGGTTATTGGATACGATGCTAATGCTCTTTATCTATGGTGCTTAGGAAATGACATGCCTTGCGGACGTTTAACTACTATCGAGCCTTACGCCAATATCATTGATGATATTAAAGACAATAAGATCTTTGGTTTCTTAGAGTGCGACATAGAAACACCAGAACACTTAAAGACTACTTTTCCGAGATGACTCCTATTTCAA